>CM052209.1:7051147-7660102 GCA_028454225.1 Lasioglossum leucozonium | reverse complement strand
GCAATATGTCGAGTAATTATTGCGGGGAAAAAGGTGTGAATCGGAGAAGAAGTCTCCGATCCACGGGGGACCAAAGGTGAATCAGGCAGAAGGCTCTGATTGTTTCAAAAAGAGAAACAAGAACGAACCAGAGCAGAGGGCTCTGGTCCGAGGGTGACGCGAACGCGTACAATGCTTGCAGCCAAACTCCAGTCAGCACCGATACCCAACATGAACTCAAGAAGAGCGATGACCAAGAGAAAAGCTCGCACGTGTCCCATTTACTCCATACCACGTACCACAACTTACGTTGAGGTACTCGGGGAATCGACAGAGAGGACTTTTCACTTAACAGTGTAACACGGCAAACAGATCGCTTGACCATCCACTCTCAATGAATTGACGCCGAATACCGATACCAACTGGATTGGTACATACAAGCAAGGTCCGACACAGCAGAAGGCTGTGTCGGAATAAAAACAACGGACCGAGCAAAGTGAAGTTACATTAAAATGATGAATTGAATTGAATTAAACTAAATTAAATTGAATTAAATTAAATAAAAAGGCAATAATTACTCGACATATTTACAACGACGATATACAAACTTAATAATTAACGCACGCACGTAAGCCGAGCAATTATTGCTCAGCAACTATAACTTAAAGATACGCAGTTTTAGTGATGTGTCCTCTTCGTTTGGTGTGTCTTGGGTGTTGTATTCTAGCTGAACCCGACTAATGATGATTCGACAAAATACAAACCCCCACACGAGTGCGAATACCACAAGCTCATCAGAGCAAAACAAAATCCAGCACACGAGTGCAAATCTAAGACCAGTTCACGAGAACGAACCTAACACCAGCTCACCAGAGCCAAACTAACTCCGCACACGATTGCGGCCTATAGGCGTTTCGGGAGCCCCGGGGACGCGACACCCCGTACTCACTCATGGCCCCACCCGTGAGTGAGTCCCTGAGGGACCTCCGATCGAAGGAATAACAATTGTAAATAAGAAATATAAAGTTTGTAGAAGAGGATCGTGTGAAAATTCAGAATCGAACTTCAATTAGACATGGAGCAATAAGAATAACGATGATTAAGATGCGACGAGGAACGACTGTAAACCCCGTACACGGGTACGGCCTACATACCCCGCGCACGAGTGCAAATCTAACCAGCTCACGAGAGCCAAGCTAACCCCGCACACGAGTACGGCCTACCTACCACGCACACGAGTGCAAATCTAATACCAGCTCACGAGAGCCAACCTAACACCAGCTCACGAGAGCCAAACTAACCCCGCACACGAGTGCGGCCTATAGGCGCTTCGGGTGCCCCGGGGACGCTACACCCCGCACTCACTCACGGTTTCCCCAACCGTGAGTGAGCCCCTGAGGGATCTCCGATCGGAGGAATACCAACTTTAAATCAGAAATATAAATGTTTACAACAGGAACTTTCGAAATTTCGGCAGCAAACTTCGATTAGAAATCGACCAGTAAAAGTAACGATGATGAAGATGATGTGAAGACGATGATGAAGCGATGAGGAGGAACTATAAACCCCGTACACGGGTACGGCCTACATACCCCGCACACGAGTGCGAATCTAACCAGCTCACGAGAGCCAAGCTAACCCCGCACACGAGTGCGACCTATAGGCGCTAAATGTCGATGTCCGTTGAATTAACAGTGGAAGAATCGTTGAAGGTGGGCCAAGGGTAATCAACAAAACCATTGTAAAACCCTTGGCCCACCCTGTGCTGCAAAGCAGAAAATAAATCCTCACAAAGTAAACAATCAGAAATAAAAAAAAAAAAAAATGGCCAAACTCACAAAAACTGGACCGGATAGTCAGCCACTGGACAGCTACTAGACAGCTACTGGACAGCCACTGGTTGCTCCCCGGTCAGTCCCTGCTAGCCCCTGGTCCCCTGGTCCCAGAACCGGACTGCTCCCGCCGCCGTCCGCGGCCCGACTGACTGACTGACTGAGAGTGCTCGCCGAGTTCAGGCGGAGCTGCGCAGCGACGCGGAACTCTCCCCACTCCATCTAACTCGATCCAGCTCGATTTCGATCGCCGTGATAGTAATTATTGATAAATTTATTATCTATGGCTGTTTAATATTTATAACAATTCCTTTTGCCAACGATGCCGACAAACACTCCCTTGACCACCTGGTCATCTAATTTTTTAGTGATAATAGGTAGTAGAAGCCGAGGTACAGAATAACTTTTAAACCATGAACATTTACACGAATTAATTTATTGAACACAATACACTAATACATTTATTATTTCGAATTGGCTAATATTTATAACAATTCCTTCTGTCAACGATGCCGACAAACACTCCCTTGACCAGCTTGGCATCTAATTTTTTAGTAAAAATTTTTAATAGGAATCGAGACACAGGATCACTTTTAAATCATGAACAGCCGCATGCATTAATTTATTGAACACAATACACTGGTTTTATTATTTCGAACTGGTTAATATTTATAACAATTCCTTTTTCCAACTATATCGACAAACACTCCCTTGACCAGCTTGGCATCTAATTTTTTAGTAAAAATTTTTAATAGGAATCGAGACACAGGATCACTTTTAAATCATGAACAGCCGCATGCATTAATTTATTGAACACAATACACTGGTTTTATTATTTCGAACTGGTTAATATTTATAACAATTCCTTTTTCCAACTATATCGACAAGCAGTCCCTTGACCATCTTGCCATCTAATTTTTTATTCTAATTTTTTATTCTTCAAGATATTTCTGTTCCCACAAATCGATTCTTGGAACAATTATGTATAAGAACAAGTGTAAGGAAATAATGCTCATTCATGAAATATTTTTAAATTACAAATTGAGATATCACCACGTATTATTATATTGGATTGGAAAGAATGTTCGTAGCGTTTTTCAGTAGGTGGTAGCGGAAGTGTGTAACAGTTGAATGTGTGAGTAAAAAAAGATTTTTATACATATTCTGGAAGGTTACATTCCAACGCGTCTCTCTTCATTCATCTAATTCATTTTTCGTTATACCTCGTCTGTGGTGGTATGATCATTTAAATGTTCCCGCCGGAAAATTTCGAATGGAATCGAAGTGCAAATGGCGGGAAGATGACTGTCAGGCTGCACAACCTGGCGCAGCCCTCTAGTTGTCTACGCTACGAACTAAGTTATTCCACTAGGTAACTAGAAACAGTGGGAGAGATCGTCGGGTACAAAATGGTTGACTAAAGGTCTGTTTCCACTTCGTCTGTTTCACAACGAGCGGCAATCCACGGGAATCGTTGCGCACCGAAGAGAAACTTTACGAACAATCAGGTTTGATTGCACTCTTACGTGGCGATACAGTTTTCAAACGAACATACCCACCGATGCGCCGACATATCCCGATTTTGCGAACCCATCTGATACCATGTAAAACGTTCGTGTTCAATGGAGTACGGTAGTTCGACCGATTGTTAGAAGCGTCATTGGAAACGTTTCGATTGAAATAGTTATATTTATATGTCAATAAAATTAGCAGAACGCGCAACGCACCTCAGAAATATCTAGCTAAAGGGAAAAGGACGTTTATTAAGTGAGTAATTGTGCGTTACTTTCGGATGACGGAACACCCGCGCGTTTCCTGAGTAACCATAAAGCGAGCTATTGCTCGTACGTTTCTGAATAAACATTTATCGCACATAATTGATCGAATCGCTTTTTATCGTTCAAATAATTCGTACAGCCAGTAATCGTTCAATTTGTGCAGTATAATTTTCTCTACGCGATTCAAAGCACTTGTCACTATTTATTTAAACGAATAGTTTAATCATTGACAAAACGGAGGTGGAATTATTTGCTCGACGGCTAAGGTAACATTGACGAAAAATTTATAGAACAATCCGAGTAGTACACGCCAAAAATGTTACAACCATAACTCGTAACCGTGAAAACAATGTAGCATACGATCTGAAAACATTGTAATATTTCGAAGGCTCTAAAGAATCGCCCGTACACTCGCAGATATCAAATTTTTAATGTTATTAAATTACGTATTTTTTAAATATTTTCTTTGATTACAGCGTAGGAGTAAGCTATTTCGTTATATTACATCGGCATTAATTATTTTGTAGAAATGAGGAGAAAAAGCGAAAGAAACAAAGCGAAAGCGACTCCGGAGAAGGAAGTGGGAAAGCCGACTAGAAAATCGGCTCGAAGACGAGTGAAAAGAACGCATTCTACATCGCCGGAGCCAGAAAATGTAGAAGAAACAGGAAAAAGCATGAGCGGCAAAGAGACGGAGAAGAAAACAACTGCGTTCACGCACCAAAGAAAACAGTTGGAAGATATGGTAGAAGAGTGTAACGAAACAGTTTCATCCACGGAAACCGACGTTAAGCCAAAACCTCAAGAAAACGAAGAAGACAACGATGGCGGATCGGTATGGAAAGTAGCGAGAGCAGACGCATCGCCCGGAGAAATACAGAAGCTAAAATTATGCAGACAACATAATATGACAGAATCGTCGTCCGATAGTTCTTTGAGTAGGAAAATATCGAACAAGTGGCAGGAAAGTGGTGAGGGAGTTGCGGAGGAGGCTGACTCGGCAGAAGAGCAACTGGTTTCTTGTACAAGAACGCTCAGTAGCACTGAACAGCCGAACGATCCCTCCTCTTCATACCCAGGTCAGGACTCCAACGAAGAGGTAAGTGATAGCAAGGAGATCCTGCCTGAAACCACTTCAGCCAACTTGTCTGACGATAAACCAAACATAGATCAGCAAGGTGAATCGAAAGAGGCAAATATCCCGAACGAAAACGCTGATAACGAACCGATTAAGTCGAGTAGCGCACCTGCTGCGTCGGCACCTAGATCAAACGGCGATCGCTCATCCGAGGAGACGTACGATGCACCAAAGGAAGAAAAGTCTGTGGAAGATACCAGCGAAAAGTCAGCAGAAGTGTTCAGCAAAGAGATTACCGTCGAAAACGTACAGAAAGATACGAGCACCGACGAGGAAGAAGACGAGAATGAGAACCAGAACAAAAACGAGAAAGTGAAATCTCGCGAAGTAGCGAATTCTTCGTCCGAATCGAACGACGAAGTTAAAAGCACCAGAAGTAACATAACCAGCAGCAGAATATCCTGCACCAGTCGTAGAAAGCATCGAACCAAATATCGGGACTCGTCCAATTCCGACACGCCAGACTCGGAGGATGAACTTCCCATTAAAAGGGACATCGAAATCGATTCGTACATGCAAGAAGAGAAATTGAATGCAGAGGACTCTCATCCACCGAAAGATCGTTCCATGTCGCCAACACAAAAACCGAGAAACAATACTTTGCTAAACAATGTGGAGGCGGAAGCTGAGCATGTCGAAGAGAACAACCAGAAATCGGATATTCTAAACGAGAAATCGGAATATTCGGCGGCGACAGTGGTCCAAACGGCCACTTTTAAGCCTGTGAAAGTCAATTTAAAAAGATCATTGTAAGCACACAAATTGTGAACAACTATTCGGCGATATTATGTTCGATAATGCATTTGTTGTAATGTTTAAAATTACGTTTTAGCTCTGCGAGAATGTTAATCGAGAAGACCGATGCGCAAAAAGAAGATACCGATGCGAGTGCAAACAACGAAACTCTTGTTTCAAATAAGGTTCGGATATCGAGTAATTTTAATCGATTCGGACAATTACAGTTACATAGATGTACTCGATAAACTAATTTGATATTGTTGCTCACTAGGAAAATCACGATAACGCCGAAGTAGAATCAAAATGCGCTCCGAGAAAACGTAGATGGGGCACTGCATTGTCTACCGATACTGCCCCTTCTTTTTCAATATCTACAGATTCGCTGAAGGTAATATTCTTATTCCTTAGAAACACAAGTACCTACGTTACTCCTGTCGTTCTAATTTATCTACTAGAACATTTTACATATGTATTTTGCAGGCATTGGTGCCAGGAGCGAGACCACTATCCATAAACGAAGTCCGTTTGTCCAAGGACGATGACGAAGACAGAGATCGTTTCCGTGCCAATGAAAAGTGGTACAATTCTAACGAAGGGGCAAACGATAATAAATCTGATAATGAAAGTGTCACGCAAAAGAACGGTACCGCGAAAAAAGGAGACGGGAAAATCGACAATCACATAGGTATTTAAATAATAAAATGCTCGGCCAATATGTGTTGCACCTTTATCATATAAATTTGTACTTCATTAGCAGCGCGCCGGAAAATATCCATCGTGAAGGAAACACCGCACGTAAAGTCGCCTAGTCCGCCGGCTACCAAGCCCACCAATATACTTCTGATCAAAAATTTGGTTCGTCCTTTCACATTGAATCAAATCAAGGAACTTCTTTCGCGTACCGGCACGATCGTTGAAAATGGTTTTTGGATGGACAGAATTAAATCGAAATGCTTTGTAGAGGTGTGTATTTGTTCAGATAAACGCAACGTTGAATATAAAGCAAATTTAACAAACTAAAGAACTAATCGATGTTGCTCGATTGTTCAGTACGCAAACGAGGACCAGGCTTTCGAGACAAGGCAAGCTTTGCACGGCGTGTCTTGGCCAGTTTCGAACCCGAAAAGGCTCCACGTTGAGTATGCAACCAAAGATGACATGGAATTGGCGCAGGAATTGTCGAAAGATCAGTCTATTCCGAGGAAAACAGAGGCGCTTGTACCGTCGGATTCGTGGCAACAGGATTGGAACCGAGAGGAAAAAACAAGCACGAAGGTAAAGAAACTCGAAAGAGACAGATCCCCTTTCTTTAAAGTTCAATCGGTGTTTGCCGTACGATGTTTGAACGAGTGTTAAACCGAATAGGTGATGGTTGTTCGAGAATGGGACCTAGGCAAAGAAGACGGGCAACAACACATGAAAGAGAAGGAGCGTGAAAAGAAGGATCACGATAAAAAGAGGAGACAAAGGAGTCGCAGTCCTGCGGTGGAAGCCCATCTTCCGGCTCCGGCTCGTAAATTCAAAAAGAAAGAAGACGAGCCACCGCCGGCTAAGCTTTTAGACGACCTCTTTAGGAAGACGAAAGCCACACCTTGCATATACTGGTTACCGCTTACAAACGACCAGGTGCGTCTACGCGTCAAACAGTCGCGTAATTTTATCCCCGTAACTACTTAAAAAATGACATATGATTGCAGATCGTCGTGAAAGAGGAAATGCGAAGGCAACATATGGCGGAACACGCGCGTAGATTAGAAGAGATGAGACGCGCGGAAAGAAATAACAGGGACGGCCGACGCCGTCGCAGCCCAAGAAAATAGTTCTTGATCGTCCATTTTCGATAAACGTACCTTTCCTTCTCTAATGCAAACACTCCGATCTTCATCAGTTCCCCGTTCTTCAACGCGATCTCGGATCGTGGAAATTTTTTCATAGACAATGAACATTGATATCCTTATCAATTGACATTCGATTCGTTGTTTCGTTTCGTTTGCATCGATTAAAGTTTTTAATATGTTGCGTTGGAGATTGTTGATAATTTTTCTTTATTTTTTTTTTTTATTTTTTTGTCGTTGGAAAAAATTAATGAACCCCAATTTTCGCGTTCAGACCTACCCGTGCGTATTATTTTTCTTTTGTATTTCAAGCCCATGAACCGTCTATCTTCTCGTTTTCTATTTTTATGACCCGACTAGTTTCGCTGTACGAACAACCATATAAATCCACTGCATGATCCAGATGTGTTCCGCTTCCCGATTCCAACTCTCCTGAATTTCAGCATTAAACTGTACTTCTTACAGGTCGACATTAACTATCCAACAGAGTGGCGTAATTATAGAACGAACACGATAGTGTTTTTGCATCGTCTAGGAGGCACGCATCGTAGCGCGACATAGAAAAACGCGCAAACCCTGGGAAAATCGAAGAACGAGTGATCAAAAATATACACATTCGCAATACGAAACTGTCCGTAGAAAATACCACGAAACGAACTTAATATTCGTGATCATATCGATTGAAAATACTGTCTTAGAAAAGAAAATGACATGAAATAATACTGAAAAAGAACATCGAAGATAGGCTAGTTGTTGGAATCAACAACGAAAGCCGTCCCAGATGACGAGACTGTGGTTTGTCGAGTGGCACGAAGAAATGAACCTACATAAGTAACCACGGGAGATTTGTTCTCATCTCGGATTATTCGTTTATCTCCTCTGCTTGTAGCGTAGTCTGACTTCCTTGAGTTTAACATGTACTACCATGAATTTGGTAGTAGAATGTAAAGTTTTGGTGTTTCTCGGTGGACTCGCACAGCCGGGAACATGTTTGTACATAAAGTATAATTCGATATTCCATAATGTGACATGTAAAATTATCAATAAATGTAAAACACTTTAGGATATATGCAAAACTACATGTGCCGCTTACTTTTTACGAGATATATCGCATTTGAAAAATTTGTTACTGATCCTTGAATAAGAATCTCAAAAGACTCAAAATCTATGGAAAAGAAAATTCTAAACAAACTGATCTGTTACTTACGTTCATCGTATCGTCGTTAGTTCCTCAAAACATATGGCTATCGCAAACATGTAATTCAAAGACCTTCTCAACGAAGAAAATACGCGAACGGCAACAAGTTGGAATCAAGTTTGTGGGCATGGTCGCAAAAGTAAAGAGAATAATGTCTACGTAAACTTACTCGGTCTTTATTTATATTAACATTATTAATGCTAACGTTGTAATTGCTTTAATTTACAAAATTCATGAATTACAAGATGTGTGCATGTCAGCTATTAATTAAAAAATATTTCACAGTCACGAATACCGTCGATAGAAAAAGAAAGAGAAAGAAACAAATGGACAAAAAAAGGAACAAAATTTCAAGTTCGCCATTGGAATTAATGACCAGTTTGTACGCTATGTATCTTTCTGCTATTAAACTAAACTTACCAACGTTACTTTCGAGAAATGCTTTTCCACGTTTCAAACTAAACTTGGTAACATAATGTACACATTGATTTAATACTTTTGTTTTCTTGCAAGTATTAATTTATGAGCTTAATCGAAAGAAGAGAAAATCATAACGTTTACGAGGCTATACGAAATGTATCCTTTGTGGTCCATCGCACTACTTTTCGTGTTTTCATGCGACTGATATTCTTGAAAGAATGTACATTCGGATAGGAATTTCTTCGCACTTTTAAATGATTGTTCCGGCATATCACGATACATTCAGTTTACAAAATAACGCCAAAACATTAGACTACAAAGGATTCGTACCACGAACGTGGTAGCAAATGCGCATATACGTTACAATTACAATTTATGATCCAGAAATTTATGAAATACTTGGCGACTTGAATACATACGACAAAAAATATTTTGTTATTTACACTGTAAACTGGTATTTTTAATTACGCACTTATGATATACAGTATCCTTAACGATTAGACGTTACATCTGGATTACACAATTCGATTGTAACATGTATAAACGTATCTTTGTAACTTCGATAGGTGTCCCACCACATTTATCAAAAGGACAAGTATCAGAGCATGTTTCACCGGTGACTGTATCAATTAATTCGTGCCATTTTCAGGTAACGAAACATGATTAATAACCTGATTCGAAGCTTTTATACACGTGTTTTGATGAGACAAAAAATTAATCATTTGTCGCACTACGATATCTTACAGGCTTTTCAAATATTAATGAATTAGAACAAGCTTCTGTACAAATGCCTGTTACATCGTCGTTTTCTAATATCTCGTAGAAACCTGTAAGCCTGTAATAGATAGTAAATAGTAATCGAGATTCGAATGGTGCCGATAAAAAATTGAAAGATGCAGATTAAATTATTGGTTCTTTTTCCTTTGACGAAGAATTCTCGTGCATGAAAAGAGCTCGTACAACTATCACCCACGTTAGTTGTTGTTTACTCATACCACATTCACTTTATTTCAATAAGTATCATTCGTTGATACATTAGTCGACCTTGACGACGCTGTAAATTCTGCGCACGAACCAAAAACAGGCAAAGAAACCGATCGAACCTGTTCAATAAATAAGCGTGGTAACATTTTGCTACTAAAATTCGAATTTATATTAATAAGGTGAACACCATTTTACCTGTCAGCAGGAAGAATAAGTAGACCATAATGCAAGTATAGCCAAAATAGAGGAACGTAGATGTAGCATCTTCTATGTCCAATTTAGTCATGAAGAAATGTATACAGTAAACTAATAAATAAAAAGCGGTGAAGCCAGATGTCAAGAAACTGCGCCACCACCAATGGTAATCCTGAGAGAAAAAAAAAGTGATTTACGTTCATTAGTACCAAATACTTATTTAACAAATTATTTTTCATAGCTGTCTCGAGCAGTGATCGATTTACCTCTGCGCAAAGATGGAAATAGCAAAGTAAAATCGTCGTTTCCGAGCATGTGATAACAAGAATAAGAAATACCAAGAAAAGAAATCCAAACATATAATATACTTGGCTCGACCTAAAAAAAAAAAGATTGATCTGTATAGATATATTAAAAAATTATGAACATCGCGATTACGTTTCTTTCATTCTTTATATGAAGAAAGGAAAAAATAATAAGTGCACGCTTACCACAAGGAATTGAGTATAAAGAATAATTGTATAAATATACACCCAAATGGTAGTACTCCGCCCATTATAATACCGGGTATTGGTTGCGTATAAAAACTTTGTTCTGGTATTTGTCTGGGAATTTGATTGGTTCTTACGGGATGCTCCAAAGACTGAAATCAAATTCAAATATTAGCTAAGTCGATGGTTGTCAAACGCGAAAGAATTAGACTAGAATTTTTCCATTTTGTGGAAAATGAAAGATAGAGGGAGTGCATTTACTCTTTTCCTAAAGCCGGTATAACCACCGATGAATGTCAATGGAAGCGATACTCCGAACCAAAGAGCCAAAAGAGCGATAAGAGTACTGAATGGTACAGCCGCTGAACTTCCATTTGCCCAGAAAATCAAGTTCATTACAAAGAATAAACTGAACACGATTCTGTAAAAAATACAAGAGGTATATAAATCAATATTTCGGTAATGTAATTTCAAATCTTAGTTATCTGCTGTATGGGTTCAATGTGTTTAATTACCCTGGACTCAGCATGGATGTAAGTAATACGTTTGATTTCCATTTTTCTCCACCAAAGCTTTTATATATTCTGGTGGATACGTAGCCGGCAACTGTTCCGAGACAAACGAACAAGACCATGGCGCAAGTCATCAATGCTCCCCTATTAGCCGGAGACAAGAATCCCAAGCAAGCAAACGCTGTGAAAACCAGGAACATTCTAATCTGTTTCTCGGACAAATCGGAAGCACGAACTGCTAAATTATATAGAAATAACGAAAACTACCAAGTGTTACAAGAGTCATGCAGAATACTTGTATGCCAGAGCCAAGTAAAACAGAGAGTAGCATTCCCTTGCGAGGAGGTCGGAACACGTCACCGTGGACCAATTTCCAGCCGAACTCTTCCTGTGCGTCTTCTCCTGATTCTATCTGGAAACAGGCTTGGCTTTATTATTGCTATTTATTACTATTATCCCTGACAAAAAATATTCGAACGAAATCGTTGCTGGACCGATATCAACTGAACGACATTTCTTTAATGTACCTGATTATATCTTGCAATGTCTTTGTGCAACGTTCGAAGCATTATCATAGCAACCATACCAGAAAGGAACAGAACGATTATCAATGAATTAAGAATACTGAACCACTGAATATTTGTGTGTGGCATGGATTCTAGAATGTAGTCCCATCTAGACGACCATTTGATCGTACTATTCGGCTGGAATTGAAATCGAGAATATTAGAAATCTTTTCTATCTGTTGAAAGTCAACAAGTTACATTATCGTACGATAGCTTACGTGAAACGTCACGGAATACGTATAAGTGACAGGTAAAACTTGGCCATTAGGAAGCGGATCGTACGGTATTTCAAGAGGTTCTTTACTTTCGCAATTGGGAACACTGCCGTGCTTAATACTGCGAGGAATCACTTTGACAGCTATTAAAAGTACAGAATCGAATTTAAAATAAACCTAATGTCACAAATATGTATATGTACTATACAAGCAGAAAATGTTAATGTTCTCACAAATTATTCGTCCGCCATTTTCTTTAAACGCAGAACCCCATTCTTCGTCGGCACCACTATGATATTCGATCACAAGGTCCACATGATTAAACAGATAGTACGTGTTCCGTTTGTTATACGCAACCTAAAAGAACAAAATCATATTAATCTTAATTACATAAATTTACTTTTTATGCAAAAAGAATGCAACTTTAATATTATAATTTATAGAGTATAGTGGATCAACATATCCTCACGTTAATGCTACAAGTATCTTGTTGAGATCTTGATTCTCTCGAAAAGCAGCCCATTGAAAATCCGGTACTACAAAATTGTCGACCGTCTTCTAACTGATAACACCAGGTAACTGGCATGTTGTCTGCAAAAGAAAATTATAATTACACGCTGCTTCATTCGTTCGTTTTGCTTTCAGTATCGTACCAACTATCCAATGATGTTGATAATTGAATGCCATTCCTTTCTTTAAAAATTCTAACTTTTCCTCCGATTCTTTCACTCCACCTGTGTACGTGCGTGTACATGCAACTTCGCATGCTACATTTTTCAAAAAGGATATCTAAAAGCATAGACAGGTTCTATACATTTTCTTTTTGACTTTAATGATGAAATTCTGTGTGTATACCTTATAAGGGGAAGGTCTTATACGTTCACCAAAGACAACCTGTCCTAAATTTTCAACAGGACTCTGACTTTCATCGGTAGGACAAAAATCAAAGCTGAAAGAATTTTATCGAGTTAGTTCTGAACTCTATAAAACAAGAGAGTAGAAAAACGATTATGAAACTAGTACAAACAAAAAACTTACTGATGATATTCGTATGGAATCACGTATTTCTCTGTGTTTAAACGATTAACATATAGCTTAACTTCAGACTGAAAATAAAAAATTATATTTAGTACGAAAAAACAAGTTATACGTTACAGAAATTACTATGACAAATGAACATTGAAAATAGATTTGCAGGCCTAAAAGACGTTGATAAAGATTACGAAGACGAAATATGTGTAGTAGAATTTTGATGAAATCTTTCTTTAGCTTGATTTTGGCCCTGTAATTGGTATGTAATAAAGAGCCACGTCGTAACGTGTACAGAATTGGTCCATAATTAGTTTAGATGAAATAAGTATAAAATCACAATCGATACTCGTTTCTTGTTGACAACAATTCTCGACAAATTCTAAGCAATTGGGAAAGACTTTTTAAAAGGGTAAAAGAACGAAATGAAGGAATTACGGGGCCATAACCAATTATGTATAACAAAGTTTCGGTGATAATCCGAGATACGCACTTTGCACGACTTTGAAGTTTCGCCGACTTTACAATAATTGACAGGCGCTAGGCCTGGCAAGTAAAAGGCCTGGCTGCTCTGAATAATGCATAATACAGACAACAACCACACTAAAGTTATTTTTGCCATTGTATTACTATTGTTCTTCCTTATTATTTCCCTAACGTGAAAAACATCGGACACTACACTGCCATGATACACGTCATCGACAAACATTACACACAGATTGCCAAGTACCTTTTCCGCGTGGCAGTTTCATACATGCTGACGCTAGCGCAGTCTTGCGAATTCGATGATTTTCATCGATGCCAATACCAGCCAATACCAATCATAATTCAAAATTTCGTTCGTTCTTTTCGTTATTCCATTATACCTGCAAGTAATTAAACGCTCGTTCGATTATATATCGCAAATATTTAAATTATTTATAATTATTTTGTCTCAGTATTTAGCGTTTAAATAGTTTGCATCTTACGTCATTCTTTTATGCTCTTAGTCTCTATCTCGTTCATGTTATAAACTGAGAATACTTGTAATTTGTATTTTTTTTTGTTTTAGCTTTGCTGTAACTAATCGATCAAATCACAATTAAAAATGTTTCTATTGCAGGAAAAATTATATTCAATTTTTGTTCTATAAATATTTTTATCTTTTCTAGTTGTAAGTTACCAACTTGTGAAACAAAATTTTTGAAAGTCCTTTTATTATGCTTCCGACAGATCTCTGCTTCAGACTAGAAAAAACCCTGCAACTCGTCTATCAAAAATACTAAATATAGCACAACGTGTTTTCGTGTAAAATCTCTAGAATTTATATTTAAATTTTAAAATAGTCTTCTTGGATTTTTTAAAAAATTTGATTATATTACTTATTATAGTTGTAAATGGGGGTAACACAAATAAAATAAACATAAATTCAAGTATAAAATGCGGTAAAAATTTTTGTTTAGCAATTGTTACAAAGAGAATAGGCTTAAATTGTTTTGTTCGCAACAGGCCAACGGATAACAGTTTTCTTTTTTATTATCTTACAAACGTGATGTCTGTTAAATTTTCTCGGAATGTTTTACTAAACACATCGCATTAAAAATATCACGCAGCAATGACCAATTTGAATAATTTTTGTGCCATTTTAATAAATTGTTATACTCTTCTGAAGTCACAGACCCCGTGCTTTTCACTTTCACTCGTTACGGTATCGCATAAAAATAATAAACATTTCTTGTAAGAGTACGATATACGTTATACGATATACGATAGGCAAACGGTATAGCACACGTACGATACCAAAATGTGAAAATTCGCAATGAGTATATCGTTAAAAAAGTAGCCCTTTCCAGAATTTCTTACAGTTTATTCAGCTTAATATTGTTCATTTTCCGAGTAATCAGATGAAGTTTTAATCTATCCCGGATATCTAGTTCGTATTATGCAACGGTAATTCCAGCTGTTTGGAGGTAGGTTCTCAGATGATTTGCATTAGGTTCCGGAATTTGACCGAGAAGATTAGGCAACTGTCCTGGCGATAATCTTCCTAGACCTTGTGCTAAGTGCAGCCTAACATCGCCGACAGCTAGGACAATTAAACATACAGTTAAAAAAAAACCAAACACGAACAACCGTAAAGATGGACGTTTGGAAATGGTTCTGTACCTTCTAAAGGATCCTTTGCAGGTCTTTTCGCGCATATAAGTTGATTGTATCCTACTTGATATCCAGGCACAGTTTCGATCTCTGGGATCAGATCGTCTTCGGGCACAGTGCTTTGATCCTGCGGCAATTCAAAGAATTCCACTAATGCCGCTAATATGCGCGGATAATACGTACTATACGGGCTTTCTAACATCGTTGGACAGTCGATCAGTAAATTTGAAATTCCGACTGCTGTCACTTTTCGTTCGATTTCGCCCGATATCTTTTGCATATCTGCTAGTAATACGCGTTCCACAACCATACCGAACATCCTGCCATACAAAAAACAATTATGGTCTAACTATACTGATTTTACATAGAACTATAGTTACGTAAATGCTCGTAAATAGCTTTCCGGTAATGATTACTGCAACGTACTGAGGTTGTATCTGGTCGATGATTGTAATCAAATTACTTGAACCGTATCTGATGATATAGTACGCGAAAAACACAATCAGACCCTTCACGAATTTGGTTGTCTTGGACGACGAAAGTCTTTGGAAGAACAATACGAAAATTTGTTTCATGTATGGTTCTAACACATTCCTGAAAAAAATATCTCTTCTTTGAAATAGTTCCAGCGAGAAACGATGCGCCTTTGTACGAGTAGACTCACGGCGCGAAGTGTTCTATGATACTTTGCAGCAATAGAAAACCCTCGTGATCGTTCACTTTCGAAGCGAGCAGCTTTTGAAATACTCCCAACAAGCCGCTCATCTTTTCTTGCGTAACAATATGATGAGCGCCATGGCTAATGAATGCTCTCAGCAATCGGTTCAAAGGATGGATGTTGGCTGGACGCTCGAATAGTACCGACGATAAAAGACAAGGGAATAAAGCCAAGTATGGCTCCGGTACGTCGGGAGTTGTCCGTAATTCCAAAAGCAAGGCGAGAATTTGGAAAACATACGGTACGAATTCTGAAAGTTTTCCGTTAACAATTATTACGTTACGGTTACAATGGTGTCGGATAAAATTGCCTACCCAAAACATCTTGCTGTAGAATGCCTTGAAAAATCGGGAACAATGCCTCCTCGAACGAGGAAACCGCCACCGGGTTCGTTTTGCAAACGATCCTGGAAATAATAGTAACGGTGGTTGAATCATCGAATGGTAACCTGTGCTCTGTTTTACATCTGTGTCATATCTCTAGCAATGATCGTACTTAATTGACAACGCAAAAATTTCAAACAGATAATGATTGAAATTAGGACGACTCGGATTTCTAGATACAACAGCGAGTTTCTCCGTAAGTTTCGGCAAGAGATCCGCTAAAAATGGCATTACGATATCTTGTAGGGTTCCGAACGATCTCATGATAGCTTTCATCACGTACTCGTTCTCTTCCGACCCAGGCATATTTAAACATGCAAATAGATTTTTCAACAGATCCGCTGCCAAATTCAACAAATCGTTTCCTTTAACTCTGTAAATCAATATGTAAATTATGATGGAAAATATACTACGACTATATGTACATAATGAATCACATCGATTTTCTTACACAGGCAAATTATCCGGCCCTCTCAAAGCAAGTATTTTCTCAATCGCACAGGCAGCGTACGTGTGAACAACGATATTCGTAGCACTCAAATGCCTGACTAATTGAGGTAAACTACCAATGATCATTTCTCTCGGTAATATCGATCTGAATGTCATTATAAATTTGATCGCATCCGCTTTGAGTACTGGGAATTCGTTAACTGAAATCAATCGTTTAAAACTGCACGTTTAAAACCATATATGTACATCCAAGGTTTCTAAATGCTCGATTGTAATCTTTTGTACCATTTGGTTTGAGTAATTCAGGTTCAATGTGTTGCATTGCAAATTGGGGTAAAGGAACAAGTTCGCTGCTTTGAGTAACTCCATGTTTCTGAGTTTGAGCTTTACTCGCGCTGCTGGTTACTAGATAAATCGCAGCATCCTTGCTTCGCCAATTTTCAGTAGGTTTGGCTGCATAATTTTGTAGCATTACCTAAAATGCGAAGTTAAAATTAATAAATAATAAAAGAAATTACAACGCGATATTACGTTAATTCGATGTTACCTGTATGTACGCGCCGAAAATTTCCATTATTTTTGCTTCGAAAGATTTGGAAAGTACTTTCACCAAATCACATGCAGCCCTCCTTCTCGTGTCCACGTCGCTGCCTTCGATATCTCGTCTAATGTATTCTTCCGGATTATCTTCGAACAGCTCGTTATCCGATTCTATTGAATAGTAAAGATTTGTTTTACTATAAATGAATCGTATTCGGTGATTAGGAGAACTCAAAACGTATGCTTTGAATTCTACGTGTCATAATTACCTCTGAATTCCATATTGGGTATTATAACTTTTTCGCAAATACTACTTAAAGTAGTCGGATCTTCGAAGAGATGCCTGTATTGTACACGATCTGCTACTGTCGCTAAAAACTGTAAGGCATTCGAGACTAACTGCAAAAAATCCGAAATAGTTTTTTTTCGTTAGAGTAATTTTTCAATCTCATATGTATACAGCTATTTCCAGCTCACATACAGCATCATATTTTGGTTGTTGCCCCGTTGATGTTAGTAAATTCCAAACAGCAGTCACAAATTCTGGTAAATACGGTTGAAATTCTTCGTCGTACTTCTGCGCATAAAGGCCAATATTATCACAGACTTGTGATTGTAATTGTTCGATTACTCCTGTCTCCTCTTCGCCCTAAAAGTATACCGATTATTGTACCACGATTATTGTTTATTAAAAAATTTATAGGTAACAATACCGAAGATTGTAGCGAAGGAACATTGGTATTTAATAAAATATGAAAATTCTTCATCCAAACAGCCATATTATCTTCAAAAAATTCTGGCAAGTCCTAAAAATAAAACAGGCATTGTTTGATTAAATTACAAATCGTAAAAATATTGTTTATCAATAGTTTGTTTGTTGTTTTGCTTACTTGGAAGTTAAGAGAGTAAAACACTTTTGACAAAATCACTAATGAACTGTATACCACTTTTAAAGCATCTACATTATGCGCATGAACCTCTGCCAAATTCATTGTAGCCTATATAAAAAAAAAAGTGTCACAAATTTAGAAACAACATATGTGCAACATAACATTCTATGCTAAACACGAAATACTTACGACAAAGAGATCGGTTAAAGGTTTAGCAAACTGACCCAGCACAAACTTTATTTCTGTCCAGAGACTTTGACTCTTGAACTCGTATCTGTACCTTTTAAACAAAGAATGCGCAGTGTGCAAAACACCATTAATAATATGAAAATCTCCCGTATTAAATTTCTCAACCATTTGGTCTATAAGCTCTGGCCATTTATTTGGGAAGTCGTACTTCCCGATAATAGAAACAGCATCGGACAACTGTTTCTGAATCGAATCGGGGGAATGCAACATTAAATTAATGATCAGCACTTTAATTGCTTTTCTATCATCTGCGTGTATTCGATCTGCAGCATCTTCTTCCTGTACATACATAGTCAAATCAATCTTAATACATTCGATTCTGTAAGCATCAAAGTCAAAAATAATTAAAACAACTTACCACTTTCCAATTACGTTTAACATAATTCTTGAAAGCAACTGCTCCAGCAATTCTAATGGTTATGTCGATTTCAGACTTCTCTACGAGATGCAGAAGTAGCAGCGGATAATTTTTATTTACTTCAACAGATTCTAAAAACTTTTCAGCTGAAATGTTAAAGGATACATGCGAACAACAGTACTACAAATTTAACTGATACATCTATATTTACAATAATCTTATTACAGAGTAATTAACATAGTGCGATAAAAACTGAAAGAAAAGAATAGTAGTGCTACTTGCTGGTACTCTTGAAACAAAGTTCTTTGATGAGATGTATTTTCTAAATTGTAAATAATAAACAAACGAACAAAATAATACTTTTATGAAATTATGAGTAATTAATCGTGTTCCGACGATTTCACATAAAGGTTAAATAATACATCTGCAAATAATAGAGGTTATATTCACCTGGCCGTCTGACATGTACTTCTGGGCTAAGTGTATGTTTTAAATATTCGCTAAGTGTGAGCAAATTATCATCCGTAAGCTCCATATCCACTTATCTTAAAAATATAAGAAATAATATTAAATTTTTACAAAAGTACTGTAGAATTATAGCCGAACACCGGCTTTCTACAAATTCAATTTTCTAAACTAACGACCGTCGCCGTTTGGCGCTTAGCTCAACTGAATTCAACAGTTTACGCGGGAATACATTTGAAATAAACCCAAGAAAATAACGGCGGTTCCTAAGAAAAAAAATACAACGCTCTATGGTTATATTATCGCGTATACAATAAAGTTAACATCGTAAACTTAGAGAGCGGCACGAATTTATTTTTAAATATATTTTTGCGCGGTTCTCTTCCGATTCAGGTTGTTCTCCAATTCCGTCAATGTCTGTTGCGCAGTCTTAATTTTTCGTACTCTTTTATCAGTATATTTAGTATTATGTAACCTGCGCATAAAATAAAAAAAAAGAAATAACATGTAAGACAATGTAAAAGTTCAAGTTTATTATTGTTCTCACATTATATCGTTCAACGAAGAATCAATTTCCAGTATTTCTTTCGCTGGCCTGTCGGAGATAGAACTATTTAAACCGTTTTCAACTTCCAAACATTCTAGTTCTTTCATTCGCATTGAGAATTGATGTTGCATTTCTCCAAACTCTCGTTCGTACCATTCGATGTCTTTCAATAATTTTGCGGATGACTGTACATCACAGAAACAAGACATTTTAAATCATTTATTATTAATTAGCGATTTGAACTTTTAACTTACATATTCCATATATGCACACAAAAAGTACTCCGCGTTGTTCGTTAATCTATCCCAGAAATTATGGCTAGAAATGTTGAAACATTCATTTTCGTGAGCTGCTGCAATTCTTATCAACTACGATTGCATAAACAAAAGCAATCCGCTAATCTTTTACAAAGAGTAATAACAGAAAATTATTAGCTAGACCTATACCCTCTTCTCTCCGATATCGATTTTTTAAATTCTTGTTCCATCGCATCTGCTACTTCCGTCGCTTCGATACTTTTCTGTCTAACGTAATCTTCCACCTGCGCTGAAACATTATATTTGATTTCTTTCGACGATGTGCTCACTTGCAATAGAGAAATCGACGATTCCAAATCATGTAGACCCCGCTTGCGCTTGTTGATCGCATCGTCCAACTCTGTGCATTTGGAAAGCTTTAAATAGAAAGAAGAAGTTCATATATATATTTATATAACTAAATTATTGCGAACACGTCGAATTCGTACTTGTTTCGATAAAAAGTCAATCCAATGTGCGCGTGTTTCGTTCTTGTCGCATGGTTTTCCATGTTCTCCAAATTCCATTATCATTAGTAAATACTACTGTAATTTTAAAATTTTTAAACGACTTGTAGAACCACGAACAAGACATGTTAATAGATCGATCACTCAATGTATTTTTCTGTCGCACGTTCGTGGCGCTTTAGAATCCCATTATCATTTTCGTGTCGCGGTCGACGTTACCGATAACTCGTAGTATCTTGTATACAGGGTGAGTCACATAACTTTATCACCTTGAATATCTCCGTTATTTGTAATAATATGAAAAAATGTCATATACGAAACTTGCACGGTACAGAGGGGGACCTGTTGTGATAGAAACATTTTTTGCGTGGTTGGAGGCATACAGGAAATTTCAAGATCACCTTGATTTGTTTTAATAGAATGTCCTATTTTTTATACCATAGATCGATAGAGTATCAAATTCTGAGTATGAAAGTGTTGACCTTCATACCTCCTAAACCTAATAGTTAATGAGATATTAGCAGTAGTTTGTCTGGTAAACATTGTCTTCGCGAATCACTCTGAGACATTGATCTTTCAACACGACTTTACACGTATCTAATATCCAGGGCCGGCGTGATCTTTTGCGGGGCCCGGTTCAAAAATTTTGCGGGGTCATAATACACATTCAAATCCTATACTTAAATTTCACAATAACGAATTATTTAGTATAAGTACAAAAGATGTTACATATATTTTCTGTAAGATGAATATTACATAATTTTTCTCGCTTTTTCCCGCCGCAAAATCTTTGATTACGTTATCAAAATTGATTGAGTTTGCTACAGTGGATCCAAGAAGTATTTCAACACTAAATACCCGATTCTCGAAAAATTGCCAATATTTAAGCAGTAATAATTTCGTAAAAATGAGCACACGACCATAAAATTTGACTGATTTTAAAGCTGAAAGCCTCTACTTTCAAAATTCATCGTTCATTTTATTCCAAGATCTTTTTTTATGACGTAGCGAGCGAGTTACCGAAGACTCGTTTCTTATTGAAAATGTTACACATTCAAACGTCTGTGAAGACTTTGAAAAATTATTTTTGTGGCTGAAACCAACATAGATTTCAAGATTGAAGCTTTTTCTTTACAACGACACCTTAAATAGTGATGTACGATTTTTTTTCACTGTTTTATGCAACAAAAAGGAGCAACAAGTTCGGTCGTGTATAGCCCCCTTGGTGTAACTTATACTAGCGTAAAGTTGGCGACGCAGCTCTCATTCAAAGCTCGACGAAACGGCTAAAAAAAATCGTACATCAATTTTTAAGGTGTCGTTGTAAAGAAAAAGCTTCAATCTTGAAATCTATGTTGGTTTCAGTAACAAGAAAAATTTTCCAAAGTTTTCACAGACGTTTGAATGTGTAAGATTTTCAATAAGAAACGCGTCTTAACTAGAGTTTTTCAGCTTTAAAATGAGTCAAATTTTATGATTGTGTGGTCATGTTTTATAAAATTAATTAAATACTTCGAGTCCTGCAAAATGTCTGATGAGTTTTCGTAGACCGTGGAGCCTTTCAAAACGCGAGGCCGGGTTTCGGCGAACGCCCTGCTAATATCTCATTAACTATTAGGTTTAGAACGTATGGTCAACACTTTCATACTCAGAATTTGATACTCTATCGATCTATGATATAAAAAATAGGACATTCTATTAAAAAAAATCAAGGTGATCTTGAAATTTCCTGTATGCCTCCAACCACGCAAAAAATGTTTGTATCACAACAGGTCCCCCTCTGTACCGTGCAAGTTTCGTATATGACATTTTTTCATATTATTACAAATAACGGAGATATTCAAGGTGATAAAGTTATGTGACTCACCCTGTATATACCTCATTTCTACTACCAGAAATATGGGCACAGTCGAGTTTGTGATATGGGTATAGATTCTGTTCCATGTTAAACCTGACAAAATCGGTGGCAAAAGATATTTTCATTCGTATGTGTATTGTCCAACAGTGCCTAGTCGTTCTAGACGCCTGTTGGTCGATTTTTCCGCACACGGTATACAGAAATGTACCGGCGCAGACGTGGTTGCCTTCGACAGGCGAGCTGCGAACGTGCTGCATCATTGCCGTTCATGATCCACCGTTCGCGAAAGAAAGAGGGAGGGAGAGAGTCGACCAACGAAAAAAAATAAATGACAATAATTTGTCAGTAGCAAAATACACCTTACACATTTAGAATGTTCCATACATGTCGGACAATCGAGGAACATTTCAACAGGCAGTCATTGATTAAAACAACTGCGTCATCGGTAGAATGCTATTTACAAATATGAAACTATTTATCATTCCAAATACGAGTCGAGTGTAATTTAGAATTTTAATTTATGCGCGTCACGAACTATATGCGACGAATCTTTCGGATATAATGGTCTTGGCTTGGACTTTCATTCGACGTATTCCTTAGTCCAGCAGTATCGCGGGAAACCGACATTGGGTCGCTTCGGACCCGGTTTGAGATTACCACGGATCGTCGTATACACATATTTCGTACAGAATAGTTGGTAATACAGAAAATAAATTCACAAGAAATAAATGACAAATCCTTCGTTTCGTTCGTCGTACAATTTCAGACAATACAAAGAGATCGCACAAATAAAAATCATACCAATACTTTGGTGTTTGCAAACGAGTGCTGTTAACATAACCGATGAATTTCTCGAACGATTCGATCGTCTTACCGCAGCTATATTTCAGTATAAACCACTGAATCACATGATTGCGTCACGATATCGTCGTTGATAAGCCTACCAATGTAGTCTTTAAAATCAGAAGCAAAGACGAATGTATCTTATTTAAAAAAAAGAAAAAATCAGTCGATATCCCATCGTCTTCTGGGCGAGTGTTATAAACGAAAAATACAGAAAATAAAACGTTGCCGAACTCGTAGAGTTCAGGTTGAAAACGATGAGAACGTAACGTGTTTCCGGCGGCAAAATCGAATTCGAAAGTCAGGTGGCCTCATGGTCCGTAGCGGTCGGCATCAGCATCGACATCGGCAGTATCATCGTGGCGTATGCGTGTAGAGTAGCGTAATTGAGGTTTCGGTGAAGGTTTAAAACGCGTCGACGGTGTTTCGTAGTCTCGGAGCAGCCGTCGCTCGAACCGCGTCCACGCTGCTTTCCCGTTGCCTCTGCGAATCCAACAGAATTTCAATTAACTCGGCGACCGTACAAAATCGTCAGCGAAACGAAAACTTGTGTGCCAGCTATCATAAGACGCGAAGCACGTGCTGTATCATCCGTCGAAAGTTTTCTAACTCCTTTTTCGTTTTCTCGCAGTGCTATACGGGTATTCGTAGAGTGCTTACACACTGTACACGTATAAAGGATCGAGAGCGAAGAATTCGGACGCAACGGCAAACAGGTAAACGGAAAATATTTCATTGCGGTCTGTCGTCGAATAGCTAACGTCAGCCGACATGCAACGTCATTTATCAGCAATTAAACATTTCAATACCACCGTGTACTCTCGTCGCGTAGTTACCAAATCATTCGCAGAACTAGGGATCTTGTATTTTGGAAATTGAACATGTATTTTCGATTCTCGATTCATCCTGAACGGTCGATGGTAATCTTCGCGAGGTTTCATTGAAATTACAGATAATGATAAGTTCCATCGTGCATCGCGTTTCTACAATCTTATCGTTCGTTATCGGTCCGAAAAATCGGCCACTGCTCGTCGTTCCCATTGCCACTAATTGCCGCGTGTCGACGCGAACGGTGCACGGTAAACCGTAGATCGCGATCATAGAATAGGATCGAATCATTTAATAAAAGTTCGAAAACGGTTTACCCGCGACAACCGTTTTCACAGCGTTCCGTAAGTCTAGCCACGTACTGTACGCGCTGGTACACTGTGAAAAACAGGATGAGGTATTGATAACAAAACCGCCAGTCGGCGTCCGTTTATCCTGTCGTTCTCGAGAAATAAAATTATTTGAATATGCATACACGTTGGGTCGCGATCGTCGCGAGTAAAGCCATCCGTCGTTTACGCAATCGGGCCGTAATGTCTCGTAAAACGATCGAGTCGCGCGAAGAAACGATGCTTCGCGTCTTTTAATTACGTAGCGCCGAAGGCCTCCCGGCACAGGTTCGCGAACGCGCCCGATATTATGTCATCGTTATTTTATTCGCGAGATCTAGTAACCTACTTCGTGTTTCTATAAAAAATAGATTGAAAAAACAGATCGTTGCCTTGTTCACCGGGAAAAAAGAGCGTCACGAACGCTACTGCGACTACTTATTTCGCCTCTACTCTTTCCCTGCAACTCAATCTCCATCTACGCGGACGACCGAGAGATCAAAGCCTGGTTTCCGAAGGCCGATGCCACTGCAAACGCAAACAAACGAAATGTTTAGCGTCAGGTGACGCGCGAGGCATTCGCCTTTTATAGACACAGAACTTAGCCGCACCTACTTACATACGTAGCTAGATACATGTGTACACAGATATACTGACCGTTCGAGCAACAATACGATCGTCGGTAGTAAACAATCTGTACAAAAGTAATATCTCGTAACGATCGAATGTCATTTACCGTAAGTCATAAAGATCATCAAGATCGTTCTAAGAACAAGTTCGAACAGTTTGGTAAATTCGATAAGAATTCAATGATCGAACTTCACCCAGGCTATTATATTAATCTGTACGGATAAAACGATCGTATGGATTCGATAATGATCTGTTACCGAAAAAAGAAGAACAGGGCCTCGCCGAAGTCGATACGTTCGCCGTATCAGCAGAAGAGTTGGATTTTTTATTTAATGAGAAAAGACGAATAATTGCGTGGCTCGTACGGGGTCTAGCTGTACGGGCGGAAATCAAATTAAAATGTTCAAAATGGTCGGAATGCGGTAGGAAGGGCGTGGTTAGAATTATTTGATGCGTCGTCAATGTGACGATGGCACACCCTCGATGGCACTACCTACGCGTACCGTACTACCCACCGTAGCAGTAGAGTTCGCAGTAATTTTCTCGTGTTCTTTCTATCGTGAACCTGCGATCTTCGTGTGTCGTGTATTATTGCGCGGCCGACCGATCTATTCTACGAGCCATGCGAAGGAAGTAAGAAGGAGTAAAGAGGAAGGAAGGAAACGCTATGAACAGTCCATGCCAATTTGACCGTTTCTTCGTGGAAACGACACCGATCGTTCGAAAAGCGGTAGTTGCTAGCCGCGTAAGTCATTCGCAGGAAAGTACGATGATCTCAGTTTCGCGGGGCCGGTTGATTTACACAAATTGAGAAATATAATTCCGTCGTTTTAATTAAATAATTACCTCGACGTGGAACACAGTGAATCAGGCACGAAACATTCGTTCGCAGTGACACAGTCTAACAGCGTTTTATAATCCCCGTATACATTGTAATAATTGTAGCAGTTTTTCAAATTGTTGCTAACGCCTACGACTAACGCTAAAACTACGAACAATTAAGACCGAGCTTTTTACGTCATCTCGTGAAAAAGTTAGAAAATTGAATAATTAAATAAATAATAATTAGTAATCTTAGCGTTAACGCGCGCGTACGAAGACGACTTATTGTCATCATCGTCATCTTCCATTCTAGTCGAGCGATCGTCTGGCAAATGCCTACGCATCTCATTGCCAGTCTGATGCACGCATATCAATGACGTTGCTCGATACCAATGCTATCGTGACGCTATCAATCTCTTTCGTTTTACTACAGCCGAATAATGTAGCGGATAATGGGGGTGGCCGGATGACAAATAGATAACTAGCACCGTTTACTGCTGATAACGGACGTCATCAAATCGACCGGGAAGCTGAGAACCGGCTCGACTCGACTCGAGTCGACTCATTTTCTCGACACTGGACCCTATTATCCTTATTCTCGTACGCGATGTGTAATAACAATGAGGGTAAATACAGAAATTTCAAACGTGCCGTTCGACCAATGATACGTCGCCCGAAACAATCAGGGAACATTTAATTGAACCTTTAATTGTTACGGGCAGCGTATATATCTCAGATCGAGTAATTTCCGAATACCGAAACTATCTTCTATTGTTTAGAGAACAATAAACCAGTCTCGCGACACAGGCCCATCAAAGTTACGACGATCGGCGACGGCACTGTTGGCAAAACATGTATGCTGATTACATACACCACCAACGAATTTCCATCGGAATACGTGCCCACGGTGTAAGTATCGTGCTCGTACGTATTACGATAAGTAGTTGAATTGTTCGTAGAACAGATCTGTTAGTTCCAGTTATAAATGATGCTACTTATTTACTTTACAATCTGCATTTCTTTTTCCTGTAGCTTCGATAATTATGCAGGAAGCATACGTGTAGACGGACAAGAATACGATATGACTCTGTGGGATACCTCTGGTCAGGAAGATTACGAAAGGATCAGACCTCTATCCTATCCAAATGTGAGCGTGCATTTCTCCGATGGTTTCTCATTTCAAATTCTTTCGACGTTGATTTCCAATAGTATTTTCTTTTCAGACCGACTGTTTCTTAATCTGCTTTTCAGTAAATTCTCGTACTTCCTACGAGAACGCCGCAAACAAATGGCATCCAGAAATTAAGTACCATTGTCCAAACACGCCTATAGTTCTCGTCGGTAAATACGTTTAATTGTTCTTCATTTAAATATAAAAAAATTTGTATAGTTCTTTAAATTTCTTAAGAAGAATCCATGCCAATTGTAATTTTAGATATTCATTGTTTTTTTCCCCGATGCACTATCAATAGGTACTAAAGGAGACCTTAGAAATACAGAAAACGTAGATGCGATTACTCTCAAAGACTGCAAGAAGATGAAGAAGAAAGTAAAGGCTTGTAAATACGTTGAATGTTCTGCACTGAAACGCGAAAACTTGGACGAAGTTTTCATAGAAGCCATAAGAGCCGTTCTAAAAAAACCATCGAGTAAACTTTGCTGTATAGTCTAAGGTTTAAGTTGATAGCAATATTTATACCTTTTTATTAGATAGAAATAAGCGAATATAAAGTATTCGAATCGGAATCATTTTTATATCTCAGAAATGTATATGCCATTCCAAAGACTACGCTTTCTAAGTATTTTTACAGATGCATGTTACGACAAACGATAATAAAAAAGATATTCGATTCATTAATGATATTTATTTAAGAAATATTACGTCTTCATAAAGTATTTGCTAAAATTCGATAAAAGTAAGAAATTAGTATCTTGTAGCTCCTTAATTCGTGAGAAATAATTTGTACCCTTGTCACGAATATGTACTTAACTTTCATATATATTTACAACTCTTAAAATCAAGCCTAAATATTATATATATAATCTGTATTTGTAAATGCGGTAGACCAAATACTATTGTAATTTATGTACACGTACAAAATCTTGAATCAGAATTTGCTCACAATTCGAATTCATCGTCCAAAGCACCCATCGGCGACCGGTGTCACTTTCTGTTGCATTATTTTACCAAATCCGCCTCTTCCGCTATCAAAGTCTGATCTGTATTCATCCCTTACCTATGGAAATATAATATTAATTATCTTTCAAGATGTAATCGCGTCCTACAAAATAATAACACTTACTTGGCCACCGGTCTTCCCTCTTCCGTATTGTCTACCTTCGATGAAGCCTGCGTCCCAATCTGTCCTAATTATTCTGTCGTCCAAACGTGTACCGTTGATATACCTCATGCAGCTTTCAGAGTCTGCCCTTTGGTAATATTCGACAAAGCAAAAACCGCACGGTGTCTTCTTATACTTGTCTAACCCCATTATAATTCGTCTAATGTCGCCGCATTTTGAAAACAGCTCGTATATTTGCTCCTCGGTAGTATAAAAGGATAAATTACCAACATACAAAGTAGTAGAATTCCTTAATAGCCTGTCTTGTTCGGCTCTCGAACCCTGACAAAAAGAAGATTATTGGTAACTTAACGACAATACGTTCACTCACAGATCAAGCAGCACACGATATCTCAAATTTTCGTTAACGTACAAAAATACAATTACAACATAAAACGTTGTTAGAACGCGTCGGACAACAAACCTTAAAATGTTGATCACGATACGAACTCAATTCAACGGAAGGTGAAGTCATAGTTGCCAGATACACGAGAAAAATGGCCGCTCGCGTTTAACGTGACGTAGCGTAGGCAGTGATGAGATATTGGATAGGTTTTCTCGCGCATGCGCGGCGAATTCAACATCAGTAAAGTAAAATTATAGGTAAAATGGGGTATCTCGGTCATTCCGTATAATTTCGTAAAATTTCTTATAATTTGATTTTGATAAATGAATGTGCAACATGTGTATATAAATCAAGTATTAATAATAACTTGCCAAAAATTCGTAGCACGCTTGTCTCGTCGTATCGCCGTCTCGTCCTGGACTTTTTCGGTACTTTCCCGCCAATAATAGTACCCCGATACTTTCTTCACAATGTAGATACGTTACTGTGCTGGACGCGCATGCTCGCAAAAAGCCGTCCAATACTTCATCACTGACTGAATGTTGATACGAAAGCGGCTCGCTTAGGCGGGTTAGAGAAGTATTGTCGCACATCAAAAATATACATATCAAATGTAGTTGTAAAATGCTAAAGTAAAAAGTACTTTCTCAATCGCAGCTTTACTCGAGTACTTGTACGTTTACTCGACAAAAGATCATACATCGTTTACACCCATTAAAAAATATTGTTTTTCTGTTAACGCCATGACAAATTGACAACGAGATGACAGACAGAACTTTAGCGTGTCCGACGAAGAATTTGAAATTATTATGATTGAATTACATCCACGGTGAGAGTATTATTGAAATGAAGAACAACAAATTACGAGAGTCTGTTATTTCGATTAAAACTGAAATTTCTGATTCGTCCAAAAACTATCCCGTTTCCGGCTCTAAAGGAAAATGTTACGAACTATTTTTTAGTTGCTTTAAAATTGTTCGCGGGAAGAACTCTCAGGAAAGCTTTCTTAATGAGAAATCTCAAGAATGCGATTATATTGTTGAAAAACTCGTTGTGAAACGTGTGCCTTTCATCTCCTTTGGATCACCAGAAGATACATTAGAGACTGCCAGTGATCAGATTAACAAAAAAGTCGATAGATTATCAGCTGCTGCTTCGAAAACGCAATCGATATTATACTATTGCGACAGCTTAAATCAAAATAGAATTATAAATAACGGTCCTAGTAAATATTTAGATTTTGATAGAAACACGAGCGAGTTATACGAGAGGGACACGACAAGTATTTCAACTACTGGCTATAATAGTAGAATTAAAGAAATAACGAATACTATGAGCAACTTACATCCAGATTTGAAAGTATTTGAAAAATTAACCAAAGCTCCATGTCCTTTGCACAAACCTAAGAACAAAACTATATTTGGTACAAGTTCTTTAAGTAGAAAAGTTTATAATAACAAACATATCAAGTCATCGAATAGCAACGAGTTACAATGTAATTGGAAAATGCCAACAAATAAATATGAAGCTCTAGCTGAAAATACTGCAAGTACCGATTGTACCAATCCCTCGAATATAACGCTAAGGTGGAAAATCATTGTAAAGCAATACAAATCTAACATAAAGTAATAAAGAATACAAAGACAAAGTATTATAAAAGAATGTACAGTTCTAGTGCTATTATTGTACAATTTGTATTGGTGCTGAAATAAATTCTTCTGAAAAAGTTTTTACAATTATGCAGAGAGAATCTCTGAATTATGCAAGAGTTACTAGGGAAGGGACTAGGAATTACCAGATTCGCTAGACGGAAGAAGAGGGCATTGCAAGCGGTTCAAAAACCATAGAACAGCGCCACCTATTCATGTGGTAAAGTTATATTGTTGAAGCGAACAGTCAAATCCGTGGAAGCCGACAAGTTGTTATTTTTTCGTTTTCTTAATTATTCACATAATAGTCAACAGATAAATACCGGTTTCTAATTTTGACATATCAGAGGAGAAACCATCAAAATGGTAAATAGAAGATACCGAAGCACAAGTATTTGTAGCGTTACAAACGTATTGTCAACATAACCTCACAGAGCGGTTTTACGTTTCAGACGATCGGCAAGAATAACAAGATGTTACAGCACATTAATTACAGAGTCCGAATTATTCTCCAAGACTCTAGGACATTTATTGGCACGTTCAAAGCTTTCGATAAACATATGAATCTTATACTTGGAGATTGCGAGGAATTTCGTAAAATTAAACCAAAGAATACGAAGCAACCGGAGAGGGAAGATAAACGTGTGCTAGGCTTTGTACTTTTAAGAGGAGAAAATATTGTTTCTCTGACGGTCGAGGGACCTCCACCTCCGGAAGAAGGATTGCCTAGGGTACCCATTCCCGGAGCAGCCGCGGGACCCGGTATGGGTCGTGCGGCTGGACGCGGTATGCCCGCTAATGTTGCTGGTGTGCCTACCGGGTTGCAAGGACCTGTCAGAGGTGTAGGCGGCCCGTCGCAACAGATTATGACACCAGGTGGCAGAGGTCAAGTCTCGGCGCCACCACAAATGCATCCTGGTGGTCCTCCGCGCATGCCGGTGGGAGGTCCTCCACCTGGAATGATGGGACCACCTCCAGGAATGATGGGTAATTACTTGTATTTTATAAAATCATGTTCCCAAATTTTTGCAAAAGACCCTAACTCGAAAAGATGAAATGTTCTTATTTGTTTATAGGTATGCCACCAGGAATGCCACCCATGGGACGCGGAGGACCGCCAATGGGACCTCCTGGAATGAGAGGACCGCCTCCTGGCATGATGAGAGGTGGACCACCTCCTAGACCATATTAAGATTTTTTAAAATGTACAATCGTGTTCACCGATAATAAACTTCTCTTTTATAATGGAACTTTTTCTGCTTTTCAGAGTTTGTCACTATAACACAAGTATCGTAATAAGCGGTAATAGCCTAATCGCGCATATATTCACAATAATCCATTTTAATGGCATTATCTTTTAATTTACCTATTATAATTATTTACAAACAGTAAAAACAAGAACAACTATTATTACATGCACATCTTTGTTCTACATTTCAGCTGTTCCATTGCAAACTCTCTATCAAAGTAGATGTGAACGATAGTTACGTTTAACAGAGAATTTTTGCTGTTTTAAACTATTTTTAAACTCTTCCATATATGTACATATTCATTTTGACTAAACTTAATATATACATGTATATACAACTGAACGCGCATCATTGTTAACGATGGAAATGCTGATTCGTAATATTACATAAAGAAAAACACCTAATTTATTATTTCCTTGAGCAGTTCCAATAGGCAGTTATTATCATCATAAAAACTGTTACGATTCTTCCTCTTAAATCTATAGATTATCGGTAAAAAAAAAAGGAAAATTAACTATCGTCTATGTATTTACATCTTAGTAAGTACTTTTAAGTTTCTGTTAATTACTGAAATGATTCGCTCATAAGCTGAATTTAAAATCTGAATAGAAGAAATGCAATCGTTCGAGAATTTGTAAGAAACAATCGTAATTTGTAAAGATATAAATGTTATTATTCTATTTATCTTTTGTAATGTCCTATTTACATCGTATGTATATTTACAGCACATGAACAATATAAAGCGTGAGCAAGTATCAGAAACATAGAAACAAACTTTTTACTTAGCACTGTAAATATATATTACAAATTTGGCACATGCCAGATGTAAAACAATCAGTCGTGTAGAATTACAATTTCTTAAGCAAGTCATTGCACGATCCTTATATTAATGTGATTTAGTAAACTAGAAACTTATTTGTTTCTATGAAAGGATAAAACTCTACTAAGAGTTGAATACTTACAATTAGACATGTATGTATTATGTATGTTATGGAATACATCCAGTCTTTGTCTGTTAAATTCAATATCTATACGAACTTACTGAAAAGTCTCTTAAAAACTTTTATTATAAATTATCTTAATCATTGATTTCAACATACGACTCTCCACTTGAGTATTGAACGTTCTCAAAATAAATAGCTACCGTTGCTTGCGCTTAATCTTATTCACTGGATAAAAGTGTAGAAAAATTTGTAAATAAAAGATCTGTACAAGATAATAAAGTATTGCAACTGTAATTGTTTAAAACAATTTAAGCAGACAATAAATCGTGTGATACGAATTCACAAAGAATAATTTATAAAGAAAGAAAAACGAAATTTGAAAGTAACGATAAAAGTTAATTGTTCGTGTTACATGCAACTCTTTAATAGAACAATTTTCATAACGAAGTTTGATTATTTCAAACTGACCTGCGTTTCTCATCTTTAACAGAAGTAATTACAGCATCGGTTTTTACAATGATCTCGTTATCCTGTACATGCGAATCAGTGTTACTTGGTTCATTCGAAAGACGAGCGTGCGCATTTTGTATCACAGTCTTAGGTTCCGAGGTAAGAGCATTAGGTGATTCAAAAAGGTGGGTCAGAGCTTTGTTCTTCTCGAACACATCTTGTCGAAGATTGAATGTAATGGTGTTACCAGGCTGGAAAATAAAATACGCAATTATATTTTCAGTTATTTTTGCAGTTTCAACCGTCAATTAATAAAAACTATGTAATTCAACGATCGTTACTTTCGTGCTGGATGTTACAGATTCCGTTTGAGGCAAACTTGCTGTTGATAACATAGTTACGGATTGATCTCCATTGTTTAATGTAATATGGCGAGGCAAAACATTGATAGAAGCATTATGTTGATTCGCCACAGCCAAATTTTTGCCACCAACTATTACCTTCCCCAGTACTTCCTAAACAATATATGAGCACACATTTGAACGTCGCATTGAAACAAAATTGTTAGTTTTAGATTAAATAATATACCGTTGATATACCTTGCCTGTATGAGAAAGAGTTACACCTTTGGTTTGACCCTTTTGTATAACAATCACATTCGTTTTAGATGCTAATTTCGCATTAGGATGATGAGATATATTTACAGTTTTATTAGAATTTAGCGTAACACCCTAAAACATTAGAAACAGATCGTTTCAAGTCTCTATGTCGTGTCATTTTCTCGTGCTTTTTAAAGTGTGTCAAAAATCGTACCATTTTGGCAGCGATTTGATTATTGAGCGTCGTAGGTATTTTTTTACAGGTGACTGTTGTCTGCTTAGGCTGAGGTGGTCCTGGTCCATTCGACACGGTTGTACCAGGACACACAGACATTAATCGATGCGTATTATCTGAGGAAAGAAACGAGCAAGTATGAAATTCGCACTGTGCAAACTCTGAAGTACTTCATGCTATTGCGGCAATACCGATAATTACTTGTCGTAACAGCTTTAGTTATCGGAGGTTTCGTGTTAGAATGTGTCATGGGTACGACACGTTTTGTGCTACTGGCAGTTGAATTTGAATTATCCGAGTCTATTATTTTCTGTGAACTACTTAAACTATTTTGCGTCGATGTAGCTTGAGTTTCAAGTTGCAACTTATTCCCCGATGTACACGGTACACTGCTGGCCATCAGAATCGCTGGCCCGATTTTTGTACTAAGTTTACTTTGCGTTGTAATCATTTTTCCCGAAGTTTTAGCGATACTCGTCGTTTCTATAGGGACGACGGTATCCGTAGAATTACTAGACGATACTGCTACGTGATTCACAACATTTTCTTGTACCATTGTTGTTTTAGGATCTAGATCTAGAACGTAGAAGTTTTAGCGTGACTTCACAAAATTAACACCGTCTATTTATAAATGTAACATATATGCCAACCTGTAGCGTCTTCTCCACAACTAACGTTAAGCGGTATTATCGTGAAATTTTGATGCTGTAACGAATTCGTTGGTACTCGCGACAACTGAATAGTATTTTCCCGAGATCCTTTTAGCGTAGCACCATGATTTAACGTTCCTATCGAATTTGTCGATACTACCAATATCTAAAAATAACGTTAATCGTTCATTCTTTTCTTGGTTCGTTAAACTGAATCGCACCAATTGGATTTCATCGCCATACCTTATTTGGTAGTGCTGTTGGAAGGGGTGAAGTAGTTTTACGTTTCTCTACGGTAGTAGATTTTTCACCCGCGTTAAACTCCTTAGTTCGACTATTTAAATTTGGTTTATTTAGTTCGGTAATCTGTAACATTCGAGATATAGTTGACATATTTGAAACGTAGTACAAAGGAAAAATCATAAATTGGATTACCTCGTCCATAATATTTTCTTCGTTAAATTTATCCGTGATAGGTGAAAGTTCAGTATCGCTAAGTATTTTTTCCTCTACTTTCACTTTCACAGGAGATTCGCTCCTACTATCTGTGGAAACATTAAATGCCCGAGTGAAGAATGGTTGTTTGCATGAAACGATACACTAAAGAAATGCTGAATCGTCGAATTTCTTAACTTACAGCTCTACAACCGTATGCTATTTCACACAGACTAAAACCACACATTTACCAAAATAGATAATAGTTTTCCTTAAAACCTTTTGCATCCTCTGTTTTTTCGTGAACAGGAAGATTCCTTTTGTTTGCAGCTGCTGTCGCGAGAGACAAACTATTTGCTAATGTCGTGAAAGCGGATCTTGCTTTTAATCGTGGTAAAAGAGGAATAGCACGGCGACCTTCGATAGTCCAATCCGTACCGGTGTTTGGACCGCTTAATCTACATGGAGAGGATAAAAAAATAATATTCAGATATAAAATTTGCTATATTACCAGATGTAATAAACATGATATTTAAATGCTTACTGTTCGGCTATGGTTGCTAATTTTTCATCGTTCACGGCTCTTCGTACTTCCGCGCGATGTCTTTCATTGGAAATGTGTAAAACTTTAGCGAGTTCTTGTAACAATTTCTGTTTCTCGTTAGTGAAGGGACCTTGAGCACGCAAAACAGACACCATACTTCCATACGCATCTAATTCTGCACGAGATAGAAAGTAATGTTCTTTCATAAATACCATGGTATGTAAATAATGCAACTTGTTTTAGAATAATCGTCGCATTGCCGCGTAACACGCAAGACGCGCGAAACACGCGCTACACCGACATTAAAACAATTACAAGGTTAGCGAATCAATGATCCCGGCTATTCTTCGGATATATTTACTTTAACACTTTGAAAGCTTAAACGCTAGCAAAGAAAACAAATTGTTTGGAAGTTAACCTTACCCAAATATCGTAAACATTTTCTACATTCGTCACGGGTCATCGTTTCGTGCCTCGTCGGCCACATGATCGCATTCTTCGGTCGTTATAATAATCGTGACAAAAGTTTACCACTGTTTCTACGCTTTTTCCACATTTTCGACGTTTCGTTGACAGTATGGTAAGTTGATGATGAAGTTGCCGTCTAATTACATTTATCGTATGTGCATCGTTTATCGCTGTAACATTGGTATCATCGTCGGTCGCAGTTGGTCGGTCCGCTATAGGTACAAACATTTCTATCCGTTGGCTCACCTGGTACTGGCAATGTGAAAACAGTCGGAGGTCGGAACATATGATCTGTTATGATTCGAATTTAGAACCGGCTTCAGATAACATGCCGTGTTTCAAGATTACATCGTCTACCAGATGACAGATGTGGGCAAAGTTGTATAGTTTGTTGAGATGTCGCAGTACCGCGAGGTGAAATAAATATCTATGGAAACTGTAATTGTAATATATATTTTATTATTCGTTCATTTTTACTTGACTCTCATTATTTTAAATAGTGCCAACTCACTTTGTCAATTATAATTTGGAAAAAGTTAGGTTTTAATGTAGATGTTGATAATATGAGATCTGTTTATTTCATCGCAACTTATTTTATTTAAATAAAGGGATAATAAGAACAATATACATGAAATATTTACTTGTGAAAAGATATATTTGTATCACTGTTTTGTTCGTTACATAAAATCTTCATGCAACAAATTTGCGCCATTTTTCCAAATGTTTACGAAATAATGCACAAATATACTTGCATACCTCGCTTTTATATCTTAGACCATATATACTAATAGACCCGGCATAGGTATAGTATGTGTAAAGGAAAATCGAGAATTCAGTGTCCGAAAGATGATCGGACACCATGACGTCACAAGATAAGTCTTAACCCAGATAGCACAAAGACATCTCAAAGACGTCTTACGTAATACCTTAATGAAACATAAAGAATAAATATTTGTATCTCAAATACGGTTTATATATTGATTATTTCATGATAAAATGCCAAATTCTTTGAAATTATCCTGTTCATTTTCTCCATGTACTGTGTACTATGCGTCCGCCGAGAGTTGGCACGGAGAAACTCGTAGGTACCACGTGATATTCCTACTACGCGCTGCACGCCTTCCGCGATTGGCCGAATCGCTCGACGAAGACAGCAAACGAGCGCGTGAGCGTAACTGCAACAGAGCGATGTGACGACGCTGAGCACCTATGCCTGCCGTTCGCGCCAGAGCCTAAGTGTGAGAGTGGGATCCGCCGCTTGGCGGCAAGAGTGGGGACTCGCAGATCCCCCTGCATCCCACTTCAGAAAATCGTGCCAACTCTCGGCGGACGGATAGTACATGGCGCACCCGCTGACTCCCCTCTACCCATGTAAGCCAAGCGTAGGCACTGTCGATGAGCATAGCTTGTAGATCTTTTAAAATTTTGACGTCATAGCGTACTTCATCTGATTTCATCTTTCGGACAGGGAAAATTATCTATGTCGGGTCTATAGGTATATATCGTCTAAGTTTTGTATCGCTGTCCACCATTTTGAATTATCTTGTGATGTCAGTTGTGGGCACCAGATACTTCGTTATTTTGAAATACTTATCTTGAAAGCGAATATCAGCATTTTCTAATATGTATGTAATGATATTTGGTCCCCTCAGGGTTTCAAATCCATTCCACCACCTCTCCCTTTACCAATCCTCAACTATCGCCTAATTTCCAATTTCAGCGGGACCTACTTTTTATTAAGGTGGGTTCCGAACCACCTATTTTGCCAACAACACGTGAAACGCACCCAGAGGGTCACTTCCCGGCTTTTTACCGAGCGGTCACCCATCCTAGGTGCGGACCCCGTCCTACGCCGTTTAACTTCGGTGATCGAACGAGAACCGGTATTTTCAGCGAGGCAATGGTCGTTGACAGCATTTTCCAATATACATATACAATTTTCTACTTGTGCCTATCGACGAGTAATTAAAGAAAGATCGATAATCGCCTCTGTCGCGAATAATAATTATGTATTTACTCGGGGTAATTCGAGCTTGTTCAATTTGAACAATTGGTTCCGGGCACGTGTTCGGTCGTTCAGTCGAATGATTTCAAACTTATTTCCAATCCGGTTCGAATTAGACCAATCCACACTGATCCGGAACATCATTTAAGTGAATTGATTTTCCTTTGATTCGATGTTCTGATAATGACTTGTATTGAGGTAGGTGTGTCCGGTAATATCCACAATTTCGAAACACATTTACAAATATACACATATCGTATACATTTTGTATACATAAGCCATTTGTGAAGTGTAACGAACATTCTATACCGAGAAACGCCACGGGAAACGCTGTCGGAGATTTCCGCAAAGATTGATAACATTATACAACAAACGATTACCTACAAACTTTCTTGGGAAATGAGATACTATTCCAAACGAAAATGCGCGCATTGCGCCATTTATAGATTTCGATAACCACGAGAAACAATTTGTAAGCACACTATATTTATTAACAATTAACAATTAATTATACATATACTATAATAATTGGGATACTGTCTCCTATACATTCGAATCGAGGTAAAACATTTTAGCCTTTTTCTTTTTCGTGAGAAATGGGCGCATATATTTTTGAAAAATCATGGCCGGCGCACAATGGTTCAGATCGAGAAATTCAGTGACTTTTTGCCCGGAAACGAACTTTTGATATCGAACGATCTCTCGAATTTATATTTTTACGTATGCCATAATAAATTACACTTATGATACGTAAATATAAAATACCTATTTAAAAAGTAAAAAATAGTTTGGACGTATATACTGAAAACAATTTTATTTTAATAAAAAATTTCAATGAAAATTAATAAAAAATTATTGTTCAACGAATGAAAAAAAATATTTATTTGTCTATAGTTAAAATTGAGTTATAACAAAATATCACTGAATCCTTCAATCCGGCCCACAGTGCGGGAGTTTCCGTGTTTCGAAATAAGAATTCTAATTAATGAGAAGCGCTCGATGGGTATGCAAGTTCAAATTAATCTTGGTCAATATAATGTCGCGGATTTAGATAAAACCGGATTTCAGTAATTACACAAATGTCTGTATTCGTATTTGCAAAACTGTATTTACTCGCGATAAGTATTTGTGGGCTCGGTATATAAAGGTGTCCGAATATTTCTTCGTCTCAGTCGATGACCTTACCGAAAGAACGGAAATATATATACACACATACATAAAAATATATACGCACACGGATCGAAGAGATTGAAAATGCGAGGGTTAATTCTCGCGGCGATTCTGGTCGCGAATTTCGTGGATTCCAGTATTATACTCGAAGATGGTAGCGATTTCCATCTTTCTGCAAAATAAAATGCTTATGCTCGAGCATCTACTACTACTACAATTTATTGAGCATCGTTTGCAAGAAAACGGTGTTTCTTCTCCGCGAATATATGTTTATTGTATACATGATTTCAGATCAGGGCAACCAAGTCTCGAGCATGAGCAATGGTAACGGATTATGGACGGATACCGATGACAGTGTCGATCGCAAGCGGGGACCTTCGAACGACAACGTACGGCAGAGGGATTCCATCGATCTGGCGGAGTTATTTTACAACCAAAGGATAAGGGCGCAAAGTATACACGCCAGGATTCCCAGCGGAAGAGGTGACCGAGATTACTCGAAATATTTTTCATCTACGAGGACGTGCTAATCGTTCTATCTAATTTTCGATTTCGCGCTCCCATATGGTATAGAGCAAAGGTGGGGAACCTGCGGCTTTCATAAAAGCTAGCTCTTGTATTAATTAATACTTAATTACATAGATTGCGACAAATTGAAAATTAATAGAATGCTCAAACAAAAATACAATGAAACATAAAAAATTATAGCGACCTCTTTTATGACCGCCTAATTTAAATTCTAATGGTAAAAAGGTTCCCCACCTCTGGTATATGTATATATAGTACAGCTTACTATCGAAACTTTCAGCCGAGAATCTGACAGAAAATTACATAGTGGGTGCCATCGACGATCTGATCAGCGCTACCAGAAGAGTTTGGCGGGAGCTACAATCGAGCGTGAGAACAGCCTTCCTCCGAGACTTCCATACGCGTTGTACGACAAACAATTTTCCAACGATATTTTCCTTTTCAGAAAACGGAGGCAAAATACCTTCGATATCTGATCGACAGCTGCGCAGCCTGTAGCAACACCGAAGAGACCGGTGAGTAAAGTTTTGCTCGATGGAGACTTCGAAGATGCAGTCCAAAGTACCCTGCTTCAGCCAGCTTTCGTCGTTGGGTGCTCGGGAGTTGGCGGAAGTTGGCGAGAGTTGTCTAGTTCTCTGTGTCATTCCCGTGGCCGACTCCTCGCGCCGACACCCGAGCTTACAACGATGCGATAACGTGTCGCGTCTGGATATCGCTTCTAGAAGTCCAGATGCATCGTCTAAGGCCGCGATCACAGTAGACCCGACTTCGTCCGACGTCCGACATTTCAAATGTGTGGGTAGGCCCGTCTGTGAGACCCTTCTGGGTTCCGATATCGGGCCACTAGCACCAACGCGTGCCTGGAAACGCTCGCGCGTGTGCGCCGACGTCGGACGTCGGACGAATTCGGGTCCACTGTGATCTTAGCCTAAGCTTACGCAGATTGTTCCGCGACGAAGACGTTCGTAAATCCTGATCGTTCGGTCTCTAGATATACCGGTGCTGCTCACTTGCGAGTACAAATCACCCTGTTTGCCGGGATACTACTGTCGCAACACGGTGAAGGGGCCGAAGTGCGGTCGTTGTGCGCCCGGCTACATCGGCGACGGGTACCGGTGCGTTGAGTCGAGTACTCCGTGCTCGAAGAATCCCTGCCTGCCGGGCTGTCCCGGTAGCGGTTCGCCGTCGTGCGTCGACGTAGACATATGCGAGGTGGCGAAGCCTTGCTATCCCGGGGTGAAATGCACGAACCTGTGGCCCGGGTACAGATGCGAGGCCTGCCCGAAGGGATTCAACGGGTCCAGCATCGAAGGAACCGATCTGAATCACGCCAAGAAACACAAGCAGATCTGCCGGGACATCAACGAGTGTGCTACCGATAACGGTGGCTGCGGCCAATTTGTACAGTGTATCAACACGCAGGTGCACATTATCGATTGTTTCTCCAACAGGTTGTTTGCTCCTGCACCGTTCCTTTTGGTTCGATTTTTTTGCTTTAGGGCTCGCACAAGTGCGGCTCGTGTCTGCCGGGCTTCATTGGCAACAAAACGAGCGGCTGCAAGCCCAACGGCGATCTTTGCCCCGACGAGATCACGGTCTGTAAACAGAACGCCACGTGCGCGCACATAGGTTCCGGAGCGTTCACTTGCAAGGTAAATCGTCTCGTCAAGATCGATCGTTTCCTTCCTCCTTTTTCGTTCGTTGCGGCTCGACCCGGTTTGGGTTTTAATGAAACGCGACGTCGCGAACGTATCGAACGACTGTAAACTGCGAAGTCGTAAGAAATCGAATTTCTCGGCACTACAGTGCGTCGCCGGATTCGCGGGAGACGGATTCGAGTGCGGCGTGGACAGCGACAACGATGGCATACCGGATCACGAGCTCTGCTGCAGCTTACCGGAGTGCAAGGCGGACAATTGTCCGACGGTACCGAACAGCGGCCAGGAAGACGCCGATGGCGATGGGATAGGCGATGCATGCGACCCAGACGCCGACAACGATGGTATACCAAACACCAGCGACAATTGTCCGTTGAACGCGAACCCCCGCCAGCAGGACCAGGACGGCGACAAGGTCGGCGATGTTTGCGACAATTGTCCGACGGTGAAAAATCCAAAGCAGGAAGACACGGATAACGACGGAATCGGCGACGCTTGCGACGACGATATGGACAACGACGGTGAACGAACACGCTATAGTTTATGCTTTATACCTTTTTTCTTTTGTTAAGAGAGAGGAGGAATGCATTTACGCACCAGCCCCCTCCCCTGCAATTAATTGTTAGCAATTTATTTATTGGAAAATGGTCCAAACTAGGACCGAAACGTCGAAAGTGTAATTAGCAAAATCGCAAATTTGCTTTAAATTAATATTGATCGAACCTTGCGCCGAGAATTATTACTATTTCTATATTAATTTAATTACGATCGAGAGAACAAGAGAAATATTTGCAATTTATTTATGTTTTATACTTGGATACATATGTAGAATACGTGTGCAGATGCTTGTCCGTTTCTCGCCAACACGGTTGCCACGACGGGGTTACTGACGCAATGTTTTTCAGGCGTACCAAACAAGATCGACAACTGTCCGCGCGATATGAATCCAGACCAAAAGGACGTCGACAACGACAAGGTCGGCGACGTATGCGACAATTGCCCCAGGATTCCCAATCCGAATCAGGCGGACAAAGACGGTGACGGAGTAGGCGACGTTTGCGATAACGACAACGACAGGGACCAGGACGGCGTTCAGGACGACAGGGACAACTGTCCCGACGTACCCAACGCGGGACAGACCGACGACGATCACGACGGCATAGGAAACGCGTGCGACGACGACATAGACAACGACGGAGTGCCGAACGACGAGGACAATTGTCCTTATGTCTACAATCCGGACCAATCGCACACCATCCGTAAGTTTGGAACTCGTCGCGCTCGGTACGCGAGCGAACGAGTCGATCGAGCTCGACGGTTCGAACCGTTCGAGTCTCGAATTTAACGATACATACTTGTGATTTTTAGTCGATGACAGGGGTGACGCGTGCTTGAACGACTTCGACAACGACGGCGTGATCGATGCAAAGGACAACTGTCCGAACAACAGCAGGATCGCGAGGACGGACTTCCGAAAGTACGTGACAATCGCTCTAGATCCTGTCGGATCCTCCCAAAACGATCCCGTGTGGAAGGTAACCCACGACGGTGCCGAGATTCAACAACTTTTGAACAGCGATCCCGGACTTGCCATAGGTAACGATCTCTCGGAAGGTCTCATTGGTGCTCGAATTTTGCAATCGCGATGTATACTCCGCAATCGCGTTCAATCGAACTTGTAACAATTGGCGACTTCACAGGGCCGGACGCGTTGGGCAGCGTGGACTTCGATGGCACTTTTTACATCAACGACGACAGCGACGACGATTTCGTCGGCTTCGTGTTCTCTTATCAGAGCAATCGTAAATTCTACGTGGTATCTTGGAAGCAAGGCGCTCAGAAGTATTGGGAGACGAAACCATTCCCGGCGCAGGCGGATCCCGGAATCGTTTTGAAGCTCGTCGATTCCAACACCGGCCCCGGCATACATCTCAGGAACAGCCTTTGGCACCGCGAGGACGTTCCGAACCAAACGAAGGTACTCTGGCGGGATCCGGCCAAGGTTGGCTGGAAGCCGCGCACCACGTACCGATGGCAGCTGATGCACAGGCCGCGTATCGGCCTGATTCGATTCCAGCTGTATCAAGGTGCAAATTTGATCGCCGATTCCGGTGATTTGCACGATACGACACTGAAAGGTGGACGACTCGGCGTTTACTGCTTCTCCCAGGAAAAGATCACCTGGTCGGACATGGAATACAGGTGTGCCGCAGGTAAGGAAATCGAAAACGAGAATGCGATAGCTGCTGCAATCCGAATTGACCGCTGCGTCGAATTCGCTGACATTGATTTTCGCTTTTCAGAAACGCTCGATCGAACGGGGAACGTGTTGCTGTAGACCCGGGTACCCGAAAACGAGAATAAATCTTAACAGACTCGATCTCTCTTAAACTGGTGGTCAGCTGATCGTCGCGGAAAGTCTTTCGAGCTTCGTGAAACGACTGGATATAATGACCGATTTACCGAATTGAAATTAAACAAATGATTTAACACCGGTAGATCACCGCTGAATACTTTCCTGCGAGGATGAGTAGATAACACGGTAACAGACAATCGAGTGCCATTCTATGATAGTGTAATAATAGTAATAGTATTAGCAATATTGTGATGATACATGTAGCATTGCTGGACGTCTAACATTAATAAAACCAACAAACAAATTTGTCGAATTTTATTTATTCTACCGTGCACAATAAAGGAATATGCGTTGCGTCGCGTCGTTCGCATCGTATCTACATATTCATTCGCGGAGACGTCACCAATTTTTCCATGTAACATGTAATCGAACCGCGCCTATTTATCATAGTCGATTGATCGTTCGATCATCGCGAATGATCGTAGTCACGCAAATTCGTTCGACGCGTCTCGTACGTGCGCGAACAACGCGGACCGCGTTCGCACTTAGTTACGGCTCTGCTCCGACATTCCCGTGGGTGACGTATAAAGTCGCTTGTAGGCTTTTCCTCGTCTCAGTCGACGAACGCCAACGTCCTGCGATCTATTTATTCGCTGGACATCTCGAGGCATGCGTTGCGTCGGATCGGTCCGTAGGAAAAGTGAATCCGTGAATCGTGAACTCTCCGCTTTAGACCTCCCGTAGACGGAGAATCGAATAGGCGAGCTACCCGACGGCCGAAGGATCGAGAGAATCGATCATCGGAGGCGATAGAAAATGCGGATTCTTCGGGCGTTGATCGTCGCGGCGCTTCTGATCGTTTCTCGCGTCGACGCCAGCCTCATACCCGACAAAGGTAAGGAATACGTAGCGAGTAGAAAATGAAAATCGGTTCCGATCGCGAACGCTGCCAGTGTGGTCGGTCAACGACAAACACCAAAAACTGGAAATTCTCGACTAAACGTCGCGCGGTGAAATAACTGCGCGAGATTCAACGTCGATGAGCATCGAAGATTTGTATTGTACGTCGACGGATCGCGACATAGCGTGTTCGCCGTCTTGTTTTACCGTAGAATTTTCCAAGCATTTATCGCAGCTGAAAGCAAAGGGAAACGCCTAGTGCTTCCATAGCCGCACGCCGCATTCCCATAAACACATTCGCGGGATAGGAAACCAGTCGCCGTAAATGTTGACAAGAAACCCGGTAACGGCGAATCGTCTCTCCGTCTCTCGTTCCGCTCTAATCCGTGCTCGTTACTTTCGCGTTCGTCGATTCTGTAAATCGTGTAAACGACGACGACCGCGCGACGCTTTCGGACGAGAGAGCTTCTTTTTCGTCGCGACGACCAACGTCGTTCGACGTGCTTGGTTTCCGATGAATACTCCTCGGCGATGTGCCGAGAGATCGTAATTATTTTCGAAAATAGAAAACTACAGTGAAGAATTGAAAACGGACTGGCAATTTTTCGGGGGCATACCACGTAGCTCGGGAATTGATTGGAAATCGATTTGCGCAGGCCTGACGACGAGTCTACGAGAAGTATGGGACGACGACCAGTTCGCGATCGCCTTATCCAACGTGAAATCGAAGAAAAAGTCATCGGAGGCAATGGTTGAGACGCTTCTGGCGGTGAGGTACGGCGCGTCCAGAAAGAAGACGATGCTGATGATCGACAGGCGGGCCAAACGAGGTAAAACGGTAACGTTTCAGCCATTTCACGGTTTAATTCGCGCGAGATAGAGAAATAGAGAAGAGGGAGGGGGGAGAGGTGGAGATAGAGATAGAAAGAGACTCGTTCAAGGTGACGCGGCACGCGTATGCTCTTCCGGAAACGTGATTCGATGAAACGCGTACATTAGCCAAGATTAATGTCACACGACCGCTTCTGCTTTTTATCGTAACGAATCTATTGTTTGACGAATAAACAAGTCCGGTTTCTGTCGAGCCACCGATAAAAATGAGCGTGCTCGATCGTGCGCGATTCGTTTCTACGCGGAGAAGAGAACGATTTAATGGAAAGCCAATGGGGGAAACGAACGTTGGTTTCAGTGATCCTCGAGAGCCTCGATGAAGGTGGGCATCGAACCGCGCAGCACATCCACGCGAGCAATTTGCGCGACAACGCGCCCACCAAGAACGTAATCGTGACGGTGCATCGGAACGAAGCCGATGCACGGGTCGACGTATACGTCGATTGTATGTATCAAGGCACGATACCGTTCGAGAAACGTTCGAGGGAGCCGACGAGGGCGGACGACGGGAACGGTCAGCCGATAGAGGCGGTGAGCAATTTGCAAAGACAAAACGATGATTCTGTTCGAAAATGTCTACAACTTTCAATTTTCGTCGAGCGCCGCCGATTAGCAGGACTGACTCCGTTTTACGACCGACACCGTTTCGTCCCGAGCTCGATCCGTAATCTGTGATTTCGATTTCAAACTCCTTTTGCTGCTGAATATGGCGAGACAAACATATTATTATGATTATTTTATTATAAATGGACCGAAGAAAAAAGAATTTATGTACGATGTCAAGGTATCTCATGGTACATAAGGTATGGTACTATCCGACAATCCTACGTGATTGTTTTTTGAAAGTGTGTAAGGACCCACTAAAAAAATCGATACGATTGCAATTAGATTCTCCAATAATGCGATTTATTGGATTAATTAATCCATATGTAGATCTGGATTTAAGTGTTTGTAATACTGCTCTAGATCTCAATACACGTAGAAATTGATTTCATAAGGAGGGCGGGACAATCAATATGATTATTCATTAAATTAAAAACAAGGTTCTGGTTGGTTGCTCTTCTTCGAGCAATGTTTCAAGGTTGATTGTGTTTAACATACAAGTAAGCGGTTGGTTCGTCGAAACGGTCTCGAGCGGTCCTGCTATCCCAGACCTTTCGCGCGGAAACACCAACGTAATTTTTCGTTTGCTCCGACTCTCCAGTCTCCGCGAGAGCGTTACACGGTCGTTATGGAGCAACGATGACGTTAGAGATCGTAGGATGATGCCATTCCAAATATGGTTGCTCGGATCAAGGCTGTTCGCTTTATTAAGCGCGGCTGCTAACTCGTGTAACGCGCGTAAAAGCATCGAATCGGTTTCGATTCGCTCGGAATCCGTCCTTATTGAATATTCACGGCGCGGCGCGACGGCCCACTTTCTTGCCGCCCCGATCGAGAGATGCGCGTCAAAATCTCCAAGGATAGCCGAACAACTACAGGCGGTCGCGCGATCTTTGTCGATCTTTGTAAAACGGAGTCGTCCGGCGAAACCATTGAATATTCGTTTCGCCATTCTCCATATCGTTACCGTGAATTCGTCTATTCGGGGATCACGAAGAAGAAGGAAACACGATCAAAGTTTGCGCGCAGTTCGGGCCGGCCTAAATTGAAAAGATTGTCAACAAGATCGGTCTCTAAGATATTTTCGAAACGAAGATTCGTCAATGGTCTCGAGCGGTCGGGTTTTTTTAGTTCAGGGAAAGAAGAAGCCAAGCGAGAGTGTATCGATCGTCGTTGGTCGACGACGCGTTCAAGGAGGAGGACTGTCCGGAGCGTTCGGCCGAGATAAGCACGGCCACGGTTCTCCCGAAACAAGAGGAATCGTCCGATTGGTTCTCGAATGCCGACGACTCGGACGGATCCGACGATTCCGGTCGATCGAACGACGCCGAGCGATTCGAGCGGTCGCGGTCGCGGTCACGGACGGACTCGCGGTTGCAGTTGCAATCGCAGTCGGATCATGGCCATTCCCCGACTCGATCGGGTCAATCGAATCGGCACGCGAAACGCACTTCCGAGGACGGCCGGGATAAATATAGTTCGTTGGGTGAGATCGAGATCGATCGAGAATGGGAGAAACTCGACGAAGACGAGGGAGAAACGGATCCGTATGGTCGATCGATCTCTAATTACAAGAGAACGCCGAGAAGAGGAGACATCGCGATCCAGAGTTTGGACGAGAAAGGTACGCCGAAAAACGCTTAGGCTTCTTTCGTTCGTTTCAACGTTCTAAACCCTCATCGATCTAACATTACAGCTTGCCTTACCGACGGTCAGATAGCGAAGACTTTGAACGAGCTGATCGAAGCCACCAAAAAGATATGGAGGGAAATCGAATTGAACGTGAGTATCAGTACGCTATCTGGCTCGGCGTATGTTCTTTCATTCTGCGAGCGCTACATCGAGTTCTTCGTGTTTGCAGAGAATGGAGACGCAGCATCTACGACATCTAATCGAAAATTGCGCAGGCTGCCGCGAACGTCCCGGTGAGTGAAGTTCCGCTGTATCGAAAGATTATTAATTACCCGCGGAGAGAGACCCTACCCTCTTTGCTCTTCTCTCCGAATCCCCCGTTTGCTTTTTATATAATACTGCTATACCTTCCATACGTACAATTATCAACTGGATACGTCGATATACAAAACATAAATTACTCGTGTACGAGACACCGATGTACAAAACGGCGACGCGCGACTGCGCCTGCAATAAATACACGCACACACATACTTATGTAACTTGCTGGAAAAGAATGCAATAAATCGGGCTAGCTCGGACAAGCGAATCCTGATCAACCCTGATCCTCTCGATTCCACAGTTACGACCACGACGCCTGCGCCATCCACTTGCGATTACAAGTCGCCCTGCTTCCCGGGCGCCGACTGCCGCGACACGCCGCACGGGCCCAGGTGCGGCCCGTGCCCGCCCGGGTACACCGGCGACGGATATCGATGCGCGAAGATGGCCAACCCTTGCGCGAGCAATCCGTGCTTCCGCGGGGTTCGTTGTTATGACCGTGTCGACGGTTACAGGTATACCGGTTGTTACTCTACCTCTTCCTACGATCGGTTCTCGTTCTCGTCTCATTAATTCGCGGCGTACAGCTTGCCGCGGCGCGCCGGTGTCGGCTTAGCGGTGTCGACTGCTTCCGGTTCCAGAAGCGTGTTTTCTTCAACGGAAGAAAATTTCTCGAAAAAATCTACGCTGCTACCACTAACCTGGGGCAACAAACTTGACCAAGCTAAGCGGACACCGTCGCGTTCTCCGATGGACAGGATGTAGCAAACTAGAGAACTTTTTTCTCGCTATTGCGACGTTCCTATCCTCTATCTTGCTTGTCCCCATTTCACGCGCGTTTCACCGGTAACATCGCATGCGCGCCGCACTTGCAATTGCAATCATTCGATGACGATCATTCGAGACTTTTTCATTAAATTCGAAGCGCTTAACGAACAGGGTCCGTACGCGGTGGTCTCTGATGCGACCATATGTCCTCGGATGCGGGTTACGGACGCGCGTAACACACGACGGCGAAACGATTCCGAGTAACGTTAATCCGGCTAGCAACATTTCGGGCACGCTGTGCATAAGATTGTGTACGAATTTTTCAGCTGCGGAAAGTGTCCGGCCGGGCACGTCGGCGACGGGATACGCTGCGATCGGCGCAGGAACGGCTGCGAGAGCCGGCCTTGCTACCCGGAAGTGGAGTGCGAGTTGATCATTCATCCTCCGTATTACAGGTCGCGCGATCGTTCGCCATTTTCTACGTTCTGCTACGTTGCGTCTCACCACGTTGCGTTTCAGTCTCGTTTCATTCGCTTCGATCGTTGACCGTACGCGATTTCCGGATACGGATAGACAAGCCAAACCGGCGACGGATCGCCGCTGAAGTAAACCGAACACCGTCACGGTTTTAGATGCGGCGCTTGCCCGAACGGCTACGTCGGCAACGGCACGTCGTGCGTCACGTTGAACGAGTGCGAGCTGGCCCAACCTTGCCATCCTGGGGTACGATGCAATAATCTGCATCCCGGATACAGATGCGATCCCTGCCCGCGCGGGTACACCGGCACCGTCGTCGAGGGTGTCGGTCTGGACTTCGCCAGGACGCACAAGCAGATCTGCCACGACGTGAACGAGTGTCTCATCGACAACGGTGGCTGCGATCCGTACATGGAGTGCATCAACACAGAGGTACGAGCTAAGAGATTCAAGCAGTGCCAGAGTTCAGACGGATCGGGAAGACTCGATCGCGTTCGATTCGTTTCAGGGTTCGTTCCGATGCGGCCCTTGCAAGCCCGGCTACGAGGGAAATCAGACCACCGGCTGCCATCGCAGAGGCAATCTCTGCGCGGACTCCACCACCACCTGCGACGAGAACGCCGAGTGCGTGTGCATCGACACCGATCGCTACACCTGCAGGGTAAACTATTTGCGAAGCGACGCACAGGGGTTCGGAACCGTGAAAACACGAACTAAATTCGCAGCGTTGTTATTTATACGTTATTTTTTACGAACAGGACGTATTTTCGGGGTTTCTCGGGTCGTAGAATCTGATTTTAGAGTAATTTTTTTTTACTACGATAAATAACAATTATAAACCATCTTTAGGCAGGGTAATCAAGGTTTCAAAGTGCCAAACTTCGTCAGTATGGGACTAAATAAGAAACAAATGTTCTATAGACATACGTTGTTTAACGCTTTATTAAAATTCGACTTCATGGTTTTCACGGTTTCGAACCACTGTGCGGCGCGCCGCAATTTCGGCATAGTAACCGCACGTTGTTGTCATAACTTTCGAAATTGCAAGTAATAGGAAAAAATTTTTTGTTCATGTTTTGAACCTTCGACAGGTTCTAACGAACACATCCGTGCAAGATTTATCGTTACCTCGCGTTAACTCCGTCTCGTTGTTATTGCTTTCATCTTTTACGTACGTGTAGCTAAAAGGCTGTTCTTGCTCACTGCACGAGTAGATCTTAACTATTCCCAATCAATTACAAAATACAGTGAGGCAAACTACATGTAATCCTTCTCTTTCTCGCTCTTCTCAACGCCCCCGTAAATAAACTCTGAGTGACTTAGTTAGAACCACCCGCGTGCATGTCAGAATTTACTTCAGACATGTAAGAATTTAAAATTTCAAAAAATATCAACGACGTCGAAAATTCGTCGTCGGTCGAGTCACGTCGTTCGGCTTTCGCAGTGTCACGTTGGATGGGCGGGGAACGGGCTCGTCTGCGGTCAGGACCGGGACAGCGACGGGATCCCGGACGGGAATCTACGGTGCTACGATCGTCGATGCCACGCGGACAATTGCCCGTTGATACCGAACAGCGGCCAGGAGGACGCCGACGGGGACGGGATGGGCGACGCGTGCGATCCGGACGCCGATAACGATGGCGTGCTAAACTCTTCGGACAATTGCCCGCTGCACTCGAACCCGGAACAGGAAGACACGGATCGCGACGGGCCGGACTCGGTCGGTGATGTGTGCGACAATTGTCCGTTCGTTAGAAACCCGAAGCAGGAGGACACGGACAACGACGGAATCGGCGACGCTTGCGACAACGATATCGACAACGACGGTAGATACAGTCTCCCGTAACGCGGTTTCCCACGGGAAACTACCATTGCGAACCGAATATCAGTGGCGGCTCGCGTATAGGCACTGCGGAGCTGCAGCATACCCTGTTTCCATAACATAATTCTCTTAAGTTTCTTAACATAATAAGTCCTTTTGTTTTTAATTTTTATACTTGTACAATGTATCTGTGGTTGTAAGGAAAAATGTCACAATTTCCAAAAATTTGAGCTTATGCATCAATTGAACTTTAGAGTATAGGATTCACGGATTTGCCAGAAAGACAGTCATGAAAACAAATTCGACGGGCTGAAAACACTAATGCAACTTAATCGATTTCCTATACAATGAGCGATCAAAACTTTAAACGGCAATATCTCGAAAGCGAAATTATGTGACAGGTCTTTCTCTTTACAACCACGGATATAATTCTTAAGCTTAATCAGTCAGCAGCCATCCCCCATTAACACAATTTCAAAACAAAGGCCGAAAATTTTCTGCAGCAGCACCGCCACTAATGTCAGCTACGAGCCGCCACTGCCGGATATTGATAATTCGCGTCGACGTATTTTTTCCAGGCCTCCCGAACAACCGCGACAACTGTCCGAGACGGAAGAACGAGGATCAAATCGACTCGGATCAGGACAGGATCGGCGACGCCTGCGACAACTGTCCGTTCGATCCCAACACGGACCAGCTGGATCAGGACGGTGACGGAGTGGGCGACGTTTGCGACAACGACAACGACAGGGACAGGGACGGCGTCCAGGACGACAGAGACAACTGTCCCGACGTACCGAACGCCGGACAGAACGACGACGATCGCGACGGCATAGGGAACGAGTGCGACGACGACATGGACAACGACGGGGTGCCCAACCATCGGGACAATTGTCCTTACGTGTACAATCCGGACCAACGTCACAGCCGACGTAAGTTGGACGAAGAAGACGACGTACGGAACTTGGCCCCGCGTTAATACTCCCGGCGCACATATTTTCAGACGAGTACATCGGCGACGCCTGCTGGAACGACAACGACAACGACACCGTGGTCAACGTTCAGGACAACTGTCCGAACAACAGTTTAATCTGGACCACGGACTTCCGGAAGTACGTGACGATCGCTCTGGACCCGTTCGGAACGGCGCAGGACGATCCGGTTTGGAGAATCAATCACGGCGGTGCCGAGATCCAGCAGCTCGTCAACAGCGATCCTGGAATCGCTATCGGTAATAACTCGGGGCAATTTTGTCCGAGATATTAAGCATAAAGTCGATAGCGAGAGCGTGTACTCTGTCGTTTCTTCAGGACCGGACGTGTTCAGCGGCGTGGACTTCGAGGGCACGTTCTTCGTCGACGACGACGCCGACGACGACTCGGTCGGGTTCGTGTTCTCTTACCAGGACAACCGTCGGTTCTACATCGTGGCGTGGAAGAAGGGCCACCAGCCTTACTGGATGCCGACACCGTTCCGAGCGGTCGGAGAGCCCGGAATTCAGCTGAAGCTGGTCGACTCGAACACCGGACCCGGTGAACTCCTCAGAAACAGCCTCTGGCATAACGAGGATACCCCGGACCAGGTGAAAATACTCTGGAGAGACCCGAAAAAGATCGGCTGGAAAGAAAGGACTCCGTACAGATGGCAGCTTCTGCACAGACCGCGAATCGGACTGATCAGGTTCAGGTTGTACCAGGGCAAACAGCTGATGGCCGACTCCGGGAACGTGTACGACTCGACCCTGAAGGGCGGCCGGCTCGGCGTCTACTGCTTCTCCCAGGAAAAGATCACCTGGTCGAATCTCCTGTACACGTGTAAAGGTGAGAAAAGAGACCAGGATATTTATTTTCTTTTTTCCATTGAACGTGTAGTTACATTTTTTCAATTGTATAGAGGTGCTAACCGGTAGGTAAATTCAATCCAATGTTAATTGACATTATTACGTTGATAGCTCCGATACGATACGATACGATACGATACGACGATACGACACGATACGATACGAGTGGAAGAAATCGGTTTTCGATTGAACGAATTGTCTGCTGTTTCGTAGTTGATTTTTCTTCTTTCTCTCTTTCGTTCGTTACACACGCTACGCTCTCTTTTTCTCTCGCCATCAAAAAAATAAAAGAACCGACGCGACGAAAGACGACTTCTCGCGATGTTCTTTGGTTGACACGTCGATTCGAACGTTTCAGAAACCGTGCCGCGGTCGGTGTGGAACGAGCTGCCTGCCAATTTGAAGAACGAAGTGGCCATAGAGCCGAGCAACGACGTTCAACTCCAGCAATCTCAGCGCCGCGCCGGCTATGACTTCTTTTGAATTTTCGTTCGACTGATCGAGATTTCTGGATTACCATTTAACTTTTAACAGCCTATCGTAAAAACGATTAAACCGACGCGACGACGGCACGGCATAACGACGTCATTCCTTTACATTCCTAACAAGTTACGAGAAATTCCGATTCGTTCGACGCTCACGCTACACTTACTTTCTTCCGATACCGTTCGCGAAACGCCGTGCTCCATTAGGTCGTCTCTCGACTACCAACTGGAAAAATAACAATCGAATCCAGCAGCTGGTGCTGCTACCGTGCAAAATATCTAAAAGGTCGCTGATTATCGAGCGAAACAGCTAGCGAACCATTGCCGACGAATGGTCAGGTTCAGGATATACGATTAAGAAGTGGATAAGAAAAATTTCGGTGAATCGTAGCGGAGACGACCTAACGCGATAAACCCTCGGAACAACCCGTCAAGGTCGAGTTTCCGTCCGACGGAAATTGATTGGAAGAAATCTACGCTCGCTATTTGTACTTTGAAAGTTATGGAAATTGCTTTTTCGATGCGAATTCGTTAGGTATCGAGACGAACACGATTCGTATCGCTCGACTACATATATGTATAGTGAACGCATATAGCACCGACTATCGAAGGAGAGCCGACGCGACGCGCGATGGACCGAGGGTGGCGAGACGACCATTATCGATTCGCAATTACAAAGAAACCATGTCTAATTTCAACAGTAATATTATACGATACATACATATATTTGAAGTATGTACATTCTCAGAAAGGAAATGAACCGCCTAGGCGGTGAAACTATCAGCTATACAACTCGCCATTTTGTTCGAGCCTGCGTAACGGAGAATATCAGATTTATTTCGAAGTTCCCATTGTTCCCCGCGAGAGACGCTCTTTCTCGCCAACGCTATTTTCCCCGTTCCTCTCGGTCAACCTTAAATCGAACGATCCCCGTTAAACGCGATAGGAACCCCTCAACAAAACAGATAGACGCCGAGAATGATCGATCGATCGACCCGTCGAAGGGTTTTCGAACGATCGGTACACGATATTTTCGTAAAGGCGAAGATTAACCGCGTCAAGCTACTCCGAATACAGAGTAAAATTCGTTCGATAGGACTCGCTTAAAACGAACTTTAAAGAGAAAACTCGATACGAACGGGCGCAATAGTTCGTCCGGATTGCGCACGTTTTGGCAGTGGTCAGAGCTCGAACTCTCAGGCAGTTGAGCGTTATTTCGAGGAAAAAGGTGAAGACTCCCCCAGTGGGAGAGCCTTCATCGACGAGTCTCGTTTCGCTTTTCATTTTGCTCACGCCTGTCTAAACGGGCAGTCAACGAGAAGCTTCGTTCGAAACGAGACGCATGGCAATCGAATCATTTTGCGGAATCTGCCGTTCGAGGAAGTATGTATAATATAATACAATATAATCTAATAATAATTAATACAATATAATATAATATAATATAGTATAATTTAATATAATATACTAATAATAATATAATATATTCGAGGAAGATTTGCACCGAACGCTTTGTCCGGTTTTCGCGCGGGCAGGCAACACGTTTATAGTTTATAGACTTCTAACCAATGATCTTTTGATATCCGCGCGGTTCAATAGAATCTTAGCAACCAGATGCGTGATCTCTGTTCCCTTTAAAAAACCTACGTTCGCTCTCGAGCGATTGTTTTTCATGATTCACGATCAACTTCGAGAACGAAGCTGTTCGAGCAAACACAGATTCGCGTCGAACAACCGAACTGTCCGAAAATGCGAAAAGGAAGACCGAGGAACACAACAAGATTTTGTAAATCGAATTTTCGAACGTGAATACAGAGGCTCCCCGGAAAGATTGGAGAAGCTCTCTCGAACTGAAGGAAACTCGTATAAATCGGCATCTTCGATTATCGCGATCTCGATTGCGTTAGCCACGAACGTACGCGGCATAAGTCGAGGTGTACTCGAGGAATGGGCAAATTCGCGAGCACGAGAAACACGAGACGCAGGCGATCGGATATTCCTTTCGAACCGATCCGTCGCGCGATCTCGCTCGTGCTCGCGTGGATACCGATTGCTCGCGGGAACGCGACGGATTCGCGTCTTCTCTCGGCTACTTCGACTCTCGCACGCGTCCCAAAACGCGCCGCGGATCGTTTCTTCTAACAAACAACATTCTTTTTAGGCAGTATACGAGGCTTCTACGAAGCCTCGCTCTCTCGCATCGCTCTCTTCGCCGAACCGTGATCGCGCGTTCAGGATTTTATCGTGCTCCTAGTCACGCGCCTCTTCTCCTTTCCAACGTCGATTTTGAACGCCGACGCGAAACACGGTTCCCGTACACGCAAGAGGCATTTACCGGTTACAAAGATAAAGATGATTTTGTATACTCGTAATGTAACGTACTTGAGGAATCCGCTCGCCGACCGTGATCGAACGGCTCGTTAAGTACTCTTCTAAAGTCTACTCGGCTCGAGGAGACTCGAGTTTCTTCTGTTGGTCTAAGCCGGCGCCGGTGGTGGTGGTGGTGGTGACGTCGTCGCTTCCGGCAGCAGGACTGTCCGGCTTCTCTTCGGTCGAAACCTCTGGTCACCAGGCTTCCGTGTATCTGACATCGAACTCTTGCAACGCCGGCAGACACTTCTTCAACGACTCGAACGTTTCTATGGACAGCTTCGTGCTGTTCAGGTTCAGCTTCCGTAAGCTCGTCAACGCTACGCACAGGAATGAATAGTCACGTTAACAAAGAGCAAGGTGGCCAGTTTTGACTCCTTCCAGAACCCCTTAGGTGCTAACGATCGCGCTTTGCGTAACCGTACATTTTTCGTATCAGTGACGGATAAATGAGAGAAACGACTTTCGATACACAGGGTATGGACAGAGAAAGAGAGAGAGAGACTCACATGTCAAAGTAGAGATCCCCTTGTCGGAAACGGGAGTCTCACAGAGGTTCAACACTTGCAGTTTTTGCAGGTGTTCGCTGATCATCTGCAAGCCCGCGTCGCCGAATTGCGTCGACCACAGGTTCAGGTACCTCAGTGCCGGCAGCTTGATCAGCTGCTCGGCACAGGCGGAGGTAACCGACGTGAAAGCCAAACTGAGGCACTCCAGGTTACCGAGAGCCCCTCCGCCCAGCAGAACGGCGACGTCGGCGTCCGTCGCGCGAACCGGTAGCGTCAGTTTCCTCGGGCCGCCCTTTTGTTGCTGTCGAAAACCACATAAACGAAACAATTCGTACGTCGCGTAATATCCGTAGACACGGCTTGGCAATTTACGCACCAGTTCTTGTAAATTCCGTTGCCTTTGGCAGAGACTGGCGTACCGCTCTTTGCCAGACGCGGTCGACTCGAGGGCGTTCACTATTTGCAGTCGAGCCTCCTCGTTCGGCAGCAGATGCCACTCGAGCATCAGACAGAGAGCCTTTTGCGCGGCCTCGCATCCTCTCGCCGCCAAAAGTATGCAATCGTCTCGCGCCTGTTTCATCAGCGAACCTATGAACCTCTTACGGCGACAGCAACAGTCTAGCAACGTTGTCAGCTGGTCGAGAACAAACAGGGGGCGGGTTTGAGTATCGAATTAGGGACAGCTGGGCTAACGCTCGCTGGATAATAGTGAAATACGCACCATCTCGCCGAACAGTTCCCCCTGATCGGGACAAGCGGGACTCGAGGGAACAGCGACGTGGATCCAGCCGGGCCTCTGTTCCCTGATCGGCAGAAGAAAACGATGAACGACGCATCTCGAATCTTTCGCCAAACGTTTGATCACGCACAACAGAACCGACTGTTGTACCTCCTTCGTGGCCAAAGCTTCCTCCGGGAACGGTACCGGTTGCAGCAGGGCGCCCAAACCCGGTCGCCAGTCGGCATATTCCGAACTGAAAAACGGATAGGTAACAACAGGATCGATCGAGTCTTTCGGAGAACAGTAGGCATCTAGATTCGATTACTTACGCGACGTTTAACACGAACAGATAGCAATCGAGTGGAGGCAAAGGAGGAGGCGGGCTCTCATCGTTTTCCTGATGGGAACGTCGAGCCGCATCGAATCTGATATGCAAACAAACATAGGGCTTTAGAGATCGATAAGTTAGCATTCCATGTTCTGCAACGAGTCGTAAACAACAGCGAGTTCGTCGACGACCGGTCACGCGACGCGTTTCCTATGGGAATTTCAGTGACCGGGTCATCTCGATCTACGTCGCGCGCATTTCATCATTAGCTGAGCCGTACGAGCACGACAAACCAACCTGTGGAAAATTGCAGCGACGCAAACCGACACCAAATTCGGAAGCACTCTTGGATGTGGACAGCCGCTTCCCGATCCATGCACGGACGCGATATAGTTTCTAATCGCTTTCTCGCCGCTCTCCGCCTCGTAGAGGGCAGCCACGAACGCTTGAAGAAGTTTCCTCATGTCCGGGGATTTGCCAAAGTCCACGGTGTGCTTGAGGCATCTGGTGATGGCAGGGCCGATCAACGAGACCAGGGAGGATCGCGGATGCAGTTGGACCAGCTTGATCAATACCCTCGCGAGGTTCGCCGGTAGGGCTGCTTTCTCGAGCAGAGGGCTCACCACGTAGAGGACGATCTCTGCCCGATGTTTTCGATCGGTTTCCTCGCGGACGGGCATTGCCTCTCCTCGGTCAGGCTGTTCCTCCGCGATTGTATCCTCGAGCAGCTTCGCCGCTGCCTCGAGCGGGGCCACGGTCACCCTTTCGTCTTGCAGCGTCGTCCACAGAGCGAAGTCCACCATCGATTTCAATTGTTTCGCCATCACTTCCTCTCGCGCGTTCAACGACGCCAGCTGCTGGTACTTAAAGATGCTCCACTGGAAACCAGAACACGAGTCATACTCGGAACTCCTGATCGAAGCCCGCCGCGAGATAGCCGAACGCAACGACCACTATAAAACGACTTACCTTCCACAATATCGAATGATACCATTGGTCCCTTGTGTAAGCGTTGTTCGCTTGGAGAAGAAGAGAACTGTCCGGCAGCACTATGCTCAGGCAGTTTTTGTAAGTGGGATCCCATCTGGCGACAGCGTATCTTCTTATGTCCGACATGCTACTGTACGGTATCGGATGCTGAAGAAATCCGGTGGGCTGCAAATCAACCGTTTACCGATTTCGTTTGTCGACCAACAAGTTTGTGCTACGCGCCGACCAAACAAAAACCGAACAGAATCAGTCTCGGTGGTGTATATAGTATGTGCCTCTTACCGACTTCGAGGAGATGCACGCGTCGTTCAGATAGAGATGATGCGTCTCCCATCTCCTCAAGAACTTGCTGGACAAGATCTTCCGAACCAGGGTTTTCGAATGATTCAGAAAGCAGAGCTGTATGTCGCCCTCCTCGATCGGCTTGAACCTGGGTCCGATGGGTCCCGAGCTGGGGCTGGAGCTCGAGGAGCCGCTGGTAGGCGAGCATCCCGCGCTCCGGCCTTCCAGGTTCGGGCAGGATCTGGCCGCTGGTAGACAGAACGAGCCGTCCAGTCCATCCGGCGCCAAGCTGTCCAGTCGGGAGAACTTCTCGCCGGCATCGAAGGAGCCTCGTGGCTTGCCGGAGCATGGATCGTCGCTCGACTCGCGATCCCCCGCCGAGCAGAGTTGAGGCGAGCTGGTGCTGGTCATTTCTTGCCGCATCGGGCCGCCGTTCACGCATAGAAAGTTGTAATAAGGCGCCAGGGACGCCGACAATCCGGTGGTAAGGGGGCCCGCGGGACTCAACGGCAACGAGGATCCCTCCTCTGTTTCCGTTTCGGTTTCGCGATGGTAGCCGTTCTCGGTCTCGGTCTCGGTTTCCGTCTCGGTCTCGGTCTCGGTCTCCGACTCGATACCCGCGCGGAACGCGTTCTGCAACGAGGATAAATCGTTCTCCGAGGCTGCGGCGGTCGGTCTGCGAATCCTCGAAGTCTCCTCCGGTGGCTCGGCGGCATCTACACAGTCGATTAGAACGGAAGGCGACGATTTGGCGAAGAGGGTCGTCGTCGTCGTCGTCGTCGTCGTCGTCGTGGTCGCGTCCGCGGCAATGGTTTCGTAATCCTCCCGACGCTTCCTCGAAGAGTCGGCCGACTCGGTCCCGATCGAATCGTTCGCCAGCGACGGCCACGGTGACGGGGACGGGGATGGGGATGGGGACGGGGATGGGGACGGGGACGGGGACAAGGACAAGGACGGAGACGGGGACGCGGACGACACAGAGGGGAACCGAGTTTCCTTGTTGCTCGAGTTTGAGGACTCGTTGGACCGCAGCCGGAGGAGGAACTTTCTGCATCGGTTGTTGCCCTTCGGTGATCTCTTCTTCGGTGAGACGCACAGGGAACGCGGCGATGGGTTGCGATCAGCGTTCTCCAGCAGCTTGTTACGATCGCCGGAGTCGTCCGGCTTGCACGCGACCGGATTACCGCCCGTATGCACCGACGAATCCGATCCCGTACCCGATCCGGTGCCCGAACCCGGGGACAATGTCACCGGGTCTAGGTAGTCCGCTTTCACGTCGGGGAGCGTGTCGGTGCTGCTGCATTCCGAAATCGACGGCTCCTGGTCGATGAACGCGATCGACGAACCGGAACCTTCGCTGGTCGCCTCCGACAGCCTCCTGGCTCCGTCTCTGGGTTTCGAGACGGCGCACGGTTTGCCGGTTGGTAAAATTGCGCCGATCGTCGAGCCGATCGTCGAGCCGTTCGGCTTGCCAGATGACAGGGGAGACGAGAGCACGCGGGAAGCCCGCGTGAACGGACTTTGAAAACAGAACATTGCTCCGCTATCGGTCTATCGATACCTGCGATTCGCCGCCTCTGAGGGATTCTTCCGTTTCGCGATTCTCACTTCTCGTTTTCCGTTTCCCGTGTCCCGTTTCCCGTTCCTCTACTCCCTCGCTGCGGATTCCGCTTATCCTACTGACCTAGTTTCCGCCTCGCGTGTCTTCTGCTCGATATTCCAGAGAAAATTCGGGAAAACGGGTCGCCGCAGCCAACCAACGAACAATCGTCCTCTCTATTCGTATCGCTAGGCGACCGACTCTCACAGCCTTTTAGTCGTTTTGCGGTTCGAGATTCTCCTAGTTCGACCTACAAACGGTCGTTCACCGTCTTCTCTTTGGCTGTTCGACCAGCAACGGTGAGCAACGGTTGGCAATGGTTGGCAACGGCGACGTCGACAAGCGTTCGTGCTTGAACATAACGATGCTCTCTCCGCGGAAACGCGTCAGGCCTCGTCGTTCGATTTTTTCTTGACTCGTTGCAATGGGTCACGACACATTTTGACACGGAATCGCGCCGACCTCGGTCACCGTCGTCGTCCCGCACCGTCCGTGCTCCGATCGTCGACGAGATCGAGAGACGGTCCCCTTCAACCGAAGGCAAAGGCTCTTCCCTTTATCTCTTCTCTGTTCACGGTGTATGGCACTTTTCCCCGTGGAACGCGGCGCACCGAAAGTCTCCCCGTTCTGCGTCAGTTTCCGCGAGCAAGGGTCGAGCGAGACGCGTTCGTCGCGAGATCCTCGCGAGTCGATGAACGGCCGCGGCCGCGTCGAACGGAAACGGCGAACCAGAGACGGAAAAGGAGGGCAAGAGTGTGAGCGAGAGAGAAACGGGCAAGGGACAAGGAGGGAACGAGAGAAAGAGGAAGGCGTGTTTCCGACTCGTGAAACCGAGCAGGTGGGGACGCTAGGGTTGGGAAGAGAGGGCGTCGCGGCGCGAAGCGTCCCGCGACCGATCGATGACTAGACTAGTTGCGAGTTTGCCTCCAATTATCGCGTCCTCGCCGCTCCTCCCTTTCTCTCTTGATTCGCTTCCCCTCGTTGTTTTCTACGCAATTTCTCTCTCGGATCTCTTGCGAATCTCTCCTCGAATCGCTGCAACATCTTTCTCGGAATCGACACGCGGCAATAGTTGAACGTATCCGGATGGTTATCGCTGCTTCTTCGCGCATTCTCTTGCGACGAACGACGTGCAAAACATATTTTTGTCGACACAATCTGTCCACCCCTCGATACTCTATACACCTCCCAAGAGATTAATAATAAAATATATTACACGATGGTACCGAGCGTCGATCGCGAATTCTACACCCGATTACGTGGCGAGAACGACCTGACGCGATAATTCGAATCGTTGACATCGGCACCTCGTGACGGGTTCACGTGTATCGTATGACACTGTCGATCGCGTCGCGTTGCGTCAAGACTGTCTCGTATTCGTGAAAACGTCAGCACCTACGTAACAGAAATTGACGTGCACGCATTCGCATTCGCATTCGCCTTCTCCTCTGTCTCTCCGGCCGAACGTTTATCGCCTTCACCTTGATCGTAAACTTGCCGGAACGCAGCGAACCGTCGAAATCGCTACGACGGAACGATCGGGAAAAAAGGACAGAGACGTGCCCGCGAGCCGCCGAACTGTTTGACGCGAACAAGGGAACAGGTTTGCCGATTCTTGAAATGTGACGCACTACGGTACAGTATTCGCGAGTGCCGCTGGTTCCGAAATTTATCGGCGCGACGAGCAGCCACCTATTCGACCGAGTCGGGCAAGTCGTTCGGCGAGCATTCGGTCCACGAGAAAAGGAAGCAAACAGAAATTGCGAGAGGATCTTCGCGTTTCGGCGTCCCACGACGTTGCCAGCCTCGATCGGATGTTACTTTCGCTTCGTTTGCCGTCGACGTAATCGCCTCTTGATTTTTCAGAGAGAAGGGAACGCAAAATTCGCACCGCACGACGTGCCATTCGTCTCTTTTTCCTTAGTCTCCATGAATTTTTTTTACAGATTTCACTCGGAATCGTGCTACAACCACGATCGATCGATCCTCGACCGCTTCTACACGATCGGCTGGACGTTATGTAATCGTATCGGATAAAAGGAACGATTTGCTCTCCCTATTTTCGAACATGACCCGTTTTCAAAGTTGACCGTCGCACGCATTACTCGCGTCAGAACATATCCCACGAATCACCATCAAACGGTCGTCGAGTATAAGCGAAACCGGAGGACACTGTTGTGTGTTCACAATAACGAGAGGCTCTGTTGACGTTGTTGGGGTCCGCGGAATGTTCGCAAGGAGAACCGCACACGTTCGCACACGTTCGCACACATTCGCACCGCGGCCGCGACTGTAACACCATACACGATAATAACAGCGTTCAACTTCCCTTTCAATAAACCAAAGATATCGTATCCCAAGGTTACGCGCAACAGAGCCGCCTGCCTCTCAACTCACCTTGAAAAATCAGAAACGCTCGCGCGAAATGAAATTCGTCGCGACTCGACCACAGATTCCATGGTCTAAGCATACCAGGAAAATTTACAAAAATTCCACGGTGTTACGTTTAAAACCGTATGGTGCCCCTCCCTTCGACCCCCGATTGCGTTGACAATTCGTTTTAACTCGTACGGCTCGAGAGCCGATAAACTCCACGCATTCCGATGAATTTCGATTAGCGACGGAAAAAGGATGTTTCGATTAGCAAAACGAAACACAAGGACTCTCGTCGAAAATGTAGAAATATTGACGCAACACACCAGTGTATTAAAAATATGTTCTTTTTACTTTCGTCCGTAGATTGTATATAATTTCTGGAAGAGCTTTCTCTCGTGCCCGTACAGAACTATAGTATACGGTATTGCATTATGCGTGTTATAAAACAAACTGCATGTAAAAGTAATTCATGACAGTATATCACGTTATAAAATCTGTGGTTGTATCATAGAAAACAAAATATAGAAATACTGGTTGTTTGCTCGAAGTTATTGGTCAAATACTCGAGCCTCCTCCTCTTATCGAGTACATATTTCGATATTGCCGCGGGCTTCCACAACTCGAATTATTTTTGTCCATCAGCCATCCATTTTTCTATCTCCTCGACTCTGCGAATGAATTATGTATTACTTTTTTAAATAGATGTTAATCTATTCGAACTTGTGTTAAAAGCAAATAGACGGCGATAATGCGCGACATTAAATTTAATTGCTGTTCCCAGAAATGTTTCGATATTTTCTTAGAATAATTCGGCAAACTTACGTGCGTGGTACGTCAGTCAAATTTATAACTCCTGTCTCCGTCACGAGGATGTCATCCTCGATTCGAATACCGCCTGAACCCCGGAATCTCGTCAACTCTTCGGCCACGATGAATTTCGATTGGTCCGGATTGTTCAGGGCAGCATCTAACAACTAGAGGCGTAACAATGAATCTTTTTGAAACGGTTCGGTCTACCACTATAGCTAAAGAGAATTAAATAAATGTTGTCGCCGAGTCTGCAAAATCAGTGCAGAACTCTACCAAGTTTTTGTAACTTACACAGTCGACAAAGTAGCAGCCCGGCTCTACGGTTAATACCATACCGGACTCCAGAGCACGACTGGTTCTCAGGTTTCTCAAGCCGGGAGCGGTAGAACGTTCCGGATACCCTGGAAGGTATCCACCAACGTCGTGAACATCCAATCCCATCAGATGACCGAGACCATGAGGTTGAAAGACTGCGTTCAGTCCTGCCTTCATCATGTCGTCGACGTCGCCTTTCAACAGGCCCCCCTTGATCAGCGAAGCCAGCATAGTTTTGTTAGCTAGCAGGTGCATGTCTGTCCAAGCGACCTTAGGCTTCGCAGCATTTATGACCGCATCGCGAGCAGCGAGCACCGCGTTGTACACCATTTTTTGATCGGCGGTAAACTTCCCGTTCGCTGGGAAACTGCACGTGATGTCCGCTGCATATCCGCAATAATTTCCGCCCATGTCGAACAAACTACCAAAAAACGTTCGAATAAAACATTAACTCGATTCGATTATCGCATAAATAGTATTTGCCTCTATCCCAAATCGTGGTACATATGTTATTCTTATTTTTCAGAAATAAATATATATGTATGTACCATAATATGGAAGAAAGGTAGTGAAATAGTTGAAATTTTTTTTCTATTCTGTGTGAACAAACCACATGTCCCCATCCTTGATGATCCTGTTATTGGGTGCGCCAGCGTGCCCGTAGTGCAATATCGACGAGTTAGGCCCGGATCCACAAATGCAGGTGTACGATACGTGTCTGCAACCTCCTTCGGAGTACACGTAATGCATAAAAGCTGCTTCCGCTTGAAATTCCGCTAATCCTGGCTTCGCCATGCGCATAACAGTTTTGTGAGCATCCGAGCTTATCTTATTCACGTACTTCAACACTTCAATTTCCTGCGGGGACTTTATCACTCTGCTATAAATAAAAAGAAAAAAAACGCTATTATTTAACAAGAAATTATGTCACTATCGTTTGCAAGATTTTATTTCGTACAATGGACAACAACATCTGTTCGTTGGTAGACTGTCATGACAATATCTGCGCTATATGTATGCAATAAATACATATCGCGAGTAATACGAACGGGTACATGTACACATTACAAAGACTCCTCCACGGAATCTAAGCTTTTTAACAAGTAGGACGATAATTTATCGGATTCGCTCCAAACTTCCTGCAGTATTACGTAATCCAATGTCATTACTCGGAATCCTAACTTTCTGATGTGCCTTTTCCTCATGATTTGAGATCCTATCAGGCGACGCGTGTTTCTGCAATAGTATTCGGGTAAATAAATCAAAACAGCGGTGTTTGTGTTTTTCTCTTGTCCGCTCAAATGGAGAACAGGAGTCGACTCCACAAACGGATGTATCAGAATATCGAGTATGTAGAAGCTTATGGTTGGCAGTCGATTCAAGACCACGTTTTTACTTAATCTTTGCTCACCGCCTACCAGAGACGCCAACGGCTGATAGATCGTATTGACCGTTCTCCTGATTCGGGCGTCCAAAAACAATGGTTTTTCTGTTCTTCCCGCAGGAACGTGCAAATGACGATAATCCATGCACTCCAGAGACATGCTAGTATCCAATAGCTGTAATTTGCTTTTTATACGGTCGAAAAAGATAGAATGGCTTCTCAAGTGCAGTTTATGGAGCAGCTGAGAGATAAAGATTTTATCCAGGAATTTCACAGGACATCTTTCCAGATAAACGCAAGAGAGAAGAATATCCAACGCGTCGTCCAGCTTCAAATCGTGAAACTTCACCGACAACACCGCGTCGAATGTCTCCCAAAATTGAACGGGATTCGGTGGTTGTACATACAGTATTCCAAATGCCGTCAAAATGGACGGCAGCAAAGACGTTGGTATACTCGTGCCGTGCTTTATAAAGTATTCCCCGCATTCCGACAAAATACTTTCGTTTCGAACCCGCAATGTTTTGCAATAGTTCATGATCGTCGCTATTAAATTTGAGTCTTCGACTTGCAATGCTTTCGACTTCAAATATTTCTGCAAGGTGCTCTCTATTCTATCATCTATATACTCCTTCGCTATTAGACTGTGTAGAAAGTTGATCAGATCCTTCTCTCTGGACGTGTTCATGCTTATACTTGCCCATTTACTGGCATTCAGTAAGCATCTAGTTGCGGAAGCGTTGCCGTAAAAACAATCCAATATCTCGGCTACTTGCGTGCCGGTCAATTTCAGCCAGTGATCGGAAAGTTTCCTTTCCAGAATCAGTTTCACCATGTTCTTACTTTGGTTAAAATATTTCAGCATCTTGAACAACGCCACCAACGTGTACGAGTTGATCTCTTGCTCCTTGAGAGAAATTCCGACCCATAGAGCGTCTATGGATTTACGGTATTTCGTATCCTTGTACGTCGACAAAATTTTGATCACGTTCACTAACTGTACAGGCGTGAACTCTCCGTCCGTGGCGCGGACCAGCGCTTCGTCGCACAACCAATCTCTGTACTCGTTTTTCGGTGGACTGACTTTGTCCTTCTTCAACGCGATCAACCCTTGTAGTATCATTTCGCTGTCCTGACTATTCACGATTAATTTGATCAATTGTTTCATCATGATATCCCTCGCGGTATTGTCCACCTCGAATTGCTTGTTTCTCTTCTGCTTGGACCAATTAGTCTCCAATTCTATCACCTTCTTTAGCCCTTCCAAAGCTATCCTGCAATTAATTTCGTGGGTCACTTTGTTCTCCAACAAAGAGTAGACGCCATCGGCTGTCTTGAACGATTGCAATTCCTGCAAAGCCTGTTGTATATCAACGTCTCCCAAACATTCCAAATCAGGACAGAACAGTATCGCGGTTCCTTCGTCCGTTTCAATATCTATTCTTCGATTCAACGATTTATTCTTTACTTTGATGTTACTTCGAAAATCCGACGCACTGTTTTTCTCGTGAAATCTGAGCTGGTCGTTCTTCTTAGTTGTATCGAGTACCTTGCGGCTGGTATTATCGGGATGGTCAGATTGTTTATCTTTACTCTTACATAACGCATCCACATCGTTGATTTTCCTAACGATCAAAGGCACTTCTTGGATCTCCGGTCCTTCTTGAACGAAAATACTAGTCTGCGTCAGAATCTGTTGGCCAGCAGTGCGTTCGTACCATCGTTTGCTCAGTTTCGAAACTAACGTCGTCTGCACGTGCATACGCATTAACAATTTTGCCCATACATGACCAGCTACGATCATCTGCATAGAGCACACAAGCATCTAATAAGGTTCTAAGTCTACCAATATATCTATTCTCCATCATTGTTTTATGTATTCTACCTTTTTCGACGATCGTTATCGGAACGTTTTACACAACTTTATTATTTGAATTACGAAATGTAGTATACGCACGATGATGAAACTGCTGTTGGAAAAACTTTCAATTTAAGAATTGTGTCCCAACCTTATTGGACTGTTATTAAAAAGTCTTATATAAAAGCCTCATGACAAACATAAAGAACGAAGTTTGACGCGATACAAAGCAATTATAACGTTCGATATCGATATAAAAATAATTGTCGATCGGCCGATAATCCTATCGGCGACCAATCTGTTTCTTACAAAGTATTATCGATATCGTTTAAGATTAATTGTAAGAGAAAAAAAACTCCTCGGTTTCGCTATTGCTAATTTCATTATTTACAATATACTCCGATTATCAGTAGCGCAAGTAATTATATTATTTGTAATACATACCACTCGCATATTTCTGGGTATAAAATGGTTTTGTCCACTTTGAATCTGAGGGATAATATAAGCAAATAGTTATTCATAAAAGATTACGCATCAAACGTGCAAATGCAACATTTTTATTCTTACTTACTGCTTAATCCCATCAAAGATTAATTCTGGAGTTTCCAAACCGCTGTCGCTGTTCCGACCATTCTTTAGGATTAATAGAATAAAAATAGTTTAAATATACATATAAAAATAATTTTTCAAAAGAGTGCTTACCAAAATAAGAAGAAGAGCTGCTTCCTTTTTCTTCAGTGTTTCAGCTATTTCGTCGGTATAATAAGTTTCATCTACGCCATAATGCTTTGTATATTCTTCCAAAGTACGCAGTTTTCCTTCCCAAATCGCATATTCTGCGGGAACACGGGGAACAAATAAAATTGAAATTCCTGTTACGCTAATTGCGCCGAAACATTCTGGCTCCTCTACGCCGAAACACCATTGAAAAAATGACTCCTACTAAAACCAATCCATTGAAACGTTTTTCTTTCACATGTTGCAAGGATAAAAAAATGACTTGCCTGTCTAAATGGCCAATTTATGTCTGTATCGTTGAATGGAATATTGCTCCCACCTTGAAGAACGATAAAACTACCTACGGTTGCAGTTTTTGCGGTAGAATTAATGCGTTCTATCAATCGTTTACGATTACTTTGAAACAAGGACATAGGCACTTTCAGCGTGTGGTCCCCTCTTTGAAAGTAGGATTCAACATTATTCCTGAAACATATAATTTCCAAAATCATTAAGCTGCGATCATCGAGCAGACAGAAAATTGTAATTTTACAGAGTACAATGATCAAAAAGTAGACAAATTTTATAACTCTAACAAGATTCAAACTATTAAAAGTTTATTCGTTTTATTTACTTTACTCTATATACAGTTTACTGTCATTGTAAATATTTTTTTGAAATCATATAATCTGTATACATAATAATGTAAATTATCATAATTATTGAGGTCATCGATAGAGATAAGAATAAAGAAATGTCAACGGTAGTGAACATAAAAACAGATACAATCTGCAAGATACTTCAACTACGGCAGATCATTTTTTATGTTTGTAAACCGATAGATACAGCTAAAACTAATTATAGAAAATCGTTAAAAGATCAATAAATTGTTAATAAATACATACATATGCGTGACGTCCGCCATGTTATTTTCTATCAACTACCAATTTACTTGCAGCACGTAGATCGTATATATGTATTAAATAGTAAGTTTTTTAGCTGACAAATTTCACTTTTTTGGAGCACAAATAATTCTCAACATCGAAATATTTCAGAACGTTTAATTGCACGAGTGCTTTGTCTGCTTTCAACTTTGTTGTGCCTTATCGTTATTATCAGTCGCTATCTATTGTATGTTATCGCTATACCTTTAGCGCATCACGTGAACAATTCGATCTACTTAAATAATCACTGAATGATGCTTTAAATCTCCCGCGTTTAACAGCAAAGTTTTAATATCACTGTTAAATTTTATTTTTCATCAAATATAAGTTTCTACTTCATCAATATTAGATATATCTTTTAAGCTAGTAGGTGTACGAACTACCTGCAACAATTTAGTTTTAAGAGACACGTGTAATCGTTACTACTTCTTTTGTATGGTAGAACACGAATGACTTGACACTTTTTCTTACATAACCTCAATTGTTCAAATTCCCGCGATATCCGACTAAATAAATATCTGAATTCTAAATCTAAATATAAATTATATTTTACATTCTACCTACAACATGTCTTTCACCTCGAGTAAACATTGCATCATTCAAATATTATTTCTGTGCAGTTCGAACTGTACTGTGGAGCTATTTCAGTAATTGCCAGGAAAATGCTATTTATTCATATATATATATATATCGTAACAAGGGTGAATGCAATTGGATGTATATGTAAATATATGTACGTATATATGTATAATACGCGACGATCCGTATAGCAAATATAATATCACTAAAATAATTTCAAGTAAACTTATATATGTATGTGTATAAACGCGTATACTCTGCTTACACACACCCATATATATACATAGATATTTTTGTTATCGCGCGATATTTCCCCGCGATGACGTAACAAAGCAATCACATTATGCTCGTCATTCAAAACAACGCGAATTATCGCTATTGTGATCGTTCTCTTTAATTCTATCGAATCGACAAGATTCTATATAGATTCTCGTATCATGCGATAAAATCATTGAGTTCGCGTCACTGTAAACGTTTATGTGTGAAAAGGGTATTTTATGTTCGATTTTATTCAAGTGAATAAAAATTAAAAAGAAAATTGAGAAAAGAATAATGTATATATAGACTTGAGCTAGGAGAGCATAAAGAATCTGAAAGTAAAATTTGTAACTTCTTTATTCGTAATTAAGAGTCGTTGAACCAGAAATCCAACTATCACAACGAGGTATAGCTTTCGTAATTTACACTATAACGGTAAATTTAAAGACAAATCTCTCTCTCTCTCTCTCTCTCTTTCTCTCTCCACTCAATGTTCTACGTAAATTGTTGCGCAGGCGCGTACACGCAACATTAGAGAAAAAATGCAAATTTTCCTCATTCATACAGAAATAATCACAAATTCACCGGAACGAAACGGTGATTTAACCCGACATGTTCACGAGAGACGTATGATGCATTAATTGCCAGTTTATCTTGCGGAACTCGATAACGTGTATTTATTTATACAACTGCTAGACACGACACGACACAACACGACACGACTCGGGGATCCTCCCCGCACCGAACGCGATTCTCGGCTAGCAGTGTCATTGTAAATCGATTAATGCGCCAGCTCTTCGAGTTCGATATCGTAGTAAATGAATCAGACTATTGTATCGCTAAATCGAACACGCATATCCACACAATATATACAATAAATTTACAAGCGCGTACAGCATTTGTAATGTCGCTAACAATCGATAGCGATGTATATATATTTATATATAAATAACTATGTATCTAAATATGCAGCACGAACGGAAATCGCGTTCTCTTTTTTGCTTTGTAATTTCTCCAATCAATGCCTGTTTGAAGTTTGAATACTTAAAGTCATGAAAGATGATTCACGCTCGCATCACGCGCTGACACGTAATCGAATTTCGACTCGAGCCAGGCAGACCTGCTATGTAACCTTCGTCCGAACGAAAAAAAAAAATACTCTATTCGTTGGCCGTAATAAAACAAATAAATGAGATCACTGTCCTTTGCGAATCGCGATCGTCCAATACATGAAAAACATATGTGCCGTTCGTTGATAGATTTCACGCAACTTACTTATCCTTCTTCTCTAATAGTAACTGGACCGTAATAACCCGAATAACTCGAGCCAAAATGGTTAACTTATACCTTATAGGATCATCATTCTTTTCGTTTAGACGCACATTTTTCACCGAACTCGATGATACTATACAAAAAAAAAAAAAAAAAAATGAAGCAGACTGTATCTGTACGAAAGAGGTAACAGACGGGTTTTATACGCGTATAGAAATCTGGAGCTATGTATATATGTATACTTGTGTTTCACGTTTTCCTCTCCTTTAAAACGTTCTCACTCGTGTGTGTGTGTGTGTGTGTTAGTATACATGTAGATTGTACCACCATGTGCTTTCGAACCGATTGCATAACCACGGAAATATTTCTGTATTCGTTGAAATAAATTTTAAAAAATTCGGTTGGAGAGGCGGGGGGGGGGGGGGGGAGGAGGAGGTGTAAACGATCGAGAGCAAAAATGGCCGACCAAACAACGGAAGGATGTCCCGAGGAATATGTTGTTCCATTAGGTTGAAAGCGAGAGGCACACAGGAACTCTTTCTATTTAAAGAGAGACGAACCCGCAATCATGAAACGATGAACATTGTTGCGACATAAATCGAGTCCGAGAGCTCGAATCGAGGCAGCCATGAGTCCTCCACGTAAGCTCCGCGAGTCGTCGATACGCCGACGATCTTTGCCGAAGTCGCACGAAGCCGAACCCGAGTAGACTGCTTCGAATAACAACACATACCATATTTACAAACACGGCCATGCAAGGCGAGTTCTCGTCTAATTATGTTTATCTCGTTATACTTTCTTTCGGTACGCGGAGCTCTCTATATGTCGGCCAGGGCAACGAATACTCTCGTCGTTCGACGACAACACTTTAGTTTCGCACGCGCGTACACACTGAAAGAAATCGAGTCGAGGAAAGACCAAGCTAAGGAACACCGAAAGTTTTGACCCTGATTCTTTTTTAAATTTCTCGCACACACATTCGCACCGTACGCACGTACTTGCACACGCGTACGCGCATAGACACGCATACAAACGGCCGAGGTGGAACGAAACCGAGACAACGACGACGACGATGGAACGGATCGGATTGGATTTAGTTTCACAGCTCGATTGGCTCGTACACTGGGGGTAATTGTTCGTCTTCGGAATCGTAGAAGTATGGTTTTCTTCTGTACACGGTCGAACGTTCGTCGTCGTCCTCCTCTTCGTCCTCCTCTTCCGAGTTTTCGAGCTCGCCGAGGTTCGCTTGGAGTCTTTTGACAGCCTCTTTGATCAGGCCACCTTCCCTCAACAGCTCTTGCAGAAGCTCGTAAGGATCGTCCTCCCTGGTGTTCTGCCTTTTTAGATGATGGTTTATGTGATGACGATGATCGTGCGGCCCGGTACTTCTCGCGCCGCATACCTCGCAACCGTTCGGGTCTGCCCAGGACCTGGACGGCACTTGATAAGGCGAGGCTCGATTTTTATGACTGATGCTCGATTTAGCTTTCAAACTGGACAATCGTAGGTTCTCTTTGATTCGTGAGACGAGGATGTCCACGTCGCGGGAGAGCAACTCTTGCGTCGTGTCTGGCATCACCTCGATCAAATATGTAGTCTCTTCGGCGCTCGGCATGTCGACTTTCCCCCTACGAGATTTGCCGCCTACAAGGAACAAAAGGACAATGCCACGAATGTGTGTTTACACCTCTGCGTCTACGATACGAGCAACCCACGAACACAATAAAGCCGCGCTTCTCGATCAACGTGTATCGGTGCCCTCTCCCTCTCTTTCTTTCTTTCTCTCTCTCTCTCTTTCTCTCTTCCTCTTGTTCTTTCTCTTCTTGCTGTTTACTCACATACGGAACACGTTCGTCGTGTCTTCTCTTTTCTCCACCGGGCAGCGAGACGCTCGTGTTTCTCTGGCTTGTGCGCGAGTCGAGAGAGCCAACTAGAACCAATCAACCGGCATACTGGGCCGCTCGGAGCTGTTCGCACACCTCAATGTTTACGAACATATTTGAAAAGGTTCGCGTAAACATAGATGCGACGGTTCGAACTAGCAGTCGCCACGTCTCGTAATCGTATAGAACGCGTGATTCACTGTGTAAATACGCACGCTGTATTCCTCCCCCTCTAACGGCTCTCTCCTTTCCTCAGACGTCGAACGAATCATCAAGTTTTACTCTCCAGCGAGCTTTTGAGAATCGAATGAACACAACACAACTCTCGTAGATGATCGAACACGTACGAAAATGTAGAGTCGCGTGGCTTGTTCGCGAAACGCTCACCTTCTCGCATCACTTCTCTGTTATAACCATACTGTGTTTACTCTATTTACTAACGCGCCGTTTCTCGCGTGCTACTCCTCCGGTTCGTGTTCTTACACGCACGTTGCACAACGATGCACGTTTTGACGCAAGCCGATTCCGGACAGGCAACGTGTACTCTTACGCTCGGAATGGAAGACCGTGCACGACCGTACTTGCACGATCGTACGAGAAATCGTCTCGGCGAATAACGTACGGTAAACCGACCGAAGCCGTTCGAGGAAGCTACGGAACCGTTTAAACGTTCTCCCGACTGGCTACAGCGTGCAGAAACGATTTAGAAGACGATTTAGAAGCGTCCGTACAACACCCTGAAGCGAGCGACCGTTCGACCGCCAGTCACGAACCTTCTACACTCTCTTATTATTGTTTTGGTTCTGCGGCGCATGCGCACTTCCCCCACGTCGTGTAAACAAACCGTTAACTCGTGAGCTCTGGCGAATCGATAATATGTACCTATGCCACTTCCTTCTTTCACGTTACCCTGTCCCCCAGACCCGATCTCGCTTTTCTAATGCCGAAACATAACATGAAACTGTTTTATCGTGTAACACGTTGCGCGCGACAACGTCGTTCGATTCTCGGCCAACAGGGACGAATGTATCCAGAGAATGGATAGGTGGATACGTAGCGTGCCTCGACTCGACTCGACTCGACTCGACTTGACTCAACTCGACTCGATTCGACTCGACTCGACGTTACACGCGAGCTCCGTTCTTACTCGAGAATCGCTCGAGAATCGAGGTTCGCGGTTCGAGCCCGGATAAAACGACAGGATTGCAGGGCGAAGGGGGAGAGAAGCTGCAATGTACGAATCAAGGTTACGCTCAAGCTCGCGTTCACCTACGTCATCCTATGTCAAGTTTATCGTGCGTGCGCATACGTGCCCGTTCTTGATTACCGCTCGACAATATGTACGCGTTTACACTCGCGTTTGTCTGTACTCGACGAATCATTCATTATCCTGATCCAGGGAACGGGCTACGACCCGCATCGCGGCCGTTATTCAAAATTCTTTCGATCCGCTGGATATATTACGAAATCCGGATAAAAGATACGCAACGATGGCGTCACCGATGTGCAAACGAGATGCACATTGTCACGAGTTACATCGTTGCGCTATACAAATGTTCCATAGCGTTAAATTTATTCCTGTTGTTGGCATACCGCGCCTAATCAAATTATGTAATGACAATCCATATGTATCGTTACCGTTATATACATATATATGTATATATAATACTTATTTCTTATTCGGTATCGTCCATTGCTTCTTCGCTTGTTGCGTTTCATTTTGCTGTCATTGATAAATATGATATTTACGTGTCTTTTTTTTAAATATTTTATTGTTCGCATTCGAAAATTAATTCTTTTTCGAGCAGAGTATTCGTTTGTAGCTAGATGGCGCTATCGCGAACCTTGTCGGTAATCAGCTGATCGGTTCGAGATATACCTATATAAATACCTAAATACATATACATGTGCGGCGTTGTTCGTTGCGAAATTATCTTTTCTTTTTAAATGGTTTTTCGGTAGTTTGTCACGCGAGAAGTTTCAAGGTGTGAAACAAGCGAAGCCTGATTTATCACGATCCACGATAATAACTATGTTCGGCCGTGTGTTTATGTCAAATTTTCGTAATATATCGGTAGGTACAAAACACGTTTCGCGTAGCGCATGTTTATCCTCGCGCAAGTTGCTCGACAATCGGGGAATCTTCGTCTACCGATATCCCCATTAATATGTGCATGTCAACGTTCGAAATACCCTCGCCCGTACTTTCGACGGGGCTCGCACCTATCTTCTATTTCCCAAAAATCTACAACATTCGAATCAAATAATCGAATCGGACCCACTGAGAATGCGTAGGATGAATAAAATGAAAGTTTTACAGTTGCTGTCCAGAGTATGGAATGGGCCTAACGGAGCATTGGCTGGCAAACAAGCCGAACAAAAAATGATAGAGATTCTAAGGAACAAATTTCCTAAAGCTAAGTTGATAGAAGTAAACGACGTTTCAGGTGAAGAGATAATGCATAAATTAAGATTCAAAGAAAATTATAGGAACAATATTATTTTTTACATTTTTACATTATTATTTTATTGACTTCTTTCCATCGTTCTTCTTATAGGAGGGTGTGGGGCTATGTTTGAAATAAATGTTATTGCTCCGGAATTCAAAGGATTGAATACTATCAAGCAACATCGGATGATAAACGAAGTAAAATGCTTTTATCGACTATAGAAGCCCATGATTCGTTGATGATATTAATTATCTAATATAATGTGTATGTTTGCAGGCGCTTAAACAGGAAATCAAAGACATGCACGGAATAAGGATATACACCAGCATTCCTGAATCATAGGCAACTTTTGGTTCTTCGAAGAGATGTTTCTCGTGCCTACAGTTGAGCGTTTAAGCTGTACAAAGTTTTGTAAATTTTCAATATACATGTAATATAAATGACAAATAAAAATAATAAATTATCATATAGTATATAGAAATATGGATTTATAAATTTGGTGATTCCCGATTGCTCGATAATCGCGACTGTAACTGTAACAATATCGAGTCTCTGCATCCTTCAGAACTCGTATTAATGTTATAATAATGTTATAATAATAAGTTTACGATAAAAGTAATATGTGGCTCCACCTAGCGACGAAACTTTAAAAAACGGATAGAATTATAACCACAAACACCGACGAGCAACTGTTAAGACTGCCATCCTTACGGGAGATTGTGTCATTCGAATAATTCGGTGTTTTCTTACGCCCTCTAGGATATATTCTAGCCGGAGTAAGAAACAGTAATTGTTATAAACATCAAACAGCCAGAAATAATAAATTTATCAATAATTACTATCACGGCGATCGAAATCAACCGAAATTAGATGAAGTGGGGAACATACTGCGCAGGTGCGCTTGAACTATATAGGCGAGCACTCTTAGTCAGTCAGTCAGACGGGCCGCGGACTCCGGCAGAACCGGTCACCAGGAGAATCAAGGGGATCTGGGGATGACCAGGGAATAACCAGAGGATGACCAGAGGCTGACCAGTAACTGACCACTGACTGACCACTAACTGACCAGTAACTGACCAGTAACTGACCACTGACTGACCACTAACTGACCACTGACTGACCACTGACTGACCACTAACTGACCACTGACTGACCACTGACTGACCACTGACTGACCACTAACTGACCACTGACTGACCACTAACTGACCACTAACTGACCACTAACTGACCACTGACTGACCACTAACTGATCACTGACTGACCAATGTAATAGAGAACCAACTTGTAATAGAGCAGAAATCATATATTGTCGTTTTCAATTTAAAAAATTTTTTAAATTCATACTTCATTGTAATACCTTAATAAAACATATAGAATAAACATTCGTATCTCGAATATACTTTATATAATGATTATTTCATGATAAAATGCCAAATTCTTTGAAATTATCCTGTCCATTCTTTCCGGGTATACCCCCCTCACCCTCATAAGCCAAGCATAGGCGCTGTCGATGAGCATAGCTTGTACATCTTTCGAAACTGTGGCGTCACATATTACCATGATCTTTTTCATGGGCCAAATGTCTAGCCATAAACAAATGTCTAGGTCAAATGACTTTGTCTAGCCATAAACACAGACGAGGTGTAGAAGTAGACAGGAGTGCAAATAGATGGAATATTGGTATCTCTCTGTCCTCGTCTTACACTTGGCGCACAACAATCGTTGTTGACAACCGTTGGTACTGTTTGGTTCGTCGATCCACCGTGATAGGCGCCATACTCTTCTGTCGAGAAAACCAGTGATTTTCAGTGATGTCGGTATTTCAGATTGTGACCATTGTGGCGATATGAAACCCCCATAAGGAGATTGCTCTATCTATTTCTATACTTCTATGCGTTGTTTGTGATTAAACTGATACGAGACAATAGCACGGTATTACTGTATCTGTTTAAAAAAGTAACACTTTGCACTTCGCACTTGCTTTCTCGCGAAGACATGTAACATTGTTTTCAGCCAATGACGTTTAACCTTGTGACACGATTGTATATAGGTATTTCATCGCCAAATACCTTTGTTTTAGGTCGGACAAAAACATTAACCAAAGTAAAGCGAGACCGTTGATCGAACAGTCCAGTTCGTAATACAGTTGAAAGATGAATTGTCTAACAGGAGAAACGGACCGACTTATTCATAATGATATGTTACTATGCACCGCTCCAAATCCGTCGTCCATTCAACAGTCTCGACGTGCTCGGTCAGGTATATCGTGTCCTGTATATAGTTTCCTAGCTGCGTTTTATTCTTTGTCATGTACGCGACCGTATTATCGCGAACACAAATATAGAAGGCATTCGTTGTTTGTCGTTTCGTATGTATAATTATGTTATATTTTCAGGAACTGGCATATTAGGCACAACTTTTTTAATCGTTAATGCTACCTTAGGAGCCGGCCTTTTAAATTTTCCACAAGCATTCGATAAAGCCGGCGGAGTAGCTGCTTCTTGTATTATACAGCTTCTGCTACTTGTATTCATTACAGCAGCTCTGGTGATTTTGGCAAAATGTAGCGACGTTACGAGCACTTCTACAATGCAGAGCATGTTTGCAGAATTTTATGGATACAGATCGCTCTTTTTATGCGCTGTGTGTGTTGTGATATACAGTTTTGGATGTTGTTTAACATTCATAATCATTATCGGTGACCAATTTGACAGAGTTCTAGCAACATATTATGGAATGAATTATTGTTATACTTGGTAGTTGACATCGTCTTATCTGTCGAGTGTTTTCCTTTACGGCATTATCTTTATATAGAAACTTAATTGCTTTAGGTATTTGTCCAGGCCATTTGTCACAGCTGTTGCATGCAGTATATTCATATTACCATTATGTTTCTTTAAGAAATTGGATGTTTTGAGTTACGCCAGCTCTGTCGGTTGCATAACTATTCTTTATGTAGTATGTTTGATCGTCTACAAAAGCGTCTCAAAAATTGATCCTATTACACATCCTATAAAAATATGGCCAGACAACACGTACGAAGCTCTTCAAATCGTTCCAATAATATGCTTCGCGTACCAGGTACGGTATACGTACACAGGGTATCTCATCCTGTATGTAAACGATTACTGTGTTCCTAATGTCTTCCGAATTGATTTATAGAGTCACATGACAGCGATACCGATGTACGCTTGTATGAAAGATCGACGTATTGGAATGTTCACGGTATGCGCTGTAGCAAGCATGATTATTTGTTGCGTTGCTTACACGGTGGTCGGCATCTACGGATACGCAACATTTGGTGTTGGAAACGTACCTAGCGATATACTCCAGGGATATACAGACAAAAGCACGATTTTAACTTTGGCAATAATATTCATAGCAATCAAGAACTTTACCACGTATCCGATTGTTCTATACTGCGGCCGCGATGCTCTTTTAAATCTTCTAGGAATGGACGCTAATGTAACTGTTAAATTACGTGTTTGGATCACATTGATTTGGTATACGTTGTCGTTGGTAATTGCGATATTGGTACCGGATATTTCACCAGTTATTAATTTACTAGGAGTGTTGTCGGCAGCATTCATTTTTATCTTTCCAGGCATTTGCCTGTTTCGTAGTACACTTTTGAAAGATTCCGAATTGCATTTGAATAAAGATCGGCTCTTGATCGTTTTTGCCATTTTACTAGTCGCGGTCGGTGCATTTGTATCCGGTGTCGTTTTTATAGAAGCCGTCGAAGATTTGAATCGAACACCGCAAGATCCGCCGTTAGTGTCCGGGTTTAGATCTATAAGACAAAGTTTGTGCGTTTAGTTGTTTCGCGAACTGATTTGGATTTTTTAAAAGCTGCCAACGGTTTAACAATCTGCAATTTGCTCAATGTATATATCGAAGAATCGAAGAAGTAAGTTTTAGACATTTATTTTAACAGATCATGACGTTAGATAATTTTTATCGTCGGAGTATCGAGGACAGAAAATAGCAGAAGACTGATATTCGTGATATTCACTTTAACGCTTGTTTACTTACCGTCCCATTATGTCGGGAAATTTTTAAAAACTTTTATTAAATATATATTTTTGTATACGAATGAAATCGAAAATAATATTATGGAATGTTTTAGAATGAATCGATTGTATACACCTGTTGCCAAATACCCTATGCCCTATTCGCTATCTATTCCATACGGTTGAACGTTGAAAAGGGGAAGAGATATTTACCTACTGTGGATTACGAAATTGTTAGAAATAGAACGGCCAATGCAGCCTGCAAGTGTCTTTATTGAATATCAATAAAAATGAACTATAACGGGAAACGATAAATGTGAACTTAAGATCTTGCATCTGCTCAAAGGGTAAAAGTCGACGCAAAGACGCAACAAGGATTAAATTACCCGTTAAATTACACCGAATCCTCTAGAAAATAACAATTCAGTATAAAGCGTGGGAAAAGTATAATAAGAAAACGCAACTGCCGTGAGCGAGTCGTACGAAAAAAGGATCGCAATATTCTTGTTGAACCGAGGTTTCGCAGCATTCCTCCGAACGAATAATAAAGATAGAATCGGGAAAGGGCGCGAATTCGCGTTTTGCTTTGGTATTCTTATTGCGCTGGATACAGTGCGATTATATTCGTACTAATATTGGATCGGTAATTGGTATCGATAAAGGATAACACGCCGGTTGAATCCGATCGAACACGCGAACGATCTTGGTAGTTCGACGTCGGCGACGTTCCTTCTTTCGAAAGATAGTTTGCAGAATGCTTGCGGATAGTATCGGGATACTGTATGCATATTATTTGATAAACGAGTATAATGTTTTAGTCGGTTACAGGGAAGGGCATGAATATGTCGACACGTTTACATATTAGACTTTTCCTATTTCGTTAATTTCATAGCAGAATAATTGGCGCATAGCTAAGACAAAGAACGTCGAACCGTTAAATACTTATGCGCACACGCGCGCGCGCCATCACACGTTTATTTGTTTTTTTTTTAATATATCGAACATAATCGTCGTCGTATAATAATTGTAAACGATCGCGGCGTCTCGGAACGCGTCGGAGCGTCTACGATGATAAACAGGATCGTCGTCCCATAGTCGTCTCTCTTTCTTTCGCACTATCTTTCTCTCGAACTCACTCACTCGCTAAACACACGTTCCCACTAATCGTACGAAAGAAACGTCTAAAAAAGGCTTGTTTTTTCGAAACTCATGCTCGCTCGCGTGCTATTTAAAGGAACATCGAACACGTTTGTCGTAAACATCCTCGTACAAATACACTTTCAGAAGAAATATCCCGTTTGTAATAAATTACACGTTTTAACGTTCATCGTACAAAATCGTTGCATTCTCTCTCTCCTCTCTCTCCCCCTCACGCTCACTGGGTCGCTTTCGTATCTTGCTCTTTCGCTCGTTCGTTCAAGCAACTATGTATCGTAAACTCGAAACTGTATTTTCTTCGATGTATTCTCTCGCTTGTAACACGTTTCTCTCGTCGTTTCTCACGCGCGTCGTCGTTCGATGACTAGAAACATTGTTTCGCGGCTCATTTGGTAAAAAAATTATGCGAAAATGGAAAATAGTTGTAGAAAAAATAAACTCGACTCGAGGACAGCATCGGTCTTCGTACATGCCACACTGCTGGCATCTCGAACGTGTCGATACGCGTTCTATATAAATATATATAGATATATGTACAGTTGGTGGTCAAAATCTATCGAACTCGAAAAATTTCTTGGAGCGATCTCGTGAAAGATCTACCGGGTTTGGGGGGGGGGGGGGGGTGTTCGGTTCTGGGTCATGGAAAATATCGTGAATGAAATTCGTGCCGCTCGTTTGCAAATATGGTCGAAAAGTTGGGTATCTCGACTAACAGGGTTCGGGTTCGAGGACTCGCCGCATCGAAACGAACATTTCGTGTCCTCGTGCTCTCGCGTCCTCGCGTCCTCGGAGCATCGATTCGACGAGCTGCATCTCTTGTCCACCAACTATATACGTGTATGCGTATGCATATGTATATACGTATACGTATAAGTATATATGTGTCTATATGTATATCGAGGAACGATGCTGGCCGGCTTGACTTCTTCTTTTTCTCGGATAGAGTAACTAACGCGCATCGTCGAGTCCTCGCAAATGGGCGGAGTAACTGGTCAATGGGAAGTCGGCTGGTGAATCGTTGGTGACCGGAGAATGATCGTAGAATGATCGCAGGATGATGGTAGGATGACCGGGAGGATTAATTGGTTTGTTCGGCGCTTTGTGCTTGCTTCTCGATCTTCCTCGCGAGTTCGGGACTCATGTGCGGATGCGGGAATGGCAGCACCGGTTTCCTAAGTATCGTCGGCTTGACCTTGACCTGGGGCTTGAACGAGGACACTTGGCTACCGCCGGTCAGGTGCATGTCCGCGAACTTTGCGACGATCTTCGGCTCGATCTTGGACCTAGGCGGAAGCGGCGACCTCAACGGGATCGAGGGGTCCGAGGAGATTTGATTCGAGCTGGCCGATCTGATCATCTCCTCGGGCTGCTCCTGCTCGGGCTCGTTCTCGGCGTCCGCGCTTCGCTTCAGCTTCGTCTGAGTCTCCGCCTTGGTGTTTTTCTTCAAGGTGCACTGGTTCTGCTTGGCGAACCTCTCGGCAGCCGTGCTCATGTCGGGCGACTCCGGGCCGCCTGTCGGCGAGGTGGCCGCTTCGGCGCGAGACGGTTGCACCGGCGTCTCCTCGTCCGAGCTGCTCAGACTGCTCGACGAGGCGGACTTTTTGCTCGCGTCCTGCGCCGACAACGGCAAATCCATCACGAGATCCGGCGTGTGCTTTTGTCGCATCTCGCGGAATTCTTGCGAGCTACGATAGATCTTGTTGTTGGGCGGCACCGGCGGATTCAATTGCGTCTGCGACGTGGCTCGTCTCTGCCAGAGTTCCCGATTCGCCGAGAACGTTGGTTGTTCCTGTAGCTCTTGTTGCTGAGATAACGCGTTGCTCCCCGTTCCCTGAAGAGAATTTCCGACCGTTAGCTGGTGCTGTAGCTGATGTTGATGCTGATGGTGGAGCTGTTGCTGTTGCTGCACCGTCTCCCCCATGCTCTGGGACTTCCAGTGCTGCTTCCTGCTCGTCCCGCGTTTCGAACCGCCCTCCTGGCTCGTCGAACCCGCGCGATCCACTTCGTCGCCGACGATTTCTTCGCCGGGCCGTTGCGTCGATGATTCGGCATTGAAGCTCGACAGCTTTTCGCTCTCGCTCGTCGAAAGAACGACCGTCTCCTGCTTTTCCCTCTCGGGCGTGGATACCTTCGCCGCTCGAGACGCGCATTCCTGAAAATAGGTTCACGGTTCAAGGTGACGCTCGTACCGGGTACACTCTCGTAAATCGAGCTCGCGCGATCAGAAGCTTTCGAAGCGACGGGTGGTCTGGTTACAAAATGAACATGGAACAGGAGATATCTTTTTAATCTTCCACGGATATTTCTTTTGCGCAAAGAACCGATCTTTCAACGCCTAGAGCATACACGAGGAGAAAAACGACTCGAAAGAAACGAGCTCGGGAAGCGGATACGCTCTAGGTGTTAAACTCGCGATCGGATACTGGAACGTGAATTTGGATGAGTTCGAGGAAGGAGAAAAAACAGAGTAAATGAATACTGTGCTACGATAGACAGTGGAGAAAGAGAGAAGAAGAAGAAGAAGAAAGGAGAGGGGAGAGAAAGAGAGAGAGAGAGAGACAGACAGTCCGAACGCAAATTTACCCGTGTTAATTGGAAAAAAAATTAGAGGAGATGCGTAAAGACGGCGACCGGCCAAGATCGGTCGAGATCGCCCAAAAGAAACTCGTGCACGGATTAATAATGCTAGAGGTAGGATTAAAAACTGCTCGTAAAACCGTGAATATGATCGTGGGAATGAATGTGCAAGCATGACGAACACGAAAACAGCTCTGCGTCGACACCTATCTCTCTAAGGATGCCAGCAACCGAGTTAATATTAACTGGACTGGGGCTGAGACGACGCTTCTGTACTCACCTAAGCCGACAGAACATCCGCTGGACAAGTAGAGTAGCCTGTGCGAGTAGCATTCCATCTCGGTATTCGTCTACAGACTGAAATCGCTTTTACAGAATGCTAAACGTGATTCGCAAAACGAACCGAGAGCCAATCAACCAACCAACCGTTCTCAAACAGAGCCGCTCTCCTTCAACGAGGAACGAGAAACACAGAAACGACAGAACCACACGAACGGACACACTCTCTTTTTGCCAGCAGGTTTATCGAACAGTTTTTAGTCCGTTTCGCCCACTATCATCTACGTGTACGCGAAACTTTGCTTTTTTTTTTTGTTTTTTTTTTATCCTGCGAACTAAAGGCTGACTAAACGTATATCTGGAAAAACAGCAACCATCCCACACTATTAACATCGAAACAAAATCGTGAATGCCGCGCGCGCGCGCGCGCGTCAACGGAGAAACGCGTGAGGCGCAACACGCAAAAACACAAAAGGGCACAGGCGACGCAAGACAAAGAGACCAAGGCACATGCAGCGACAAACACGTATATATTTCTATTTTATTTACAAATGTATTGTACAAATCATCGCAGCTGGTCGAATTACCACCGTGGCGCGTCTCGGTGAAAAAATTATACTCTTCTTAACGTGTATCCCCGTATTCCGTCGTCGCACGTTTCGATTTTCGATCGGTTTCAAAGTCGACGTCTATTAGGTACTCGAAACTCGTTTGACGCTGATACCGGTTTTGGAAAAATCGCGTAAACGTCTGTTCCGCGTATCTAATAGATATTCGACATGGCTCGCGACCGATAGATCTCCTCCGCGTTTCGCGAAACAAAAGCAATGCCGTGATTTGCCGAAGTTTGCCGAAAGTTTGCAGAAGGTGCGACACGCGTGCAGCCAACGAGAGTCCGCTCCTCAATCCCTTGTCTACAGTTTCTACGTTTCTTTTGTCCTTTCGTCATCGAACGATTTGAGAAGTACAATGACAATCGAATTTTGGGTTGCAAGACAAAGTTGTTCGAAGTGGAGATACCGAACTCCCCCCTCCGGCGCGCTTGCGAGTCGATCTTTGGCTATGTTTCCACCAACGGAACCAAAGAGCAACCTTTTAATCGATGTTTAGCTCCGCGTTGCCGACAAAAGCGAAACGTTCGTAGAGATTGCGCGTGTGTTTCTGCGAAGCAACGGCGGTGAAAAGTGTGATCGAGACGATAGAAACAACGGTACCGGGAAAAGCTTCGTGGAACGTTTTCAAAGTTTGAAGTTTATACCCGCGCACCATTTGCCATTACCGACAAAGACGAACAGTACGACGGCGACAGTAGAAGATGCAGAGAGCAGCGACCAGCGACTTCACGCTCGGTGTTACTTTTTCTTTCTTTTTTTATTCTGCTTTGGTCGAATCTGCGAGAATGAAAATGAAAACGAAAGCGAAAGCCAACTAAAATCGAATGTCATCGGCTAAGAAATTGCTCGAGATCCTCATGGTGGACACGTAGCCTCTCGTTGGTCGGGTATGCGTCGCGTTAAAAAAAAATACCGATTCGAGATTGTAGCGCAACACACAGCCATGCAGCACTTGTGCCTAGAGTTTCAGTCTTTTGCGAGTGCGTCGCAAAAATGTACACAAGCAGACCAATTACGTGAAGAAGAAAAAATAAAAAATGTCGAACAAGCGTTCGTACTAAACGGTAGTTTCCAATACCTCTCGACTGATGATCGGCTGCGTGGACGAGATGCAGGCAGCGGCGTTCATGACGAGAGTCGGGACAACGCCGCCGCTGTTATTTCCGGTATTGTCGGGCGCGGTTCCGATTACAGTCGCAGTTGCAGCTCCGACTCCGATTCCGGTACCGGTTGCGATCGAGGCCCCGGTCGCGCTCGCAGTCGTGGACGTCGGCGTCGGCGTCGGCGTGGCCGTAGCCGTGGCAGTCGCGGAAGCGACGTCCGACGCGATGCCGGATGACCACGTCGACGGATTCCCAGAGGGGCCCATCAGCGGCGAATTGTTGCTTGACAGGACGCTGTCGGCCGAGCTAGAGGTTCGTCGTCTCATCGATTCTTCGCTGGACGACTTCAACAATTCCTTCTCGCGTTCCTCGTCCCTGGACAAACGATCGAACAACCTTCAGATACCCGCGTGTACCAAGATCCAATCGAAAAATAGATGCTCGCTGCTAGGTGAAAAGTAGGATCTCGCGATTCGAGAACTCTCGCTAGGGGGACGGGTTCTCCTCGCTCGCGCGTACAACGTTGCGGGAAAAAAATGATGGAGATATCGGGTTATTCGATACAGCGAGCAGCTAAATCACGACGTGATCGAGAGTATGCTACTTTGGTATGGCCCCTTTGTCGCTGTCGTCAGAAATGTAGGCCGCGCGATATGTACCGATGCTTGCTAATACTAAAAAGCATTTTCGATGAGTATAATCAGCCATTGCGTGTGATTGAGTCGCACTTACTTTATCTTGATCATAATATATTTATCGGGAATAAGCCCCTCTCTACCAGCCAAGGCACCTCGCCACCAGTCATTACTGACTTGCGTGTATAGAGTCAAGGTATCCCCCTTTTTGAAGCTTAACTCTCTTTCGGACCTTGCATTGAAATCGAATTGCGCTGTGGCTTCAAGGTTTTCCGATTCTGGGAATACACAAAAGGAACGTAGATCGCGCACTGTTGGATTCCTAAGGTACGGGCATAGATCGATCTCGCACTCACCATCCTCGGACGGGTACACCTCCGAGTCCATGTCTTCTTGGACCTGGTCGGTCGGCGAGTCGCCCACGTCGCTGCAGAGAAAAGGAATCATTTGAGAAAAACGATTCGGGAACGCGATCGGTTCGAGAGGATTCACTTACGCGTCGTCCGGTTCTCTACTGATGTACTTTTCGTACTGAGTACCTCCAATGTCCTCCGGAAATATCTCTTCGCAGAACGTGATAATGTTCTTGATCAGCTCGTTCACTTGATTCTGGTACTGTACTTGATCCTTGTCCTCGGGCACGGGTACCAACGTGGGTCCGAAGCAAATTGCCAGGTTATACGGATCCATCATGTTCTCGTCCGAAAATTCTGAAAGGCTGCGAAAACATTCGTTCGTTGGGCTTGAGTCGCGAGAAACGACAACGCATCGGAAACGCGTCTGCTCGTCGCGCGACGCGGGAAAAGCTGGTACGGGAAACGAGCGAGAATACTCACTGATTTAAAAACGCGAACAGATATCTCATTACAATGACAACAGGTCTTGGTAGATTCGAAATCAATTCCTTCATCTTGTTGACAAACTCCTGCTTCGACTCCAACTGCGCCAATTCCATGAGGTGCTCGAAATAAATGATGGGGAACAGGGGCTCCCTGAGCTCTCTTAGGTAGAGCTTCAACACGCCGGCCACGCTGTTGATGTCCGACGCGTCGGTCACGTCGGCCAACGGGTCTTCTCCTCTCTCGAACCATTCGCGGAAATTGTTGATCTCCACCTGAGATCCCGATACCCGAAAGATCCCTTGATGATGAAGACCGTACAGGTTGATCACTCTGATGCAGCTCTTCATGATCAACGGTATTTCCTGATTCGTGCTCTCCAAATACTCCTCCAACGAGCCGCCGAACAACTTTGGCTGGCCGTTCATCTGCAGCCGACCGATGCGTTTCCGTCGTGCCTGTTTCTGCTTGGTCGTTGACAACGACGGGTTCGGACTCGCGGTCGAGCCGTCTAACAAACTCTGCCTAATGTATTCCTGCTTCGCGTCTAGTCTAGCTATTCTGGAGGTGCCAAGCAGGTATTCCCTGAATTTCTGTAATGTTACAAAATCATATGCATCAGCGATGCCTTCGCACGCTCCTTTCTCCTTTTATATCTAACTCACCGTGAGGTAGAATTCTTCGGTTTCTTGCCTGTCGGCCCTGAGCTTGATTTGAACGGTTTCCGGAGGCCTCGACGTAGGCACGGCGTTCTCTCCGAAATACCTGGAGCAGTCGTAGTCCTTCGCCGTCAACATCTCCAAGAGGCTGGCCTCCGCCGTCTCCAACGTTTTCCAAACTTCCTCGGATTCCGTTCGCAACGACGTCACCCTCTGCTGCAGCTGCGCGAGACGTTGCTCCATCTCGGCGTGCAACAACTTTTGTAATTCGGGTTCGGGAGCCTGCGAACACCGAGCGTTGTTACCATCGCGGACGCCGAGAACGGTTTCGATCGTTTTATCGTTCAGTTTCGCTAGAGTTACTTCGTCTCCACGCTGGCCTTGAAACTCGAACTTTTTCGGGATCATGAAAGCGGAATGGTGAGACTCGAGGAATCTCTGTTTGTCCGCCCTCGAGTCCAGTGCACCGACGCAGGCGGTCAGCTGCTCGGCGCCGGACTGCAATGAACGTTGTCTGCCCTCTTCCGCGCTACAGTGCATCAGTAACGCGCGGGCGATGCAATTGTGGAAGCCGAAATCCATACACTGAAACATTACACGGTATTACCGGTTAACCAGTTCGTAAGGGATACGATGAAATTGCTCGATGGTAACCGGTAGTCGATAATCGGTAACCGGTAACTGGTTTTAAGCGGGTAGTAGGTCACCCGCACGCTATCGAGAAGCCAGTTCAGTGCTCTTTTAAGGCTCGTCGAAACTAGTACAGTTCGCGCGCAATTTCTCCGATAAGGGGAAACCAAACTACGCCAACCAGAATTGACTCCCGGTAGAAAACGTTATAGCGTGGTCGTAAACTTGACTCGTAACTAGTGGACCTTATTCTCGCCCCGATGCAACGCGGCGGATCGCAATGCTACACGCGTTCCAACGTAGATATCCGGAGAAAAGGGATCCGTAAAAGCACACGTCAAATGCGCGGAAACATATTTTGATACTATGATATTTCATTCGCGTATTCGCCGTTCGCCTAACATTGCTACAGTGTACGCACAATGGGTAAACGCGCGTCGAAAAGACAAGATAGGAGGACAGGGACAAGACAAGAAACGAAAAGGAAAAAAGAGAAAACGAAAGAAATGACAAGACAAAGCAAGGCAAGGCAAGACAAATAAAAAGAAAAGAAAGGAAAAGACGTCGAACAATCGAAACAGATTTTGCTAGTTCCTACGACCCTGAGCGAAGCCCAAGACCTTTCACACCCATACTTCCGTCGCTTGTGTCGTGTCGTCCCAGTGGCCGAAACACGAGTACTTCAGCTGCCGATCGATTCTACGACCACACTATATCTCTTCCATGAAGGGCGCAACGTCGGGTAGCAACTCACGTCGATGAGATCCGACAGATCGTCCACGAAGTACTTGTGTATCGTCGTGTTCGAGGCCTCGAGGCAGAGAATGTAATCGTTTCTCGCCTTCAACGCTTTCAGCTTCGCCTCTTGGTACTTGTTCTTCCTCTGAAACGAATCAAAACGAATACAGGTCAGTCCGATCAATTGTAATCTGCGCGATACGGCATCTCGTCTCGTCTCGCATCGTTCCGTCTCGTCTGGTCCCGTCCCTTCTCGATACTCGTCTGTGTTACGGACGCTGCACCGCGCGCTGCTCTCTGATCGCGTCCCACGATGGGAACATGGTCGCGCGCGGGAACCAAACCGCTCTACCCTGTGCGTGGGATCGTTCGACTCGGCGAGCCCGTTCAATGCAAACGCGAATCTTTGCCGCGCCGCACCGTGAAAGCCACGCTATGGGAACGCATTGTCACCCCACCTCTGGTCGAGTTCTGAATCTAGTCAGGCGCGGCGGCCGATCATTTAAGCCGATCGAATGGGTAGAAGAGAAAAAACGTTCCGAAACGGTTTTGGGTGCTTGGCGGACGCGTTTACGCGGACAGGCGAAAAAGTCGATCGGCCGCGCGTGCGGTGACGTGCCGTTTCACGACGAGCAGCTTCGGTAAACGAGAGAAGAAGCCAGCGCACTTCGAAAGTTCTATTTTTGTGAACGGCGCGGCATGACCTTTGATGCAAAAGATTTCAATTTGGACCGGAAACGTATAGTGTGTGCCGTGGATCTAGGGAGGTTCTAAAATTAACGCGACCGGCGGGATCTTTCGAAGTAGCAAATGAATGAGATTTCGTGCGGTTTATTCGATGGAGGAACGAGCGTTCGGATGCGAACAGGGGCGAACGGGGTTGGGGGAAAGTAACCGGGTGGGAGGTGGAAAGAAGGATAAGAAAAAGGAAGAGGGAAGGAAACGTGGACGGAGACAAGGACGCGAGTAACGAGCGTTCAACGAGGGAACTGCGCGAGGAAAATCGATAGAACGCGCGGGTTGGAGGGGGAGAACGCGCGGACGTTGAGTGCAACTTGGAGTTTCGTTCGGTCTGGGATTCGTATTCGTGGGTTGCAACGCGGGCAAGAGCAGAAGCAAAGGCAAAAGCCGGGTGTGCAGGGAGCACGAAGCAGGGAGCACGAAGCAGGGAGCGCGAAGCAGGGAGTAGGGAGTCTTGGTCCCCCTCGTTGCCGTTGGTTTACCTTATTCACTTCCTTCTCGATGAGCTTGTATTTTTTGCTGCGCGCCAGCTTCTCGGGCGGAGCGTTCGCCACCTCTAGCTTACTGCGTTGCTGCTCCGCGACACGAAGCTTCGTTTCCGCTTGCCTCGACTCCGCTTGGTACGCTTGATACGTCTTCATCGTGGTGTGGAGCTCGTGCAACACCCGCAGGATTTCCTCGTGCGTTTCATAGCCGATCTCGCGACACTGAAAATTCATCAAAACGCGGCTGTTCTTAGTAATTTCGACGAATACGAACAATCATTGGAAACCGACGCCGGCTTTCGGATTTTCAGAAAGATAGAAAGAGAGCGATGATCCGGTCGGCGGTACGCGATAATAGCCGTGTAAACAAAAGCGCGAGCGGTCAAAATTGGAAACTGGTTACGATCCGCTTCGAAGCGAGTTTCGAGCGTTCGATTCCACGGTCGAGCAGACGAATTGGTGAGCTCGCGTAACAAGGACAATTGGTGCTGCTGCGGTGGTGCCCCTTAACGCGTTCAAACGGCTATTTATTTCCCATTGATTCAATAATACTTCGGTTGGTTTACAATGTCGACAATATATCGATCCAAGTCGAGCGTCTCTCGGAAGACGACAGAGGTCTGGCAATCATTGGTCTTCCGACGATACGGGAATAATATTGAACTATTTAAGCAGGTCTACTCACACGCTTGTATATCCGCTGGACATCTTCCATCACCTGATTCAGACGACCAACGAGGTGCGTGCTGTACACTTCCGAAAGCGCCGCATGATCCCTGCTCAAGGACTTGGTCTCCTTGATGAGCTGCTGCCAGCACGCGTAGCTGGAGAACAGTGGCCACTGTTCTCGCCTAAAAAAACGTTCAGAGTTTACCGCCGGGTCCGAATACGCGTCTTAAGTCTAAATTCGAGGCGAACCGCTCGAAATAGTCGAAATCGGCCCATCGAAACGGCATATAAAAACATGCGAACAGCTGTACAAAGAGCAGCGAGAGAAGGAGAGAGAGGGAGAGACAGAGAACGTGTACCTACCGCTCGCTCATACAGTCTGACGGAACTCGCTGCCCTGATACCGACGAGAATCGTCGTAAATCGTACGTATATGTATGTATGCGTAGTACGTTACAGTCGAACGAACGAGTTCCATCGATCTGTACAGTCCCCGCAGCACATACAATATATTATACATACGCGTACATACGTAATACATACTTTTGTTTCTGCTCCTTGTGCCTGAGCTGTATACTTCTGGCCATCTTGTCGAGGGACTTGCTGTAATCGAGCTCTAGCTCGGCTCTCTTTCGAAAAAAATCCTGTAGCTCCGCGACGAGGGCGACTTGCGCCTCCATCCTGACGTCGAGACATCTCAGCTGTTCGTTCAGCTGTAGCCGTATGTCTGCAAGAGGAAAGGAAAACGATCGCGAGGTGAATACTCGTCGTTAAATATTTTTCGTTACGAATGATCGATATATCGATGATCCGTTGCTCCCCGTTCTACCGTTACGTTCGCCTCCGAATATGCAATAGCATTTCCCCCTTCGCGTCTTTCAACATGTGCGTCTCGTTGTCGGAAACCGACAGCCGCGGAAGGAGCGCCCAGCCGAAAGAAATTTCGAGCGAAAGCCGTCGCCGACTATTACCGCGCGCGACTACGACTACGACGACTATGTATAACGTATCCCATCGCAGCAGGCGCGCGTATCGATTTTCCATAGTTTCGTGGCGTGATTCATCCCTCGAGCAAAGAAGAGAGATTTTCGAGCTCTCACGGGGGGTGAAACGCACGCACGAATCATGCCACGCACGTCTACCACCGTATGTGCTCGGACACGGAAACAACCTGCGAAACGGCCGAGACTGTTTCAAACTTGAACCGAGACAGCGAACAATACAATATGTACTTTCGAGAGAGAGCCGATGCTCGTCGATCGGCGATAAGACAGTAGCAGATAACGAACAACGAGCCGCGGACGAGTAGCTGCGTCGATTCAAGTTTCCAGAGACTCGTGGAAGGAACCGCAAAAAAACTGGGCAACTGAGATCAGAAGAAAAAGTAACCGTATCTAGCGTTGCAGCACAGCCTGGTCGTTATATTCCGATCACGATTTTCCGAAGGAATAGTTTCCGTGCTCGGTTCGTTTCGTATGTGACTCGACTCAATCCCTAAAAAATCGAAACGTATCTTAAGCTTGATCGCGGAGAGTTTCGAAAGTGGAGATTCTAGGATTCCGGGTAGGAAGGAGGTGGGGGAACATCCCCGTGAAAAGATCGATGGGTGGTCGAACGAGCGAACGGACGGCAAGACCGCGCCCGCCATTTACCTTTCGTCAAAGCTTCCCATTCTTGGCGTCCGGCGAGTTTGAACATTTTTCTGCGTTATCCGTCAAGTTCGCTGGTATCTCTCTCTCTCTCTCCCTCTCACTTTGTCTCCCTCTCCCCCTCTCTCCCGCTTTCTTTTTCCCGTTTGGTCAACACGGGTATTCTATTGTGTCCTCGTGCACGGGGAATATCTCGTCGGGATCGTAAGAGGCAAGTTTATATTGCGCGTATAGAGTAACGCGAGCCGCAATTCCGTTCACGTATCCCTCTCGCGTATTATCGACAGGCTCGCGGCGTTATTCCCATTTTACGATATTCTCTCGGGTTTCGTTTTGGATGCGTGCGGCGGGTCACGTGTGTCCCCGTGTAGCTCGATCACTTCAGGAGATTCGCATCTAAATTTCATAGTACACACATCGTCATGGTAAATTTTCAGATTGCTCGGTAGCGAGGGGATTACGATGCAACAACGAGGCGCATCGGGCATGGGCACGACGATCAATTGCCCCGGCTCCCGACACCGTCGACTCTTGACTCTCGACTCCGTCGAAATCGAGAGCAAGATCGGCGCGCGGCCGGGGTCTCCTCTTTCGTTCGATGTCGCGTCGTTTGCCCCCAGGGGCGGCCCGGAAAGCTCTCGGGGCAAAGTGCGCTCGTTGCCCGTGCTCGATGCACAACACAATGACGGCTAACGATGACGTCGAACGAGCTCGATGAAAAATGAGAGAGAAGAAAGTAATCTAAACGGGAGAGCTCGCGAGGCGAGATGGTCCGGCGCGTGAGATCTAATCGCGCCGGTCTGCTCGACCGCGCGTATTCTACACGCCGATCTGTTGCGGGATAAATAATAATTGCGGGTTGCGATGATGATGGTGATGACGATAAAGACGACGATGACGATGACCGATGAAAACACCGTGCGCGCGTTCGCGAGGAGGAACAAGAGAAGGAGGTAGAGGATCTACGACGACGAATGTAGAAATTCGAAAAATCTTCCTACGAACGCGCTCCATCGCCCTCGATTTGTGGCGTTTCGTGTTCGCGCTACGAAAGAGCAAAACGACCGAACCAGTTCCGGACGCGTGCTAAGACCTGCACAGATGCTTGGACATGGATACGCGTAGATATCCCAACGGGGATCGCGTAGACGAGTATCAATATCCGTTAGCAATCAAGGTTGCTCGGTGAAACGAATTCGTCGTTGCAAATAGATGGGTGTCACCGGCGACGCGAGAGTACCCGATGACTTTTGCGCCGTTCTAAAATTCGATTTCTGCGACGCGCGCCGCAAAAGGTCGATCGAACGATTGAATTGTTACGCGAGAAAATTGAATGCTCGGTGACATAAAAAAGTGCAACAGCAGCTCCTCGGAGCTCCTGCGCCCATTATAGCTCGAGAGAGGATTCTGTTAATAGAATGCAACTCTCTCTCTTTCTTTCTCGGTGAAACGGTAAGTTGGCGTATCGCGAGCTTACGCTACACGATTATCGACTCCGGATCGGCTTCGGATAACGATGCACGTTGTTGCGTAAAGTTCTCAAAGAGCAACGGACACAGTTTTCACAGCGCGTTGGCTATGCAGAGAATTATTTTTAAATTGCCTTCGAGTGCCGGCTTAATAGGCCATTTATGCCACGGAGGAGAGTCCAATGGCCAAACGATCGCAAAGTACCTACGTGTGTTGTGCGCGCCTCCGACACGCAGAACGCGTTACTATTAAACTCGAGGCTGCTCGTTACACAAACGGAAATCAAACGGAAATTTCTCTGTTCCGGCACGACTCTTATTATTTAGATCTCGGGAGTCGAACAAAAGTTTCGCTCGAACTATATGTATATGTACACAGAACCTCTCGGTTTATCGCGCATCGTTTACGCGTACAGCTGCGCGTTCATCGTGGGCGAAACGCGATAAAACAGCGAGAATAATTCAGTTTCGGGCAAACTGTTCGCCAAGCTGAAATCGAAAACTGTGCCTCGCTTGACACCTATTCAACGATCGTGTAGAAACGATCGACTCGACTCGACTATACCCGAACTGACGCGACGCGAACAACGCGACTATCGGCGGAACAAAAAACATTACCACCGGCCGACCACGGCCGCTGGAATTTGCCAGACGCGTTTCTTGCTTTAGTCATCGTAATGCGAGCGTTTATCCGCTAACACCGAGTCGGATCGCAGGGGAAATCTGCGCGCGGAAAGCTTCGGTAAATCGAGAAACAAACGAAAACCTGATACACGTAACAACGAGAATGTACGATGCGCCCCCGACAAGCCTCGATTCTGCCTGGTTAAAATCTGTCTCGTATCGTTTCGAAGATGTGGCTTGTCCCAGTTGCGTTGGACACCCTATTCAGTTTCCGCTCCGCTAACGCGATTGCTGCCAGCACGGCGCAGCGCGTCGCGTACACGTGACGCTCCGATTTCTCACGGGAAACCGCAGTCGCGCATGTACGACGCGTAGAGCTTAACGGTTCATGGTTCAAGCCAAACAAATGGCCACCCTTTTCCTCCTCTTTTAAACAAAACAATGCCAATGCGCGCGTTTCGACGGATCAGCTAACGCGTTGGTTATCCCCGTGTAACGTCTTCCGAATTCCACGTGCGCGTATAAACCACCGTCGAATTATAAATTCAAAAATCTTCCACGGGAACGACGTGACATTCTGACGAATATTTTCGATGTTTCGAGACTCGTCGGGAAAGAGTCTGTAATACGTATTTCGATGGGAAAATGACTCGAAAAATTCGGATCGATTGACTCGACGGCCTGCGAGTCGAAAGATGGGGCACCGAACGCGGCAATTTTGTAATTGTCGGTCTATCGGCGAGCGCGTCACCGACGCGACGTAGGGCTAATACCGGAAAGGGAAGCTGCGCAGCGTTTAACGATACAAGATAGAATAAAATAGTTTGTTCGTGGGTTTGTTCATTCGTCGGTTCGTTAGTGCGTGCGTGCGTGCGTGCATGCGTGCGTTCGTACGCCAACGAAGCAGACGCCCACGGTCGATCGAGAACGATGGTCTGTTAGACACAATTGCCCTTAAATTGAGATGTACTTTTGTCCACGGTGTTTCGTTCGACCCGCTTAACGCTTCGACGGCCGGTGTCGCGCACTCGTGAATTCCCCTCGGTCACCGAAAATGCGATTTGTTCCGTGGTCCAGTCGACATTGTACTTCGCGATATTCGTCGAGCATGTCTCGGAAATAGTATATGGGACAAAAAAAAATGGCGACGTCCGGTTGCATAAAATTTCCAATAAAGCGTGCAGCCGTCGCGCGGTACCGTTGAAAATGTTATCGTTGCGACGACGAATGCGCAAACTACGGGAAACCGGACACTCGCGGAAGACACGCGAGCAATAAACAAAAAAGAAAAAAGGAAAAATAAAACCATCGACGCGCTCGAAGTCGAGCGGTCCCGTGACGCGCGGAACGCAACGCGATAAAATATTATCGCGTAGTTCAACGGAAGAAGAAAACGTCGATTGCAACCGGGTAGAAACCGCTTAGACAGCGATTGCCACGGTGAAATAAACGAAACGGGGGGTCTCTGTTTACGCTACTGTCGCGTCGCGGCGAGCTACCGAGCAACGTAACGTTGTCGCGTCGTTGTAAACCGTTGTCCCACCTGTACCCTCTATCGACGCGACGACGGGTCCACCGTCGCTTTTGTCGACGATCGGTCTAATTTTTAAACTGTTCCGCGATAACAGCTACGGCACTTTTAAGAAGACGATAATTTTTTTAATATTGGACCATACCACTGGCATTTTTTTGAGAAGTTAGACCAATTAATTTACTACATGACGTGGAAATACTTTGAAAGAATTGCAATTGGTTGGAATTACAGAGAAAATACTAGCGATTCTTTAAAAAATACATTTTGTTGATCTATATTTACACATATAATGAAAATTTCATAATAATCAGTTGTTGTGAAAAAAAACTGCAGATATAAAAAGAAAAGCGAGAATCCTTAGATTTATTACAGGTATAGGCTGAAAATCGTGAAAAACTGAAATTTTTAACCATCTTTAAATATATGTATCTTTTTGCCACGTTGACCGATGTTGATGACATTTTCAGAATATGTATAATTCACAAGATAAAATGTATTTTTTAAGTTTTCAATATAATCCCACAAAAAAAAGTAGTATCCAACAAATTCTGCTATTTTCTCTGCAATTCCGGCCAATTGCAACTTATTTGAAGATTTCTTTTAAAAAAAAAAAAAAATACCAGTCGTATGATCCAATATTAAAAAAGTTATCGTCATCTTTCGGGTGCCCGAGCCTTAATAAGAATCGCTGTATGCAAACTTTCCCGGTAACCGTACATTATTAATAAAACTGGGAATATACAGTTAAAGAAAATGTTCGAAATATTTCCCGCAAGACGGTCCTCCCGTTCCCTGAGCACATCTACTACGGTCCTGGCGTCGATTGCCATCGACCTCGGATTTTCAACGAGTCGTTCGACGAGTACCGCGACGAACGCCGATGAATTCGCTCGAGAGCGCGGTCCCGCATTCCGAAACTCCGATGCCTCGACACCGTATTTACCAAACACCGATTCCAGACGGGTTTCCCAGCGGCCGGTGTTACACAGCAATACCACTCGCCTCGCGTAGTTCCCGTCTGCGGTGCGAACGGCGTTGCAACGTTTCGCTCGATCGTTCCGAGCGGACCGAGCAAATCGAGCAAACCAAACAAACCGAACGAACCGTCGATCGACGGATCATCGTAGACGTAGCGCGCACTGTGGAGTTACGGAGACACGCACACACTCGACGCGCGTCTTGCGATCCTCGTTCCGTCGCGTGTTACGTTCGATGGCTACGATATCTTGTTAACGACAGACGACAGGACGGACGGACGACGTCGGCACGCAGGAGCGCCAACGGTACAGGAGAGAGGAACGACGAGCGCGCGTGCACGATATTCGTAGGTTGACGCGAGGGACAACTAAGAAACGAGAAACGTCCTTTCTCTCGTTCGAGCACGATTCGTCTCGGAACGCGTCTCGTGTCTCGGAACGCGGCTACCTGACTGATCGGCGAGTACCGATTTATTAGAAGGCAGTACCGTGCACGGTGGGGCGCGGCGGTGAAGAGAAGGGACGTACCCTGGCCAATATCGGTATCAATTGTGACTTAATTTCGATTCCCCTAACCTCCCGTCCGCTTTATCGACCAGAAACAGTTCCCTCGAAAACAGAAAAAATCTTTCTCGATCGTGTTTCGAGATCTCGTGGAAATTGTTCGCCGAACCGTCAAATTCTATATTTGCGTAATAAATTGGTAGACAACGATACCGCGGTACCGGTGTTCGCGCGCGTGCGCACTGTTAATCGGCGAATCAGAGATCGAGCTCGGGGAAAGAAAAACCGCGGACCGAACGGATCGGAACGAGGAATCGAGAGATCGTTCCGCGTCGGCAGCTGGCGTCGACTCGAAACGAGTCGGTCGAGGCCGTGGTTCGTTGCGAAATGATCGGGAACGATTAGAAACGAGCGACTCGGTCGCTGCACCAGAATGCCAGAAGAAAACGAAGAGTTTCGAAGGAGGAAAATAATGTATATCGTTCGCCTCGCTCGAGAACGAAACCAGAGGTGACGGAGATGGATGGATATCTCGATGGGAAATAACGGTGGTGGCGGTTGGTCGGCGGGATGGCGCGCGGTTTCGACGACCGCGAGAGAGAGAATCCTGGTCGACTCGTCGACTCGTCGATCGGTCGCGACCACCAGTCGAGAAGGACTCGGCCGCGCGAACTGACCAGCAACGGCAGCCACTCGTTGCTGCGACTATCGTTAAATTAACCACAATTGCCAACAAGGCCTACACTCTACACGCACGCGCCTTCCTCTCTACGCCTACTGGCTATGTACTATATGTATTGCCACGGATACGCGGTACGTTTGCTCCCCCCCCCCCTGCCTTCCTCTGTGCACATGCACGCATCCGTCTTAACCTCGCGTCCGTGTGCGTTGAACGGGAGCGAATCATCGCGCGACTCTCGACCGAATACGTCAAACTCGCCGAACGAGCAGCAACGGCCGCAACAACACCGCACCAATTTTCGGGACAACTTATCCTGCCGATTTGTCGATTTCCCAATTACCGACGCGAACGCGATCCGAACAATTAGCTACCCTTTCTTATCGACGCGACGTCGGATACGCGGTACGTATTGTACTTACATTTACATAGAACTTGCAACGCGATTAACGTCCGATCTCCATGAATTCGTTCGAGTAAACATTTTTCTGTACTTTGTCAATGTTTACGTACATTTATGTACATTACGCGCTCGTGTGATTACATTACGTAAAATGCAAAGCACAACTGGATCCGCGGCATTTATAGGTTATTCGAGAACGCTGAAGCTGACGTCGAAGAAAATAATCGATCGATCGTTGGAACGATCGAATTTTCTATCGAACGAACACGGCGCGGCGGCTTTCGTGGAATTCTCCGAGGGACTCGGTAAGCGAAATCTTTATTGGATTCGAGTTGCAGACACGTAATTAGCAAATTTAGGTTAAGTAGCAAAACTCTCGTGCTTCTTACTAGGAGAACGAGAGTTACCAAATGCGATCATAAGGGTCTCGGGCGGATCGGTGCAGGGCCCTTCTCGGAGCTCTTGACACACGACACTCCGAAAGCTCTTCCGTATGGCACCTTACGACATTTTTAGCATGCCTGTATACACGGTGTCCCTAAAGTATCGACTCAGGACAGAGGAGACCGGGCGGCTCGGGAAAACGAAGCGAAAAGTGGCATGGCGATAGCAGAAAGGTATGTGTACCTATGTTGAATAATCAGGATGACGCTGCGAGAGAGGACGAACGAATCCTGGGCGCGAAATGAAAATTGGTATCCAACGCAACAAAATTCCCAGTTCGCTTCCTTCCTGCGCGATTCGAAGGGAAGCGTCGAATGGTTACGACGAGGTTGGCTCCGTTTGCATTTCGTTATCTCGATTCTGGTGCAGAGACCGACGCACGGTCTGTAATTGCGTTGAGGCGCGTGTGCGTTAACCAGAAACTACGGTGTAACGCGAAGCCAAATGGGAGCGCAATGCCCTCTCGCGAGAGCAATATATCGCCCATTAACCGTGGATTTTACGATCGAGACCACGTTGGTGTTTTCGATCATCGCGACCAGTCCGGCGAAACTGTCGGATTTCGAACCGGTGCGCGGCCGAGAGCCCCGTTTCCAGCTGGAAAAACTTTTTACACTCGATCGCGAGACGGTACACGAAGCGTTACAGGACGCCACCGAAGCCACCCGAAAGACCTTCCGATTTTTCCAAGGATAGGACACGCGACACCCGAGGGTCTTTGCGACCGGAAACTGTGCTTCACCGTCGCGCATCGCCACGCCATACGGTATCGCGCATCGAACGCATATCGGTTCGTCGAACAAAGATACACGATAATTCGAACGTGTTCACCTCTCCGAACACGTTACGATTTATCGTACGACAAATTGGGACATTTTATTAACCTTGCTGTCCGACGAAACTACATCGTACGAAAGATTCGGACAATATCTAGCAGGAGAGTTGGAAAGATACGGTGCGTATAACGGTTCGAAAACGAAAAAATACGATGCGAGCGAACGAAAGAAAAAAAGAAAGAAAGAAAAATGAATAACCGTCGGTCCGCATGTATGTGTGAGCGAGGAATGAACCCGATAGACGACTGATAAGAACTCGTGCAACTATCAGCTAAACGATAAACAAATTGATACATACATATTTACAACAGCGGCTAATCGCAGCTTATTACGCAGTGGTTTTTTCTTTCTTTTTATATCGACCGGAGAATTGTATAATAATTACAAATTGAAACATTTATAGCGCGGGTAGAATCGAACGTAAGAAAACGATAATCAAATTGATACATACATATTTACAACAGCGGCTAATCGCAGCTTATTACGCAGTGGTTTTTTCTTTCTTTTTATATCGACCGGAGAATTGTATAATAATTACAAATTGAAATATTTATAGCGCGGGTAGAATCGAACGTAAGAAAACGAGAAGGCCCCGTCCGAAGCGTACCTGGAAAGACGTCCTTCGTGTCGGGATTATAAGGATGAATCCATCCGTTTCTCTGTTGTATAATGCACTGGAACATGTTGTCGATCTAGGCGTGGGTCTCGATTTCGGCAATGAAGCGGAATAACGATGAATCAACGTGCAATAGAGAGAGAAAAAAACAAAATCAACAAGAAAATAAGAAGACGCGTGTGCAAAGGCTCCGTTAGAGGGGACGACGTTGTTCGTCGTCGACAACCGGTCTACGGTCGGTTCTCCCTACCCTCTTCTTTGGGAAAATATCCCTAGAGGGCACACGCGAATTAACTCGAGATCGATCCTGCGACTCGATCCACTCGCACGTACCGGATATGTAAACCCGGCAGATTTTCCGGCACGTCGAGCAGCGGGTATTACAACTTTTTGCGCAAACTTTCGGTGGGCTTCCTTTCCTAGAAAACGCTAGCCTCGGGCACGCGTCGTAGGAAGGCCTAACGATTCTTCCTTTCCATTTGCCAGGAAATCGAACAACGATCACTGCGGACACGATCGGCATCGATCCGATCGTTCGGGCGGAAGGATGTCGCTCCTGATTCCGATCTGGCGTGTCTGTCGTTGCGCGACGATTCGTTCGGAGGGTGTATCCGGTGGTTTTGTTTTTTTTTTCTCTCTCTTTATCGATGGTACGCCGTCAGAGGGCATCGAGTATTCGGCCCACCATGGTACTGTATCGAGAATCGCGAAGATCGGATCATCTCGTAGTCGTTATCCGCGGCGGTGTTATCACCGTGTCCTCTCTATTCGATTATCGGTTTTCCTTCACCTCCGTTCTCGTCATTTTGCTGGCAACGGTCCCCCTCTGCTTTTCTTTCCACATGTGTGCTCGTTACACGCTATGCGCTACACCCTTCGACTTTGCTGTACGACGCGGCACAGCACAGCACAACAGAGCAGAGAACAGAACACGGCACGGCACAGCACTGCACGCCACCCCACGCCACGGAACACCACTCGCCTTTTATTTTTTTCCCCCGATCGGTCTCTGGGCTCTCTCTCTCCCTCTCTCTCTTTCTCACCGCCGAGACAGCTGTCGTCGTTCCTCTTTTTGGGCAAATCTAAAACCGATCGTATATCCTCATTCTCGCCGGCAAAACCCAACGCTGTGCGCGTTTCGCGTAGAAAGTAGCGATACGCGTCCAACAGGCAGCTAGGTAATACGTACGTACAGTTTTTTGGTAGGCTGACAAGAAGATAACGACGCGGCTCGCGTTTGAATTCGGTTTCGGCACAGCGCACAGCACACAGCCACTCGGCACGCGCAACGCAAGTACTCGACCGACCCGTTCTCGGCCTTGAAACACGCACTTCTATCCTGCGACCAGCCAAAATCTATAACATCGGAACGGTACGCGATATAGCAGTCGAGACGAGGAGTCTGCCAGCTTCCGATACGACGAATACGAACGGGATCGGTCCCGAAGCAGGACTCCGAAGACGGGAAGAAGACGATGTGGCAGAGTCCGCGACGATGGCTGTCCAGGTTCCTTGAAAACGAGGAGGAAAGGAAAGCCGAGGTAGTTGGGTTCTCTCGTTGCTCCTGCGACCAGAGGGTGGCTGGTCGGTTGCTGGCTGGGATCGAACTAGATGGCTCGTCGCCAGGCAACCGGATTTTCTCTCTCTTTCTCTCCGTAGGTCTCGCGCGGCAGCCTCCCTTCTCCCTTTAGGCTCGTTCTCTCTCCGTCCGACTGGCTCGCCGATTCTCTACCTCTACCTCCACCCGTGGTGCTCCGTCTCTCGGTTCTGTACCGGTGCTTCTCTCGCCGCCTCTCGCCTCGCCTCGCCCCGTCGCGGCACAGCTCGGACTCGGACTGCTTTCGTTCGAACCTACGCGCCCCACCGCGGTTACTCGCTCGCTCTCCCTCGTTCCAATCGGACCTGACGGAGCAGCGGCTCACCGGCTCCTCTCTACCGTCGCTCGCCAGTCGCCACCCCCTGCGCCTGCATCCTCCGGAACGCATTCGATTCTTATACCTTTGCCCGAGCCAGAATGCGACAGACGTACACACGCACACCCGCCTGCCTTCTCTACTAACAATTTCACGCGATACACGAATTGCAAGAATATCTGATTTTTCATTCAACCGCCAACACCGTAGTAGTTATTTAATGGTATAAAGTGTAAAGAGGTCTCGGCGGGGCAAGGGCGTCCAATCGAAAACCGGTACCGAACAGCACCGGAACGGTATGCCCCCGATATTTTTCAATTCCCGCGATGCAGTTTCCGTGTTTCCCATTGTATGCCGTCACCGGTCGTTGGATCGTCCTCGAAACGGCAATTCTCACGGTTGATAGAACAGTTCCGTGGTGCGGTGCGCGCGACGCGACACAACGGATCCCGCCACAGCCGGTGCAGATAAAAAAAGAAAGGAGAACGGCTCTCAACGCGCGTTTCCGAGCCGAGTCGATTTAACGGAAACTTTCTATATAATCTGCGAAAGGAAACCGAGACGAGAGTTTTCCGGAAAGCTGTACGTATCGCCGATTGATTCTCGGTGCGGACCGTCGTCGCGCGTCGTTTCGAAATCGACCGAATCGCGTAATCGTACGTAAGTACGAGACGCGTATGCTGCTGGGCGCTGTCCGACGGATATCGTATCGATCGCGATCGAAAAATTGCTGAAGCGGAGGAAGGCTGACGAGAATCCGAGGAACGAAACGATAGATTAAGGACGGAGATGAAAGAGGGGCGAGGTGCGCGGCGCGCTCGGTAGGGGAATCAATGAGCATTACCCGCTACCCCGCGCGCCCGTAGCTTTTGTCTCTGTCCTCGTTGCACCGTTCTAGATGTACGTACACCGTGGATCGGGCTGGCTCTCCCACCGCGTTGCGTTCTTCTATATAGACCGCTCGTTCAACCCTCGAAGCGTGACCGTGACTGTGACTGTGACTCTGCCGACACGATCAAACGGAGCGCGCGTGTCCACCGTGTGTACGCTAGCCTCTCGGCCCTGGTCTCTCGCCTCGTCGCCTCCATTCGCGCTCGCATCGCGTCCCGTCCGCTCGCGACCGAAGACTACTCTTCTCTTTACACGCAAACATACCGCAGTCCGTTTCACGGCCGTGGCCGTTATTTAACCCGGAGCCACCCACGCTGTCACGCTCCCACCACCCCCCTCCCTTCAATTTTCCAATCGCGCTTTTCCTTCGTTCATTCTTTTAACAAACAACCACCGTTTCTATCCATTCTGTTGGACAAGTTTCCCTTTTTCTTTCTCTCTTTTTTTCTTAATTTATAGAAAGCTTACGAGGACAAGTTTCGCTTCATCGAACGCAACATAGCCGACGACCGCGTTTTGCCCCATTCGTTCGACCACTTGCTGCCATTTTTTCAACTGAGTTGCCAGCTTTTTGTTTTTTTTTTTTCTAATCGACTCGACGGATAACTTTCCCGCCAGAAAACTCGAAATAATATTATCTTACCGTCGTCATTTTAGAGCAGGCATGTGGAACACACGGCCCGTTGACAAGTAGTCCGCGGACCGACCGAAACGGTAACCTATATAGTTTTTTAATCTTTGACTACACTTGCAACAATTTCGAAATGGAATTAATCGATATGCAGTGTGGTTCCCTATTGAAATAAAAATATATGGTTCTTGGTATTCTAGGTTTTTACAATTATTTTTATCTGTCGACCGATTTCCCAATATGTTCAACAATGAAAAATAATAAAACTGCGAAAAAGTCAAGATTGACAGATAGCATGACCTTAAAAAAACGTGAAAAAAAAACAAATTTTGTACGTATGTTATTTTGTATGTGCAAGTGCGCTGTTGATTTAAAAAAAATGAGTTTCTTCTTTATATCGAGTCGGTTTCTTTATCGCGACCCCAGAATTAATTTATAATAATGAATGAGACCCTTGGTGGTAAATAAGTTTCACATGCCTGTTTTAGAAGGACAATAGACACATGTATCCGGTTTAACCACCGAGCTAATTTTACACGTTCGGTTACGTGTCCATCGAAAACTAGGAATGCAGTTGTTATCATTGCGACCAGACAACAAGATCTCCTAAATAGTATATTCGAGATAAAAGACGATCGAAGTAGGAAATATCAACGTTAACATACTTAATTACGACGCGCGATACGTATTAGGTTGCCGACATCTTACGTAGGGTATGTAAGGAACCTATTTATAAGTGCCCGAACGCTAACGTGTTTCAAGTTCCGGGATTGTTTGTCATTCGTTCGATTGTATCGATGTTAACTGGCAACTGTTTGCCGTTTTCAATCCCCAAACTGTAACAAGAGCATTCGCATTGCCGGTTAATTGTTCTCCCGGATCGATAAAGATCGAGATAAGCGAATCGTTATTGGCCGCTCTCCTCCACCCCCCGTTGCATCATAGTCTAAAATAAAATTTTACTATTTTTGCTCGCGTCTGCTCGCAGCTCTGTCTGTACTGTTACGAATTGATCCCTGTTATTCGCGCGTAATAAATTATTGTGAAAATTTTTTCATCGCTTAACCACCTTTCACGCTAACGCGGCATTCCCAAAACTTTTGTTTTCTCTCGAACTGAAATCGCTCCTGTTCGTGTAAACACTGGGCGAAAGCACGACGAAACGTTAACTTCCTTCGCTTCTGTGAACTGCTGCTCGTTTCGTCGACACAAACTTCATATAAAGTTAACGCAAAACATCCACATACCGTCGAAAAATAAGGAAAATCCCGAGACTAACAATTATCGAGATGTACTCGCGCGATAGATTGGCGTCGATGTACGAAAAATCTGCTATCTCGTTTTGCAGAATCACTTTAGAGGTTATGGTACCAAATGCGATGCACTCGAATTTAAAATGATTCAGGCGGGTCGTTGATGCGTATAAGTGGGCGAAACATAACTAATCGTTCTATGTATATAAACGTCTCCGTTTCATACATTCTTGTATAGTTTAAAACAAAAAAAATAGAAATTCGATCGTTACGATCAATCGCTAAATGTTACGTATCGCAGAGCAGTCAGAGTCATCTGTTACTTAATTTCCGAGGTAGAAATATTGAATTTTGATTTCGACCAAGCATATAAATCGATTTTACTATATACATTTACGTATCTATTAATAATTTGTTCGTGGCAACGAATTATTTCGTTCTTTCGAATTGAATTGCGAAGATACTAGGAAACCTGCTTCTCGTGGACCGAATTAGAAAGCATCGGGTTCTATATTGTAACAACGTAAAAAAAGAAAAAGTATGCCTTCGAATTTCCATGGTAAGTGTCCGTACAGCGTTGAAATACAACGTAGGAGCGGATTCGAATTCTGTTTTTACACCGAACCGGGATCACATTACCGATCGAATCGAGTAAAATTAACGACTCGGCCCGTTCCCGTGCAAACAAAGGAAACGCAGCTTCTTTCGCGTCATATTCAACCGGCGTTCGACAATGGCTTATTGTCCGAAAAAATTTGATCGAAAGTTCGCAGGGGGAGAGGGGGGCGTATTATTTATAGCCCCGAAAAATCGAATCGATCAAAGTCCACGGGCGAATGTGCATTGTTTGACCGGGCGTTCGCAGTTTATACAATTTCGGTGCGGATGAGCATCGATCTCTCGGCGTTGGACGTTGGAACGAACAATGTTGCAGAGACTAGAAGACTATACATTGAAAATCCATGCATAAAGGAAACGGTGAACCCAGTCGCAGTCACACGCAGCAACTCCTCCGTGCGATGGAAGCAGCCGCTACCGTGGTGAACAACGGAATTGTACGCATGCGCTCCATCAGCCATCAAGGAATACAGATACGCATCCAGCGCGATGACTGAACCGTTGAACGTGTGTGCATTTAGGGGGAAAGGGATGAGGGATCGTCGTTTGAGGAGGGGCGTGCGTTAAAACAAAATAAAAACGAACCTCGAACGTTTGTAAACGGAAGTAGGGATGGGCAGTCGATGTACGTTCTTCCAGAGACTTTCGATTGAATCGAATTATAAGAATGCCGGACACGTTTCACGCGACACACGCGCGCGCGCGCACACACACACCGACGATCACGGCGACAAGGGGAGGAAAAATCATTTGACACCGTGATCAATATTTTATAATTTTTCTAACAATAGCTTCTTATTTTCTCCAAGGATGCACGCGCATTATCGTACCATGCAACAACACGTTTATGCAACGCGCAGTCCGCGTTTGAATAACCGCGTGATAGAAAGATGATATTTAACAGCGGCTGGCATGCGAGTTTTCGCGAGAATATAGAATACCATGAAACCGATCCTCGGTGCTTCCCACGACTTTAATATGCAGACAGGGCAGTTTCAAGCTGCCGCGCCAACATTTCAACTGGAAGACGTGCAAGCACCTCGTTCCTCTCTATCCGGATACCGTCGCAATTACACGCGACCAGATAAATAATCACCCAACCCGACAAGCGTATTTTTTAAATACTTTCGAACGTTCGTTTATTCTTTCAGGTACAAACGCGAGTCGATCGTGACTTTACTTAACGCGATGTTGTCAAAATGATCCGCGTTCGCGTGTAATCGTTTGAAGGCCGGCTGCACTGCTGGCTGCACGTTCTAACGAAATTTCAAACATCTGTCGGCCATACAGTCCACCAACAGACTTGCTCGAACATGTCGAACACATTGGCTATTCAAGAACACTCGTCGCGCATAGAAAAATATACGAAACCTCGCTTCAATTATAAATATTCGAATAATGAAAGTGTACGCACTAATCGGTCCCAACGGTGATTATACTTTGTATTTAATCATTTAGAACAGTCGTTCGCGTTCTGTGTACATTATATATATATATATATATATATATATATATATGTGTATATAAGACCGTTGTAAAAAGGAAACTTTCTCTTCAGGTAAAAGGAGGAAGAAAAAGGAAAGCAAGAGAGAGAGAGAGAGAGAGAGAAAGAGAGATGCAGATGTGCGTGGTTGCAAGTTGCAACTTACTATTGAAGACGAGCAGCTTCCGTGTGGAGCCCAGCCTCTTGATGGGTGACTTGACGCCGTCGATTTCTTCTTCGTCCATCACACTCCCTACGGTACTCTCCGATCTTTATGGAATAACCCGTGTTACGTGGGGATGTTTAGCTCCGTTGCAACGCGCACCAAACAAACGCGAGACGTCGTATTTTTCCTCTAAACGCAGAGCAAAGAATTTTTGTCACAGTTCAAAGCATTCTCGAGCACGAGGAGGTCACCGCTTCGTTGCGGTGAAACCGGTTTACCGATGGCTTGGTTGCTGGTTTTCTACGATCTGCACTAGACGCGCTATCAACGACTACGGGTACAAGTACAAGAACACATGTGCTGGCCGTGCATACGGCGCGGCGGCCAACCTATAAAATACGTTGGAGAGAGAGAGAGAGAGGAAAAAAAAGAAAGAACGAAGACGAGAAGAAATGCCAACGAGAGAACGAGCGTGCGGTCGGTCGGTCGAGCAAGCGAATCAGCGAACGAGTGAACACGAGTGAACGGCGCGGCGCGCGGCGTTCGGGCCCGCTTCTGCCTTCTGTCTCGACTCGACACTCTCGACACTCTCGACACTCTCGACGCTCGGCAGCAGGCGAATCCCTATTGTATGGCCGAACCTATCTTCGACGAGGGTCACCGTGGTGACGCCGGCTCTGCTTCCTGACTCTGACTACTCCGAGGCACACGGAGGATATTCTTGGACTCGTATATTAATTCAAGTTCGGAGGACCGGCGTCGCTACCGCCGTCGCTACCGCCGCCGTCGCCGTCGTCGCTGCCCCCGTAGATACATCGTCACTTACCCGCCACGTCGCGTCACTTTTGTTGCCTAGCAACTGTCCCCCTGCGACGACAACATTTCCCTGCCACCTGCAGTGTCGGCTCTTTACCACTTGGAACATCTCGGTAGATAAAACGGGTATCGTTTCAATTTCATTTTTCGATCGACGATTGATGCTTGGAACAGCGGTCCTCAAACTTTATCGACTCAACCTTTTTTAAGTACAATTTCAATAAAAATCGGAAATAGGATTCGTAAATTATTTGTCCAACCAACGTTGCCGCGAAATATGAAAATCAAACTCTCTCGATGTTGTCTGTAAGTGTAACCGGTGCAAGTCGACATCGAATCTATGTAGTTTGAATTTTCGAATTGTAAATACAATTTTACTGTATAATAGCAGATAATGATATATATGCATATGTATATATATATATGTATATCCGTGGAAATAAAAGAAATGATTATGATTTAGTCGTGTTGAACAGTGCTGAATGTTTTTCGAGTTTTCACTTTGATCCGTTGGAGAACCTGGAGGAGTTGCGCAGAACTCCACAGAGTCCCGCGGCGGAACACTGTTTGAAGACCACTGGTGTAGAGATTTCTATTTTTGCAATGTACAACTTCGCCATGGCAACGAAATGTAAAACAAAATTGACAAATACTCGCTGTTCCATAGAAGAACGCGAGGAATCGGCCGGAGCAATCGTGAGTCTGTATCTTTGACGCATAAACCGATAAAACTAGAAACTGTTATAGAGACCAATCGCACGCGCTATGCAAAGACCATCGACAGGTGTATCCGCACTGCAGAATAAGTTTGACAGATCTCGTAGAGCAACCAGACACGAATTAGGGGAATATTATAGCGGTTCTGGAAGCACACGACCGTCTACGCCTGGGCAGAATGTTCTGGCAAGACCGCCGTCGACTTCTCTTTTATTTAACCAAATGCAGACTAGCAGTTCCCGATTAGCTACAAGTTCCGGTAATTCGACGTATTCAAACAGCGGAGTTGCTATGCTTGGACAAGCGAATATCAATCTTATGGATAGACCGATTACTCAGCACGGAGTAGCCGGCATCAGACCAGGAACAGGCAGAGGATTGTCCATGATGAGGTAAATTCACTCAATTGAAATATAACTTATAATCAATCTGCTGTAACAGTCGACTTCGATGCTCCAGAATCTTTTGTTTTCTAATTTACAGCCTTTCTTTGTAGGCAAATTCAAGACAAAAGGTACTACAGCGGTATTTTGCAACTGAAAGTAAGAGAATTGAATCAAGAAATTGTTGCTCTTATGAAAGACATAGAAGATCAGAACAAAGAGAGCGCCACCTATCTACATTATGATAAAAGAGCCAAAGATTTAGCTACAGAATTGATAGCGTTGCAAGGACAGTTGGCAGATTATAACATTGTTGTAGACAAAATGACATCGGACATTGGAAAAGAAATTGTGGAACAAGAAACCGACGAACTTGCTGCAAAGAACGAAGAAAGTTTAACAAGAATCGAAAATATGTTCGAGGAGAGGAAGCGGTTGGAGCAACAGCTAAACAAGTTGGAAAAACAGTTAGAAAACGAAAAGAAGAGGAGAGACAGGCTTGTAGAGAGTATGAACTCGAACGCCAAAGAAAAATATACCGAATTGTTAAAGGAAAAAGCAAGCTTACAAGAGACGATAAATAAAATGCAACAAGAGTTGGACATGTTATCTAAAGAACAAGGCTTTTTGGAGGAAGAAATAGCATTGTCTCCACTGAAACAAGAAGCGGTGAAGTTGCAGCTTCAAATTATAGAGATAGAAGAGAAAAGAGGAAAATTACGGGAAGAAGAAAAACGTAGAATATCTCCGGAAGAGGAAAAAGAAAAGTTATTGCAGAAAATTAAGCAAGACAATATGGATATCGCGGCCGCCGAAGCCCAATTAACCGAAAGGAAAAAAGCGATCGAAGAGGCGGAACACGAACTTGAACAATTAGAAGCCGATATAGAGGATACCCAATCCGAGAAACATATCAAATACAAGGAGCTTCGTAAAAAAGAAGAAATTATGGAACAATTTATGTCTACATTCGAACAACATAAACAAGACGAAACGACGAAATTATATAAATTAGAAGAGAAAGTGGTCGATTATTTGGAAAATATTTCGAATATGTTGAACACCGATATAGATATTGTAGACGGTAATGAAATGTCTATGTTACACAATATCATTTCCGCCAACGATGACGAATGCGTTGTTAACGATCAAAATTACGAAGGATTAACAAGGGAGAATCTAAAGCTGCAGCAAATTTTGAATAAAATAGACTTGTTGGAACAGAGGCTTCAAGCAGAATTTTCTGATCTCAATGAAAAAATAAATAAAAAGGAAAGCAAATTAACGGTCTTAGAGGATATAAATAATTTAAAGTCAAAATTATCGATTAAACAAGAACAGTTAATAGAGGAATGTGAACAACTAAAGAAGCAACGATTGGAAAATGTACAAGAACGAAAATCGCTTCAGTCCGAATACGACGAAATAAAACTTCGATTAGGAAACAATGAAATATACATTCAGATTGATTTGTTAGAAAACACTATAGAAAAGTTGATGGAAGAACATAAAAGAATTAAAGACTTTATTTGCAATCAAAAAGAAAGGGGTAATTATGGTCCAGCGAAAGAAGATACTTTTAATTTAATGGCCAATTATAACACTATGTTGAAAGAAAATTTAAAACCTATTTATTAATTTGCACATCCGTTGCAGTCTTTTTACAGATTTCTGTTCCAAAGTGGTAATTTATATTTGGTCATTAAAGTGTTAAAGGTTGCTTCAAATTTTAGACTAGGCTGCACGCCTTTTTGTATCATCTTTTCCCGTAGTTCTGCAGCAGATGTGGGCGCCTCTCGTTTATCTACATATAAATGTTATTAGTTCGATACTTGATCAAGAATTTGTTGTACATTAATATCATAATAACAATTACTCACTATAAATAGTTAAAGCTAAATTACATATAGGTTCTAAATTTGTTTTCAGTATTTCTCCACCTATTTCCAACATTGTCGCACAAGTTTTGACAATATCGTCTTCTGATAGATATTTAAACTCTTTTAGTAACGCTTTACTAGACAAGGAATTATTCTAAAAAAGATAAGACGTTTGAACTACGAATAGAGTGCGGTAAGAATTTCAGTAGTTAAGTATACATAACAGCTGAATATACTACCTTTAGTAAATATTGCAATTCTTTTATCTGACCGCAATGTGCCAATGATATTGCCACATTCGCTACTGCTATTTCTTTTCCATGAACTTTTACTAATAGATAATATACTTTATTCAATAAATGATTGCCTTCTGTGGATGTATTCAACGTTTGCTTAATTACTTGTGTTAATATTTCCTGTTTTGCAGGAGTTTTATTGTATTCTTCGACACAGCGTTCAAATTCATTTACAGTGAATTTGATGTCGTTTTCTAGCAGACAATTCCTAAGTAGACACGTAAGTACAACGTTACTGTATTCACAATAACCGTTCTGTACTAACAGGTCTGCCATTTGTTTTACATGACTAAAGTTACTATATTTTGCTAATAAGTTTAATAATTTCACGCACTGCGTAAGGGTGCTTGTTTTATGATTGACATTGGTGTATTCTTTTATCACACACAGAGCCTCGTTTACTTTCTTCTCTTTTACCAATAATGTAACGAAATCTATGATCTTAAAATTATCAATTAGAAAGTTCGGAAACATGGATTGTATTTCATGTAATTCAGTCAATGATTCCACGATCATTGCATTTTTCGTATAAAAATTGAATAATGTCACTTTCATACCAGGCGACCATTCTAAATTACTCAGTTTTATTTCTTTTACGAGTTCATCCACCTGTTCTTTATCGTTCGCGTTACACGCTGCCATAAATAATCTTCGTAGACAACTTCTGGTATTTAATCCTTTAGATTTAAGCATAAGAAAATGTATTTTTAATTGCTCCATGTTCATGTAATTAGGATGAATGAACTTTCCGCTATTGTAATTATCCGTGTCGACATTGGGAGTTGCATCTACCAGTAAACGCGAGATACATTCCATATCATAATCATGTAATTTCAACTTAAAAATTTTCTCTTCTATGTATTTTATGTCTGTGACAGACATAACTGCTCGCACCTGTTTCATGGCTGCTAAAAGTTTGATTAGACTACTTATATCGTTTAGTCCGAACTCGGGCTGTTCCACGAATTTCCTTAAAAATGTTCCAGCAAAACCATGACCGTTGTACGATAATTCTAACAGAAGTCGTATAGAGATGTCAATGTCTTTCGATTTTTTATAATTCAAGATTAAAGAATCTAACATAAGTTGACAATCAACCTTTTTCTTAAACTTCTTACACACGGTCAAGCTTTCCTGCGCCCTATAAGAGTCTAACAAGAATTTCATGAGAGGCGGTACAGTATGAGCTGGTGATATCCCATTATCAAACATTTCTTTAACTATACTTACAGGATTACTTGTATCGATATGTGGGATCACATAATTCAAAAGCGTGGTGAAATCTAATTTAACATTCAACCCAATCATGTGTCTGAGAATTGCACATATATCGCTTATCTCCCCAAGTTTATGTGTATTTAAAAGTAAAGGCCAATAGTAATGAGATTGAACGTCAATGCCATTTTTCTTCATTTCTTCGAATAGATTTAATGTTAGCATTTCCATATTCATTCGTACAGCAAAATGAACTGCTTTCTTCCAAACTTCGGGGATCTTTTGATGTACCGCCAAGTTGACTACAAATTCTAAGAAAACCTTGTAATCTATATTAGAATTCAACATTTTTTCGACAAAACAAAATGCAAGAGCCTTTCTGATACTGTTCTCTTTCTCATCGATTATAGGAATCTCGGTAACGATTCTATAGGCATCTGAATAACATTTGTCATGTACTAGTTGCACAATTGAAGCAAGAACATCCTCTTCTTGTTTGGTCAATGGTTTTAGACACCTTAAAACCTCAGATATATGTTCTCCATCTTTTTCTAAGCTAAGAAATTTAACGAGCTTCATGATATTCGCCAGAGGTACACTCTTGGTTGTCAGAGTTTCTATCAAATTCTGGATATCGTTGATTTTAACCAAAGCGTATATCATTTGACTATAAGTTTTATCAGACGGTTTTATATTTTCCTCGTGCATAGAATTTATGACTTTTTCGATACTCTTTATATCTCCGTGCACAGAATATGAATATATCAATGCATTGTAAACTTCTTCGTCAAAAATAAATCCTTCCTTTCTCATACGTGATAGAAAATCGTTTACCGATGCGGTAGTACCTGTGATCGATAATAATTTCAACAAGAGACGATAGGTATTATAATCCGGTGTAACAGTCATCTCGTGTAAAAACTTTTCTGGATCAATGAAATAAGCATTATCAATGTACGTTTGTAATAAAGCATGATAGTGATCTATAGTCAAAACAATTTCCTTTTTTAAAAGATTCCAGACACGGTCGCACAAGCTTTGTCGCGTTCTTAAGTCAACATTGTACATTACATTTCCACAACACTCGAGTAACATTATACCCAAATTTTCTGATAAATTGGTGTCACTGTTTTCTAAATATTGGATAATGAACTTTAGATGCTTCACATCAACTTCTCTTCTCTCAAATCTTTCATGTAATTTGAGCAATCTGTATTCAAAACTTTTCACGTTCTTATTATCTATACTTGTACTATGCTGCGTGTAGTATTTACATTTTAATATTTTTGTCACATAGTTAAAGGTTGAGACTGGGACCACGCATTTTCTAATGTGTAGGTTATGTGTGTTCGATCCCGACAAGTTTGAATAAACATTTGTGAATGCGAAACTTAGTTTAAGTAATTTGTTGTGTCTCCTCAGCTGAATCATTGTTTCCACTTAGTACTCACAGAGAGTACATACTCTCTGTTAATAATTTTACAACTCTTACATATACGTATATCTATTTATATACATATATTTCCTTACGTAAGTATATACAGATTTATCTATATTTATCAAATAAAATTCTCAGTCAACTTGGTAGAAAGGAGACATTCGATTTAATCGTTGGCTTTTCATATTTTGTTGTTTCTTAGGACCGACGTGCGACGGATAGGGATACAACAAATTTGACAACTAAATATATAATGTTACAGATTACGCCTCTGTATTACGCGTTTAAATTCATAGAATGTGTTTCAAAAGTGTGCATTTGTTCAACCATTTTTTCAGTACCAGAACGTTATGTAGTTTTGAGTGCTATTTTTCGTCAATGTTTATATAATTTGAAAAAGGCGTAATTCAAATGTGTGCATGTACATTACTCTGTTGCATAGGAGTAAACCAATCGCTATGTAGGGTTTCGGCACCGACAAGATACTATTAAAGACTGCCAGCTCCAGGTGGAACTTTCAGCACCGACGAGTTACTTCGTCGAGTGGCAACGAGCAGATTTTATATTGAAGTTTTCGCGGCAAAGGTTCAAACGCTTTAAATACTAAAGTATAAACTTCCGAACGCGGCTTTACTTATGTAAGAAACGATTAAAGAATTACAGTTCAACGAAAGAATAAAACAGGGATTGGTGGTTGAAAAATGACTTCCTTTGTATTTCAAACACAAGCTTTCTCGAGGAGCTCCGAAATCAAAATCAATAATTTTAATATCTCTGCGCGTACTTCATACATATCTTTTGTTTTCTCCTTGTTCCTTCAGGCCTTTTTTTGTTCCGAGATGCGTCTTTGGCGGGGCGTCCAATCAGAGGGGTTGATGGTCTTCCATTCCTCCTATTTTCTCTACTCGAGTGACCTTCTATTTTTATCTCGCAAAATTCTTTAAACATTTATCTATATGGGATTACAATAACGGGTCTTACTTATTCCGGTATTTGAATATGCGGGGTTAACATAAAACAAGAAAATTCCCGTTTAAAACGTAGGATGGCGCTGACATCGATTAGGGCGACATCACAAGTGATTTGAAATACCAAAAATTTTCCTCACTCCGTCTAATTTCGGTTGATTTCGATCGCCGTGGTAGTAATTATTGATAAATTTGTTATTCCTTTTGCCAACAATGTCGACAAGTGCTCCCTTGACCATATATCTTAGAGGGCGTAAGAAAACGGCAAAATTTCTAGGAGGTCACAATGTCCTGTAAGGCTGGCAGTCTTTAATAGTATGTCGTCAGTGGTTTCCGGTCTCACGATCTGAAATACCGACATAGTGAACAACAACTCTATTTCTTACGCCCTCTACGCTGGCGAACGATAAATGTTGGAACTAGATCCACAAGAACCCTAGACCATATCCTATATCTTGTCTGTGGTAGTTCGTCCGGGGCAATACACACTTGCATCGTTACCAACATAGGCATCGAAGAATGAGTTCATTGTGTTTCTACTCGAGATGGCGCTACTGTAGCTTCTATTAAAAATGATACATCTTTTCAAGAAACTTCTTTTCACAGACGCGATATCAAAGTGGTTTGTTTAATTTTTTTTAATCTTTCAGCGATTGGATATATATTTCCGAAGCTGTTGCGAGCAATACAAGTATGCGAAATCTTACCATTGAAATATTTCAATTTTGCAAATCATGAAATAAATTGTAACGTATATAACTTTATTCCAGACTATATAATTTCTAGGTATACTTTTCGTGCGAACATTGTAAGATCTCGTGTATCACATAATTTATAACTGCCGAGAACAAAGAGAAGAGGATATCATCTGGTAATGTACATTATTGTATTTAACGTTAGAACAGAAGTATCGGGCGATCATAGATCATCACGATAATTAGACTTGACACAATTGCAAACGAATGAACCTATCGAATGAATTCCTGCAAAGACACACTCTTGTCTCTCACGTTTCGACAGGTAAAAAGAAATCTGTTCAAATCGAAATTGTACGAACAGAAATCGTTTCGATACTTCGGCAATTCTACTGTGAAATGGGAATGCGTTCGATCGAGTATTTCGACGTAGTACTCGATGAAACAGACGAAGATTCGTCTGCCATCTTGAAATCTGTTGATGTCTCGCTATCGCGATGATCCTTCGGTTACGATGGTCCCACGGATCATGGATCACGGATCACGGAGTACCGGATCACGGAGCACAGACCGCGGACGCTTCTCAATTCCGTTGTCAGAGTGGTCGAACCGGTTGTCCCGGGGACTGGCTTTGGTTTAGGACTGCCCATCGCGGAAATTCCCATGGCGTTGCATTGGTGCCCCCAGAAAAAGGATCAAAAGATGTTGAAACGTCTGTGTCATCGCAGGCGGAGCGAGATGACGGGTTCTCCAATCACCGCGCGCCTTCCTTCATTTGCAGTTTAAAAACGATCGACCCGATATTATGACCCGTCCCGTATATTTACAATCAGACTCGTGATTCGTGACACGAAACGTCGATATAAATCAAAGGGGACGGTCCTGCTGTAAGAACTTTTGATCAGATCGGACCGCGAGGATGTTGCCATAGAAGTTAGAAGTTTAGAGTCAAGATTACCGTGATTCGTTCCTCCTGCTCTTGCTGCGACACTGGATCGTCGTAGCTTCTTATTATGCAAACTTCTCCGTTCGAGCCTACAAAAGATTCGATTAAGTCAGCTGCCACAAAGAAGATCCTATGAGTTTTATGCATAGGATAAAAAGTATGATCCAAAAGAATCTTCTACGACAAAATCCGTCGATCATTCCCATTCTTCGACTATGCAATTTCACCGAATCATCAGAGAACTACTATTCCTTCTAGAAAATATTCGAGCAAAATTCTGATATTACGATCGTACGTACCAAGAATTATTTGAACATTGATCATACCGTAGTATGTATCTACGGAATGTAGGATTCGCGCAAAGGATTATCGGGGAGTCGTTCGTTGTTTTGTTCATGGAATAAAGTGTGCTTAGTTGTTTCGCTTTCAGCTTAATACCTTTAGGAGAGTACACTAAAACGGTCGAATTACATCGGCCGTAACACGGTATGGCATGGCACGGTACAACGGATAACGTCGCGTCCCGACCCGTCCCGTCTCGTCCCGTCTCGTTTCGTCTCGTATCGTTCCGTCTCGTACTTACCGTCCCGGTGTCTCGTCTCGTCACGTCTCGTCGCCTCGGAGGTTCCTACACAAAACATTTTTTTTTTTCTGTTTCGGGCAGAGTGCGCAGGCAAAATCGGTCGTAAAATGTTGAATCTTTACCTGTGCGGACTGTGCAAACCCGAATAGTCCGAGCAGACCGAGAAGCCCGTACAAACGGGAGTCTAAAGTACGCCGGTCTTGTCGACGGTTGCGAATTACCATGCAATAAAATTAATATTGTTTAAATGCGGTTTGAAAGCGTCCCCGTGTACGGGACAGACCCTGTAAATGAACGGAAACGTGGCGAACTAAGCTGACCTGGTATAAGGGGGCTTAATCTTTTACTCTGGCCGCGTAGCTTTCACTATTCTCTGTTAGCCATTTCACCGGGCTTTGTTCTTTTTTTTTTCTACGCATGTACTTACCTCGCTGCATTCGTCTGAAGGCACGTCGCTGGTTCGTCGCTAGTTACAACATTACTCGAAAACAATAAATTTTCGTGATCTCTCGTTTTAATCATTTTTACGACGTACACGCAATTGTACAACCGTTCGCGTTTTATGAGAATAATTCCATTGTATGTATACGATTTCTTTTATTTTATGAATATGAAATTGATACAATAGCTCGTACAAGACATAAATGTTTAGTAATTGATTTGATACTTCTAATACTACTAATTGATTAAACTTTTCCTTTTATTATGGAGTACGCGATCGATTCGATGAACTTCGATTCGATTCGATGCAACGAAGGTCCGAAACGAAACGTTTAGGTAGTTACCACACCTACTAATCACCACCATTGATTCTAGTCGGTAAGCCATGCGCTAGGGTTAACAATAGATCGTTTGGTTCGGTTAAATGTCTGTTTGGACAATTCGGTAAGTAATCGACCGGCTTTGATGATTTTATGGCGGAAATTGTGTTACTTCCGTGTCTTTGCCGCAGACCGACCCTAGAAATGGGTTACTCCAACATTTGCTTGTGTTGTCGTTCGCAGGGATTAGCCTAATTATCCCTAGATAAGTATTATTTCATAAAAACGAACCTGTTGAGCGGTCGTCAGAGAATCGTTAATATCCTGCAATATTCTATTATGGGTTAGTCGATCGGAATTACGGTTGAACCGCGTAAACGACATAATCGGGCCGTCGCGCGTCGCCGCGTCTCGCATCACAGCTAACCCAGACCATGTCAGTCTGGCCGTGGTTATTTCACGAGCTCCATGAAGACGAAGGGCTTTTAGGTACTAATTTTATGTAAAGTTACGAGACGTTGCGGTGCCCTGACGTGCTATCATGCTTCCCACAGGTGCCATAATCAAGTGGTTGCGATTCACTGCCGCGGAGCTGCAGTATAACTAAATGTTCTTCCAGGAATTCCGGATAACCGACTCTTTCGGCGCAAACGCTCCCGCGTCTCCCAATACGCGAGCTCTGAGAAAGACTCGCTTTGTCGGTTTTGATCCTGTTTCGATTATCAAAACCTGTTTTCACTTATCTACATTTATTTATCTATCTATCTATCTTTGAGCGTGTTATCGATCGACAACATTCGATACAGTAAATTCGAAATCTCGCATCAAAATATTCTCTCGCGATTCACGGTCAAGCCGCAACACATGCATAAATAAATACATATATAAAATGCAACGCGGCCGACGAGATCGAGCGCGCATACTCGCGCACATGCTCGCTGAGCGAACGCTTTCATCAGCGACGTGTTTATAGTACTATAAAAAAAATGAAAATAGAAAACATTTTTACGGTGCCGATCATTAAAGTCGGACTCGACGAAGAAACGAAGATGTTCGTCAATTAATGTCCGTCGGTTTACGCAACGACGGCTCTTGAATGTGCAAAAAGACGAGGCAGAAAAAAAAGAAAAAAAAATGAACGGAGAAGATAAAGAATCGCTTCTCGTCGGCATTATCTTCCACGATCTTTTTGCACTGTATCGTCCCACCGTCAACGAAATATATACTAATACTATAGATATCCTAATGTTTTATGTGCGTCCGATATCCGCACGCTCGATATCCACAATCTTATTTTATAAATTAAATTCTGTGAATTAGGATACGCGGGAGACGTTATTTCTGTGCAGCGCAACGTCAACGCGTTTTCTTTTCAATTTAAAGCGACGAGTCACCGCGACAAACAACTGCCGTTGTCTAATTGTGTTCCCAACGATTACTCGGTAATCTGCGCAAAGAAACCATTGACGTAAACGTCACTCCCCCACGGATCCTACCCGAGCAAGCTCAATTATGTCACTATGCTTAATTTTTCGCTTGTGCTTTTTTATTTCTTTTTGTAAACACGACGCAACAACAAGAACGTTCGATACCGCTAAAGTTCGTAAATGGGAACTTCATCGCAACAACCGCATGGTAAATCAACTGTTTATCGTCGTCGAGCATGGAACCGCGAGCGAGCCATTTTTATAGGCGTCAATAAAGTTTGATTTTCTACCAATTTGCAACCCCTTCTCGTTTCCATATCTGTTCGGACAACTCGAAAAAATATGATCGACTCGGATTAGCAAGTCAAATGATTCTTTGCACTGCGCGCCGTATATGTATACGCGCAATACACACATAGATACGACCTAGCGATTTAGCAATAACTTTATCGCGCGTCCCATCCCGACCTTTACTATGCATACATACACGGTGTCTAAGTATCTATCTACCCGTATCGAGCACGGATCTCGTTTAATCTCGAGTTTGACTTTGTATATTCCGCAGGTACAAACATATTTCGGTACAGTCAACCCTCTTATAACGCGATACACTTATAACACAGTTTCCATGTAGCGCGGAGCTAAACATATATTATCTTGCCTTTTGTATTTATAAAATTTTATTTCATAATCGTATGCAGCATAACTTGGGGCTCTGGGAACGCAATGGTTCGTACCAGGTTAAATCTGCGTTTCCTATAGCGCGGTTTCCATATAACGCGGTACGAATTAACCCTTTCGGTACCGTGGACGAGATATTTCGCTCCTACGATGTTGAAAAAACGATGTTATGGACGTGATATCTCGTCCATTGAAAATCACGGTGAGGAAATGTTTCGTCCATAGCATCGTACGTACGACATAATGGTGACGAGATATCTCGTCTATAGCATTGTTTATTCGACATCGTGGAAACGAGATACCTCGTCCATTGCAGCGGAAGGGTTAATCGCGTTATAGGACGGTCGATTGTGTCCGAGTTTGTACGACTCGAGGATTCGAAGATCGTAATTATCATCTTATTTTGTCATTAGCAATATCCTATATAATATTGAAATTTTCATTAATCCTCTTAACATTCCTCGCGCAAAGCGGATTACATACTTGACTCGAAGAATCACGTCTACCTGATGATATATGCATGTATGTGGGTACACTTAGTTTACCGCGATTACTATTTTCGTGTAGCTAACGATAAGCTTATTGTCAATCCGTATTTAAATGTAGGTTCTCGTGCAGCCGTGCTGCTACACCCTAAGCCCCACACCACCAGTTTACCTGAGCCATACTAGTTACCACCATAAAACGTCGGGATTTAATGACCGTTTTTGTTCCATCGTCGTTTGTCAAATGTTTTCGGCTGTACGTCGATTTCAATGGGAAATTGTTCTACGGTCCTTTAACGGTTTACACGGTCTCTTTTATAATATTTCATTGCTGGCAATATCATGATCTTTCGGTAAACCTCCTCCAAGGTCGTGATCTATATTTAATCGTCATTGTTCCCGCCTAAGAAATATTCCATTCGAGCGTAATGTCCTCGTAAAGTAATTCCTCAACTCCATCGACGTTTACGAACGATTCACTTTCGAAACGGTTTACCCGTTCGTTGCGACAACGCAATTTGTTTCGTTAGCAAAATGACTAGGTGCAGCGGTTCGTTGGATCGGACGCGGCGCGACGGTAAAAAGTATTCGTACAAATCGAACCGAGAGCGGGAATGGGACCGGGCCCGGAACCCGGACCCGCAGGTCCCGGGTCCTGGGTTCCGGGAGAAAAGCCGGGGATTAAGTTTTCTGTTTTCTCGATGTAACGGATTTCATTTCGTGTCGGTATTATCGCCTTTTCCTGGCCGTAATGGCCGTAGGCGTCGAACACCTAGGACCCCCGTGGATCCCAAATATGAGAAAGACACAAAAACTTGGGATCGAGACCAACATAATTTATGCGATTATAAATCCGTCGACTTGGACGTTTGAACCAGTACCGTTCTCACTTCGAAGCGACAGAACAATCGGACGTTTACTCGGATCGAACGTTGCGCTGCATCGTGCGGCGTTTAATCGCAACTGGATCGGATCTTCCTCCCGCAAAATTGAAATGTTTCCCGACATTCGAACAAACTGCAGAGCATTCTCGTTGAAATTTTCCACAGGTATGTTCCGTGAATACCGGGGAACAGTCTGTTCTCTCATTGAACATTTTTCCTGGTCATGCAGATTGACGTCGCCGAAAGGAAAAAAGGTGCGTGGGAATGAGTTGTAAAACAAAAGCGACCGACGACGACCCTCGACGAAACGCTGAGGGATGGAGGGCCAGAACGGAAAAGGACTCTGTCCAAGATGGGTATCCGTGCTGGAAGAGGTGCGGTGCCGAAAGTAGCTGAATCTTGCCTTGCCTTTCCTCTCGGTTGTTAGTCCTTTTACAGGTCTTTATGATCGTTCTATTGCGGGCAATTATACTACAGTTAGGTTCAAAATTTTTAAAGAGGTAACTACAATGTAGAGCAATCATCGTGCCTCATCCTGGCCTACAAACAATGTTAGAGAAAATGTGAAATGGACAAATTCTGCAAAATGTTGACCTTCTTGTTATACCGTCCCGTTTTTAAATAAAACGGTAACGTTTTACGGTCATCCTGGATACCTTATTTGCGAATGGTTACTCGTTTTCTTGGGAATCGTTCTGTACGTTTTAAGTCTCTTTCGCTTTCAAACCCAGGGATACAGTTTTACAGATTTTTCATTGGGCCCGCGTCGAACAGTAAATCTCAGAAAATGAATATTCGAACGTCATCATTTTTACCGAGTTTACACTAATCGTGCACATCCCAAATAAGATACAGAGAGTATCATCGAAATTGGGGACGCGATCTCACGCGGCCAGAAAATATATCTTGCGAATGGCTGATTGTTGTCTACGTAACGCCTTCGTAATCTTGTCTCTGTCGAGTTATCCGCGGTGCAATAACGCAACAAAAGCTATTCGTTGCGGGTGCCGATGGCCGATCAGTCGTGCACTTTGTCAAGGTGTGGCCGCGACACTTTTTGCAAGAAACCCCGCAGTTTCCCTAAGCGGGACATTGGTGCTCGGAGTTCGGTCCTTGGATGCACAGCCGCAGTCACAGCAGCTGCGGTAACCACCGTAATTACTCGGTTAATTTACGACTTTCGAGATGCGAAAACGTCCCGGCGACCAAAAAAACTTCATCTCGGATACATCGCTCGTTTCATTATCTTCGATGGAAATACGAAGATTAGTATTCTCGGCGCGAATGCGAAACAGAAGTATACGTAGTTGCCTCAAAACTCGAAGCGACAATTATTATGTTTGCAGAAAATGAAAAACCTATAGAAATGTATCGTACGACTAGTATTCCACCATAGTGGAATTAATTCTGGACACTTGGAAGTTTTTACCTAAATCTCGCATTTATTCGAATTATTTAACATATTAATCATTTATGTTTTATATTCTAATCATTGTTTTGTAATTTTAGGGCATCGCTTATATAAAAAAATCAGTAAAAAGACCATTTACAGACATACTTTTGAACATGTCAAAGGAGGTACAAAAAAAATAATATTTCGTTGGGTATCCTTTGTTTTTTATTTATATTTTATTATTATATGTTCACATCGTGCGACGTTTCGTGTTGCCAGAGGCAAAAATAAAAATAACAACACAGTTTAGATTTTTTAAAATAAAAATTTTAAAACACTTACAAACCAAATCATGTGAAAATATTGAGTATAAACATAAACAAACTGCACAAATATGAAATAAAGAAAATTTTGATTCAAAGTGTCCAGAATTAATTCCACCGGTGTACATACGAGCCGCTGACTTGCCAAAACGATTAACTTCATAAAATAGAAACTAGAGAAATATGATGAAACGATATAATTATGACTGAACCAAGTGCTTTAACACTTAAATTTACAATATATCAAAAATATGAAGGTATCTACGTTACGATACGCGCATGGATCATTTCCATTGCTATCGGAGAAACGTTAAACTTGGGAGGCGTTATATTTGGATCCTCAAGACTATTGCACCAGATTATATCCGAGCGGCCGATGTAGCCAAATCATCGAAGTAATCGTTTTAAAACCGTTCCATCCAAACAATTGTCGGGAACAATTGCCGAACCTCGGGGCTGTCCCCGTAATAACGGAATGGGGCTAACAAGGGGACCTCGGCGAGGGTGTCAGCTGAATAGGGGTCGCGAAAGAGGCAACGGCCGAGGGATCGGGAAGACCAAGGGACAGGCAAAAGATCGTAGAATAGAACCGTGGGCCCATTCGGCGTTCCAATGTTTCGAATCGAAACGGCGAACGAAAGGGACACGGCAATTGCTGTCAGTCAAAATATTGTGACACACGCTGCCTTCGGTGGGCCAGGGTGCCATTATGCCGAGAGATTATCTTAGGCTCCTATAATCGACCTTGCGACCAACAGTATTACCTGTCGTTAGCGTGATTTGCGGCCAATTTATTGATATCGACGAATCACGCCTTTGCACGTCACTTGTTGGATCGCGTCGGGTTATTACGGCGTTACGTCGCAACGTCTTTCCTGCCTTTCTTCTTTGTCTTTCTCTTGCTAATTGTAACAATCAATTGTCAAGGCTTTACCGACGTTTCGAACATCGTGTCACGCGTCAATTGTCAATCAACGGAAATAGCAATTGTACAGGTACTAGCAGCGCCGGCTCGCGTATAGGAACTGCACCCCCTATTCCCACTTGATAATTTTCTTTATTATCGTTATTATCATTATTATTTTATTATAAACGGACCGAAGCCCTCTTAGATAACTGTTTACAACAAAGAATAAGGTATGGTGCTATCCGATAATCCTACGTAATTTTTTTGTTCTTTATACTTGCTGAACATTTTCTGGAGCCCCACTCATTTTAGCCACGAACCGTCACTGGGTAGCCAATGATTTCTCGTTCGATCATCTTTATCGCGACGAGACGCGACGCAAAGGAAATAATATTTAGCGGCCGTTGCGTCGTACGTAAGGAAATGTCACAGAAATCGCGCTGCTCGCAATATTTGATACAATCTCACTTTCTAACACACGTTACCTTGATTAGATTCTATCCCTTGTTCGATATAGGGAAAAGAGAACTAGAACTATAAACAGCTTTTGAATCCAACGAATACAACGGAGTGGCTCGATCGATAGGTACAGGTATCTACTTGTCATCCGTTTCGGTTGATGACGGGACAGGATGTAAACGATCGTTTCGTGTTGCACGAAAGAAATAGGCGTCGGTGTTAGGCAGAATATAGATAGAACGCTGATAAACGAGGGATATCTCGGTTATTGCATCGTATTAAAATAGTTCGGAGAGTGCACTCGCTACAGGCAAATGTTTCGCTATCGTTTACACTTCTGTAAACGTTGTAAACGACGACGACGACGACGACAACGATCGATCTTAGTCACGCCCGAGGCGGCTACGAGTTTTCGGCCTTAAATCATTTCCGCGCCGCCGGTGATTTATGAACTACCGCTCGGGTGCAGTTTATAATTGTTATATTAGTTCGTTGTTACGCACGATTTTGTCACAGCCCCACGCGATCGAACATCGCGGGTGCAACGAACGCAAGTGCAACGAGCGACCTGCTCGAAAAACTTCGAGCGGCAGCTCGAAAGACGACTCGCAGAAAGTTTTCGTTGAATCCGTAACGCGAACCAACGTGTTTCGACTCGAATTCCGATACAATTGTCGCCCCGGAAGCGAAGCGAAGCATCGATGACAGTTAACGAGATCGAAAGATTACGAAAGCGTTACAGCCAACTACTTATTCTCGCGATATAGTTTCTCAACTAGCGTCGTGTTTGCAAACGATATACACTTATCACGCGAAGCGACCGATTCTATTTCCGTTTCGCGCAATAAGCGTGATTAGCGAGTCGAAGAGATTCTTTCGACACGAAATAACATACACCTACCCGTGCATCGAGAGCGAGGGAGAGGGAGAGCGAGAGGGAGAGAGAGAGAGAGAAAGAGAGAGAGACCGCGATTAAACGCGCGGCGGACGTCGCGTCGCGTTTCTTGCGTGCATACATTTATCCTTGATTCGGCGGTGTGCGACGTGTTTACGCGTCGAATCGCAACGCTCGACGTCGCGACAAGAAATTGGGAACAGGGAACGGAGGAAGAGAGAACAGAGAACAGGTCGTACGTAGATACGTGTTTCTGCGAGGGGAGGGAAACAAGTAAAACGCGACAAGTGCGAAAAATGTTGTCCATTCCGCGGCTTTTACTCGGTGAATCTTGTCTACGGGGGCGTGAGAGCCGCCTTCCGCGCATTCTTTTATCAGCAAGCGATATCTCTGGCTGTCGGAGCGCAGCTCGAGCGCCATTACGGCCGACTAGCGAGGAAACAGGCGTTGATTGGTCGCACGGTGCCGTCGGTGGGGGTATGGCAGGGCAGTAGGCGGACGCAACGTCGGGGTGCGTCGCACCCTTCCTAATCACAGACAAGCAAGCAGTCGTCGGTAGAACATCGTGCCAACATCAAAAGCACGCGACCGGGGCCGTTATCGCTCGTCATCGTGGACTATCCGTATATCTATCTTTGCCGTTCTAGCGAACGACCGGATCGACGTTTACTCGATACTCGATTCCCGCGGTTCCATCCGAGACAGTGTCGGTGTCTCGTGACCGGGAACAACATCGTTCGTTCGGTGACTGTGAAAAGAAGAAACGTTGTATCCGTAATCGACGACCCTGTCTCCTCGGTCCGTCGGGGAGATTAAGATGTCGGTCGATCGTCGACCTTCGTCGAAGGATCACTGAAGTAAGAGCGAAACTGTCCGATCGTTCGCCGCTGAAGCTGTGACGTTCGGCTAGAGTCGAGAACGCGCGGACGACCCCATTATCGGGCGAAATTGATCGGTTGTGCTTCTGCGACGTAGCATAGGTTCAACCACTTATCGACAACTATGGCTGATATCGGTAGCATCAGCATGGTCTCGTATTACAATCCTCTCGCGATATATCGGCAGCAACAGCAGTCCTCCGGACAGCAACCGCTCTCGCAGCATGTTAACCAAAACGGCCAGGCGCAACAGGCTCAGCAAAACGCGGCCACGTCGCCTCCCGACGGCGGACAACAATATTGGTACGGATATCCCCATGGATATCCGCACGCGGCGCATCATCAATCGGCCGGGCCGCAGCAATATCTGGACCACGCGGACGTTCTACCCGGCTGGCCTCATCATCACGCTCATCATTATTCGCATTTCCAATACCAGAATCACCAAGCCTATCATCATCATCACGCGCAGCAACAACAACAACAACAACAGTCCTCGCAGATCAACGGAGTAGTGAACGATTGGAGCGGAGACGAGGGCAACCCCGCGGTCGTAGCCGGACAACCAAGTCCGCCGATCACCGTCAGCGGAAGCGAGATCAGCAATCCCGGCACACCGACCACTCCGCCGTCGAACAACAACAATAACAGTAACAACAACAGGAACAACACGATCAATAACAACGACAACATCACCGTCAACAACAACAACAACCCCAACGCCACGCCGATGAGACCCGCGCAGGTCAGGAGCCCCTACGAGTGGATGAAGAAGACGTCGTACAATAGCATACCCAATCCAGGTTAGCGAAGTGTCACGTATTTTTTCTTTCTCTTATCGTTACCTACGCTTTGCCTACTCGCAAATAAAGCTCGAGAAAATTAAGCTACGCGCTCGAGATCGAGATCGCTAAATCAAAATGCCGTCGAGTTTCACCGACGATCGAGACAACGTGTTTTATTTTCCTTCGGCGCGGTGGAACTCTTATACGTTGTACGCACGCCCTTTTCAACCCTGTCGCGGTGGAACATTGTTCGCATTAAACGAAACGACGACAAGCGCGATGATCGATGGATCGATTTAAAAGGCTTCCCGATCACTACGATAACATTCTCTCGCCGATGATCCAGCAAGATCGCGATCCTCCTACTGCGAATCGACGCGACGCGCGGAAACGCGTATATTTCTCGCAATGTTTGCCGATTGGTCGCGGACGCGGACTCGCGATCGGAGCACATCGTGTTCGCGAGCTCGTTTGGCATCAGAAGATTACGGGATTACCGGTTCGGGACGTTGGTCTTGTCCCCGAACATACTATATTTACGACGGGGACAGTGTTTGTCCATGTAATTACACTATCCTTGGCAAGTTACAAGTTGCTCGAAAGTCGTAAAGACGGATTAACTCGCGGAAATCGGGAGAAGAGACTTCATCGACTCGTTTTCGATTTATAGCTACATTAATTATACACGAGCAAACATTTTACGCGCGTTAACCGTTCAAATAGGAACGTTTATCGTTCCGTTGATCGATCGTAGATTCATACGCGGAAATGACGCGTACGTAGGTATGCTGTATCATGTAGAACAGAGCGCCGTGTGCTCGTCGTGTGGCGAACGAAGGAAAAGACGATAGTATCGATACATTCGTTAGGAAATATTACAATTATAAATATAGCAGTTTCGATTAGACACGAATTGACATTTCTTCATTCAAGATTATCGACTTAGGGTAAATGACCCTAAATTACGGACGGATTGGGAGGTCCGCAGACTCTTCGTTACTAAGAAATTACAAGAATCTAGGTGATTGTTCTTTTCTTCGTGCTCTCTGGTAATTTTAATCATTTTGAAATCGAAAATCATATTGCTTATTAACTGAAATTAACGAAATACCGAACAAACGAAGAATGAGTTTTGTACCTGTTATCCTAGACACGAGATCGCATACTCATAATACATATGATTTCTGGTGTTGTACAAATACAGTGTTTTTAATTCAGAAAAGTAAAATTGATCCTCTACAATAGAGTCGCCACATATAATTCCGTCATTTACTCGCAGACTCGTGTCTCTGTTTACAATCGATCGTTATCGTCGAACTTTGCTGCCGCTAGTAGGACCTTATTCAATGTTCCTGTGTTCTGTTTACGATTCGTGGAATCTCCTGTAAACCGTTGGAATCGAAACATTTCGACGATCATATTTTCCGTTGACGATCGATTCGCGAAAGGTGTGTCGTCGGCTGGTAAAAGGTCTGTCGCGTTCGGAGAAAACTGAACATGAGATTTCCCGCGAAAGGCCGATTCCGGACAAACGATCGTACGATTTAATGGAATCGGAAGGTGGCTCGATTCGATGAAAAATATCGTAGACGAGAAACGTGTCTCCACGATACGACCGTATAGAACTTGGCGTACATCGGGCGAGGTTGTAAACGCGTCTCCGTGGTCTAGATACGGCGAACAATGCAAACATGGTAACAGACGTGTAAACATCTAATTGCTCTCAAATATTTGTGAGATAATCTCCGCCCTCTCTCGGTGTCGTCTCGATTTTCAGTCGGTCCGACCAAACCCGGATCGCCGAGGCTAATTTCGAAAGAAATCAGTCCTGCGATAACGAACGAGGACGTTTAGTCTCGAGACACACGGCTAACCTCTGACACCGACACACGTACAAATAGTTACACCTACGCGACACGAGCATCGGCGAAGTCTCGACGTTCGCTGGAAATAGAAATAAACTTGTCGAATTTATCGTTCCGAAGGATCGTAGAGAGGTTCGAATTCAAATGATGTACAATGTGTACCGTAAAGAGGATACCTGGAACGCGCAACAGAGACAGGATTTATAGCTAACCCGTACAAATTGCCGCGATTCCCGGTTCACAAATTCGTCGGAACATGGCGGCGCGGCGCGAGTCTTTCCTGATTTATTTGGACTTTGATGGTTTCGGTAAACCTTACTCTGCCGCGTGTTAATTCACGGTTTGAGCTTGGTGTTAGCATTCGTACGTTGCGAAAGATTTATGGCTCGGAAAACTGTGATGTAATTTGTGAGGGAATCCGGCCATCGGATGCGCGAAGGGAGAAACGAACGAGAACCGGCCGGGTTCGAGTTAATCTTCAAGATCGTTGTTACACCGTTCGGATTATGGAATCGTGTACACAGTCTGTAAATAGTAAATACGCTTCCTTCGGCTCCCCCGTCGAGGGATTATTGTATTATAGTAATTATATAGCGTCGATTACCGTCGATCGAGATTTCTATCGGCTAACGATAGGACGACGCGATTTGAAAGTATACGTATGTACTTATAAAGCTTATTCCTCGACTTTGCATAGGTAAGTGAAATGAAAATGTCTAATTAAGCAGCCGAGTGTTTTCCATTGTTGCAGCGTGCAACATAACAGCGAATTGCAACGATACCCCGGGCCAAGCGATTCACGAGATCTGCATCCTTGACGCATTTGGTACGACAAATAATACATTACGGTTCGATCTTATCAATGTTCGATGTTAGCGATAGTTAATCGATGGTGTGTTCGCATGCGTATATGTCTCTTCCGGTTATTAATACGATATATGTTCGTCGTCGAAGCATGCAAATACGTCGTCGCTTAGACGATTGAAAATTGTTTTATCGCGTCGCATTACGCACATGGATCGCGTGCTCGGACCTCTCTGGACCATCCTCGTTTCCATAAACTTTCCAATTAACCGATGCGATGGTATACCGCTCTGTGCATGACGAATGCCTCTCGATTTAATGTAACGATTGCACTCCTGTTACCCAAATTCATTTTCAGGACACAGGAACCTCTTCGGCCTGTAGCAAAACGCAACTCCGACAACGACGCGTGGACGATCTCGTGGTCGTCCGTTTTCAATTATCCTTTAGAAGAAATTTTCCCAAAAAAAAAAAAACGAGAGGAAGGATCGTTCGGTCGAATCGAATATAACAGCAAAGAGTTGAACGATTCGATAAATTTTGATTCTCCCGGTATAAGCGACACGGGTACACCATCGAGACGTTTAAAACTTGAAACTTGTCTCTCGCCCTTTGGTTCCTCGACTTGTCAGTTTCACCCCGTGTTTCTCTTTCTTCCACCGTTTCGCGAGTCGCGACCCTCCGATACCTTCCAGAGACTATTATCTGCATTTTATGGTTATATTGCAGGCAGCCGCTGCCTCGTATAACGGCGTCCTCATATGATGCAGAATACTTATTACAATTTCGTGACGAGCGAGAGACAGAGAGAGAGAGACCGGAGGAGCGAGTTCCAGCGAGCGAGAGCGCGTATATTTCTCGTTGGACGCGCGTGCGAATTTTGCTTGTCATTATTGGCCGGCGTGTTTCTTCGAACGACCGCGTTTCCCTCGCTCGGCGTAATGGTGGCACGCGATTTCTCTCCCGGTTTTATTGCCGACGCCATTTTGGTTGCCTCCGGCTCTGGGAAACTCTTGATAGCGATCAAAGCAAAAATCAGCCTCTGCCGCACGTCTACCGTTCGCGCTAAACGAACGTAGGAAACGAATTTACGAGAAACGCGGTAAAGATTCTGTTGCCTGCGGGACTATTCTCGTTTATTCAACCGCAACGACGAGGAACAAGGCGATCGCGTTGGTTCATCCGCAATGGAAAAGATTGCATCGTGCGTTTCTAGCACGTAAGACTTGCACACTGGTACTCTACAGTCCACGTGCAGTCTGTCGCATCTAGCCATCGGCAAGGTTAGCGAAACGGAGCAATCAACAGCTGCAAAATGTTGTCGGTAAACGGGGCAGAGAGCCAGCCGCCACAATTACGTCGTAAAACTAGTCGAACGACTTGTTTTGCCAACAATAAATACTAATTAAAGCGGACGTCCGACTGGACTCGAACGGGAGGCAGGCCACGATACCCGATAGGTAGCCGTTTCGAGAAACCGTTTGTCCGCTTGGTTTCGGGAAAATTGCAGCGCTCCGAAGGGAAACTGGGTCCGCAAGTGGTGTGTCCCAGTGACCAGTGCGCACCCCCCCCCCCCCCCGCTCTCCTGGACCCTTTTACTTCGCTTATTATCCGTTCGGTCTCGCCTGCCGAGAATTATGTCGCAGACTCTGTTTCTGTCCCAAACTCGCAATATAATGCATAGTAAGAGGAGAAATGGACCGGGGACACTCTCTCGGGATACCGTCATCCGCGTGCACAGAGAAAAGAAAGAATTCGAGGGTACTTTGTTGTTTCCTGTACCTCGATGGTTTAGGTTTAGGTAGAAGCTCGAGATCGTTTGTACAGAACTCGGCCGAAAGTCCTTTCCCGTTACCTAATTTCTTTCGATCGTAAACTCCGTGTTAACAATTACAATGCAAATGGTAAGCGTTTGCTTTCTGTAGGGATTGCGCGAGAATCGTCGATATGTTTTTTTTTTTTTACGTACACGTTGAATTATCGTACGCGGTCTGTGCTCCGAGATGATCACCGAGACGACGGTGCACGTGGAGCTTTTGCATGTTTCGTTCTCGCCTCGATCAGAAGTGCGATTCCGCTACGCTTCCAGATTCGTTGGTGACATTTGCGAATTGGAAATCTTGCCGGTATCTGCAAGCATCGCGATAAGTGTTGCGCGTGGAACTGATAGTGTTATTTTTTATCTTCTTTTTGTTTTGCGGCTCGTCTCTCGCACTTTGCAGTCGGCGACCGCGATCGCCGGTTTACACCTTGCCGTACCATTTTCTTGACGGTTACAGTGATTAAAGAGAAAATAATACATATATTTTTTGTATTGCTACATTGATTTTAATGCTGAAATATACATTGCAGACAAATCAAATTTTATTTCATCTAAAAACAAAGGCGTAACATTCGTATTTGTTAGATTTTGTTTAAAATCTTCATCACGAGTCTGACTCGTTAAAATACGGCAAGGGGTTAATGGAAAATCGGTGTAAACGCCGAGACGTGGAAGCTTTTTCGTACGACGATGATCCGACCGCGAATCGCCGGTCACCAGTTTTATTTCTTCCCGCGAAACCGACATCGAGACGCTTGATATGCGATATACAAATGTTTCGCGGCACAATAGAGGTGGTAATTGCGATGCCCGTGACGAATGGTACCCGCGCGGATTACAGATACTGTTACAGAAGCATCCGCGAGCGGCTAGACCACTCGGAATTGTCGCGGTCGACATTGGCGTTGGGGTGGCGAAGGCTGACGAAGGGTGTGGGTGGATGGAGGAGGGTGTCGGAGGGTGATGGAGGTTGACGAGGGCGTCGCGGAGCCACGGCAAAGCCCGGGGCACGCGCTTTCGCCATTTCGCACGGCGAAATGGAAGGGCAAACGCTATAATGGGGTGGCAACGAGTCCCCGGAGTCCAGTTTCTTTGCGCCCCCGCTCCCATCCCTGGTTGTTTCTCCTCTCGTCTCTCTCAATCGTTCCGCCACGCAAAATATTCGTAGTTACTCTCTCGCACCCGAATGACGGTACCCCGTACCCCTTACCTCGGAGAAATAACAGGCAAACTCGCGTAATTTCGACTCGGTTAATCTAAGACGGAGAAGGATATTATATTATTATTAGACAATTAGAAAAATTGAATAGATGAAATTCAAAATTGTTGGAAAATTTTTTAACTAGTAAATGTAAATGTGCCTTGAACGTGGACAAGCCATAAGTGATATGCCTAAATCTGGACAATTGAATTTTTGTAGTAAAATCAATACTTAAGAGATTAAATAATTATGTTATATATTCTGAGGTGTTAGGTACGAGTAAGTGTGAATATTATTTGATTAAGAAATTAAATTTAAAAATAAATTCAAAGTTTATCTGAAAACAGTATACAAAAAGTCTATTTTCATGCGAATTATGTGCATTTATAGTTTGATTAGAAAAACAAAAGATATAATTTAAGCCCTTAGGTAAAAAATAATTATCATAAATAATAATATTTCCGTTATGTTAACATTTGTGTAAGAGGGCTTCAGTGCGTTTATTATAAAATAAAAATAATAATATTCATATTTTAAAATAAATTGGAAATGAGACGTAACTTGCATAATAATTATTAACTCAAATATTAGATGTCCAAGTTTAGAACTGTTTTGAAATATAAGTATCCCATATTGGGACGCGATATAATTATTATTTGCATATAATTATATGTAAATTCAATTTGTCCCGGTATAGGCTTTACTTCTGTCCAGATACTAGCTTAGATTGGATTTAATATGTCCAACAATGGGTTAGAATTGTCCTTGTTACTACAATTAAAATATTAATCTAAACAATGATTTTTTGATTTTAAATTACTTTACAGAATCTGAATGTTATGTTAAAACTCTTAAGAAATTATGTTTTCTCTCTAAAATGCTGTCCAGATTTATTTGATTGTACCTATTAGAATCATTAAGGGAAGAAATAACATTCAATTTAGTTTCTATTTCTTGCAATCTCGATGCATACAATTTCCAATTTTGCATAAAGATCCGCAGTCTAGTTATTATTTTTTGAGCACGACTCCCACAATTTATTTATACAAATGATTTCCACTCGGAACACTTGCGACAATTCCGCTATTCAGGAGGCTGTTGTAGCGCATTGACAAGATACCGGTCGGGTAATCGTAGGTGCGAGTTTTGATATCGAAGAGATGAAAAGGACCGACACGACGCGCGACGGTAATCCTCTCGTCGACTCGCACAGCCGCGCTCATTGTCGGAAGCCGACGCGACGCGACGCGGTTATTTCCTTCGACCGATTCTCTCTCTCTCTCTCTCTGCACTCTCCCCGGGGTGTTTCGATAGAGTTTTTCGGATCGAGAAGTTCGTGCAGCTCCGTTGAAACTCCTCGATCCGCGAGCAGACTTTTTTCGCGGACGGTCGAGAGTCCTCTTAGTCCCGCCTCCGGAAACTTGTGTTCGTCGTGGCGAGAAACGGCTTCGCGAAATTTGGTCGCGTCACGAAATTATCGCCGCCTCGGCTTAAAGTTTTTACGCGCGGAGGAAGATCTCTGTCGCAATTAAAGCGATGCCGCGCGTCGTAGGGTTTGGAATTTTTTTGATTCGATGACAATCTTGAAAGATAAAATGTCTGTCGATAAGATTTAATGATCTTCCATGTTTGTTTACGTGCATCGGGCTTTTCAGCGACGACTTATGCCTCGGCGTGGCGAACGTTTTTCCGGATCGATCTATGTATGTATGTATATCCAGGAACGATCTAAAAGTCGAATCATCGATATTCGCGATAGAATGGCCGTCCTTTACCCGTGGGACCCTTATCGTGGACGTTGCCGTTTCTACGTTACCACAAATATCCGAGATAAAGAGATTCGTAGTTTATATTTGCGCAAAGGATCTCGAACAAATGCGATACGTTTACTTTACAAATTGTCCTCCTATAATAGCAACGTTCTCCGATCGCGTCTGATCTTTCTTCCGAAGGTACGTCGACAAGGCTTGGCCTTATTCCTGCATTATCGTGCGAAAAGGCAGAAGCGTTCGAGATAACGATCGGCCGCAATCTGAGCGGGCGAAAACTCGAAATTCGATGCGCGCAACGTTGCCAATATTATTCTAATGTTCTCGACGAACATGGCGTCGAATCGTGTGGGGGGGAGGGGCTTGGATCATCGAAAAGCAAACGATTTCTGGAATGATCTTTTCGTCTCGATTTGCCCCTCTAGCAATACACGGCAATATCAACTTCGTCAAACTCGCTGAAACTATTCTAGACTCTGAAACTAAGCTGTTTTCGCATACCGACGCGACCGTGCAACGCGACATAGAGCGTTCGTCCCGTTTAACGAACGAATAATAACGAAAAAAGAAAGAAAAGAATCGGTTGGTCGTTCGGCGCGAGGTACGCTAATCTCGGAGATTTCGGTGCCAGCCATGCTGAATCCACCTATGTACGCTTACACATGCGTATGTATGTATACCATCGAAAAGTCTAAGGTCGAAGCTTATTCGTGATGTCTCGAAGGCCTCGCGAGCACTCTTATCGAGGAGTGGTGGATTAACGTGCACGCCTTTGATCTCGCCGGCCGGCCTTATCTAATCGTTTTCCTTTCTCCCGTTCCGTCCCATCCCGTCCCGTTCCCCGCCATTCCATCGGCCACCTCCCTCTCTTGCTCTCTCGCTCTCGCGGTCCGTACCGTTCCTTCTCGTTCTCTATTTCGTATATACGCGTGTAATCGTCCTGAATGCCACGTTGAATTCACACCATCGCCCGATACGCTTGGCGGCGTCCTTTGCCATTTTTTTTTCTTCTCTTCTCTTCTCTCTCTCTCTCTGTCGCATTCGATGCTTTCCATTCCACGAATATCCCAATTTGATAGAGAAATAAAAACGACGCTTTTCGTGTTTTTTTACCATTCGACAATAGGACGTCTCTCGGACACTGGCAAAAAGATTTCGACAGAGCTCGTCAAAGGATTTAAACGGTACAATCGAAACGACAGCGGAGATGACGAAATCGGTCTACTCCGTCGGTCGCTGGCGTTTTAATGAAAAGTTTTCGCACCGACTGACAGCCTTTCTATGCACGAATGTTTTCCAATCTCGTTCGGTTACTCTATTAATACCCTCGTGAGATGTATCCACGAGCTGGATCGTCGAAAGCGTTATCTCTTTAAAGCGCCTATTGACAAGAGAATTAGAGTAGCAGATATTAACCGTTGTAATAACGTCGAGTCTTATCGTTGTCTTCTTCATTCTTTTTTTCAGGAAAAACTCGTACAAAAGACAAATACAGAGTGGTCTACACGGATCATCAGAGGTTGGAGCTGGAAAAAGAGTTCCACTATAATCGTTACATTACCATGCGACGCAAGGCCGAACTCGCGCTGAATCTCGCGCTCTCCGAACGACAGGTGAGTACCATCGCGAACATCAAAATTTTCGCGTGACGTAGCTACGTTATATTTTCGGCGATTGTCCGCGGGATTCGTCGTTCGGCCCGAGATCAGAACCACCGATCGATTCTCTCGGTGGAAGGAAAAGGAGGTCGCGCGAAACTCCGCGAGTATACGCGTCCACTGGTTAGGATTTAAAATAATTTATTTCGCATCTGTTTCTTCCTCGTTTCGTTTTCGCGACGATGCTTCCATTCGCGTGACTGAACGATTGTCGCGAGAAAAACCGGAAAAAAACGAAAAAAAAATGAGCTGCCGAAACCCGGGATTGAACCGGGGACATTTAGATCTTCAGTCTAACGCTCTCCCAACTGAGCTATTTCGGCCGTTGGTAATACCGACGATAACGTTGCATGTAACCTGCGAGCGAATTGCGCGATTGAAGAGGAATTTCGATGTTCGATCTGCGCAGGTAAAGATCTGGTTCCAAAACCGTCGAGCGAAGCAAAGGAAGCAGATGAAGAAGCGCGAGGAGCTGGAGCAGAAGGAGTCGAAATTGTTGGATGGAATTCCGAACGGCGCGATGGCCGCTCTGAACATCGACGGAATTCCACACGGCGCGATGGCCGCTCTGACCCTCGGAGGAATGGGAGGTATGTCTGGAATGGGAGGAATGCACGCCGGTTTGATGCACAACAACGGTGGATCGTCGCCACTGGGCATCGCGCATTCGGCGGCGCACTCGTTGACGCACGGGCCCTCTTCTCTGCACGCGCACTCCCATCAGCACGCCCCCTCGCACACGGTATTGGGATTGTGACCCGAGGAACCGGCCGCAGAACCTACCGCGTGGACCAACCACGGCTGACCTCGCCAAGTCTCTCTGACCTTTAACGTCTCTTCCTCTTCCCCGTCGTCTTCCTCTTCCTTTTTCTTCCTTCCTATTTGTCCACCCAACTCCCTCCTCTCTCGATCACCGTTCCCCCCTCTTTCCTCCTCCTCCTCCCTTCGAGATCCACGATCGAACGATCGCGCCTCCCACGACGCTCGACGCACAACGTACAACAGCCGGAAACGGGCAACGCGGATTTTTCTTAACCGTGGTCGTCCGAGTATACGGGTTTTTCCTCGTGTCGAGCGGCTCGGCTCGAAAGAACGTTCGTGCCGTTCAAAGTCGATTTTCGTTGGCAGCTTTTCGCGGAATATCTTCATCGTCCTTCGCGCGGGGAACACGATGGCGCGGCGGTTCCGGATGTTCGCGCGCATTCCATACAGTATTATTTTCAATTTCTCTGGAACCAAGTTGTGTTTAGGATCTAGTTTGTGTTGAAACTGTTTTTGTTTTTTTTTTTTAAGTATTATGGCTGTACTATTATAAGTAAAAAAAAATAAATTGTTTTAATTACTACGAAGATAAAGTTGTTGTTGCTTCCTAATGCGAAGAAGCGTGACACGTCTCTCTTACGTTTACCACGGTTAATTTTGTCGGTGAAAAATATGGACGCTTTGCATACGTCTATTCGATGTATCATCGATTCGTTCGCTTTTTCAACAGCCTCTAAAATTTTTCGACCTTTCTGATCTATTGGCACTCTCTCGTGTTAATTTTTTATCATTTTTTCTTTTTCATTTTTATGCCGTACACATAACAGTAAGCGTTTGGTGTAGGTTAGAAATTACATATTTTTGTATACATATATACTTGGTTCGTTCTATCGTAAAAAATTGTGTTTAATTACTAAGGGAAAAAAGAAAGAAAGAATGTTATCTTATTTTTTGTTTTACGTAATCGACTTAAGCTGTTTTGCCCTTTTAGATATTAGTTCCAAGTTATACTTTTATTATTACGTCGAAGAAAAGAAAATATATATATATATATATCTTTTGTATTCGTTAGCGATAGACATTCCTCTTTCCATTAGACGAACGATTTAAATCTTTGCTTTGGAAACCCCGAAAACTGACTGTTGCCCGAAGGATCTGGTTTTCTTTCGAATGTGCGTCGCGCGTCGCTAACGTTTATTAGGTACGCGTAGCTTTGTCGCGCTATTTTCGAAGCTTTCGAGGGCAGTTTTGTACAAGCTGTAACACGCTTTCGTTACGAATTGTAAATATGTAGGATAAAAAAAAGTTATATGACGCCGGAACCCCTTGGCACTGCATCGTACACAGTATTCACGCTCCCATGTATCGGCGAAAGAAAAAAAAAAAAGAAACGGAAAATATTGCGTGATCGTCGTTTTTCGCATTGAGCCACGGACTTTCGATTCTCTCGACGGATTTCCGAACGGATAACCACCTCGCCGCGCCGAGAGAACGAGGAAGAGCGTCTTTCCTCTAGCCTTCGGTTCCCGAGAATTTTTTTTTTTAGCAAAAATTGTATTACGAGTCAAGCTTTATTTCGAGAGAAAAGTGATATCGCAAGGTAGCTTAAGTTGATAGAGAAAAAGAAAAGAAGAAGAGAGCGTTCCCGTCCTAGCGAAGTACATATGTGTACTGTACACTGTCAACTGTTCATGTGCATATACGAATATTTATATGTATACGCATACATCTTCGTCTCACCGTAGAATCGATTCTTCAAATAATCGAGACAAGTGAAACGGAACATTTGAAAATTCATCATCTATACCGAAGACCCAATTGCTACTGTTGCGCGGGCGCAATACAAAATAGGACACTCGTCGATGATACTCGAACAGCGCGTACACCAAGAAGAAATCGCGCTTCGACGGAGTTCAACCGCGATTTTTTGGGACGGCAATTAGTATAATTCGCTGAGAGACGCGCGAATCGCCATTTTGATAACACCCGGACATTGCAACGTCGCGCGCGAATCGATAATACCTATCTGTCGATAGTTAAGACCGATTTGTACTATCCGAGCAGACGCGGAACCGTTCCGTTTCGTTCAGTGTATAATAATAATTGAATAATATTTCTTTCGTCTAGTTTCCGATACGGATCGGATAGCATAAACATACTTGAAGAATGTTCGTCCGATCGGTGCTGAACGGAGCCGTTCCGCGCGTATGTGTGCGTGCACGTGTGTAAGCGGATAGTATAAATCAATCTTCGTACGTGTATAAACGAGAAAAAAGAAAAAATAGAAGCGCGCAACCGTACATATGTATGTTATTATTTGCCGCTGCGCCATTATGTAATCACGTGTACAGTTCTAGAATTGTAAAAACGAGAAATTGAGATGCCGAGAGCGAGACGTGATCGCGGTACAGTGTCTTTTCGAAACCACTCGTTGAAATCACCGCACCGCACCGGGCCGAGAAACCACGGATTATCTGTCCACCGTGACCGTTGCGTTGCTTCGCGTCGCGTCGGTGGCAGAGCGTATTTATCGAAGCCTATACGTAAACAGAGTGCCTTAATCGACGAGAACGAAAACGCCATTGACTTTGCGAACATTTGTTAATTCTGTCGACTTCATAATCCTCCGACCGCTATCGTCGGTTCGGAGTTTCCTCTCCTAAAGCGTTCCGTTCTCATGCAGATCGTTGTTCTCCTTCGAACGTCCGATACGCATTGTACGACTTTCGAGTTTTTTTTTTCATAAACACGACAATAAAAGACAAAGTAGGAAAGATCACGTTTTCGTTAGAATAGTAGGGAGCGCCAGCGGTTTTAATAGCCGCGTGCCTTGAGCGTCAGGTACTACCATCTCGTGACACGCGATTACGATTTACGATTTACAATTTCTCTCTGTAGTCGTCGTGTGTGTGTGCGCGCGCGCAGCTGTAGATGCGAATCGGATAGATTGTAATCGATCCAGAAGTCTCACGTGAACAATATGTATATGTATAGCGACAAGTAAACACCGCAATCCATAAGTTATTACATTAGTTATTAACATTAAGAACACTATGAATGTTAGCCGATCGTTAAGCCTAGTATTATATCGATATGTGATCGCAATTTTAATATTTCCAAATACACGGTCTTATGTTTAGAAACGCGATATTGTAAGCATCTTATTCTTAATTATTAGCCCTTTTTCATCCCAATCCTTCGACTCGATTTCACCTCGTTCGCGACACAGTGATCGGGTATCGTTCACGATGATTATTATTATTCCCTCGTCTACATGCTCGTTACGAACAGACAATCGATAACAAGCAACAGAGCCCATCTTCCGTCAAACGCTAGATTCCTGTAAAAAGAGAGAATACATGTCTGAAGGAACGGGACGCGACTCGAATGGGTCTGGTCCTCGTTCGTACACAAATAATAGCGTACAAAGTGTGTAATGCGGTTCGCGCGTGTGGTCGGACCTTATAACCGATCCCGTTGAAAATCAGTGGAACGCACACCACCGTTGAGTCGGCTCAGTGGCCTGTTCCCCGTTCCCCGTTCCTCGTTTCAGGAGACGAAGCTGCGAAGGTGGCAACGAGTCTCGCGGGAGCCCTCAACTTAACTACCAGATCGATGTCCGACCCCAACCTCTCTTCATCCTCTCGATCCCCTGAAAACAACCCCGACTACTAGCGCACACAACTGTTAGCGGCGTTACCACCCTACTCCCGGCCGCAGTCATTGAACGTCGATCAGAGAACAACTCGGTGAATTTAAGTAACCGCCGTGCCGGCACCGGCACCACCGCCAGCACCGCGTGCCAAACGATCGTTTCGACCCTGTCTACAAAAGTCGCGTAAACACGCGAGACAACCGAAAGAAAAGAAATAATGGAACGATTGTTTTGCGAGAACCGAGGACGAGATTGGCACGATCGTTCTCGCGCTCCTGGTAACGAATGTAACGATCTACCCCTAGAAACGGTTTCATTGCTGTAACGATGGCGGAGGTACGCTACTGTGCAAAAGAAAGAAGCACCCTGTACAATTGTTTGATGACAAACAATATCTTTATACGGAAATTGTATTGTACAATGATTGATTTATTGCACTTAAAGCATTAGGTAATCCGCAATAATAACATATTCTCAGAGTCATTCGATTGAGCAGCGGAGCTTACTGTGTTCTGATTTGATTTTTTATGCTTTTCTATTAAGTATGATCGGGTGATACTTTTTTGCACAGTAGTGCATGTAAGTATGTATCGCGATCGAGAACATGCCCTTCGGAACTCCATTTTTCTCATTGTCAGATCTGGAGTCTGTAACTCCAGTTTTACCCATTTACCGCATTTCAATACATCCCCTTCGCCGCGTGCCGTGTAGATTTAGTAAATTTCGTCGATTTGTTTAACAGCTCTGAGCTGCACCATCCTGAAACATTGGCGAGAGCAAGTAGGTTCAGCTGTGCAATCAACTTTGAAGAATTTATCATTTGTAACGCTCGCGATTCTATGAAAATGATTATTTATCGGTGTACCGGAAGCATATTTACGTTGAACACGTTCGTTCGACTATTATCTTCGGTTTCAGGACCTCCAATGCTTTCGACTCGTGAAAATATCTGAAAAAAAAGAAAAACGTGAAAAATCTCGATTCTCTTTCACCGGACTTTTGTTGCGCGTACCGTGTCGCACCATCGGTGGTATTGGTCGATAGAAATCAGATTCGAGAAGGGAGAACGGCGAAGGTGAAGCGCAAAAGGAGGAAGATCGAAATAGGTGGAAACGAACGGAGGAAGAGCGTTTTGAAACGAAAAGGAAGACCGTCGGGTCGGCAACCCGTACGTAATTGGACCTCGAGACGCAACAACGTTTCCCCACGTATACACCGAGAAATTCCGGAGGATGCATGAGAGAGATATCTTTTTGTTCGAGTTGGTTCGGTCAGTCGGTCGAGTCGGTCGAGTCGGTCGAGTCGGTCCAGTCGAAAACACCAAATAGATAGTTTTATGGGGGGGCCATAAAGGCCCAGAGCATCGAGTATCGATGGTTCCAAAGGGGCTAATCTGCGGATGAAAACTGTAATAAAACGTCGCTCTCCCCGCGCGTATGTATTCGAAATCCTTTTGCAGTAAAGCGCGCCCTTACTTTACGCGTCGAGCCCCTTCAGGTATAGAAAATTTCCGTTTAGGTTCCACCAGAAGAAATAGGGAAACTACCGCTGCTATCTTCCCCTTTCGTTCGACAGCAACACCGAAACTTTAACCGATTATGCACCTTGCGTCGCAGGACTACAAACTTCTCGGAGCTTCGTCCCGTCGCGTCGTATTTGCTGGAGACTATATCGTATTTTCCTGGATAAACAAGATATTCGGGATATCGCGTAGAAGCCATGCCGATACAGACAATCCGGAGGTAGGCGTATACGCGTACTTACACTGCACGTGAAATCTTCTAAGAAACTTGATTCACCGGCAATCCGGATATCCAAGCTTCAACACGGAAAAAGACAGTGGCTCTTCCGATACGATCTCGCTTGCGATCCTAAGGAACGAATTATTTCTATTATACTTATACCTAAGGCCGACGTGACCTTTTGCGGGGCCCGGTTAAAAAATTTTGCCGGATCAGAATACACATTCAAATCCTATACTTAAATTTCACAATAAGGAATTATTTATTATGAGTACAATAGGTGGTTCGGAACCCACCTTAATAAAAAGTAGGTCCCGCTGAAATTGGAAATTAGGCGATAGTTGAGGATTGGTAACGGGAGAAGTGGTGGAATGGATTTGAAACCCTGAGGGGACCAAATATCATTACAATATTATGAGTACAAAGGATGTTAATAAAATTGATTGAGTTTGCTACATACTTCGGGTCCTGCAAAATGTCTGATGAGTTTTCATAGACCGTGGGGCCTTTCAAAACGCGAGGCCGGGTTCCGGCGAACGCGCTGAACCTGCCTCGTGCCAGCCCTGCTTATACTGTATTATTTTCTTTACGAAAATGGTGAAACGCTCGAATTGCATCTTACCATATCTACTAGTTGTCGCTTGCTGCTTGCTACTTGCTACTGATATCGTAACGTTGTATCGCGAGCTGATAGAAATTTGTCAGTGAAGCTCTAGCAAAATGATCCCGAAATTAGCGCTTTCTCGGATTCCGATCCGGCTCGTCTACTGGTACACTCTGCAAACATAAAAGTAGGAAATGGTGTTTCTAAAATTAGCCTTTTTTTGTTTTATTTTTAATTTTTACTGAAAGAATTGGACCTTGGATTACAAGATAACATGGGCACTGGTACGCCCTCGCCATCTAGGGCAGCGCGTGTAAACCGGTCCGTGAAGTAGAATCGGCTACCCTCATCCGGCCGGCCAGCGCGAATCCTGTCTGGACCTGTCCGATCTACGTCATCAACTCTCGGGGCACTAGTTGTCCAGGCTAGAATTAAACCACTAAATACAGTTCAAATTGTATCCTCGGAGAGGAAATGAGAGTGTCTACGCCCGGGATTTTGCTGTCCCCATTTTTTCCTGCAGCATCTTTCAGCCTGGAACAGAACCTGCATCATGTTTTAGTCTGCTACAGAACTGACGTCATTTTTAGCACGGATCAGAATGCGTTTCATTTTTATTTAGCCTGTAGCATGAATCAGAACTAACTACAACTGGTTGTAGGTCTGGGTTAGGTACAAAAATAAAACGCATTCTGATTTGTCCTAAAAATTACGTAGGTACTGTTCCAGGCTGAAAGATGATGCAAGACAAAATGGGGACACCAAAACCTCGGGGCGTGAGCACTCTCATTTCCTCTCTGGTATCGTGCTCAGTGTGATTTTAATAAGAAAAATGCCACAAATGAGTTGGTGCAAGTCCCATAAAAGCACAATGAGAAATAATGAAGTTTTGCTTTTCAAAACTAACACCAAAACATCGTGAAATATCTTCCGTGATGATTCGCCTTCTCACCGACCAGAATCTCCTTAGTGGCCTTCTGCACCGACAAGATTCCGTCCTTCTGTTTCTTACTCCACAATATATCCTAGAGGGCGTAAGGAAGCAGTGACACAATTTTCTGTAAGGTGATTCTACTTTCGCGAGTTTTATTTTTGCGCCGCGAGATGACGCCATTGGTATGTCGTAACTGGTCATACGGAGCGCAGATAATTTTTGCCGCTATTTACATTTTACCTTGCGGCGAGATAAAGAAAAGTCATGTGTAACTGTGTACAACAAAGTTCGTAATTAAACCGTAATATGGATTCCCATATGTTACGTAATCTTTTTATGGTATGTCATGTCACAAACAAGGTATATTCGACTGCGACAATATACATTTTAAGTGTGTTGTGACGTTGGTTTTTGCTCGACTGTTTCTGTCGGTATTCACACTTTCAAGATTTACCTCGATTGTTTATGTTTATATTGGTATCTGAAAACCTACATTATTTACAAATTGGCAAATTGAACGAGTAAAGAAAGTAGTACGATAATGACTATTAAACCTTCTTCATTTAAGATTGACTTATCGATGCGTCGAAGGAAATCGTTGTATCCGATCGGTATTCTCTGAACAAATTATTGTCAACATATCGTCAAAATTTTGCAAGTTCTCTGCGCTGGTTAGAGGCTTTCAACATGGAAATCGAGGAAATCGTAAAAGATATTTTTGGGCAAGATGTGCCCTTAGATTCCAGGAGTTCCAGGTAATTTCTTACTATTCTATATTTCCAATACTATTTTCTAATACAATAACCCTTTATGAACTTTAGTTATTTCCATGTTCTAGAATATCCGATGCTTTAATTTTACTAGATGAATATATCGAAACTACCCTTGCGTCGATACTGATCATTCCAGACGACAGAGAAGGACGAGTAGGTCCGGAAGTGGTTGTATTCGATGTATCGTCGCGTACAGGATTCTCTACGATATCGGAAGATGGACTTTGCGTCACCTCAAAGAGTAGATTCAGTACATTAAGAGCAAACACAGCAGTTTTCAAAGGAAAGTGGTTATATGAATTGCAGCTTGGATCTAGAGGAATTATGCAAATTGGCTGGAGCACTATCAATTGTCGATTCAATCAAGGGAATGGCGTTGGTATATCATACTTTGATTTAATCTTTAATTAGTAGAAAAAACTGTACGAAACTTTATAGAATAACAAAACTGTTGTTAGCAATTGTTCGACAATATTCTCATGTAACGTTACATCTCCTTCAGGGGACACTATCAACTCGTATTCGTACAATGGAAATCTGTTGAGAAAATGGAACGTATCCACTGAGAAGTACGGAGAATCGTGGCATACGGGAGACATTATCGGGTGCGCGCTAGATATGGACAATGGAACAATCAATTTTTATAGAAACGGTACAGACATGGGAAGAGCCTTCGAGGATATTACGATGGGTGCTGGTATCGCATACTTTCCGACGGTCAGCCTCACGTTCGAGGAAAATGTCAAAGCAAATTTTGGGTCCACGCCGATGCAGTATCCCGTGGAAGCATACGAGCCGCTGCAGTTGGCTCCGATAAAACAAATAATCGAAGCTACCTACTTATTTAATCGGCTTCAAAGGATAATAGAACAGTTGAACAAGGAACAATACTCCGATCAACGGAGCACGTTACCCGATGGAACGAGCGTTTCGATCTTTTTAATGTGTCTATCGAGATCGGTTTCGAAGCACGTTGGACCTCTAATTGCCGTTCCGTATATCACGGAATGCGTCGTGATTCCGTTTATGCAACAACTTTTGGAGCGTGATACTTTCACGTTGTTAACATGCTTAGACCTGTTCTGGGCGTTCCTCGAAGACCACGAAATGAGAGCATTTTTAGAAAATACTGTCTCTCACTTGCTCTCCGTATTCAAACACGTTTCATCGGTATTGGAATATCCTGATCAATTTAAAAGCTTGCATCTGTTGACAAACATTTGTCGGCACACGCCGACTCGTCAATATTTACTGCAATACTTGCTATTCGATCGAGTAAGATTCGCAGATTTCATAGACATCAAGCCGTTGGACGAGAAAGGTTTTGCCAAGGTGATCGAAAATGTATGGTGGGAAATGCGTTCCGCGGATGCAACCTTCGAAGCGAATAAAACCAGTTATTTGGAAGCATGCGAAAAAATTAAAGCTGCCGCATCTGGTACGACACATTTTCCATTTTCCATGGTTTTACAGTTGTTTGTTTGTTCGTATATGTCGCCATTACTGTCAGATGCAATTTCGTAGAACTGGAAAAAGTACAAACGGAATTACTAGTAACATTTCTCGATAATTCCGATGGCAATGAAAAGAGGCCGACCTCGAGAACCATATTCTTGAGGAAATTTCGTAATTTCATCAAAGAGAGTATTATATCTAATTGCGTAAGTGCATCGACAATTTAAACGTTATTGTTGATACGTTATCTCCGTATTTCGAGTAATAATAATAGTAATAGTAATAATCAACGTTTCAGGTCCCGCTGCCGATCGCGTTGTCTTGTTTTCACCGGCTACTGATCGCGTTCCAAACGTTGTGGGACAAAGAAGTCGGAACGTTTCCTGTTTATGTGCCGTGCAGGTAAAGAAAAACCTTGTGCACGCGTAATAGTAATTAGATCGCGGTCGATCGATGGATTTCCTTGTAAATTGGCAGGCCATTCTACGATGCGTCGATCGATTACTTTACGATTGAGAGACTGGGAGGAACCTTGTCGTACTTGAACAAAACTTTTAAAAGCGAGCTGGTAGAGCAATTAGGATCGGATTACGAAGTGGTCGTGTCACAGGAACAGACTCGAGTCTCGTTGCTGATCTTCGAAGGACTCAGAGGTTGTTCGTACGTGACGGAAACCAGAAAGCCGCTACAAGCGGCCCCGTTGGACCCAGCCGCGTCATTGCTGGAATTGCTCGACAGCATTATATTATTTTATCAAGTGGTAGCGAGAAAACAGTTGGCGGACGTGACGCTTCTCAGGAATAACATGTCGGAATACATAGCTGCTTTGGAGGACGCTCAGACGCAGCTGGAGCAAATCAAGAACAACGAGGATCCGGATTCCTGTGCAATTCGCGAGGAACTTGCGCGACTGATGAACGTTTACATTTCGAAATTGACTGAGCAAGCGATATACATGGCATGGGTTCGCGCGGTCCTTTACACGGATGAGAAGCAGGCGCAATTCGCGTGGCTTTTGCAGGTGGTCACTCTGACCTTGAACAATGCTAGCAAAGAAGGAAACCTGTTCAGCTTCTCTCCGATATTTTATCTGGACGCGCTAGCCGATTTGTATAAAACTTTGCGGAACCGTATGTACCCAACGGTGCGTATCGAAAACATCCCAGGATACCGAGAAATGCTTCGACAAGTAGCCGTCTTCCTTTGCGAGAGCTTCATGGATCCTAGAATAGTTTATGCGAAATCAAAGATCACGCTGGCCATAACTTTATCCTGTTTTGTAATCAATCCGCTGACGTTGGAGGCACTGGAAAACATACAGGAAGAAAGTAGGAAAAATGTTGTCAGAAAACTCCTAAAGACGTACGTGGACGATGGGCCGTGGACCCAATCGACTTGGATCCTAGTTAGATTTTGGCACGGCAGCGGATTTGCTTTTCGATACGTAAAGAGTCCGCATCTCTCGGAGAGAATTGAGCTGAAACTACACCAAGAGATCTTGCAGCCTACAAGTATGTTCGTTTTCTTTTTTCTACGCACAGGAGTAGTTCCCTACGAATCTGACGATACCACGATATGGTGGTTCGCTTACTAATCTATACTCCCGATTCGTTAGAGCCTTGTCCGTCAGCTGTATACCAGAATCACGTAAGAGACGTGCTGCTGGAGAATCCTCAAGAGTCTACAAAGTATTTAAATTTTCTCTTAAATCACGCGAATTGGTCTTTTTCCCAATTTATCAGAATCGTGCAAGAGATTTACGACGTCGCGTCGACAACGGGCGCGACAGAAGCCATTGGTATGGAAGCACTGAAAATATTTGACACCTGCTTCGTGTTGGCCACATCCTTGTTACACGTTCTGGAAATGATCGTCACGGTAGCACCAAATATTTTTAATAGCACCGTGCAATCTTCCGGTGACCACCTGCTGCCTAGACTGTGTCAGGTATGTTTTGTTTGCGCACTGCAATATTATTATCAATTCTAGGGCTCGTTCAGTTTCTTTCTAATCGTGACTCTGTTGTTTCACAGCTACTGTGCCAAGTGTTGAACAGAATAAGCTCGCAAACCAATTGTTTCCAGCAGGTTGTTTCGCTGAGAATTCCAGGTTTGGATACGGTAGATCACTTTCCAATATTGGCAGCAGTTACGGGCGTACTATTAGCTTTACTGAATGATGATATGATCAACTTTAAATGTAAGCATAAATTATTGCCACGCACGATCAAATTCAAATTCAATTTCAATTTCAAATATATTTGTAATTTTCGTAGCGAAAAATATGAAGGAAGTTCCAAAGGTCACACGAAGTTTGTTGATCGAGCCCAGTTTTCAACCAAGTTCTCTCCATTTTCTATTGGGCAGCACAAAATCTACAAGCAAAAGCGAGCAGACCTTTAAGCCTTTCTCGTTCGAAATGTGTAAGTGCACGCGTGCATTAATCGTGATTCGTTCAATATGCGATTCATTGTTTCGTTATTTTGTCGCAGATCCGGACGACGTATCGAAAGACGAAGTAATCCGAGTAAAAGAAATGATCGAGTATTTGGACCATTGCCAATCCATCTTGCCCGATTCGAAAGTTTTGACGGACGATGACGATGTTTGTACAATTTGTTACGCGTATCCTATCGCGGTAACGTTCGAGCCCTGTCGCCATCAGACGTGTCGTACGTGTATCGACCAACATCTTTTCAACACGAGAGAATGCTTTTTTTGTAAAGCCACTATCGAGAAAGTCGTAGATCTTTCCGGGCAGGCAGTACACGATTTTACCGATAAAACTTGAAATTCGAAGTGAACCATGGAATCATCAGTAAATGTATTTTCTCTGTATTTTATAACGATACAGAAAAATTAAAAACCAAAAAAAAAACAGAAAAGAAACAGTAAAAATTTCAATGAAGTACCATGTACAGTTTCATTTATTAATTTATTTGATAAAATTTTATTCAATAAAATTGTATAATTGTAATAGTATGCGTCTAATTACTAAATACTAAACATCCAAGAAAGGTCTATTAAATACGATAAAACATGATTCATTACGTAGCTTTTAATGTCACATTACAAATCGAGGAGTAAATACTAAATCGAAATTATGCGATGCGTTGCACCAAGATATTCGAGCGCAACGAGTAATACTTTGGATCTCTCATAGAAAGACAGTTATTAGAATCATTTCTGTTTCTTGTATTTTTCTAACTCGTAGTATCGGTTGTGATTTGTGTACGATTTACAAATAAATTACTAAAATTTGTATAGACTTACAGGTAATTGTAGACGAGAAGCATATGCAAAAGCACTGTAATTGACGATTATTCTAAAAAAATAAAGCAAAAGCTAAGATCTTACGTATTTTCTTTATAAATATAATATCAGAGGCCGTATAATTGAAAAGAAAGAACGTCGTCTTATACTACTAAATGAATCGCTGTATACGACAAATGTTTATAACAAAAATTAAGGTTAGAGAAGAAATTAATTATATTAGTATATATTAATATACTAACAACAGGAGAGTAGATTAGGCATATGTTTTCTTTGTTATGTTTCATAGTATCGTTGATTTTATGACTCGATCGAGACAATAAAATTCTTTGTTTCGCAGAGGAGGTAAGTCGGAAATTTAAAAACTTTACACCACTTTATACAAAAATATCGTTATAGCTTTGATGGTAAAGTTAGATGAATTTTGGGAAAATACTCGTCGGTAATGTATTAACACAAACCTTCATTTTCGTTATACATAATAGCTCTGTGCTTAGTTAAAAAGAAAGAAAAAAAAAATGTTCACGTATTCACAGTGCGCAAAAAATAATTGGAAAATTATCAATACGTGTAAAAGCATATTTACATAACTTCATTCTCCTTTCTTGCATAACGAATGTTTATAGAATACAGTGTCATTTATAACTTGTTTAATATACGCATAGATTTTATTATTGTATATTGAAAGATAGTTTGATTATTTTTGTATACATATAAATTTCAAATTTTCATATGAAAGTAAAAACTGTCTTTTCATCATCTGATACGCTTACTATCGTAGACAAAGAACTATGTACCAGTAAAATTTATTATATATAAATTTTATATTGTCTAACACATCTATTTAGGAATCATCGTATTCAATTCGCAACAATGCCGTAATTTATTTCGAATCTATTTACAATTGGCAGAGATTATTTCTTGGCAAAAGTAGAATAAATAAATGTTCTTATGAAATTTCACTAATATGAATCATAATTGCAGGCCTGAATAATTTGATAATATAATCGTAGGTGTGTGTGTGTGTAAACTACACGATTTCTATAACCCTTTTGCGTTTAGGCATTCGGATAAAGAAATTGTTTCAAGTATTTCGACTGCTTCTTCCAAAGGCAGAATAATTTTATGAAATATGCCTGTCTCTTTTTCATTTTCTCTCCTTGCATCGATTAAATACAGTTAAATTAAGTTTTAGTATATCGAGTAACTTGCTGTAAAAAGCGTTTTCACCGAACGTGAAAGTATGTGTCAACGAATGTAACGACATCGTGGAGACTATCTTTTTATTGTACTATTAACGTGTCTATGATAGGAATACTATTCGTTAGTATTGTGCGATAAAGTTGACATTTATAGACCTAACTTTCGTGAGCATTTATATAGTTTCAAAATTTTCATACGTTCCTTCACCGAATACTTCCCAGCGAAAACCATTCGATTATTTCATTGGTTAATTCCATACGGCCAAGCGGTAAACGTATTCCACCGAGGAATTCATTTTCCTGAAGAGTGTCATGGTTCCATATCGTGGCTTCTAGCGTTCTTTCTTTAATAACATCCAAAGACATTCTGTATTCCAACTGTAACAAACAGATTTACATTGTACACGAGATAGTCTATTTCTATACAATACAAATGCATTCTAATGAGTGAATGAGAAGAGAAATAATCTATTATCCTAATCTATTACCATTTCCATGAACGAAGGATGGCAGTTCTTTTTCACAACTTTTGTTTTTCGTTTCGTTTTTTTCGTTGGATCGGGTTTAAGATAGACTTTCACATAAGTATTCGGTTCTTGACCATTAGCAACTTTCAGCAAGCCCCTCGCATGGTGCACCATCACGTAAAACGCTCCTCGCGTATAGTGAAGCGACATTTTAATTTGCCCGCTTTGTACGTTATCTCTGACCCTTTTTTCGGTCCACCAATTACCAACTAAACAGAGAAAAGAAAAATAATGAAACATCTATGTCGCCTCCAATTTTGTTCATGATTACGATTTTTAAATTTCACCGTACCTTTCACTTTACGCAAATGAATGTCAGCATTTTGTTGGTCTCTTAGTAGAGGATGAAAAAATGTGTATACCAAATCACTCTGTGAAATTTCTGGAGCCATTTTAAACAAGCTCACCAGAAATTTTTCAATGTCTGCTCGACGTTTATCGGCGACTTGTTTTATATTGGACCTTCCAACGCTTATGCCACTTGGTAAACTGTATTTTATTAAAAAGATGATATTAACAATTATGTAAACATTTTTTTAACGAACACACGTATCTACGTATAAATAAATTGAAATATTTGTTTTGAAGAAAATGTATTCTATATCTGATTAGATAGCATGCAAGGCGATAACACAGTTCAGAGCTGACAATGAAGATATAAAATATTTTTAGATCGAAAGCAAAAATATAATATACATTTAATTCGCAAAACCATACAGTTGTTGCAACAACTCTGTACAGTGAGGTGTACATGATAGTAATAGAAAAGTTTGAAGAGGAAATCATCTTTGTAAGTACGTACTACTACAATACATTCATATCATAATTTGATAGTTAGTACATTCTATTCTTTTCAAGGTGAGTTTGAAAAAATTAAAAATGGGTCTCTCACGATTCCGTGCACAGATAAAGATGCAACATAGCACATCGAAGCTATCCACTCCGGAATTTTACAAAAAAATTTCTCCGAGCGATCCTAGTGCATCCCAGAAGAATGCTAAGGATCTTTCAAAGAATACAATAGATGCCGATTCGAAACGATCAAATCCTACATCACATTAGAAAGAAACGGACGAGACGAAAAGAAAGATGATAGTCTGAATGTAGATGAAGCAATAGACGGACTGGTTCAAAAAATTATGCAATGTACGAAGCAAGAAGTAAATTGGTGCACAAGACATTGACCAATTATTAGTTGATAAATATGAAATTGAAATAAAAATATGCTTTCGCAAAAGGGCAATACACGAGCAATTTTGTTTTCTATTGCATGCATAATGGATTTTCTGTAAAAAGACCGACAAGTAACACTACCAGAAAATTTGTGTGAAAGCGTATGGTTGCTCACCTGGCAACTTTTGCAAGTGGAAAGTGGATGCACAGTTTCTGATAAAATTCGCAGAATTCTTTGTACGACCGAAATAAATAAGTGGGATCTGCGTGACCCTTCCGCTGTATGCGCAGGATATACATGTAATATTTTTCAGGGTCGTATCGTTTCTGATACCCGTGTACTTGAACGCTTATCAGTTGACCCTCTTGTTGCATTCTGCAGCATTCGAATGATTAATCATTAAATTTATTTGTCGTCTACAGAACTCTATAAAGTACTTTATGATTAATTGTAATTGTAATTAGAAACGACTTACGTGTATGTGCGTGGAATGAACGATAACAATGCTCCATCGTTGTGATCGCCTGAGAATCTCAGTTGTGCTAAATTGTGCAAGAAAAAGTTGAACTGTGTAAACCAGCTTTTCAAGGAGCTTTCGATCATTCGTGCAAAGGTAGCGGCTGCCTCGGGATTCGTTTGATCGGGAAGAAGAGCTTTTTGTACATAGCTAACCGCGTCAACGGTCACACCAGGAATACCGGATGAAGTCATCTGTGAATTTATGTAATCGTTCATGTTAGATTTGTTCAGAAATTCCTTGATCTCGATGTTGCAGAGTTTCCGTTCTATGATCCTCTGTTTTGCCGAAAGCGACGTATCAGTTTGTCGAGGTAGTAAACTATCCATTTCTTAGCTTGTCTTACGCGTTACGTTTGCGGTTACACTTTTTTTTATAATCAATAAGTAAATTTTCTTATGCAAAAAATCACGTTTGGATTAACAATTATTCGAGCGATCGGTCCAAACTATTAGTTCTGAAACGTGTTCAGCGCTGCTCTTAATTAATTCAAACTGCAGCACAGTTTATGATATTAAGAGACCTCGGACGATAAAAGCTAATTAACAACACATCGCGTACGGTTTAGTACGATAGGGGACCCGGTTTCTGATAAAGCGCGTCGATAAGTTTTTCCGTTGCGGTTTCATGTCGTTTTCATAACACAATTGTGTAATGTTCGATCATTGTGTGAGTTTAAGTCAAATGAAAAAATATGATTCTACATTTTGAAAAGAATCTTCTTGCAGAGAATATAAAACTATTTCGCAGTAGCGTTGTAATATTCGAAAATACGATGTAAGTGAAAATGATTAAGCATTCAATCATACCAGACCAAAAAGATGCAGAATAAGATTTCCATGTTTTCGTACGACGTTGAACGCTTGACAACACAGATCCACAAAATGATGAAATTTGGCCGACGGTTTGTCTCCACCGTTTATAACATACGCCATGTCAGAGGTCAACACGAACGGTGTTCTATCTCTATTGAAAATAAAAGTACATTCGAATGCATTCAATGCACATATGTAAGTAAATATGTATTCTGGACTTTTACCTTTTAAAGTTACCAAACATTTGCGCATCGCCCAAAAACTTTCCAAAATCAATATGAAACAAATGACCAGACGTTTTTAGCATAATATTGTCATTGTGTCTGTCGCAAATTCCTAATATATACGTGGCCACGCTGTAGCCTGCGCAAGATGCGGTGAAATTCTCGACAGCTCTTTCGTACTCCAGCTCCGAAGGATTGTGCTTCGCTAACCATTCGGCGATTGGCCGGTCTTTGAACGAACCGGTAAGACCAAATTCGACTTGGATTTTTCTTAGTGTTTCCGCGTCCACGACCATTTCGATCATTCCACGTTTGTGGCCAGTAGGTACGCAGGCAAACGTCACCATTTTCAGATCGAGACCCTCCTTCAGCCAAAGTTTGTCCATTATACGAACCATTTGGAGAGTTAGCATGTCTTGTTGCAAATCGTCGCCGGCCTTGAAAATCAATTTAGCATGAACTAAAAAATGATCGGTTTACGGCGAAACGATCCGTCGACAGAAAAACATACCTTAAAAATCGCTGGACAAACAACATCGTCGCTGCTAATGAAATTGATCTTCAATGGAAGAGTGAACGATGGAAAATACGAACAGGTTTGCACATTTATGCCAAATATTTGCTTGCTGGGTGACAACGGTAGACACGTACCGTCATCTTCCATTAGCTGAGAGTGTATATTTTGTAAACCAACTTTTAGCGCATCCAGTCGTAACGACTCTTTTGTTTGTTTTATATTTTCTGCTACTTCGTGTAAATTCTATAAAAATATTAACACGATGTCGTTACCTACATGTATGTAAACGTGTATAAATTCGCAAGATAGACTATTTGAAACGCATACTTTAACCAGCAGTTGTTGCGTGAGAAAGCTATTCCTTAGTGCATCCCCAATCACTGCCAACAATGCTCTCAGCATCAGCTGTAACCTTCTATGATAACGCGCATAACTAATATTTTTGTCATCTTCTGGAGTAGCTTCGGCGGTATTCTGAAAGGTGAACATGTGCGTTAAGACATTGTTTCAACAACGGTAGAATACTGAATTAATTACTCTCCACGATTATCGTTGAATCAATACCTGAGGACTCTGTCCCGGTAACGCTTGCGTTAATAGCCAATAGATATGATGCGCTACTCGCGGCGAAAGTAACGCCCGTTCCAACAGAAATCTCGTAAGGGTGGACGTCTCGTATGTTTCGTGTTTTAAAGCTTGCAACAATTGCGGTAAATAATCGACGAGTTCATCGTTACTCAATTCCCGAATCCAAACGACTGCCATTTCTCGAACTTTCATGTCTGGAAAGCTACGCAATATCTATGATTATTTCAGTTATAAACAATGTTGGCTCTAGTTATTTGTTGTAGACATAAAATTACCAAGGCAGTAGCAATTGTAAAGCTTGTACCGGAGGTAAAGGATTCCATACTCGAAGAGACGCGTGAAGATCAGGTAGACATGCCCAGTCCCAGCTGTGTGCGGCTAGAAGTACTTTAGGCAAAGCTTCTGGTATATCGTGCAAATAATGACGTTTCTCCCATAATATTTCTCTTTCTTCGATGAGTGGTCTGCAAACATAAGAAACACGATAAAAACGAGAATATTAAAGATGCTATAAACAAAAATGAGAGATGAAATAAAAATCCTATACCTTGAGAATGTGGTTTGCTGGGTGATGTCTATCAGTAACTCTTGAGTATTTTTATCCAATGAATTAAAGTCGAGAGATTCTACATCGTAATCTCTCAGTTCCGTCGGGAACAATACCTTTCCTCCGTAATCAGGCAACTCTAAACCGATAATGGGATGCGTATCCCCATGGGGATGAATTCCAGGTGTTGGAGCAGGACCTAATCTTTTATCAGCGACCGCTGGCCATAATGACAGGAAGAAACTTCCCTGACTCATAACTCTAAAACGAAGGAACAGAAATGTATTGGGAAAGGTGCACAGTGTTTTACCAATTTCGTTACACGAAACTAATGAATTACCCCTCGTAATCAAAAAATTGTATAGCGCCCCAGCCCAATTCTTCCTTTTGCATGGTGTTTTCCGTAGACGAATTTGATTCGTGTTCGGTAGGTTGTAAAGTGCGACCATATAAAACCAATACCAATCTAGCTTCTCTTGGTACTTGACATACGCTTATCCCATGAAACTCCAACCTTTTCGATGAAAAGTTCAATTTAGATTCGACAAGTAAGCTATCGTTTCCAAAGAGTAATCCTCAAAACAACATTACCATAAGTTAAATAAAATTCTAGGATAAAAATTAGAACTGACTGCCATGGGTTCGGACAAAACTGGATTTCCAACGGGTCTAGTTCCGTGAAATATTTGGGCTGCGACGATATAATCGTCATGCTTCCACGATCCTGGTAGTCTATGCAACGCGCCAACGCGAACCAATACAGTGTCCAATACATCGGACGATATTAAAGTATCTACAAAATATATTTCGGCGATATTGAAGTATCGAAATAATCCTAACAAGAGAAAATGAAATATAATCTAATGGTGTTACTTGTTGGAAAGTCCGACTTGCTGCTTAATTCAAAATCGACCCTAAACGCGTGGCAATAAGTTTCCACGAGGTCTTGAATCGCATCTCGAATTTTGCGACAGTGGGAGCCAATTACGTCTGGAAATTTTGTTCTTAACGTCACAACCGAATAGTCGCCATCCTCGTGTAAAATTTCAGGTTTCTTGCATTCGATATTTGCCGTGTGAACTTGGGGTAAAAATTGGCAGCACGCGTTCACAAAATTATCGACGGCTTCCGTAATCTCGAATGTTTCTATATTTCCCATCAGTGCGCTCACTGCTTTCACCGCCTGAACACAGCCACGGGGTTGTAATTGTGGTAAAAGTCTTGAACTATCGTTCGTCGTCGCTAATTGTATAGCAGCGGTTTCGACGCGTTCCAATTCTTTCTCCACGGTTTCTGGAATTTTTAGAAAAACATTATTACAATACTTACGCATCAACATTACCAGTATTTTATATGCTATTATATCTTGGTAACGGTACTATCTTCTTAATCACGTACCTAGCAAAATTAATAGTGTTTCGTAAGAAATAGGCTGAACAGGCTCATTTGGAAGAATATCTTCTAATTTAAGACACTGGTCACGATTATCATCTTGGAGCTAATGGAAAAATTAATAATATATTACGAATTATTGTGATTTGTAATATTTGAATTTGAATTTGAAATAAACTCTTACCGTTCGCGCTATAGATCGTTTAATCTGTGCTCTTGTCTGAATAGCTAATTCGATATCCTTCTCTAATTTAATACACTGATGTACGTACTCGTATTGGGCTAAAGTGGTGTTGGGTGCAAAATACTCCGCCAGTCCCCACACTCTCAAACAATATTTTTCTATATTTACCGTGTCCTCGTCTTCCAAAGAACAGGCGACGTTAAGGATAACATGTTCGACGCTGCAGTTTACTGAAAATACACGTTTATGGATTTTATTATGAAATTATCATTCAGTAGATTTTCAAGGCTTACCGTTACATGTAAATGATATGGACGGAGTATTCTCATCGGTATCTATTAACTGAGGATGTACAACCAACTTTATGCTTGTGCCTTCGGGATATAAGCTTTCCATCATTGGACTGATCACGTGTCCAATATTTGTACTAGGATCGTTAAATGGAAAATCACCTAAACATATTTCGCTAATTAGTAGGTAACCCGATCACCGTAGAAACGATAAATGATATATTCTATAATATACTTTACCGACCTCGTACAGACTTCATCATTTCGTGAAATGCTTTGAGATCGCAATCGTGTAGCGACGATCTAGTTTTTCTCACCGTAACGTTCTCGTACAAGCGAGTTTGTCGTTTTTGCTATGAAAATCAGGGTTTCTTAAATAGCATTAATTCAAAACGAAATTTCTTACTTTTAATTTAGAATGTTTTTAAATTTACCCTTCTGTCTAACGAAGTTCTCCTTCTTTCGATAGTGTTCCAAGCAGATGAATTTCTCGGAGGTAACGGCGGTGGTGCTGCTGGGGATAGAGCTGGAGATTTAGCAGACTTTTCCACAGCAACGTATACCGGATCCGAATTAACGCTTTCGTTTGTGTTATACATATAGTCGAATGGATCAAACGGGTCGTACACCGATCCAGCAACTTGCGATTGGGCATCTATCCACACGAAATACACGTCTTTAGATACATTCGTGTACCAATTTGAAACTTTGACTTATTGTTAGTAAAAATGGATTACCATCCTTGTGCCCTTGCGCGACATCGCCATGATTTTCAGTCTTAACAAGTAGTGGATCGAACGCTTCCAGCACGCTCACTCGAACGTTTGACTTATCTTCAATGTTATCGAAAGAACTCAAATCTATAAGATTATTATTTTGCTTCTTCTCTATTACTTTTAACACGCTTAGCTGCTCATCGTCCGTAGAGAATGTAGGCTTTTGAATATTACATACAGAAGAAGCAGTACTCGGTCTGTAATTCATAGGCAACGGAGGTATCTGCAAATGAGAAATTTCAATGTAATCTATAGGATCTAGTAGAAATTTTTAATCTCCGGTCGTACTGTAAAATCTAGCAGATGTAGAAAAATTCGTAAAATTCGTCCATTGATTTCGTCCCGCATTTCCGACCGAACTCGCGCGATGATTGTTTTTCGACAGTTGATAACGAGTCGCTGTCGAGGCAAGACGCGTTGGAAAAACGAATAAATCTTTAATTCACATTAAATTCCCTCTACACAGACAAAAAGATTTGTGTTAATAAATTGAAACCTGCTACATCTAATTATTGCTACTGGACTAGTACTTCGTTCAACACAATTACATGCAATATACCTGGGTAAGAAAATAATTTTTTAAATCACAAAAATTCCATGCGGGCTGTAATTAAAATGATCAATGAAATTATTACGAAAATAAAAATGAAAAATATATAAATTCGTAAACAAACGGTCCAATGAAAACTACTTACTTGTGGCGTTATATCAGGTACATTACTGTTAATACTACTGGATCTCGACATGATGGGACTAATTTTTGGAGTCCCGGGTGTACAAGGTGCAGTGGAAGATCCAAGACCTGGGGAAAGCGACTGATATCGGAAGTCTCTAGAATGATAACCCGCAGAGCTACTACTACGCGCTACTCTCGCCTGTTTTTTCAATAACGTGGGATGAGTTTCCCATTTTGGTTCTATTACTGGTTTCCTGTCGAATAAGAAGATTCGTTAATCGTTTACATTTAGACAGGCTTGGACGTTATTCCATGAAAATATTAGAATCGCAATCTTACGACGGCGGTGCGGCAGGCGGTGGCGAACAAAGCGCGTCAGCTAGAGTATCCTGTTTTACCGGGCTGGTAAAATTGATTAAGTCATCGGATTGTTCGTGACTTGTTGCAGCCGACGTTGAATTTCGTCTAGATGGGATCGGCGGTGGTGCTAATATCACAGCATTTTTAGATTGATTGGTACTAAAGGCTCCTGGCCTGGGTCGACTTCTATACTGAAATCTATCATTCAAAAACATAGAATTTCTATTGAATTGTTACCACAGAGTAACTATTAATACAAATATCAATAGTCTCGTTTACTTTTCAATGTGCTGAGCGTTGTCGGTTTCCGATGTGCCGCCATGTACAATGTTGTCTCCTCTATCTACATTGTTCTGTCGTATATTACTAAATTCAGAGCGTTGTTTCTGCAGCTTAAATTTTTCAAGAGCAAGACTTTCCAAACTCAATGCTTGCGCGCGTTCCAAGTCCTCTTGGAATTGACGTTCGTAGTCGATCACCGCAGATCTCTGACTACCTGGGTTTCTATCGTAGTGTGACATCTATAATTGAATTAGAAACTCGTTAGTACATTGAAGGACTGAAACAATAGCTATAAATACAGATACACGTTCAAAGATCAACTATGGCATCGCAGTATCTACATATGTATATATATATATATCAAAATCAACGAGTCACTAATAATAGGTAAACATCTCGTAATAAGAGTCGTGGCAGCAGAGTGTGACAAAACAACGATGGACAAAGAGGGATACTTTGTTCCGTGTGTTGTCGTTCTAACCTATACTCGAGGTATACGCACAAAAATATCCCGTTCATTCGCATTTTGCCAATGTTACGAAAAGAATAAGAGTATCAAGCTCATAATCGATAGTTTAAGTTTATTCATAAACGCTTATTGGCGGGACATAACGAACATATTGACATTTAAAGGATATGGAATAATAGGGAGTATATAATGAAAATGTAGCTGTTGAACCAATGAAATTTTCATTGATTTCAAGACGTTGAATGCGATTCATTGTATCGCGGATGGAGTGTTAGTTGGCATAAGTTCTGTCATCGTTAGAAGGACTTGTTATCAATTTAAAGGGACGGAAGTGTTACGCGTCTATGTAAACAGATTTTCGGCTCACCGTAGCATTATCTCAGCGGAATATCTCGCAATCAGCACTTGCAGAAAATCGTCGCGTCGTATGAAAATACCGTTTGTAAAAAACCACTATCACCTCTAATCAAGGAAATGACATTTTCTATCTTATTATTGGCCGTCGTGTGTAAACGAACCACCGTGCGTACGTAGTGGTTACCCACATACAAATATTCCTTGATGAACGAAGAGTGCACTGACTTGAAGCTGCTGCTGCTACTACACCAATAGACAACGTGTGTGTGTGTGTTATGTACTATACGTATATGTACGAGCTACGAGCAGAAGGCTCTCGACAAATGTGTTTATGTATTGTTCGTGTCATTACACAGTATATCCGTGTAGGGTTATATATGTAGAGTCTAGATACATATATATACATGCCATACGATTATATACGATTCACGTCTTACAATCAATGCACACGTTCGAAGTTCAAAAGAAGAATCGACCGTATACCGTAAACTGGCTGAAATTGAAACGGTAATGCTATACAGTTCGGACCATAGAATCTTTTCGTCTCGTTGCTCCATCAGCCGACTAAACTACTTGAAATCGTCACCAAACCTTATTTGATCAGACTTATGACAGACCGATTCTATGTATGTAACGCGTAGGATTGTTTACAGTTAGGAATACCATGTTTGTATTAGTAGCATGCTTATCACGTATCGTAATATGTATCCAATAATCGTAGGTATTTCAATTACAATGATAAAGACAAATCTGTTATTATAAAAATTTAATATTGTATATGTATGTGTGTAGAGACATATATCTTACATTTGTATATGTACATTGTTTTAAAAAGCGGATGACAATATTATCTTTCGATTCTGCGATATAGAAAACACCTATAAAAGTATAAAAGTTTTGCCGTTACAAAAATATAAAGAATAGTTTATTAGCAGTATAAGAATACTCGAATCATTTTTATTTACGAATAAAAGAGTTCGAGTATGCTGCTCGAGATGATGCAAAGTATTAAGTCGAGTGAAAGTGAGATTATTAAATCGTCGTTGTTTCGAGTTTCATTTAAACGTTAAATGTTAACGATTAATGTTTCGATCGTGACAAAGGAAAAAAGTCGAGAGAGTTTGTTGCAATCGTGCGTTAAGTACGAGAAAAATGCGATTTGTCGCTCGTATATGGCTATTAAAGAAGGAGACTTTGTTCCGCTGAAAATCCGCTTCCTGAGGAAATGGTGATAAATCGACGAATTTTACGAGGTCCGTACGATTCTCAGCCAGAATCCGTTCTCGCTGGACGTGGTGAGACTCCGCCTACTGAATTCGATCGGCGTGGTTGTCCTTTCGCAAGCCTCCACTCGATGGTTTCGCAGAAACGAAATGATACCCACCTTGATTTGCAGCAGAGCAAATCGCATTCCTGAAAATGCAAGCTTATCTCGTGAAACTCGTTATCTGGCACACCGGGCTGCCTATACGCGTTGTTCACTTTATTAGCGATTCGATGCCATAACATCGGTATGCGTGAAATTCCGCATCCAGAATAGATATCGATACGATAAACTCAGATGCCGCTCAGAATTACAAAATCAATTAGACCCCGAATACTCTGAATACCCGGAATAGTCGAAACATTCGATTAGGCGAATACATTACCTATGCAGTTGCGCGGTCCTTCCCCAAACGGAAGGTACGCGAAGGAGGGTCTCGATCGTTTATTTTCCTCCGTGAATCTATCCGGATCGAAGGTCGCGGGATTCGGATAGTACTCTGGATCGTGATGGAGTCCGTAGATCGGTATCATCACCCGGATGCCTGCCGGTAGTTCGACTTTTGTATCGGGTATTTGATACCGATGCTCGCATCTACGAGACAGCAACGAGGCAGAAGGATACTTTCTCAGGGTCTCTAAAATCAATTTTCGAAAGTCAATAGTTTTCGCGCTTCGAGAACATGATAGCGGATTTAGATCGCTTCCAACGAAAAATTCAATTGGAGTGTGTCATCCGATGGAAGAAGCGATAAAAGATTAAAATTTCTAACCCGTCGCGCGATAACAATGGTATTTAATCGTCGATTCAAAAATAGTCACGAACAAAAATGTATGTACCGAATTTCAGGAGTCGGTTCTTTTCGAAATAGTCGGGGTTCCGAAACGAGCTCCCGTAAAATGGAAATTTACAGAATATATGTATGTATACGGTTTAAAAATAAATTTTACCTGCAATAACCGTGTCAAGATATTTCATGCTCTGGACAGCGTCGTATGTTAATTTGCCGTTTTCGTTCTCAATGGCATCGCGAATATCGCGTCTCGTCGTTTCTTGAATATCGTTGTTCAGTGCCAGCTCGTAAAGGCAGAACGCGATTGTGTTCGACGACGTTTCATAACCGGCAGCGAAAAACACAAACGCTTGCGCGGCAATACTGGTCTCGTTCAGTTCTATAAATAATGATTGATATCGGTTATTCAGATTTCAATTAAATCCACACCGGGCCTCGGAAATACATACGTACGACTGCGAGCTCGAGTCCGAGCGAATTTATCTACTGTCTCTCATTAATGTAAATTGTAAAACACGCGCTTTCATTCCGAACCCAGGAGAGTCTAAGGTCAGTCACGAGCGAACCGACAAATTTTACCTCGATTAATTCGCTTCAAACCTACACAGTTACCAACGATAACTCTGTAATGATGATGAATTCGACGAACTGATACCAATTCAAATACAAAGAAACAACTGTACGCTGTAAGCAGGTGGAGTATATAGATTATTGGTTGTAGGGTATAGGCCCTATAATTGGCTGCATTGCGGATAAATAGGCAATGCAGCCGAACGATAAGGTCCTCTACCTTTACGCGTGAGACGAGTCACTTATCTACGCGCGAACGCAAAGTAACTACACGGGGGGAGAATTGATAAGTCAGGTTTAAACTCGCGACTTGACCTCGACCTCGGCCTCGATCTCAACCTCGACCTCGGCCGCAGTTAATTGTACCTATTTCTTCGGTGGCTTCTCCATCGTTAGCATTATCAATTTGTCCGGTTCCCGAATCGTTTTCCAAGCTACCCTTGTTCTTGAGCTCGATCAACAGGTCCATGAAGTCGTGTCTCTTGACAGCGTGCTGTTCTCTCTGGTTGATCATTCGCGACACGACGTTCGTAAAGAATTTCGTGACCCCTGGATCGATCACCTGGACGCCCAGGAGCTTGTAAAGTTTCGGCATGGCGGTTCTGAGCATTCTCCAAAGCGTGGCCTTGTAGCTTGGCTTCGAGAGTTTCTTGGCGGCTTTATGGAAATCGGATTCCTCATCGGTCAGAGCGTTTATCTGTATGCCGAACGCGCAGCTACCGGTGACGTCTATCGTAAATTTCGCCGCTAATTCGCGAACCTCGACCGCCGACGGACGATCGGTCTCCGAGGACGCGTCGATCAGCTTTTGAAATTCTTCGCTGCACTCTGCCAATAGGTAGAACATCCTTTTCAGTTTGCCGGATGAGAAGGCTGGGGTCAATTTAGCTCTGAGGCTCTTCCATTTCTTGCCCTCGAGGTTGAATAGGTGGCCAGACAATGGGTCCTGGCAGAAGAACGAACATAATTTAATCAAACACTCTCATACCTGATATATACAGTATATTGCAATATTTTGCTTCCGGACTTTTGATCAGTCGGTCTGAATAGTTTTACCTGCGAATTCACCGGGATACCGCGGTTCGGGAAGCAGGAGAAGTTCTTCACGCAGATATCCTTGATCAGATCGGGATCTCGTAGGATCAAGACGGGCGATCGAACTCGGAACACCCCGAAGAATCGTTCGTCCTTGAACCAGTCGTACATCTCCTTTATACCTTCTGGCAGGGATTTGCGAAATAGGAGCATAGGAGCGAAATTTCCGAAAAGTACGGTCGGCTTTCGGAACGGCACGCCGCGGCTCTCCCAGAAATCGAACGTCGACGTGAAGAAATAGTAAAGGATCCCCAGTAACAGCCCCACCAGGAGGAACTCCTCGAAACATTCCCTCGGCAGGCTCCACATTTTCTGCTTTCGACAAACAATTTACGATCTCGTTCTTTTCTTAAAGTCTCTGACGTTTAGTCATTTATTCGTGACTCGGTGCGTTCCGGATAGCCGCTGAACGTGAACTGTGTACAGCACACCGGATATCGGCAGAACGCGAGTATCGGTGTTTGTTCGACGTCGACGCGTAGTTGCGCGTTCCGAGTTCCGACCGTTGCGAGTAGCGAGTAAAATCAAAGAATGCCCCTGTGTGTCTCGACTGCCTCGCGTCGCGTCGTCGTCGGACCGCGGGAATCGGGACTGCGACTGTGCACTCTGATCGCGGCTACAATTACTTGACTCGGAACTTTATATATGTACTCTTTTCCATTCGCTTACACCTACTCTTTATACTTTTATACGCGCACCTGCACATTATTCACTGTCCACCCATTTCCATATTACGTATCCCGTGTTACCAATAAAGGCGAAGACACGGAGAAAGGGGGAGAGGAAAGCCTGGTCGCGTGCGATCGGAGATTGCACGTGATTACAGATTAGCGGATCTCGTTACCGATTTCAGCCCATTGCTGATCGAACGGTTCGCGTGCCCGTGCGAATCGCGCGGTTTACCGAGCCGCTGTTTAGTGTCTGGTTTCCAAACACTCGAACCACTAGGTATATCCGACAAGAGATACGAGGAGCAATGCAATGCGGAGAAACCGTTCATCACCGTCTAATCGGAGCACGCCGAAACTCTACATTCATCGCGGAACTCGCGCAACGATGCACTTTCCGTTGTTATCATTAGGACATTCTATACATATGTATTTTATATTATATTGTATTCGATTTTTCGATCAGTCTTCCGCTGGATTCGGCGCTGTAACGTGATACTATTCGAACGGCATTTGCATATCACTGCATCGAGATACGCGCTTTCTATCGCTCGAGAACTTATACGGTACACGCGCGCGGTCCCTCCTAATACGGTTGCAAAGATTCAAGTTCCACGCGGTTCTGGACATCTTCGACTCTCGTTTCCCCTTAGACTCTATCTACGTTAGTCGGTTTTTACGTAACGACCGGACCGGACCGGACCGGACCGACCGAATTCTCCTGCAAATGATGTGGTTCGATCGAATTTATCCGCTGGATTATTTTTCGAAAGTCGTAAATACCTTGCCGACTTGCCAACTTGCCGACTTGGCGAGTGCAAAGTGCCAGATGATGGCTAGGCATACACTGCTTCGGATACACTGCACGAGTTTTGGGGACAACAACGAGATAGCAGGAACTGTACAGGGGAGGGAAAAGAAAGGCTAGAGGAGGGGAAAAAAGCGACCCGTATACGCAACGAGTTGTTGTCGCGCGTCACGTGCCGATTGGGACTGGGAAATCATGCTTTACTCCGTAACCCATCTCTCCATCTCCAGTCGTTAGTCATCCGCGAGCCGCTGCTCGCTCATCGTCCAGAGATGTTTGCATCTTCGTGTCGCGTGTCACGAGCCACGATACTTTCCAGTAGACGTATCTTTGTCCTAGACCTCGTTCTCCTTTCTCTTTCCCTCGATACTAGAACCATCGAACGAATTCGGAGCTTTTATTTTACCGTCACTTGAAATTCTAGAAATACTCGCTGAAACTTATTAAATACATAATATTTATCGAAACGTATTTCGGTAATTTTTATGAAACATATATTTTAAACCAGTTACATATACTTACTAACGCTAGGCGCTTTTGTTCACAGCCTTTTTACGGTATCATCATTCTTTCTTTTCTCTTTGCACGGTTAAAAGTCTGAACATCGTCCAAAAAATATTCCCGATCGTAAGGGAGTTGAAGATATTTGTTTAACTCGTGCTTCGGTCAACGCTTTAACTCGATGTACTTATCGTGCGCAAAATATTTGTAAACTTATCGGGCACGTATATATAATTACAATCAGCGGCTTGAAGATTTAGAGGTCGATTACGAACCAGAAATTATCGTGCCAATGTTTACATTGCGTATCGAGTACGCGGAATACTCGTTCCGATTATTCCAAATTAATCTACGAATGCATCCGCATACAGATATTTGATACGTAACTTATCCGTACTTTATTAAACGTTGCCTGTATTTCAATTACGATGAAAACAGTAACGTTTGCGCACGGTCGGATATTGCTGGTATCTATAAATTGTAAATAAAACCGTGAATTCTAGGACTGTGTATGCGTGAAATATATCTACCTTGAGTTAAGAATATAAGTCGGATAATATCTTTAGACTTGTGTATCTTTCGATTCAATTTTCATCTAAGTTTTGTTTATAACTGAGAACACTTGCGCATTATTTGTTCGCACATTCCGCCTGTCTGCACACGCTCGCACTGCGCTCCGCTTCGATGAATAGTTCCTAAAACCACCGTCGTCTGTGAGCAGAGAGCGCTATAATCAGTCTTCGTTTTCTATGTCGGTAAAGCAGAACACGTAACTCGTCGAATGTACGACTAATCGTGTCTTGTGTCTATGCTTATTGTACCGTATGTGTAAGGGTACATACTATACATTGTGATATATTCGAATATTAAAATATATTGAAATGCTGTAACAATTAACAGCGGGAAACATTAATTAAAATATGCCCATGAAATGAAATGAAATTGCTCGACTGGCAGTTTGTCCAGAGTAGAGCGAATCAGAAGCGCATAAGGTGGCATCAATACTCCCGTTCACCTCACGTCATCCCGTCATTCATGTGATTCATGTAGTATGGGGCATGGCATGGGAAGCATTTGTAATTGTTTTGTTGCATTTTCAAATTGCTGTCACGGTATTGCGTTTGTCGATTTAATCTCTATTAAATACATCTTTAAAGTTACCGTTGCTTTTAAGAAAAATGTACAAAACGATCTGTATTGTCGTCTTCTTAAGTTTACTTATTAATGAAGGTATAACAACGAATTAAATGTCCATTGCCTGCAGGGTGTGGTTAATTCCGTGCAGCTTCCTTTACAACTTTAATAATATTTACAGGGGAAAGTTTATACTGCTACAGATGCAATAGTAATCACCCTGGGTGTGGCACACCTTTCAATTGGTGGTGGTATTGGGGTGAAACTTGTCCAGAATATGATGATAAATGTGTAAAAATAATTGAAAGAAAAGGAGGTATGTAATTTCGCTTGAATTTATATATCATATTCATATTTATAATACATATATCTATATAATCTGCATTATCGCGTACATTTCAGCCGAGACAATTATAACAAGGGAATGTTTGAGCTCCGTACGTAGCTTCAGAAAAGATATACCGGCCGATCGCTATGAAGGTTGTCGACCGGCTGCTAAAGATGTTCATTTAGGACATTACGTAAACAATTCCATTCATCAATTGGATATTCATAGGGACTATTACGACCAAGTAACATGGTGTTTCTGTTACTTCGATCACAGATGCAACGGCGCTACTACTATTGTTTTACCAACATTCTTATTGCTATCGCTTATCGCCTTGCAACAGTTTACTACATAAAATGGTTACGTGTCGTACGATGCCTAAGATAATCTTGTAAGTTTGCGCAGATTTAGCTTTTATAATCTTAATTTTTAAAAATCAAATTTGATTCGTTCCGATCGACTTAGTGTTTATAGATACACGTACAAAGTACAACTATTTTTCCAAATACCCGGCACAGTTGTATATAGTGTAAATAAGCACCGAACGTAACAATTTTACTGCACAAAACCAGAACCTAATCAACGATATTAATGCACGTAAAAACCATTTTATTCTTTAATTAAGGCAGCAGAATAAGAATAAGCTGATATTTATAGCTTGAATTTAGCATTAATTCCGTCCAAAATTATCTGTTGTAACAACATTACAAAAAGTACTATTTTTATACAAATACCTTTAGTCGCTAAGTATAAATAAGTATGCACGATAGGTTGTGCTTTAAGAGACTGAATAGAAACATGTTATCGCGCAATTTCGCGGTGACTCTCTACCATTTTACTGTACAACCTATCCACATGAATTATTGTTAAACGACTTTGCATACCGAACTGCCGTCCATTGTTGAACAAATAGAATTACTTTCGATGTATGCTAAACGCTATACATTAATTTTTATATCTTTTATGATGTATTTGCAGTTACGAATACCCATAATAAACTTTTAGTAAACAACAATGTCTTATTACCTACTATTCGATGGGAAAACAACAAGGAATAATTACACGTTATTATACAAAAACCACTTTTTATTATAAAACGCTTTGCGACAAATAAATGAAGAATTATTTCAATACGTCATTATTTTAAATTCTCAAAATGATTTTTTAAACCATCGAACGTACGAGACAAACTTAAATTATACTTTTGATGGAAAACAAATGCTCGCTGACAATTACAAAAGATGAAATGTTAATACTGTAAAAATAGGAAGATGCTTATATCGATACATATGTAATAAGACCGAAATAAAGTCTTTTTTAAGCTGCCTTCACAGTCTCCTCTTGACCCCTCTGTTGAACAGAGTTCTTTTGCGTCGTAACTTCTTTTTGCTTTTCTTTTTCCACAGGCTTTGTTTCCTCCCTTGACGCGGGTTTCCCCGTTTTTTCGATTCGAATAACTCTCTCGTCTTTCGATTTCGCATCCTGCTCCTTCCTTGGCGCCGTGATGGTCAATACTCCATCGGACGAGAGAGTAGATTTGAGGACGTCGATATCGCACTGTTCGGGCACCATGTATTTTCGTACAAACTGTCTCGAGATCCAGCCGTGTTCGTCCTGCTTTTCTTCGTGTTTTCCATTGACGATCACGTGCTTCCCAGAGACCGTGACGGTCACTTCTTCTGGTTCAAATTGATGAACATCCAAGGTGACTTGGAATTTGCTCCTGTCAGCTTCTATCGTAGACGCTCCGCTAGACTTTCGTCCGACGCTTCTTTCGTACGGTTGATATCTGTGATAGCCACGACGACGAGGCCTCAGAACCAAAATTTCAGTGTCCATTGGCGCCAATGAGCTAGAAGCCGGTAAATCCTCGAGGCTCATTGACCGAGGCGATCCAAAATGTTGATCAAAAATACGATGAGGCCTTTCCAGGTCCTCCCACCAATTGGAGAATAACATTGGTAGCAAAGACATTCTATCCTCTTGTCCTATATGTAGAACCTGGTAGAACTTTCGGTGACAGACGATACGACAAGCAAGACTCGAGAAACGTCGACGCAACTTTTCGCAACAGTCTCTTTCGAATCGATTCGCAATGGTCGTTCAAAGCCGGTAATGCCGATGCTGATACTGCCGGTACTGGTTTTACTGTTTTACTGCTACCACCGGTATGTATAATGTATGCAATGAACTCGCGCATGCGCGCATCTCGAGCACGTAACGAGGGCGCTGGTGTGTTCCAGTAACGTGTAGAATTTTCTCGAAATCGTATCTTCCAGCAATTTCTACCTCGGCTTTTAGAAATTAAATGAGAATCATTCGGCTGAGTAACATAATGATTCAGGCTGTACGTATTCAGCCAAAGAAGAAATGTAGAAACAGGGTTTTCAAGTATAGAAATTTAGATTGCGTAGGAACGTACGCGACGCGGACAGAGAACCGTGTCGTTTTAAATTTTCCCACACTTTGTTAGCTACACACGTGAACCGATGGAAATGAATTGATTTGAATTTTGCTCTGTATAGAAATTTGAAAATTCTTTGCTAATATCGTGTCTGCTTATATTTAATACATACGTATTTATGTACGCGTTATCTACATATGTACTTACATACGTGGATACGCGGATAGATGTACCACTACATTCTCGAAATTTCAAGAAACGACACTGTGGTTGTGCTAGCGGCGAGCGGTATATATAAATACAGGCGTGGCGGTAGAGTCGTCAGTCAGTATTCGCACAGCAACCGAGCGGTAGAAGTCGCGAAAGCAAGCGAATTTTAACAGCGCATATTCTGTGAACCGATATCGTGATATCGTTGGTATTCTCATCAAGACAACCGTAAAATGTCTCTGGTACCGCTGCTGTTCTCCGACTGGTGGGAGACTTTGGATCAACCGCATTATCTGATGGATCAAAACTTCGGTCTGGGCCTCCACCCCGAACAACTGATGACGCCGAGCCGGCTCTCGTTGTATTTGCAACCGCAAAGGAAACAACATGGCTATTACAGGCCATGGCACGAGCTGCTTCGTTCCAACGAGGCTGGCACCTCGACTGTTCAGGCGGACAAGGAAAAGTTCCAGGTCGTCCTCGATGTTCAGCAATTCGAGCCGGACGACATCGACGTCAAAGTCGTCGACAAGTTCGTGATCGTTACGGCGAAACACGAGGAGAAGAGGGATGAACACGGCTGGATTTCCCGTCAGTTCACAAGAAAATACATGATCCCCGAGCAGTGCGATCTCGACCAAGTCTCGTCGAAGCTGTCGTCGGACGGTGTACTTACCATCATCGCACCGAGGAAGGAACAGCAGAAGGTAGATAACGAGAGGGTCATCAAGATCACGCACACCGGCAAACCGGCATTGCAAACGAAGTCGACGAAACAGAAGCAGAAGACACCGGAGGAGGAGGAAAAGAAGGAAGAAGAGAAGTGAAGAGATTCCCTGAAATATCTACCATTATATGTATACATATACGTATATCTAATAGTTGCCATTCCTATTCGCATCTATCTTCATTCTAGAACTCTCGATTCTTTAAAATCATTTTCGATACGTACCGCACGCACGTAGCATACGGTAGAAGTTCAATCGCTACCTACACCGAGAACAACAATATATTTCGTTAACGTGCATTTCTCAGAAAGTATATCGAAATACATACGTGATCAAAACGTCAATTTGTACTACGTTAAATAAAGTGAGGCTTGCTGCAATTATTGTCAATAATATTTGCCGGTAGCTTGTAGGTAGATCGTTCGATTCTAGTATTTGACGTGAGCGCATACAGGCGCCTCCTAAATATGTATCTCGACAGCAAATTTTCAAAGCGCCAACGGTAGCCGAAGGGTTAAGCATTTTCTCGTTACGATAAAGTACATGAAATGTACGTCGATGTTAGGATATATATAGATGTGATGTATTGTAACCAATATCGTTTCGTTTTCATCGTTCCTATGAAATCAGCTACATAAGTATTGCAGATGTACTAGCTGCCATTATAAAAAAAAAACTGTATTTTTGTTTTTTACGTTATTAATAAAAATTGACCAATAACCGAAACTTCTTTGTGATTCTTTCAGTTTCCATAGGCCTTATCCTAAATATTCCCTAATATCCATAACGATACATCATAGCGATTATTAAGTGAAAAATAAAACACATGTATTTCTCAGAATTTTTATTTTCTTTACTCGCTGAACGTTCAATTCTGCACTTCAAAGGCGTTTCGTATGCACATTATGTGTACGATTGGCACAGATAAGGTATCAGAGTAGAGTCTATAGTAAATTCTGTTTATATATAGTAACCGTGCAGAAGTTATACGGATTCATACGTCACGTACTTACATATATATAGATACATACACGTAAAGTTCCGTAGCGAACGAATTATTATCAAATTCATCATGTCACGGTTTATTTGGATTCATTATACATATATAGATATTCTTATTATATTCACTGTGTTTACGTTGGAAGTATTTTGAGATCAGATTCATAGCTAAATTTGTCTTTTGCGAGTACAGATACCTAGAAGTTTCTTGAAAATCTGTGGGCGCCCGGAACATTCTGGATCTAACTTCGCACAGGTATAAATAGGACCGACCGATGCAACCGACAACAGCAGTTCGCAAAGCATCGAAGAAGAGTAAACATCGAAGTACGCCAAGCGACTATTGAACGATTTCGAAACGATTTTCAAAGTGACTTTCGAGAAATCTACGAACAGTAGTACACACATTCGTGTACACATAACATTACATCAGTTCCAATAAGTAACAAAAACAATTCAGTCGAAATGTCTTTGATTCCGTTGTTGTTCTCCGACTGGTGGGAAGATTTGGATCGCCCGCACAGACTTCTCGATCAAAACTTCGGCCTGGGACTATATCCCGAACAACTACTGAACCCGAGCATCCTGGATCAGTATGTTCTGCCTGCTCGGGAGCGACGAATGGGAGGGGCGATGCCCAGGAACCCGTTGATTTACTACAGACCATGGGGTGAACTCCTGCGAAAGGAAGGAGGAGGTACATCTACCGTCAAAGCGGACAAGGACAAGTTCCAAGTGGTATTGGACGTGCAGCAATTCAAGCCGGACGAAATTAGCGTGAAAGTCGTTGACAAGTTTGTCGTGGTCGAGGGCAAACACGAGGAGAAGCAGGACGAACACGGATGGATCTCTCGCCAGTTCACCAGAAGATATCTGATACCTGAACAATGCAACGTCGACGAGGTAACGTCGAGTCTCTCCTCCGATGGCGTACTCAGCATTACCGCACCTAGGAAGGACAAACCGGACGCTCAACCAGAGAGAACGATCTCGATTCAACAAACTGGAAAACCAGCGTTAAAGGAGAACGAGAAGAAAGAAGAGAAGGCGGAAGAGAAAAAAGGAGAAAATTAATTATAATTATTTTTCAAACACGTCCGTTCTTATCAATTCTAATTTGTTTTCCTACTTCACTAATTTGTTTTTCAAAAAAACTTCAGCCATATAAAGTGTTCTTTTGTATGATTTAATCTTAAGAAACTTTTTCAATAAATTGTTTGAACAACAATGCCTGGTTTTTTATCTTTGTTTTTAATTTAACGGTAAGGTAATATACAGTAACGAAAATGAAGTTCCTTAACATACAAGATCAATATTGAAACTAATATTGTAAGCAAATTTTTTTTCAAATATTAATAATAATGATTTTTACGATGTATAGTATACCTAGTCTTGTAACAACAACCAGATCCTTGAAGAAAATAATAAATGTAAAACAAAACTGTAGCTGAATCAATTTAATAAAAAAAAATAATAAAGTTTTGGAAATCTGTAGATTATATGGCTTATGCGAACGACATGTTCGAACTTCGTACAAAAATTATAGCCAATCCACGAGGCACGTTAAAACATTTCACATTAATTTATTATGTGTACCTATATTATTATTTCACAACATCGTGTTTACCATTAATCTATTATTTTTGTACAATTTAAAGATAACCAAAACTGGTACTTTACATTACCGAGTATTATAATGTTTAAAGCTATAAGAATATAAATACAATTTGCATTTAACGCATATAAATTGTTAAATTATACCGATCGAATTTATACATACAGGTTCAAGTTGAGGGAAATATATAGGTAAGTACTTGTACTGTACATTCTACATGTTATTTACTACATTCGTTGTAAAGCATTCGATTGGATTGTTTGCGTTACGCTTCGCGAGAAAACCAATTAACTAATCAATTTTTCTGTCGGGATTATTACGGATTGCTACATTATAGAATATATAGTGTTTTTATTGAGTCAAGTTTATTTCAAGTATATGCATATCGATAGAGCTATATATATATATATATACGTATGTATCGGTACTTGTATTTTATTGTCGGCGAGAAAACTCGAGTTCCTGGATAATTGTTACAAAGTTTTGTTAAATGCATTATAAAGTATTAAAACGGGATATTCGCTCGTTAAGATCCAGGCAATTGTTCAGGCCTTATTACCTTGTAGAAAATTCATTATAAACCTATACACGCTATATCTTTCAGCAGTGCAATCACAAACGACTCCACCGTATTATCCCTTTTTTATCCTTATCGAATGTAATTCGGTAAATAAATGGATTTTTTTCAATATTGCTTTCAACTATGGTTTAACAATTTACAAAGCATAGAATGTATCGGAAGTTTTAATATCAGCTATCCTTTAGCACTTCTTTTAATATAGAACCTGTATTTCTGGCTGGAACGAAGTCAGGGAATGTTGGAAGATTTACGTTGGACAGCAATAATGTGGATTGTGTTGATGACGTAGAATGCTGTCTGCTATGGCCAGGTTTTTGTAAAGACTGTAAAAAGAAACACGTGTATTATACATAGCGTAGTTTCGCGTTGCACAAAATGTCTAAAATATATTCCATCGTGTGTTCATACCGATGTGTGTATAGGTAGTGCGGGTAACTGTGGTTTAGGTATCGATTCGCTTTCTAAAAATCTCACGAACGCTGCTGTCAAGGAGGCTTCTTGATCCTAAAAAGTATAACATAATTTCTATATCGTGTTTCACATTCATGCCGAATACGAGTAATATACGTACTTACGTACATGTATTAAAAAACAAAATTTACCTTGTTTGAAATATTAGAGCCGGTACTAAGACGCGAAAACCAACCGTTTTGGGCGGCCGCGTTGTTCAGACCAGTTTTATCTCTTTCTACTTCGTTGAAATCCAAAATTGTGGAAAATACCCTCAGTACCGAAGATTTGTCTACCGTAGACGCAGTTAGATAGCCCAAGAGAAGATTTTTAATGAGGGTTCTGAACAAATTTATTTATCATATTAGCAATGTCGTTTGTACAGGATGCATTAAAGCAAAGTGAAAATGAATTTACTAACTTGTCAACTTTTCCCTCTCCGCTTTTTTGTGCTTCCTCTATCCTTTGGTCAGCGGTAATTACAAGATTGGTCAATCGGTCCACTACAAATATACGTTAAAGAACATGAGAAATACAATGGTAGAATTAGTAGTAGTAGTAGCAATTATAGCAGTAGTAGTAGTAGTAATGATAGTAGTAGTAGTAGTAGTAGTAATGATAGTAGTAGTAGTAGTACTAGTACCGAATAGAATATATCAATATGATTCTTCGATCAAGTAAAATAGTTCTCTGTTCAAGGAATATTTTAGTATCTTGGATATTTGATGTTTATACATATGCATTCCAGCGTTGTAAGGTTGGCAGATTCGAAGGTTGAAAAGACATGAGCGTAAGTATAACACAAGTACTGGTTCTTCGAATATCACACCAGTACCTGATGTAATACTCACACCCGTGTCTTAATTGCTCATGCTGCATTCTTCATTCATCATGCCGTACTAGCAAACTAACTTTCACACATGCCACTAGAAGTAAGAAAGCTTATATATTAATGTAGTAATAAATACTTTAGTATGTTACAATAAATTATAGTAATATAATTAGTGTGTTACAATAATATGAACTATTGCATTAGAGCTCTCGAGCTGTTCGATTATGATTTCCTTTTTTTCTTTTTTTTTTTCTATAACTCACAGATAGAAACGAAATTCATACGTTTCCGATGCAAGAGAAAATAATTTCTTACAAAATTTTTACAAAAATGAAATAAATCAAGAATCGATTATTGCATTGCGAGAACAAGATTAAACACGGAAAATATTCATTATTAATTGGAAAATGAAAAAATTTTTAAATACATGCTTTCATCTTTGTAGGATCATGGTAACGGGTGGGAAACCCCACGAGGTAATATGAGCTGTTACAATTTACACGCTCACAGTTACCGCATGAGATTACCCACTCTAACGCTACCAAATTATACGTGTGCTTTTATATATCTTTTTCTTACACGCGTGTATCGCGAGTCTATCGTTACAACGTACAGCGTACAATATATGTATATAAATACAATATCTGTAGTTGAAAATTCTGTGGAAATGCGGTATATTTCTGTCCAATTTGCACACTTGGAAATCGTACGATTGCAAATATAATCAACGTGATTATACAATTGAGCGCGATGGGTGATACGATAGGTAAGGTACATATGTATAAATTCACAACTTAAGCGTATGATTTAGTAGTATTGCAGGCTCATGGTAACTAGCATTTTTTTTTCCTCAAGGATCAACGAGTAAGTGCCTAAGAGCACGATATTACCTAAGCATCGGTTTTACATTGTATCGTGTGTGCACCGACCATTCGATCGTATATAGTATACTACTATATGTATAAAATATGTGGATGCAAAGAGAAAACGCGCAAACGTGGAATGCTAGATTCGCAGAATTGGAGAAGTGAAAAAAAAAAGTAGTTTGAACTTTTATACATACATACAAAGTAATGTACAATTGAATGGTTCGCTCATGTTCCATTTCTGGATGCGACAGATCGAGAATTTCTGTTTGGAAACGTGGGAGAAGATAGTACCAGCACCAGTGGCAATGCATGAGCCAACGAAGATGTGATTTAGTGTGCTAAGGCGACGATCCAGTTCGTAGCCGGATACCAGCAAGAATCCTGGGCTGTTCTCAAAATCCCAGAATTACCAGCTGATATTTGACTACGTCACCGGCGTTTCTATGTGTTTGCGTTTGCAGATTAGTCACAGATCACACTCGAACCAATAATTACAGAGTGGGATTTGAACCGTGTCACCAGTGCATAAACTAGAATGACAGTGTACGATATTTAGCAAGTTGATTAATAGCAAGCTGTGGGAATACCAGGTCCGTTTGCACAATTTTATTACAATAGATATATGTATGCGCTCGTGGAAAATGTTGATACGACCGTATATGTTAGATATGTCTAGTTTTTTCATATTGTTATCCGTGCGATTGTACGTACTGATTGGCGTATCAGCGAATAGTCCCGCAAGATATCTCCTCGTCTCGAATTTAAACTTTCCGTAAATTCATCGAAGAAAAGTATATTCCGTGATTACAACCAAGTCCAACGATTAAGCGACAATAAATTAAGCGACGCTCAACTTAGAATGTTAAGCCTCGATAATGTTTTTGTTACATCGTTATTTCAAATTTGATTTCACTCGAAAATCCAATAATCTATGTATATGTACATAGATATATAACCACACCAAATAAGCACACAAACGTATTATTTACTTACATTTAGCAACGGTTCGCGTTTTCCGAGTTTCGCGTCGCACGTTTGAAAATAGATTAAGGAAAAAATTTATCAACTTGTGCGTATGTATTGAAATTCCATGACACGGTGTTCGATCGAGAAATTTTTTACGCGTGGTCAATTTTAATTACAAAATTATGCTAACCATGCGAGATGTAAAAGGGACAAGATGCAGGCAGAAAAAAGAAATGTGATATATATAATAATAGCAGTAATTATAAAGTCGAATAATACCTTCTTCGTTTAGTTGTTCGATACGTTCTGTTTTCTTGTCGAGCTGCTCGCTCAGTCTGGACGCTGCTTGCAAGCCTTCTTTAGCTTCGGTTAATTGCTCCTGTTAACAGGTATTAAAAATAACATTGAACCACCGACTCGACAAATACGCGATCGAACCGAACGGATGCGCACCTTAAGATTAACAATGTCGTTGGCTAATTCCTCTTGCCTCTTGTACGATTCGTTCACCTTCGCTCGAAGCCTCCCCGTTGCCGCCCCGATGTCTTTCTCTTTATCTGAAATATCGAAGAAATGGCGTTGTTTAAGTCGTTCGTACTCGTTCCTGGATCTAGAAGGCTTCAGAAATATACCTCGTTGGAACTGCTCCAAGACGATTTGCAAATTGGTCAGGGACGCGGACTGCGATAAAATTTTGTTTTCCGCGCTGGATAATTTACTTTGAATATCGTCCCTTTGCTGAACGATCAGTGCCATTTGCTGCTGCAACGTTTCCACTTGTTGATTCGCCCTGATATTAGCGGACGTGTACGCTGTCGAACTGTGTTTCACTTTTTCTTCGGCTTGCTGCAACTTCGCTTCCAATTCCTGTCTCGCTTCCTCGACGATCAAAGCCTCTTCCGTGTAAGTGGACTCGATCTCCACCAAATGCGTTCGCAGCCTCTCCAATTCTTTCTCCGCGTTTGCTGCCTTGTTCTGGCTTTCGGCCAGCTGATGCTGCAGTATCCTGTAATTGGACTGTTCCTGAATCAAGGCCGCCTCCAGCGCATTGCACTTTTCGTTGAGAATCGCGGTCTCTGCCAGAAGCCGGAAGTGTTCGACGATCCCGCAGGTTTCGCCGATTTCGCGGATTTCACGGACTTCGCGGATTTCGCCGGTGCTCGGCGCCTCGACGTTCATCGGACGCTGTTGGACCGCCTGGAGTTCGTTTTTCGTCCGTAACAATTCCGCCTCCTTCTCGGATAATTTTGACGAGTTTCCGTCTCTCTCCGCTATCAAGCTCTGAATTTGCGCCACCTGCTCGTTCAATAGACGCGTCAGCCGTTGAATTTCCTCGTGGTATTGTAAGCTTTCGTTGTGCTTCGCGGTAACGAGCCTCACCAGCTCGTCTCTTTCGTTTTTCACGACCGCAAAGTTGTCCGAGATTTCCGCCGTGTTTCTTGCACGATCCATCGTTGCCTTCAGCCTATTTACCTCTTCGTCTTTCTCTCTGACCAAATGGGACAAATTCTCGATCGTTTGCCTGGCCATGTCGGCCGACTCCGCGTTACCCTCGACGCTGGCTTGCAACTTGCTCCGCGTTTCGGCGATTTCGCCGATCAGTTTCTCGTTGTCGCGCCTGAGAGTGTCGTTTTCGCGCGATTTCTCCTCGAGAAGCGCCGCTAATTGTGGACCCTCGTCGGTGCCCTCTCTCTCGTTCTCGCGATTCGACGGTTCGTTGTTCCGCTGTTCCAAGTCCGCTATCTCTCGCTCCAGCTGTACGCATTTACTTCGAACGATTTCGTTCAGGGCCCGTAAATTCTCGTTGTCTTCGGTCAGTCTCGATGCCTCTTCCGACGACTCTTTCCGCCTCTCCGTTTCGTACCGAAGCTGTTCGTTTGCCGATTCGAGTTCTTGGATTTTCGTACCGAACGAAGAAACCTGGTCCCGCGATAGCACGTATTTCTCCTCGGCCTCTCGCAACTGTTCAATGATCTCGCTCAACTCTCTCTCCTTGTTTGCCACACGTTCCTTGAGCTCCTGCTGTTCCTGCTCGAGCAACGATTTCTCCGTGTTCACCAAGTCTATCTTGTCGTTGGATTCGTCCTGGACGGCGTGTATCTGCTCCAAAAGCGAATGTCTCTCTTTCGTCAAGGCTTCGCAGTCCTGACTCAGTTTCGCGATCTGACCGTCTTTCAGGTTTATCTGGTCGAACGCTTCATCTAATTCCTTTCTCATATTCAGGATATCGTACTCCAAATCGTCTCTCTCACGGATAACCTTGCCGAGTTGCTCCTCAAGATTCTTCGACACGTGATCGTCCTCCTTCTCCAAGGCCATTTCTCGCCACTTGGAGATTTCCGTTTCCAACTGATCGTTCTTGCGCGACAGCTGTTCGTTTTCTACCTCCATCTCGTGTTTGGCTTCACGGAGAATCACCAGACTGCCCTCGAGCTGTTTCCCGTTCGAAGTGGACGCGGTGAGCTCGCGTTTTGCGTTTTCCAGGTCGAGCTTGAGCTCTTCGACAAACTCGACGTTCTCCTCGAAGTCTTTGCATCTCTCCAACAACGCTCTCAGCTGTTCCCGCGTTTCCTCGTTCGACCACTCCAGATCGTCGATCTTCCGGCGCAGTTGATCGTTCTCGTCTAAAGTGACGTGCAGCTTGCGATTGAGATTCTCGGGAGGGCTGTCGGTCTCTTCGACGCACTCCGGGATGTCCTCGAGTCTCGTTGGTTTCTTGGTTCTGGCCGGAGTTGGCCCCAAGGCGTGCCCGTGCTGTCCGTGCTGCGCGTGCTGTCCATGCCCGTATCCGCGACTCTCGAATCGCGCCTCGTTGAAACCAATACCCCGTAGTTTCGCGTTCTCCTTACGCAGCGAATCACCCTCGGCCCGAAGTTGCTCGAGCTGCTCGTGCAGCGATTCGATTTCGGATTCCAGCGAGGCGACACGTTCCTCGGTGGCCTCCGGTATGGACGGCAGATTCAACTTCAGATCCTGGATTTCCAGCATCAGCATGTCTATGTATGTCTGCATGTCATCGCACTCGATCCGCAAAGTTTCCTTTGTCTCCGCGGAGCTTCTCAGTTTCCGGTTCAATTCCGCCACCTTCTTCTCCAGCACGTCCTTTTTCCATTCCGCGTCGACGTATCGTTTCGTAGCCTCGAAGATCGACACGTCCGGCTCCGACTCCACCGCCGCGTTCTTCAAGATGTCGTTCACTTTGGCGGTCAGCTGGTCGATCGACGATTCGTCCTTTCCTTGGGCCTCCGTCTGCACGAATCTGTCTTCGTTGCTAGTGCCGTTCTCCGTCTGGACGAATCTGTCTTCGTTGCTAGTGCCGTTCTCCGTCTGGACGAATCTGTCTTCGTTACTAGTGCCGTTCTCCGAACGGTCAGTTTGGCAGGAACACGATACCGTTTCGATTTCGTTTCCGACTCCGACTTCGACTCCGACCCCGACTCGTTTCGTCGCTTCGTTGTTCGTCAGCGTACCCTCCAGCTGGACAACCTTGTCCTGAGCCTGGTTGTAGTCCACGTACAGCTGTTCGTAAGCGTTTTGAAGGCATTGGTGCTTCTTCTCGATTTCTTCCTTGAGGGACAACAGCTTCTCTACAACACGCGAAGAGGTTTCAATCCCAATGATGCGATGCGACCCGTACGATCGAATTTACTGCGCGTAGCTAACAATTAGTACTCACGAATCGATTCCTCGTGCTGTTGGTCCAGCTCCTCGACGCTCGCGAACAGTCTCGTGTTTTCCTCTTGGAGTTCCTCGATCTTTTTGTACAATTCCGTCTCCCTGTTGTTCGATGGTTCGACGGATCCGTCGTGCCGTTTCCGATGGTCCGAGTGGCTCTCGCCGGATTTTACCGCGGCGACCGACTCGTTATTGTTGCCGAAGCTGTCGGGTTTCTGAAATTTCTCGTCGAAGTCCGACTTCTCGCATTTCTCCCGGCCGTCGGCCGGGTCCCGCTTCTCGTTCTCGGTCTCCAACGCTTTCAAAGCGGAGCGCACCAGATCCTGCTTCTCGAGGGAGTTCAATTTCGACAGCACCGTACGAAAATCGTTGATCAACGATGTTTCGTCCGGTTGCGCGCGTTTCGTGTTCTTTTCGGCTTCTCGGCTCTGATCGGATACGAAGGAAAGAGGAAAATGTAATTGTTCGAAGTTCGATTAAAAATAGATTTAAAAAAATAGTTTTTTTTCAGATTCTACCTTTTCTTCCATTTGTATGATACGATTCACCATGTCCTGCTTGGCTCGCAGAAATTCTCCCGTCTGATGCCCGTCGGAGAGATCATCTTTCAAAGAGGAATTCACCTGCGTAAAACGAATAGTTTTATCAGAGATTTTCTTTCGCGAAAGAAATCACTAGCATTCCCCGCCGCGAACAATCGGATGCCAACGATACAACGCGTATGTATGTGTACAATACAAAAGTGTTCCAAAATTCCTTCAACTCCCGGAAATGGGAGGGTCCTGAGGTGATTCGATGCAGCATTTTCCTTTGCAAAAATGGTCTCCGTGGGAGTTATTAGCAGAAAAACACGGACCAATCACAGCGCGGCTACAGCGGACGGACTCTGGCTCGTCCAACGGCAACGCGACGCTCAGCGGGACCAGCCGCCGTGCCGGAATCCGTTCACTATAGCTGCACTCTGATTGCTCCGTGTGTTTCTTTAATAACTCCCAAACAAAGCCACGGCGACCATTTTTGCAGAGGAAAATGTTGCTTCAAATCACCTCAGGAGCTCCCATTTACGGAGTCGAATACACGGTACACGATATACGATGCACAATGCACCATATACAATATCGATTTCGATTGAAGATAACGCGCAACGACATGTGTCGTCACGTGCGTGTATGCACACGTGGAACGGTCGGTGGTGCTGCGCGCGGTTAAAATTAAACGCAATTATCTGGAAACAATTACAACCGTAATCGTGTCTTTTATGCTTAGTAGGACAGCGGAGACGGACAACGTGATTATTAAACGCACGGTGCAAAACAAAAAGGAGAAGAAGATTGCGTAAAGCGAACGAACGTACGAATCTCGAAACAACTGTGTACTACAATGTAAATTGATAAAAAGCTGAGAGAATCCATGTAAGTACGGGTAAAAGTTGACGAGCTGTATGCACGTACGCGCAGTTAAACAACAAAATGGCGACCGATTCGCAATTTCGTAAATCGAACCGACGAAACGCACGAACACGATACGATGTACAGTAAGTATCTTACCATTTGAACGCGTTTCAATTCGGTCTCCAAATCGCGTATTCTCATGGTGGCTTGCGCGAGTTGTTCCTGCAACTGCCGCGCTTGAATCTGATTTTTCGAATTTCGGTTCTTGGTGGACACCGGATCCCAGAAGAATCCTTCGCTGTCGTCATCCTGGTGGCTGCCGTTCTGCAACGATCAAAACAACAGCAACGTCAAGTATGCATTTTCCGAAGGAGATCTCGACTCGATTTAATTCGATTCGACGACGGTTCGTCTTCGAAATCACGCGAACCGTTGCAACGGTGACGTTCCTTCGAGACCTCGGTAACGCAGGATGCGACCACCGAGGCAACCGTATCATTAGTAACATAGTATTGTTATGCACGTTTACATAAGAGGCTCGTAGTGTGAGCAATGCACCTAGTATGGCGCTGTTCGACCGCACGTTCGTTCGGCAAAAAAAGAAATATATAAAAGAAGAAAAAAGGACGGGACGGACACGGTAGAAGGAGGTATAGGAGGCGAACGAGGAGTTAGGGGGGAGAGCGCACTTATGCAATCCAAATTACAAGTGATCGCAAAAGTCTTCGAGGAAGAGAAAGAAAATATATTGGTGGTTTTTCGAGCTGCATATCGGTTTTTTTTCTTTTTTTTAATTGCTTCGTGCCCCTTTCGCTGTGGAAACGATGTCAAGATTTTACACTGAATTTACAGCGAATCGAGACCTTACACAAGCCTTGTCATTTCATAGGAATTGCCTGGATCTGGATTATGTAATCTTCGCTGGCACTCTCTCACGTGTTCCATGCGTACTCGCCGTTCGTTTTTATTCATCCAGAGGCCGTGCTCGAATTGCAACGAAACGAACACAATGAAATTCTTCCTGCCGATGGCGTCGACGGCGAAGGCCGAAATCGATTCGCGCAGAAACGCGGCATTTTCATTCCGATTACGCGATCAAAGAAATATATCATAACAATTCCCGATCCGGAAAAATTTATCTTTCCGTCGAGTAAGTATCTTCTTCCCTCCACCGAAACGAACGAATTCACGAAGAAACGTTTCCACAATTGTATCCGGATCATTGGAAGAGCAGCTCGGTGTTTCCCTCGATCGATCCTAAAGTCCTTCCCGTCGTCTATTACCATAATTCTATAGAAATTATTCAATGAGCCGTTCTCATAGTCACGCATTGTCCCGACAATGAACTACAAAACGGTTTTTAATCTGACAAAAGTTCTCCCCCCCTTCTCCTCTACCAAGATTCACCTTTCGACCGGCCTTTGCGTTGTCCAAAGTTCTTTCATCTGAAAGTCAATTCACGATATCCATATTTCCCATTTCGACCCGCATAATGCGAACGCTGACTAACGCGAACGTTACCGCTGCGACGCGATGCTGCGGCTCGACGAAGATGCATCTGTTTCCACGCGCGATCGCGAGCGGCCCGGACCTGTCTCCTCTTCTCTATCGCGATTGTGTGTCATTGATCTCGCGGAACGAACGCTCTCGGAATTACATATTTAAGAAATTCGTTCGACGTTCCAAATATGTAGGATACCGTGCCACACGGACCTTCCAATGAATAAGAAACGAACGAAGAATTTCTCTCTCGAATAATTCATTCGCGGTATCGTCCGCGTCCGTCGAATTACGTTATATATTCAACGATATTACACGAACATTGGGAAATCTAGTTCGCGTAAAGATATTCTATTCCAGTGAAATTTACCTTTTAATGCTCGATTTGTTCGATCGATGGTTCATTTCTAATGGTGCCTGGTCGCGTCGTATCGGCGATATCCTTTACGTAAGGAAAACAAATATAATTCTCCCCATCAGGTGGTCCATCGACCCCTAAAATCTTTTTTTTTGAGATATCAAAAGCCTGAAATACGAAGCCACAGCCGGGACACGAGATCGAATGACCCCGTGATATTTCAGTGGGACAGCTTGAAACAAACAAATGAACGTCAATCCGTTGATCGATGCGCTAAGGCTAAACGATTCGGTGTCGCGTCGATGCATACTGCATGCATACTATTCACTCGAGATCCCCTCGGATATGCGAACGATATCGATGCCTATACAGATTCCAATACCGATATGGAAAAGGAAACCGGAAACCTAAAGCGAAAATTAAAACGAAACCGAAAAAGCTTTAGAGTCGATCTTGTGAAATGCTAATCGACGCGCTATGCGTTTACTCGGTTCGATTCAAACCGCGATAAGACGTCTCCCCGGAGTCCGGACTGTGCGGGCCAACGCGTTCCGACAGCTCGCTCGATCTCGAAGAAAACGCGCTTCCGTTCGAGTCGACCGATTCTACTAGCATCGATAGTGCGAACAAGCGACATCGAAATATTTAAACAACTACGGGAACGTCGTGTGACGAAAAAAAAAAACGAATCGGTCCGGAGGCGAGCTCGCGCGCGCACGTGTCTCCCAAATGGGGGGAAATTCTAATGAATATGAAAGAGGCCTCTCCGTTAGGTCAGGTCAAGGAATAATGCATCGTTTGACTTGCATGCGGACAAGCGACAAAAGTTTCCTCCTTTTTTCCATTACGGTCTGTGTATATGGTTGCTTCACCTTGAGCACTTGGTTTCTTACGATTACGACAGCACGGGCTCTCGGTAGCAATTTCTACTATAGTACTTTAACGCTCCGGGAGACCGACGTGACGTACGACTTTTCTATTTCTCCGCATTTTTACTCGTTCAGTCCATCGACATCTTCCTTTTATTATGCTAAAATCGACCGGGCCCGTTTTCCACGCCGTTCACAGAGAGACCCGAGGCAGACACATTATGCCCTGCGTTTGAACAGGGATCAGCGTCTTATTTGCTTTTCAGAGGGTAATTAGAGGCGATTCATGTGATATTTACGACGCTCCGGATCCTAATCCCCCTCCCCTCCTTAAATTTGAAATTCTATTTTTCTCTCAGACGAAACAGGAAATTACGCGCGCGGTGCGTCCACTTATCGACTGAAACGAAAACGAAAACGGAGGAAAGTAGGAGCCAGCGACACGATGAACACGTGAAATTACAATGAGTACATACAGGGTGACGCTGGTATCGTCAAACCGACGGCCACTGATAACAAGAGTTTTGTTTTAAAACGCTTCGTGCTCGACTCGCGTCGATTTGAATATTCTGTAATTTTTACAGTTCATACGAAGCATGAATATTCGTATGTAGAATCGCTTGCGAACAACCGCGAGAAAGGACGCCCGCGCGACGGCCTACGCGGCGACACTTCGAAGGCACGTTTTTTCATTACATTATGGATAGCTCGGAGTAATAATTTTTCGATCCTAGCAAACTGTGTACACTGTTGACGCGACAACGATAACGGTTCTCCTCTGTTTTTCATCGATACGTTAAGGTGCACGATGCATGTTTGCTCTTACGTGTAGTAGAGGTGTACATACATGCATGTATACACCTATTGCTAAAAAAATTGACACTATCTGTCGCAGCGACCTTTGACGCGCCTCGGGAATATATGGCTGCGACAATATAAATTTATAGACGCGCGTTAAAATGCTCGCAACGATTACCGCCGCAAGTCAAACAAACCGGCGGAAACTTGACTACGCAAGAAGCTCTCTCTATTCTACCCAGAAATTTCGCGTCTCCCGCCGCGGCGTTGCGCGTTCGAGCTTCTTTTTCACTTTAATATTCACCGATATTCCCATCGATTTAGATTCCGACTCCATTTCCACTTCCACTTGAATTATGGAACTCTGAGGACGATTGAAACTGATTTGCAACATTCATGCAGTTATTCTTTGAATTATATATTTACGTAAGATGTCGCAAGCAGGTTTCTCGGGAAGAAATGAAAACCAATCGAATACGATACTCCATCGTTTCGAAAATCGATTGAACTATCCTGCGCGTTCGATAACTTTTCAATCTACAAAAGCTAGGAAAGTAAACCAGGTTATCGCTCCGGGAACGTAAGAGGACGCGAGGGAACGATATTCTATGTTCTTTACGGTGCGATAGGCTTACGAATGATTACCGATTACGCGTACCCCGATCGCGATCTACTTTCGGCAGACTTCATCCGAACGCATCCGAACAAATCGCCGATGCGTTCGTTCGTTTCGAAATATTTCGCTCCGAGTCGTTTACGCTCGTACCGGGTTTCTCCGGTTGAGAGGCTCATCGAAATATAGGCTCGTTCTAATTACTTTGAATAAAAATAACCTTTCATTAACACTAAACCTACCGCCACCGTTCAACTGACCGGTTCCAGATTTTCTATTTCACGATTATTGAGATTACAAGGTTGCTTTCGTGGTAAATGATTGAATAAATACATTTAATAGAGCAGATATCATAATATGAACCGCACAATCTTGTTACTTTTATAAGATAAAATCTGCCCGCTAGTTGTACAGCTCGGTAGGATTAGCGTTAATGAAATAAATGTTATTTTCAAATAAACCTGTTCCCGTTAAAATTGAACATTATATTATAATTAAATAACATATTTTCCATTTTGTTCAATTACTTTTTACTATTTTTTTATGAATAAATATCCTAATTTTATCTTTGAATTTTTATTTAAAAATGCTATGAACTTTCGTTCCAATCCAATATTTAGGGACAACATGACTATCTTAAAAATGCAAAGACCAAATACATTCCCATGGGTTTATTCCGGTACGTTTGAACGCAGAGTCGGCAACGATAAGCCGGAATCGTCAAACGATACCGACGAATTCGATATGTATGACAGTAATTTGTCGCGAGCCGATTAAACGAGTCCGATCCGAGTGATCAACGATCGAGACTAATCGCTGCGAATCGAAGCCAGCTGGGCGCTTCACTTACAAGATACAGGTGAAAACGAAAACTCGAGTAAACAGGAATAAAATTCTGAACGACTACGTTATTCGTTCGCATAATTTCTGCGCTCCCGTAGGTCGGCTCACGGAAGCATAAATTTGCATAATGATACGGAGCAGAGTTTCGACTAATCGCAATACATAGTAGCAGCAGTCGCAGTCGCGGTCGCAATCGTAATCGAAGTCGTTCCCCTCAAAGTGTACTCTCCGCGGGCGCTTCACCCTTCAATTGACACGTTACACACACGTTAGTCGCGTAGGACTGCGTCGATATTATACGTCAAGATCGTAAATAAACTTCGAAATAGGTGGAGACTGTGTATTCAACGAGAGCAAACACAGCGATACCGGACGGGCAGGATTAAATTCACTTTTATATGGTTTTGTGGATGTACGCCGAGGTCTTCCAGTACTAATTATAATCCCGCCAAGATAAATGACGTCAAAACTTCAAACATGGTGACGAGCCATCCAAGCACTATTAAATGTATATTGATCACTCCTCCCCGGTACGAATGAATCACGTGCGGCAAGGACACGCGCAACCTTACTAATCCCAACGATAATTATCCCGTCATAGTAACGCCGTTCGAACAATAAAGGTCGAACCGTTACGTGCATTCGAAATTCGAAATATTAGGTTTCCCGGGAAAGTTCGCGTCGTTTTCGATTAATGTGCTCGATGCAAATTCGGAGTAGTTTTTAAGAAAACTAATGGCACGGTTCAGAAAGGGGGAGCTTAAAAAATAATAAAACATTTACCAACAGGAGATTGTGTATGTTGATGTTATATAGAAACTTTTAGGACAACCTAATATGTACATACATATTCCTGCGAGTAGGGCTGGATTGTTTGGCGATTTATCGAAACGATCGGGCCGGGTCGGGCCGGGTCGGGCCCGGTCGACGGCAGTATCTACGCGAACGGTAAAAGAACCACCGATAGTGACCGTGGGAAAGGAAGCTCCTATCAATGGTTGCATAAACCGTCGACTATTCTAATCTGGCCCGACAAGGGGTCCAACACGATGTTCTCGTCACTTTTTCTCAAGCGCGATATTATTTAAGCTCGATAATGATTTATCGATAAACCCGTTGCAAAACGATAAACGCCTTAAAGATTTTTCGAACCCGATAACAGACTTTGAACGTTTAAAGAGAAGCATTCCTCGTAAAAACAACGGAAGAAATGGGCTCGCGATCGGGAAACGTTTTCCTGCGAGGCGATTGAACCGATCAAACCGAACGACCGATGTTAAGCGACGTTAAGCGACAGGACGTAGAGTGCGAACAGATGCTACTCAGTATTCTAATGCGAGCTATGTCAACATAAACCGTAATAAAATTTCCATTACATCGTCCGTATGTGTCCACGCGGTTTGTTTTAATCGACCGGGGCTGCGACACCATTGCGTTGCGTTGCGTTGCGTTACCGGTCGGAGGAGCTCGTAGAAAATTCGTTTCGACGCTACGGCTCCTATCGACTGCCGCGACAATCGTCGGTCGAAGCTGAACAACCATCGACCTGTTGCGAAAACAATTCCTCGACGCGACGCTTTCGCGCGCATCTCTTTTCATTCAGATCATTTCGCTTGTTGTTCATGTTCGAAATCTTAAAACCGAAGAATAGAATTACGAGATGTCCTTTTTCCTTTAATTCCTTTTTTACACTTGTACAATATACAGGCTGTCCCAAAATTCCTTCAACTCCCGGAAACGGGAGGTTCTCGAAACATTCTCTGCAAAAATAGCCGCCGCAGTTTCGTTTTAGGAGTTATTAACACAAAAGAAAGAACACGGACCAATCAGAGCGCGGCTACAGCGGACGGATTCTGGCTCGCCCAACGGCAATGCGACGCTCAGCGGGACCTGCCGCCGAGCCGGAATCCGTTCACTATAGCTGCACTCTGATTGGTCCGTGTTTCTCGTTAATACCTCCCAAACGAAGCCACGGCGGCCAATTTTCCAGAGAAGAATGTCGCTTCATATCACCTCAGGAACCTCCCGTTTCCGGAAGTTGAAGGAATTTTGGGACAGCTTGTATAATCCTTAATCCCCCTTTCACACAATTTTAAAACAAAGTCAAATTTTCTGGAGCATCCGCTAATTTTAGCTGCGAGCCGCCGCTGCTTTCCAAAATGGCCGTATCGTCGTCGTGCGATGCCACGTAGCGAACCTTATTTTGGAGAACCTTAGAAATTGTAAAAAGTCGAGATAAATGAAGAGAAAAGGGGAAGAAAGAATTGGTCAATAACGAGCAACAAACAACAACCGGGTAAACATGGAAGGAGGTCACGATAAGAACCAGGCAACCAAAGGTTGTCCGCTCCCTCCACCTAAATACGTCACTCCAGGTATCAGGAATAACGAAGGTTCGAGCATTCAGCCGTTCGGTGCATTGTTCGTACTGCAAATATTAGCTTCAGTCTCGAGCGCACCACCAGTATATGTATTTCTATTCGCCGTAAAAGTCGCGACTCGCCCTACAACGTCCACCATAGAAAAATCTCTCGAGTACCGAAATCTATACAGCCCGGCAGACGCGGTATCGTAACACATCGTTCTCGCCAACGTCCTCCCTTTTTATCCCCCCTCTTTATTTCCTTTTTGTTGTTCCCGATATTCTCGTTTTCCAATACCGTTTCAATTATATCGCGTGCCGTACGTTTCCATGGCGCGACTGATCGATGCCAGAAAGCTGCTCGGACACTCATCGTTTAATTTCGAGAGGGAAATGTATGTACAATCCGTCACTATTCCGAAATGTTTAACATTAAACAACCCACCGAGCACTAAGAGCGATAAAAATGTTTTAGCTTATAAAAATGACAAGACTCCGTTTATTCAGATTTTGAGCAATTTTTATCTGAACATGTGCTTGAATAAAAGAATTAGTAAGCGACTTCATAATTTCAATAATTGAAAAATGAAAAATATAAAACCGGTGGTAGGTTTAATTTTTTGGCATAGAAGTTACTCGTGCAGGCTCGTCTGTTTACTCGGTCATATCGACCATTACTTGACATATCGTCCCCGATATTTTTGTATATTCATTTTCCCACTGAACACGGATCACGACGCGTGGGCTCGTGGAAGAGTGTTTGTTTGGAAGGTTCGAAGGCTCTTTGCTCTATCGCCGACACTAGGCGACACAACGCCAATGGAAAATCTCGGTACACCTCGTAATACCTAACCGTGAAATCGTAAAAGTTGGAAGGACAAACGTGAAGCAAATTGCGAAGTGAGAAGCGGTTCTGTCCGTGCAACGCGGACTGTTGCTGTTGCCATCGCAGCGGTTTCTTAGACAACTCAGAATTCAAGTTTCGAATCTACGAAAACCTTTCTCGCCGTTCTACGAATAAGAAAAAGCTACGCGAACGATTCTGTTTTCCTTTTCAGAAAATTATAATAAACGTTGCAGAAGACGACATCCCGAACGAAAGCGAAGGAGGGTACGGTTTTCGCAAGTAGATTATGAAACGAGGTTGTGCGAGCATGCGTGCGGCATTTTAGGTTGACACGGACAGCTTTGGTACCCGCACCCGTACCCGCACCCGCAACCGTACCCGCACCGTGACAGGCGCACATTGTATGCACGTAGATACCTGCGCTGGTACTATTAGCTAGCGTAATAACGTCGAGCGATGCCAATGACGTAACCCGACGCTGGCAAACGCGCGCCATTTTTCTTTCTTTTTTACGGACAGAGCTTTCCGATAGATCTCGAAGTCGGCTGCACTCTGAAAATGAAAACTTTCAAGTCGGGAGGATCGACAATATTTTCAGTCTCGGCGGGAACGCGTTATGAAAATTCGCGCGGAAAAGTTTCGCCGTATTACCGCCTCGGTTGGTCCGGCAGAATCTCTGAAAACTTTGTTCGCAGTATTTTCTGAAGAGTGTAAAAACACCGGCGGAATTTAATATCGGCCGAGGTTTCATAAGCGCGAGATAAATTCTTCGAAATTCGTCTGCGGGATGATTGCTCGGCTTAATATCGGAATAATAAAAAGTTCGAATAGTGGAACCCGAGAACACCGAAGAAATGCATTCGGAAAGAATTTCGTCGAGAAACAGAAAAATCGAGTGGGGGAGGAAATCGCCGAATCTACGGAGAGCAGGGGATTTCTACGAATCTGGGACGAAGAAAAAAGTTCTTTCGGCGAGAGCTGAAAGTTCTCGTTGGAAGAACGCGCCGGTTCTGCCTCTGTTATCTTGGTCGGGAACGCGCTGAATATTAACTTCTGAGTATCTAACGCGAGTTACGGTGTACCTTTTCTGTCCATGTTGGTAATATCCTCCGGTATCGCGAGAGCAGACTACTCGGAAAGGCTGGAGGTGAAAGAAGACGAACAACTGGAAGAACGCGACGATGGGAAACGACGGCTCTCGTCCCGTCCCGTCCCGTCCCGTCTCCACTCCTCTCCTCTTCTCTCGTATCGTCTCGTCGCAAACTCACTTGTCGCTTTGCTGACTAATCACCGAGACGGGCTCCTTCTTTCTGGCCCGCGGTCGTGTGTCCTCGAACACTCGAGGCAAACGTTAACCGCATCGGTTCGCGAAATTCAAGAGCCAAAATCGGTGTCGCTCCCTCGCTCACGCGCCGATGATAAAACCGAAATGACACGACCACTGCCGGATTGATCGAGTCTACTGAAATTGGAACGCGCCGCCGGCGTATCGGCAACACCAACGTTCCTCGTAATGCAGATTCTGTCATGAACGAAGTTGATCAGGGGCCCGGTGACGCAAATGTTTTGTCGCGGACAGCGTAATTCGTACACGCGACACGTACGCGAAAAATCGAGTTCGCGTTCGTTCGTATAGTTGCAGCTCGCCCTCGTCGTGGGACCAGAAGGACGGGGTCCGGGGATCTCCGGTCTCCGGGCTGGAGTCCCGAGTATCCCTTTTCTCTGTTTCGTAATTCCTGGGTAAACAATACCGCCGAAAATACACATCGGTACGCGTGAAAGACCTTAAACGAAACTCTGGTTCCGTTTCACGGAATCCCCACCCCCGAAACGTTGGGCAACGGACAGGACGCTGCGATACGCTTTGGTCTGTCGCGAGCTTAGCATCGATCGGAAACGAAAAAGCGGCGAGCCGATATCTACCGTGCTGTCGTCGTTGCCATGTGGTCGGCACGAAGAAACGTATTTGCAACTCGACCGGCGATTGCGTTTTGCTTTAACACGACGGATAAAAAATGCATCAAAATGCAGGTTGTCTGATGCGACGCGACCGAACGCCACGACTGCTCCATAATTTGCAATGCTGTTACGAGCGTCTTACCGGTTATTCTTGATCTTTGGTCCACGTCACTGTGCCAAAAAAAGGCTTGCGCTCTTCCTATGAATGGAAAAAAAATAGTAAATGGCACAAGGCGAGATTACACCGTGAAAGTACCTGCAGCTCGAATGCATAGGCGCGTTAGGAACACTGCGAGACGACAATTACTTCACCACGTGGAACAAACAGGTACGCCGGTTGAACATTCGGAAAAACCGCGCGAGCCTATCGATATCGATATCGTATTACCGAAACCTATAATATTCATAAAATTTATCGCGGAATCGACGACGGCCAATACTATGTCATGAATATGAAATACCGCACAACAATACCGATTCCCCGTGTTTGCAATATACCTATCTTGGCTGTTTGAACGTACCGAAAGTTATTTCAAAGTCTAATGCGGGTCATTTCCAATGTTATCGATTATTTCATCCATAAAACCGGACAGGTAGTGGTATCGGTGTCGCAGCGTGATTGCCAAAGCGCACGGTGACTTTGCATTTGCATCTCGTCAGAGGCTGCGACTCTCGACACTGTTGCGTCACGCCGCGCTCCTCGCAGTGCCGCGCCGGTGCGGCGATGGCCAAAAATCTGCCTTCGGACAACGGAAACGGAGACGGTATCGCCGCGAAACTTGCAAATTTTCCATTTGAAGAGGCCAGCGTATTTTTCTTTGCTATTTTTGTCGCTCCTCCCCGGCGACTAGCGTGCGACGAACGAACAATGCTCTTCAAGGCCGAAAATTCTAGCGCATATCTAAAGGTTCCGTACAGCAGATAACGATTATCGCTCGCGGCTGAATTTTTATTTTTCGAGCGGCTCGGATAGCGACGCATCAGCCGATCGCATAACCGCTAATAAATGTGCATAAGAAAAATGTGCCAGCGCCGGCGAAGAATCGGCCCCTGTTGTCGCAATCCGTCTCGTTGTCGAAGGAAATACAATTGATGCTTTTCGCACCGCGTGTCAATAGTCGACGGTGCGCTGCCGAAGAGTTCAAAGTTCGAATTTCGAATCAATATTTTCACAGTGTTCGACCTAGATGTTCGATTCTTTGCCGAAGAATTGTGCATCCCTGACCTGGACTTCTTCTTCTTCGGCGATGAGCTCGCGCGTTCGTCTCCGCTTTAACATGAGACTGTCGCGAAACTTCCGATCGAACGTATCGAAACGAAACGATAATGGATTTGGAAGGTTAGCCGTTTTCCGATGCGAGCGCACCACCAACACCGACATCGACATCGACACCGATTACGTAAAGAGAACCGCGACCGTAGCGAATTGGCGTATTTCAATCGAGTCGAGTTTTCTTTTTGCGAATCGAGCTCAAAAGCCAAACGAACAATTGCAAAGCCATAGTTCTCCGGAAGACGATCAGGTTTCTCGACAAGATTACATCTACGCGAACCTCTCGTTCGACAAACGTTACCGGACTAAGGAAGTTTATTGTGCTCGCATGTGAATCTTCAAACCTGTCCGAACCGACCGAAAGAAATCGGAGCGATGGCAGTCGCTAACGATCGATCTCCGCGAATTCACGAGTAAATCGAACCGCGCGCATCGCGTCGGTGTCGCGGCGAAAAATAATCGCGGCGAAAGTACCAGATGAGGTCGCTCTGCGGTTCGCGGTGTCCTGGTAATTTCATTCTCTGTTCCGCTACCGTGAAAGAATAACGCGGCTGCTGTCCGATTTGGTTCGCGACTGCCGCTATTTGCCAGGGCGTTCCGCGTATCCGTTGCTCGTCCGATCGACTCTTATTCTGGGAAACATCGCTCTGGTATTGCGCGCGACGAAGTCCGATTACGCGGGTTCTCCTACTTTTCGGCGAAGCAGACTTCGAATTTCGTTATCGAAGTTGCTCGAAATTCTAATCGAGATGTCTAACAACTAACAGTTGATCGTAATTCGCAGTGCGCACTCGGTTCGTAAGCGGTCGCAGTGGCGCGCGCGGTGCTCCGCTCGCGATGAAGCGAGCAGTCGTCAGCACCTCAAAGTAAATAACGCCGCAACTTTTTCCAGTCCCTTTTCTCGGGAGAAAATATCTCGGTGTTAATTTACTCGAGTTTACAGCATTCCGTGCGTTGCGCGTTTCAATTCACGCCTAACTCGCGAGTTTCTCCGGTGCGCGTTCCTGCGGCCAACGAGCATCGACAACGCTAGAACACCTTTCCATTGTGTCCGGGTACTTACTCTTCTCGTTCGCGTTTTGTTTCGAACTGCCGTGTAGATTTCATCTTCCGAATCGATCTTCGAACCTCTTCTTCTTCCTCCTCGACTTTCTGTTCCTCATCCGTCGAATTATCGCTACGCGTTGCTCTGAAAGAATTGATCGCAAGAACAAAAGCGAATTCGGAATCTCTTATTCACTCTCCGTTTGTCCTGAAGCGTTTCACCGAGTAGATTTCAGAAATTCATGAAGGAGCACGGAAGCGCGCGCGCTCATGCCTGCTGCGTCAAACGGCCGCCATTTTCTTCTGTCCACGCACTCTGAACTTTATACGCATACGCAAGCTACGGTGTCGCGTACGCGCGTAAAACAATGCTGCGCGGCGTCGCAGCTTCTTTCTACAGGAAACGAGGGAAAAAGATCTAGCTCGGTTCGCGATCGCGGACCGGTAGCGCCGACGATCACGCGATCTATCTGTTGCGCAACCGGATCGTTGGACGAAGACCTTGATTGCGTTCGCACCTCCGCCGGATACATACTTTTCTATCTTTCTCGACATCGAAATCTTCCCGATCTTCGATTTTTTACCGTCGAGGGCTCTTCCTTTCCCCTCCGCAGCGAAAACTCGAACGAAACCGCGTATTCGAGAATGGCCGAGACTCGATTCAGCGCAGCTGTTGCGTCACGCGCTCGCTAGGAAGTCCGTTCTCGTCTCCAAGATCGACGTTGCCTACATTAATCGTCGGATAGTCGCATTGAACGCGTCACGTCGATGCGTCCGTTCCCGTTTCAGTTACAGTTTGTTCGTGCCGCGTTGGCCTAATTCGTGGAAAAACAATGACTCTTTGAAAAGCGATGATAAACAGCGCTCTTTCTAAGGATTAAGCGATGTCGTTCCGCGATATTCAAAATGGCAGCCAGGTTAATTATGCTCGTAGCACTCGGTTGCTCGATCCGTATCCCGCACCGAACCGCACCACGCCGCACCGCAACCAGCACCGCGTTGTTCGCTTTATCGAACAGCGATAACTCGTTCGTTCGTTTCGAACAAACGAGGAAAGGATACTGCTCACGGAACGATAAAAATCTAGCTCGTTCGAAACGACAAACATAACACGTTACGTGGCTCCGCGGTGCTAGCTGCACTATTACCTGCAGATTCAGAACTATCGACCGACAGGTTAAAGTACAAGGATCGATTTAATTAGCTGGCAACTAAGACACGCGCGTCTCGCCCTGGACGTTGCATATTTATCGCACTGTGTTTTGTGCCGTTTGTAAACGCGTAAATTGAAATCGCCTTAATTTCTCTTCTCTCGCTTCCCCGATCACGTTCCCGGAGCAGTAAAACGTCGTTTCTCGTGCCGGAAATGACGGGACAAACATTTTCCAGCGTGAACAGGAAAATAAAACCGCGGAGTCTCGAAGCCGCGAGTCGTCGCGTCTTATTCGATATGCGCGCCCATTACCATGCTAATGGTAAAAACTGCACCGCGAGCTTATCGAGCGGTCACCTTAACTTTTGCAATCAAAATTAGCGGAACCGACGTAGCGGCTATCCGCTCGGTTGTTAATTGTTCGACGTAATTCGTCGAGTATGTAATCATAGAAATTCGTCCTTCGCGCATTATCTCCGCCGATAAACCTTTACGCTCAATTTTCTACGGTAACGAGAACGCGCGCTCGTCGTTCTTTCGCTTTGTTCGCGACCGTGGAATACATTCCTCCGGATTTTTTCCATGAATATTTTTGGTATGCTGACGCGGACGTAAACCGACTGAATCGCAGAGAAACACGAGTCTGTGTCCTGATATCGTAAAACCGCAAAGCGTATAGATTAGAATTATAGCGCTCTCGCTATTCGTCGCGTTACCCGGAACTCGATCCGCAAATTAACGACTCGGAGGTCTGTGGACATTTCCCACGGAAGATCGCTCCGCGCGGTTCGTCGAAATAAAAAATATATATATATCTATGACACGCGGTAATTGTTTTTTAATCGCTCGGAACGACTCAACAAACTTTATATTCTCTTACGCGTTCGACTTTGATCCTCGCGGCGATCCCGTTGCTAAAAAATCGCGTGATGCTCGTTCGATCGAGAACGAAATTCGCGCGGTACGCGTGCAACGGTTATCGCGGAACTACGAGCGGAGGGAACAGAGCAGACTCGTGGTAATCCGTGTCTCTACGAAATCCTTAGCCCGGGCAAATAAAACGCTTTCGAAACCCATTTACGGAAAATCTCGAGGCTGTTTGCACAGCGACTGCGCTGCTTCCTCGAGCGTCGTTTCTGCGCAGAATTCGCGATCATTCTCGTCCGCGAATCGTTCGAAAAACTTATTGCCGGATCGATCCGAAAAGAATTCTGGGAATAATATCGGCTTTGATATTTCGATCTCGTCGCGAAATCAGACGTTTCTTTCTTTTTCGGTCCAACAGATAAAAAACGCAACGAGAGGAACCTTTGCCGCGAAACATCGACCGGCCCATAGGGGATCGAGCGAAACTTGTTGCGCTGCCTCGATGGCTTATATCGCACCCTCTACGCCTCTCGCGACCGCCATGCGCCACCAACTTCCCCGGGGCCGTTTGATAGCTATCACGGATGCTAACTCAATTATCTGCAGCGCCGAGGGAATATTGTTAACTCTGTTTCAACGACGAGCCCGACACAGAGGATCCATCGAGGTTTGCTAGCGAGACATCGTCATTGCCGAGGAACTATAATAATGGAAGCTAGCTTGCGTCGCGTCGGAGTTAGCGACACACGAGCAGCATCGCGATTCGGAATAGCACCGGTGCGTTTTCAAGCGAGTGTCACAACGTCCCCATCTCGATTTCAGTTTCACTCTCCGATCGGACCTAACAGCAGGCACAAGAGACACCGCGGTGTCGCCAACGAGATCCCTTTCGACGGATCTTATCGACGAAAACGGTGCTGTTTCGTCACCGTGAAATCTATCGAAGATGAAAACCTTAGCGAGGAAACACGACCAATTATCGAGCACACGGTTTTTTCGGATCGATATCTGACACAACCTGGCAACGAAACGTCTCATCGTCCCCGCACGATATTTCAAGTTACAGCCGAACGATAATGCATAAAAAATAAATAAATTTGTTTCTCTTACTTGATATCGAACGACTCGTCCATCCCGTTGTTAACTTTTCCGAGAAGAGGCGTACGCACCTTCTCTCTGTCTCTTCGACGGGGATAACACAAGGCGAGAGAACCGGGGGTCGCGAAGCAAACAGAGAATACCCCGAGAGAGAGTAGGTGGACGGATAGTGGTTCGACGCGCTGTTCTACAGCGACTGGAGAACTGAACGGGCGTTCACGTGCCCGGGAGCCCGGGAGCCCGGACCACGTTCACCTTCCGAGCCTCGAGAACCGACTGTGCGTTTGCCGCCGCTCCACCTCCTACCATCGTGCAACCATCGTGCAACCCTCCACCGTGGAGAGGAGGAAGGGTACACGCACGCAGGCAAGCAGGCAGGCAAGCACGCAAGCACGCACGCACCGGGAGGCCATCGAGTTCTACCGCCGCTCTGTTGCTTCGCCGTTTTGTCACTGCTGACTGCTGACACACAAACGCGCACCGTTGCTTCGGTGGTGGCCCGAACGGACACAGACACCGGCACCGCATCAACGACGCAGGTATCAGAGATACGCGGCGCGCACACTGGTCACCCGTCTAGATATTCCACGGGCAAATAGATTTCACCGCGTGTATGCGTGACTAGGTGGCACGGACATCGTCCGCGCCGCGCCGCGCCGCCCCGGTGCATACAGTCGTTTTCGTGTAAACGAAAAACGCGCAACCGTGGGACGGCAATTCGTCGTCGCCAAAGTAATTCAAAAACTCGGTGCGAATAGCAACGCCACCGTTGCAGCATCGTTGCGTCTACGGCGGAGAGGGGAATCGACAACGAATATCGCGTCGTACATTTAGGTACCTCTTATCCGCGTCCATATTTTCTTTCCGCTGACGCAGACGCGAACTGCACCGCGAACTGCACCGCAAACTGGACACGCGCCGTTCGACCGAGGCTCCGACGTTTTGGCGCGCGTCTCCGCCGCGGTTCTTTCTTTTTTTTCTCTATCAGAGCGAACTCGTCTCAGCTTCGGGTAGAAAAGATGCCGCGGAGCGGAGATTGATTTCGCGCGACGCGGAGCTTCGACTGGGAACAACCAACCACGCGGGGCACGGTCATGAATAATGGAATTAGGCTAGTTGCCGCGTTTTCCGTTGGGCCGTGTCCGCCGTACGTACGAATGTACGACGCGTCGCTGTTAACGACAGTACATTATTATCGGCCCCCATGCGAACTGGTGCTGCGGGCGCAGCTGAGCCGAACCAGAGTGGAAAAGGCGCGTACCGGTGACGTTATGGTAATCGCGGGCTCGTGTTCCTCTCCGACCCCCGTACACCCGTCCCTCGCTTATCCTAGTTTTCGTAGGACCCACCTACGAGGAATTTTGTTTCTCGACGCGACCGGACGAGCTGTTTGCCCCCGGCGGAAGTCGTCTTTGGCCCTTCACACGGACCTCGACGATCTTTCCGCCGATCGGTGAAAATCGTGTCGGCCTCTGTCCGCAGCCTATTCGGCGAGAACGTTCCCCGTTGCGCAACGTTCACCGATCCGAAATAACGACGGATGACTCACACCGGTCACCGATATCGGCCACGCCTGATAGCAGCGAAATCGCGAGTTCCTCATCTCGAGCAATACGCGTCGTTGCTGCCGGTTTCTTTTTTGGTCGAATTCGAGTATTTGCACACCTGTTACTCAAGTCCATCGGTAAGCAGGTCTCGGAGGTTGTAAAAGCGATAACGCGCGGTCGATAAAATGTCGCGGGACATCGTGCAACGATACTAACTCATTAGGAACTCCTCGAAACCGCCGATACGGTAAGCCGCCTCGCGTATCCTGTTGATGTTAGTTGATATTACCAATGGAAAATATTCTAGCGTATCGGCGAATCTCGTCGTCCGATCGAAAACGAACGTAACCGAGGAAAAGCTGTACTGACCTTAGGGGAATATTGTTATTCGGACAACGAGAACCGTAGCAGCACCAGCACCAGAAACAACAGCAACAGCACCGCGTAGCAGAGTGGAGGCTCGATCGACCTACATTTATAGCCATTCGCGGGGGATGGTAGCCATAGCCACTATCACCCCCGGGGACTAAACACCCCCTGATACTCGACCTATCGTATTTCGACATGTTATCGAGGAAGATGAAACGCTAATAATCATTACGCATATACGTATACCAGTTCGAATAAAATGCAAATACGAACGGCACGGCGGTTATCAACGGCGACCATAATATGTTATGCCGACTGGAAATTCGATCGAACGTTGAAAAAGAATCGGAGGCTCGGTTGACGAGGAAATTTTTTTTAACGAAGCCCCCGATAAGCGACGCATTAAGTAATATTCAGTGTATCGGCTGCGATGAGCTTCAAGGACCCAGTGCTAAAACCTACAACGCAACGTTTAAAAACGACGGTCGTTATTGTTGTCAGGAGATGGTGAGTCACGGCGTGGCGCGGCGTCGCGACAACCGACTTTTCTGTTGCCCGCGTCCGCTTGCAAGATGGAAGTGAAAGAGGCGCGAAGCTTTAGCACCCGATCAGTTATTAAAAGCCGAAGGTGTCGGAGGTCACCGGCTACATCCGGTGCTCTGTGTCGCGAACGCGGAACGCGGAACGCAGGAACTCGGCGTAACGTTTTCGATTCGGTCGCGTATCGCAAAACACAAGGCATGTTATTTATGCTCGGAGCGCCCCAAGATTCCCGGACGCGACCAAACGAACTATTACTTCGACGGAAAATTCTTTGTATCCGGAATCCCATGAGACTGTTTCAACGCTTCCGTATCTCCTTTTTCGTAGCTGTACGAGCTATTCATTCGACAACTAAGTTATTTTCCTTAAGACGGCGAACTAATATCTTGTCGTGTCACGATGTCGTTCGAAGCATCGTGGCATGCTTCGAAAGAAGGAGAAGTTTTGCGACACGCGACTGCGATCCGCAATTCGCGAGGCACAAGACACGTAACGCACCTATACATTCGGGAAGAAGCGAGGAAAGAACGAGCGAGACTCCTCGAAGCAGGAGAACGGACGAAAGAGAGAGATTGGACCGATCCTTTGTTGTCTCAAGATACGAAATAAAGTGCGAGGCTACGGTTATCGGCTTATCTGGCATTCCTAGCGAACGGTCCTATCGCGTTACTCGATGCAACATCTATGCGGTTTCTACTTTGAATTTCCGTTGATATCCCGCACCGTGCGTGTACCGATTCCCAAAATCGAAGTCATTTCTTTATATTATTTGCGTCGGTGTCTGGAAGAATGTCCTGATTTTTAGAAAAAGGCTTCTGTTTTGCTTTAACTTTTAATAAAACAAACCGTAAAGGAAGTCTTTTTCCAATAAAAGATGGGTCTATGTCAGTGGCGGAACTACAAGTTTTCGGTCCTCTTTTCTATTTCGATATATTTATAGGATTGAGATTTTTTAATTGTTTTTTATGAAAGAGAATTGTAAAAATTCAATAAACGCAAAAACTACGTTTTTTTCTCAGCATGCTTTTAATTTAATTTCGGGATAATTTTAGTGAAATTACAAGATAATAAATGCAAAAGTGTCTTGCGGTATTGTAGTTCCGCCACTGGCCTATGTAATTTCCAGCTAGTTTTTATTATTGTAATTCACGTCCTCAAAATTACGCTTCTATAAAATTTCAAAATCCCGACAAAGGCCCTTCCCTGCAGACCACCGTGTATGTCGCGTCTATCGCCTCATCTCGTACACGAGAAGTCGTTTCGTTCAATAACGATTCGGTAAACGCTTGCTCGCGTTACCCTCGAAATTGAATCGTGCACCGTGGCAAGCAATTCGGTGAGGCTCGTCGGTGGATCATACTCGCGATCAGCTAAAACAGCGAGTTATCGTCTTTCGAATGTTAAGGGAGCAACAGTTGGTTCGTAACGCGGTCGGTCCGCTCGCAGTCGAGGGCGCGTGGTTTATGGATCCGTGCTTCGTGCTGCACATGTATTTTGCGAGCGCTAGCGCGACTGCCGACTGCAACCGCAACCAATCCTTAAGGCATGCTTATTCTTGGATTATTTTTTCTTTCACTTTTACGAACCACGCGCGTTCTCGTTGTTTCCGAGCACACGGCCGTCGTAAAGCGCAGGGGAACTCTCGCCGAGTCAGGCGTGCGCAGGTTTACACATACACCGGCGAACACGACGCATATTTTTTTTGTTAATTTTCAATCGCGGAATTGCTGAACGATCGCCGACAAAATTCGCAAGTTTCGATCATAATCAAAACAGCGTCGACCGCGCGGGTGAATAGGATTCATCGGTTTATCGACCTATAAGGTGGCAGATCAGTTTTGAGCGACAGCTTTCGCTTCCACGGAAATACAGCCAACGTGATTCGACGCCGCATACACGTAGGCAGTTTAGTCTTACAATTAGGCGACCACGCGCCGAGGAAGCGTTACAGCGGCACGAACAAGATAGGAGAGAGCGTTTAGTAGATTTCTATCTGCATCATCAGCTGCTAGTTAGCGCAGAGAAATACGCGGCGCGACCTACGAAAACGAGAGCGGGAACGAAAGCGAATTGAACGCGAGAGCGGCTCGTCGCGTTCGTGTTATACTCACCGAGTCTTTCGGTTTTGCGTTCAGCTCGATCACAGTTTTCTGAAGTTCGCAGTTCTGCCGGCGCAACAGCGAAACCTGCGAACGATAAGAAAAATGTACACTCGTTAGCGTTACGTCGAATTTCGGAATATGAAATGCGTTTCTCTCGACTAGTAACAGTGAAAAATAACGAGAGAGAGAGAGAGAGAGAGAAAAAGCGAGTCGAATTTCGAGTTTCACGAAAGCTGAAATGCCGTTTTGCGTGTGGTTTTCAATAGTCGCGCGGCAGCAGCGATTGTCGAGGACGAGATTTCTCGGAACTGGGCGACGTTGTTGAAATAATAACGAAAAATCGGTATCGGGTACGGTGACATGGGAAAGAAACGAAAAAAAAAATATAAAAAGGGAACGTTGACACGAGGAGCACGGTAATCACGCCACGGACTTAAATATTGGTAACCATAATCAGAAGGAAGTCCGGTGGTACGTTGTGCTGTGCCGGGCTGTGCTGTGCTGGGCCGTGCTGTGCTGTGGGTAAAGAGACCGTACGATGCGCGTTTCTGTTTGCCTTCCTTATCTCAGGTTTGCGCTGCGATAACCGCCCTTCCCCTTCTCCGAACGTTATATCACCTATACGTACACCGGCTATATACAAGCCACGCCACACCGTTGCGCGTTGGGAGCAATGGGAGCAATGGAAGCAATGGGAACAACGAAACCGAGGCCATTCGAGTCGTGTCAAATCTATACTCGATTGTTTCCAGCGAATTACGTTTATCAAACGGTCACGTTTCTCCCTGAAAATGCTCGGCACAGAGCAACGGTATCAAACGTGCAAATCAAATTGCTTCTATCGTCCTGAGGTTCGAAAAAGAATCGCTTCTTCATAATTTTTAATAATCGAAAACGTTCACCGCGGATTCTTTAAGCGTTTAAGAGCCGCAACCGTCGATTTTCAAGAACGATAGGTTGAATTTCGGTTTGTAAAGAATGCGGTGACGGTGGATGGCGGTCGCGCGAGCATCGCCAACGCAAACCTATCAACGACCCATCGTTATCTATCGGTTTTAGAACAACGGTGAACGGGAGAAGAGGGCATGGTCCCGGGGTTTACCACAAAAGCATGGACAAGCGTGTCGCGCACTTTCGGTCTCTTACGTTTCCACAAATTGTCCGCGATAACAAACCGGAACGACGTGACCGTGCAGGCTTCAATGACCCTCCCCCTCCGTGTCCCCCTTTCTTCCTTCCATTGCTCCAAACCCCCTTCCAGCGGAACTATTTTTGCACGGTGAAACGATGCGCGTCCGAAGGTCGTTTCGACCGGTGTAATATTTTATGAAAGACATACGACGATCCACGACAAACTAACGAATATCTACGGTGATGACCGTACTGTAAACGTATTTTCTATTGTAAGATCACGGTTGTTTAAACTTTATTCATTTACGATACTTAACGGGAATTACTCCTGTTTGGAGGGTTGTCGAATCGACGCGAGGCAGTCGACGGGTGGAAGGATTCGGGGTAGGTGATGCCGCGCGAGATAAGCTAAACGTATTTACATTACACTCAATCCCGTTTATTATGGAAAGCAACATCTGTTGAAATAATTTAGAACCGATGCGGCGGGTAGCCCCGTTCTTATCGAACCGGTCGACATCTGCGCGGATACCGAGAATTTCTAATCGAGTTTTTGATAATCGATCGTAGTGCAACTTCCATAACTCGAAAATCACCGTGAATACCTTTTACGTGTCGGAATGAAACTAGGAAAAAAAGATTTACGTAATCTCCTGTACGATATTGCACTTACATATGCATGTACATACATCGACGATCATCCAAACGATCGTGCACTAGCTTTCGAGTTTACCGAGATCCGCTTCCCGTGATTTGATCATTCGAAACGTGGGTCGCGAATAAAAGACGACGGGGAATTAATATATAGGTAAGTAGGCTTCCTCGACCAAGGTAATATGTACTTACTTCGGCGTCTTTCGTCTCGAGTAGCTCTTGAAGTTCGACGCATCTTTGGTTCGCTTCGTTCAATGCCCTTGTTCGTTCGTCTGCATGCAAAAGACAATTGAATCGCACGAATATTGCTTGTGTACGATTTTAACAAAAAAACAAAACAAACTCGTGTCAGATTTCAACTTGAAAAGTGATAGATCGTTTGTATTTCCCGCCACTCTGTCGCGCCCTCGCACGGTAAAACAGACCTTTATATTGACAGTCGACAGTAACCTCCTATCGCTAGTTACGCGAACAAGTAGTAGAAAACGAATAGTAATTCGCGACAGTTCAATTATAATTGGGTGGGAATCGTGCGTACCTATTTCATCTACGATGCCTTCTGACAAAACCTCCTTCGTAAAGTTTGATATCTGGCCCTTTAAATTCGACAAGCTAGGCAGTCCGTCACCGAACCACGCCATTTTACACGTCGACACTTATCGTTGACAGTACTTTCGGTGGCGTACTCGAACGCTGGCCGATAAACGTTATGAGCACTGCATATTTTGTCGAAACTATGCGTTTAACGACAGAAAATTATCAAAACATCGAGTAACAGGAACCACGTAGTAACCTTCGTAAAGTGCACAAGTTTAACGAAGCATGGTTGGCAACACTACACAAAGAATTACTAGACATCATGGGATTTTTTTCGATTATAACATAGACGCTGTATCGGTGTAGAGTTGTAGAAGAAACGTTCGACAGATTTCTGAGCTATTCAGAGCCAGACAGAATATCTCTGATCATATATATCATAGAGTATATTCTCTGCATATAATCACAGACGAGGTATAAGGATAGACCTATCATCTTATGGGACTTCGTATCACCACCGATCACCACGTACAATGCTCTGGTCATGGTCATGAGATGACCGTACGGATTACGGATCTTATTATTGTGTTCTTTATGCCAGCCCGGGTGCTATTGCACATAACCTTACGGATAAATAGAATAGCTTTAAATACACGTGTATATACATTTCTAGGACGAATTTCAGTTAATACGGTAAAATAATAACGGCAGAGAAGCAAAATGCAGCACGACGATGTGAGTGTGTTTCAATTCAAGTCACTTTTCATTGAGTTAACGTTTATACTAACCCTAAATTGTTTCAGGTCGTGTGGAGCGTTATCAACAAATCTTTTTGTTCCTTTAAAGTAAAGTACGTAAATTAAAATAGAAAAATCTCAACAATTTTCTACGTAATCCCTCTTACTTGATGTTTTGTTTTCACAGCACTAAATCGCAAAGATTTTGTCGGAATGAATATAACCTAACAGGTTTATGCAGTAGAGCATCTTGTCCCCTTGCAAATAGCCAGTATGCAACGATTCGGGAAGAAAATGGCATTATTTACCTCTACATGAGAACGGCAGAAAGGTAAAAAATTTCATAATATGATTATCTTACATTTATAATATCGTTATGTTGATTGTATTAACCAATATTTACCTGAAACTTACGTGACATATTTACTTGAAACCTTTCATTTACAGAATACATTTTCCAAAAAATGCTTGGGAAAAAGTGAAGCTATCTAGAAATTTTGAGAAAGCTATAAGCCAAATCAACGAAAACTTGTTATATTGGCCAGGATTTATAAAAGCAAAATGCAAACAAAGATTCGTGAAAATTACACAATATCTCATACGTATGAGAAAACTAAGATTAAGAAGGCAAAAACAAATTGTACCGATACAAAGGAAAATTGAAAGAAGGGAAAGGCGTAGGGAAGAAAAGGCTCTGGTTGCTGCAAAATTGGAAACAGCAATAGAGAAACAACTTATGGATAGGTTGAAGCAAGGCATGGTACGTATATCCTATGTTTATTTATGTATATTGTAGTAATATTTACTTTCTATATGTTTATTGAAGTATTTATTCTTCTTGCAGTACAATGACATTTACAACTTTCCACAAAAAGTGTTTGACAAAGCTGTGGAAGCTGTTGAAGTTGAAGGTGAAAGTGAAGCTGAGAGCGAGCGAGAAGAAGAAAAAGAGGAAGAAATTGAGAGAGAGGTAGAAATGGAATTGGAGGCGGACGAAAAAGAAAGAGAAACCAATGGACCACATTACGTGGAAGCAGAAAGCGACGAAGACGATGATTCTGATGTCGAATCCATAGTAAATTTGATCACCTTAAACATCATAAATTTACTTTTGCTCTGTACCCAAATTGTTGTTGTCTATCTACATGTGCACAGTTTTAAAAATTTCTACAATTCAATATATTTGTTTTTGTAGGATGAGAATAGCGATTCTGGATGGAAAGAAGAAGTTGAATTATCTAGTAACTTTGAATCTGAAACCAGCGATATTGAGGTAATAATTTCAGAATTTCTGTGTTGAGTTAAGTTAAGATATAATGTAGTATAAATTCGGCTTATTGTTACAGGATATGCAGCCTTCTACAAGTAAGAAATCAAAGCGGCCGAAAGTTACGAAGAAAAGTAAAACTCAAAAGAAAGCTCGTCCTAAGGTGGAAATTGAATATGAAATTGAAGAGGTGGCCCGACAAAAAGAACGAACGTGATAATTATTTCAGTTAGGTTAATTGCAATTGTATTTTAAATAAAAGAAAAACTATTTCTATAATACCAAAAAATCTGTTTTTTTTTTTAAATTATGATGATAAATGACATGTTGTAAAGTGCGCTCATTGGCAGATTTTAGAAAATTCAAAATTCGCGCCAATAGATAAATGTTCGAAAGGAATATATACATAGGTATTAGGTATACGAATCATAGATGGCATTTCCCCAAATATAAATTGTGCGGACTAGCAGACGACATGTTCGTACGCAAGAAATAAGGTAATTCTTTTCAATTTTCCTCGTGAAGATTCTAAATGGATATGGATGAATTGTTTGCCATCGAAGCTACAGTTAGCACATCGGTGGCTTTATTTGCATTGTAATAATGCATAAAAGATATATCATAAACATATATGTGTGTATGTATGAGTACACCAGCCTAATTATGCGTACATTGTGTACGCTTGTTTATCTTTCATATATATATATATACATAGTATCACCGACGAGGTATAAGGTCCTTATACCTCGTCTGTGATAGTATACAGTATTCAGAATACTGTACCGCTGCTGTATGCTATATGTATAGCGTATACCGTATACAACAGGACACAGGACAGTATACCTAAGGGCTTGTCTGGAAATGTATCGTACTGATCTGCTGAGACGTTTGAATAAACTTTACATTTATCATGAAATAAACGATTGCGTTGTCAAATACATATCCAATACATTGTTATCCAGGTATCTTTATTGAAATAGAATAATTTTTTTAAATGTCATACAGTGTGTAAAGGAAGTAGACACACGATAACTTGCTGTCTGTGAAATGCATAGATCAGCGGAGCTTTTATATTGAATTCAGTATTGTGCAAACAAAGTTCGGTCATTTTATCATGAGCATCGTGCAGATATATTGAAATTCATTATAAATTGGCTGCGGCCAAATGTCACGAACTCCACGTTACCCGTGACAGTGCCTTTTGTTTGCTATAAATAGAAAAAGTAGGTTATCCCTAAAATCAATTCCGAAAATAGGGCAACGTTAACTGAATATGTTTATCGTTTTGAAAATACAACTTTGGGGGAGCGAACTTGTTCATTCGTATTTCTGTCATCTTCTTAAAATACTTTTTTTTTTTCTTGTATGCGCCTGCAGTTCACTTAATGCAAGGTATTTACTTTAATTACTGCATATTACCAAGGTATTAATTCACGCTATGATAATTGAAATTCTGTTTCTTGTTACTTGTTACAATAGTGCACAGTATTACATGAAAATAACTTCACATACTAATCTGGCCGAAAGTATGAAATAATTATATCCAATGTCAAGATATTGCTTGAATAGTATTTGTAAAAGTTGTAGTAGCATCGTTAAATACTCTGCAAAATATATCTCTGTACGAAAGAAGTTTCTATCAAATTAATGATGCGTTGTGATGATGATATATATATATGTATATATATCTTTTTATTTCAGGCATATTATGAACTCGATAAAAGTTTTGGAAGCTTTTAATCGTATTTAAACCAAGGCTCGATTATGGTGGTAACGTAGTCAGAATCTCTCGAGGTTTCTTCTTATTTTGTATATCATCATGGAGTTAAACAATGTGGGATCCAACAAAAACTCAATATATATGGCAATATCGCTTAGAAAATTATGTTTAGCAACAGTATCCTTACCGCTTGTTACTTTGTTAGTCTGTTTCGTTACAGGATATATCTTCCAGCAGGATGACATTCATGAAACGCACTGTAGGGTACAATCATTTATATATTCCATACTAACATTTATATGTTTATACATTCAATATAATATTAAGAATATATATTTTCAATTTAGGTCTATAATGTACTTCCATCGATATCAGCTATTACTGGTATTTCTCCCCAAAGATATTTGTGGCGTATAACTATTGCATTACACATTGGACCTCGCCTAATTATTACTAGTGTTTACTATTCCTATTATTATAATATACTCAAAGCAATCGAAGATGTACCATTGAAGATGAAAGGAAGTAGACTGTTAAATTTATGTTATTGGCTCAGCATGGCGGAAGTAGCAACCTTGTGCGGTGTTACGTATATCTCCAATAGAGAAAATTATTGTAAGTAAAGTTATAAGTAGAGTTTTGTTTATTAGCTTATCGTTTTGCGCAATATTTACTGTACACTACTATTATTGATAGATATGTGTGTGTGTGTGTATATATACGTATATATATACTATTATTGTTTGTTTTGAGCTACACATATTTCATCTAAATATCTATTCTGAGAATTTTGTGACTCTAATGATATTCTTTTCACAGCGGTACATGAAAAAATCTTCATTGGCTTTATGATTAGTTCCTTGACATATATGCTAATGGCAGTAAGGCTTGGTCGCCTTATTACACCGAACGCACAGAGTCTTCAATATAAACAAGCGCTTTTTGTAACAAGTCTCGTTAGTACTATTGGACTTATTGTGTTTTTCCTAAAACACAGACTGCTCTGCCACGACCTGGGTAAGAAATCATTTTTTATAATGAAAATTCTGTATACACTGCATTCTCCATATCTCTTTTATTATGAAAGACAATTTCTAAATTGAAATTATACATGCCTATATTTAAAGGAAGTACATATGAAACTTACTACAATATTTTTTGTAACAGCATTTAGTTGGTTTTCCTTGTGCGAATATGTGATTGCCTCTGCAAACATGGGTTTTCATGTTACGGTAGTTCTAGACTTCCCCAAGGAACAACTGGTTGTTGGGAATGGTTTACCAACCTTAAAGGTGGATTAACTCCTTATAATATTTTATATTTATCATTATCCTATTATTGTCATCAAAGTGCCTACTGCCACTGTCTGGAAGTGCTATTGCCAAGAATTCCAAGTACATACATATGTTGTATTATATGAAGCTGAGTATCCACTGGTAAATACCAGTGAAGATTTTCGAACAAAACATCTTTTTATGCGAACAGGTTGAAAATAGTTGTTACCAAACATTTCGTATGTACAGTGGTTTCAACGATAAACGGTGCGCTTATATTCGAGATAAGAAAAAAGTAAAACTCACACTTAACTGTTGCTGCTAAATTTCTTTGATTCTCCAAAAGTCCATTTAATAGTAGAATGCATCAGCAATATCGGGAAATTGGTCATCATGAATTATTTTTCAAATATCGATGTAACAATACTATTGATTTCAAACCCTTCCGATTTGCTTTTTCGAGTTGAGTTCTTGGTCTTTTAGTTGTTTTAGTTGATTTACCAGTTTTTGATCGATCAAGTTTGGTGCTTCAAATGAAAATATGAAACTGACTTACAGTATTTCTGTGAGAAACGCCAGATGATTAGGATGATTTATTAATTCTGTTCATTCTACTTTTATATGATTAGAATAGATCACTGACTATATCGAGTCTTTATATTCCACCTCTTATTTTTTATATTCCTTTTACTACCGGATATGTATATTTATTCTGAAATTCTTAAATTCTTAACAATAATCTGAAGACGTGTTCCAAAACTATTTTTATTTAAACCGATTTTAAACCTCACGCGTATTTTACACGACAATTGTTATAAAAAATATTGAAATTTGGATGTTACATTTATATTTTTTACATCCTGCTGTTTTACTGAAACGATAAAATATCGACAGGTGTTAAAAAATTTGTACATATAAAATGGATACACAGGACAATTGCACAAAAGAAAAATTCCACCGAACAACTTATATTTATTTTAACAAGAACAAAAATAAAAGAAAGGAGAAAAAGAGGAAAAAAAAGGGAAAAGTTACAATATATTGTAAATAGTGTTTCTTTAGCTGTATATGTACATTTTGTTGTCCTTTACTTTACTTTGAACTAAAACACAAAACGCAGTTAATATCTTCCAGTTATTTTCGATATAATCGACAATGGCACAATTAAGATGCTAAAGCAAAGAATCTAGCGCTTCCAAAGTATGGCATTGGTATCTTCCCAGGCAATGAAATCTTTAATGGCCTTTTAGGTAGTGGAAACTCGTAGCGATACTAGGGAAATATGTATCCTACATTCGAACAATATGAAATATTACAAAGTCCAAAGAAACAAGAGGGATAAGGATGTTTGATTTGCGTATACAGTTTCTTTGGAAAATTAAGTAAGAGTAATTACATAGTAATGAAGTGGAAAGAAAAGATTGCGGCATCAGCTAGTTTACGAATAATTTAAAAGTTGCTTCCATAGAGGTTTCCCGCAAAGTGAGAATTCTAGTCAATAATTTATTCTAGTCGTCGTGTGTTTAATTTAGTTGTTTAAAAACTTTGTTACATGACATCGTGAATTCTAATGCATTGTTAGCATGTAGGATGCATTTACATTGGTATGACTTTCATGTTTAATGAAGGTACATGCTTATATAAAATAAGTGTATGCAATCTTAATTTAAGGTACTGTAGAAATATTGTCCAACATTGTACAGCTATATGTATATCATTGATATACATATTTCATCGTGTATAAGTATACAATGCGACTCATACATTGTGTAAAACGTAATACAACCGAATAAGAACAGGTTGTTCTTGAGCGAGACTACTCGTCCGATGGAATAGATCGTTACAGTATTATGTTACGAATGTGAAAATTAATGCTTGTGTTTCTATTTAATGTACGATCTGTATAAGTGCAGCGGCGATAACGATCAAATACTATAATTGGCGAGCGTACAGTAACGACGTTAATAGAGAAAGAGATATCATGTAAAATCAATATTTATCTTGTATTATACGATATATTTCTGACCAAAACTCGAATAACGTCCAAAATTATGGAACAACTTTATGGAATTCGAATAATTATTTGTATGAAATTTTATATGTGGAAACCAGAATTCTCTGTCAAAGTATTTACGCTAAATGCTTCACTTTGAGCATGAAACGAAAGAAAACAAAACGAAATGGAACGAAACAAATTTGTGATAACACACATTGCTATAGATGACCGAATCAGTTTTACAAATTCGTATACACACTACTAACGCTTAAAAACGCTAGGTGCATGAATGCCCGTGTTACATAGTGTTTATAGATGGCATATTACCGAGAATGTATCGTGTACACGTTTTTTGTTTTCATGGCGAATACTGACAAATAGATCCTCAATAAGGTTTACTTAGAGATGTCATTATTGCACTTTTTTTTCATTCCTTTTTTCTCCAAGTTTCTTCGATTTTGTAGCAAAAGAAATTGTTCGACTAACTGTTGAACCCTTTCACCTTGAAATACATAGGCATAGCTAAATTTGTCAAGAAACCAGACTAATTGAAAATACGAAAGTTTCTACTGTGACATTTGCAGTAATATTTTGAAGTCTTTTGGCTTTTAATAGTTAGTTTGCACTTGTTCGAAACCTCAATGAAAACAACAGTTGGTTTCTCGATGTAACTTTCGAACATTCAAAATCCGTGCCAAGCGATGTATGTATTTGCAATACTATCTACATACATACATACATATGTATTCATCGTATCGGCGTTAAGTCTACTGTACTACATACAGGTTTTCAACCAGTTTACAATATACCCTTAGCCGATCATTTATTGTTCTCATACTCTTCGTGTAATCAACCTTAGGTCCTTAGGCATTTACTTATAGCAGACGTTTCTAGGTTTCTCTTTTTCTTTTCAAGATAATCTTTTGAATATTAAACGAATTTCTATAGGTATGTGTAGTGTGCTTACGAGTAGGTGAGAGTAGATAAACTATCTCTACGTACTACGGATTCTAAAACTAAAATTATCGTAAAACTAAAGTAGCAGCGAACCATTTCAAAGAGTTTGCAAAAAACGATTTATTATACATCGTATAGCGCATGCATACATACCCACATACACAGACACATATGCACACAAAAATACATTACATATACGTACGTACGTATGCAAATAGGACGTTTAGAAAGCATTGTGACATACTACTATTTACTTCGGCATTCAAGTTGTAATAACAAAAATAATAGTAATAATAATAACAATAACAATAATAATAATCATCACTATCACGATAGTATTCAGCTGGTACTTATTAGGTTTGTGCGTATCGCATAGATAAATAAGTGTCAGCGTACCACACACATAAGTACTTACATATACGTATATGTATATGTACAAGTGGAATCTCTTCTCCATCGAGCATGGCCACCTAAATGGTTAGCATGTTTTCAATGTACAATGTACATTGTAAGCGATTTTATCGAATGCGCTCCATGCCGGATATAATAAATAATCTCCGTTGCAAAAAATACGACAACGCGGATTTAGGTGGCTGTCCGAAACATATTCGTTAATCGATCAATGGGTTGACAAGGTGTAACTCGACGAAGCAACCTTGACATGTGTCAGAATCTTTATTTAATTGATGTCAAGCGACACTTGGCACGACGACTCTGTCACGAATTAGGCTGAATGTCTCCTATGGTTTAAAACTTTCAAAAGAGATTTGTTGTTGTGTGTAAGGTGTTCTGGCGCAGAGCAACTGTACACGGAAAACTACGATGTAATTCTAGAAATTTTAGATCTATGCGTAGACTTAAGAAGATTGCGAAGCGAAGATGAAGAAAATTATCGATAATCGCTTGACCCGCCCCTTATACCGAGCAACGGTATACCGTATTATTATACATATTATATGTACTATACTATACGTTGTAATAATGCGAGCATAACACGTACGCATGTATATATACATTTGTAGAGCGTACGACGAATCTACGATCAAAGGCGCGCCGTAGTCGACGTAGAGGGTACCATTATACTTTCTACATCTACTACCACTTCTATCGTAATTAACCACCGAATCGCTTGGAACCGCGAAACATATTAAACATGCTCCGTAATCGCGCCTTACTCGCGACCATAAGTTTTTCCAATGATAATTGCACGTCAATTTTTCTCGTTACATGCATGCATGCACCGTTAGTGCTTCGATGCTACCAACAACTTTTTATCACCACTTAAGTATTATACGTATAAATCATAGTAAAAATCTGGAAAAAAAATCGAACTTCCAAGTTACACGAATGAGTTGCGTAAGATTAATACGAGATTATTCTAGAAAACAATACGAACGTGAATTAAAAAAGTGCGTCCACACCCTCTCAGAGTGTACTAACGTCGAATTAGCGAACGAAAACTTGACGGACATACATACATACATACATATATATATATATATATAGTTAAACTAAGAAAGAAAATCGAAAAGAGAAAGAAAAATACCGATTCGATTTGAACGAATACAATTTGCGAAACCCTTACGACTACTATTGTTCTAATATAGCGATATTTGGTTGTGAGCCGATGTTATCTTTTATGTGATATTATCACCGGACAAAGTATATTTTTCTCTTCCGCAAAGAATTCAGGAAATTTTCGTGCGAGAACGAGCCTCATAGTATCGACAGTTCTTTTCGCAATAGTTCGAACTTTATTGCACTCGATCGAACAGCAATAATGACACTATGGTGAAACAGAAAAAAAGGAAGAAAATAATAAACATATCGATATGACAGCGTCGTCGAAGGAAAAGCAACGGCAATTTCTCTAAAAGCGAAAAATTCGCTTCGACGACGAAACACGCTGTTGTACAACGTAAAATTAGAAAAATGCTTCGGTCTGCTATTCGCCGGGTCAAGGAATCCGAAAAGAAATTTTTACGCGGATATTCTTGCTAGCAGCTCGCGGATGTTATTCCCGGGGCACATATTTTTCAACATAATTTTGTTGCCGAAACACTTTTTCTGATTATACACGAACGAACGACAAGAACGGATACCATTTACGTGACACGCGATTAATTCCAACGATCGATGGCTCTGTGATAATAAGCATGAATAGCGGTCATTATATTTTTATGTTTCTCTACGGTGGAGTATCAAGTGTTTCGAATGTTTCGTACAGATTGAGCTCGATTAGACGTTTTCACGGTATATTGTCGCAGTTGTCGCGAAATGCAGTGTTTTTCAAAAAATTTTCTTTGATTTTTTGCGATTCCTTTCGATCGAATTTCGACAGAAAGAGAGAGAGAGAGGGAGATAGTTAAAAAATGAGAAAAGAGAGAAGTTAAAAAATGACACCGAACGTAAGATAGAAAATGCAGACACGGTTCAAGACACGCTTTTGTCACTCAACATTTATTTTACAGTTCACGACTTTACGGTATCAAATATCGAATATCGAAGTTGGATAGCAAAGTTGTACGATATTATAAAAGTTGCCATACCATTCACTAAAATTTCGTCGAAATAAAAAAAAAAGGAAATTCGATACCGTGAATGTTGCTCTAATTTTGATAAAGACAACAACATGAACATTGTAAGAAGCGAGAGAGTATGTAAGGGTGTACCAAACTAGTGTATACAGAAAACGGAGAATTTCCCCGGGTGGGAAAAGAAAAATTGAATAAACTTTGCTTCTGTAGAATATATTTTGTTCATTAAGTATCGTGGCCATACGTAATCCGATGGGATAGAAATTTTCTATTATTTCGAGATACCTTATATGTATGTATACCCCTATACATATTATAGTAGGTGCTTACAAACACAGTTTGCGAATTTTTACAATATATATAAAGTACGTGCTCTTATTATTTTTGTAGATTGATTTACAAATAAAATAGATAATATCTATTACTATTACCATGATTATTATTATTATTATTATATCTGTTAGAAAAATTCCGTTCGACTTCATTAGAATTCGCATTTCGCTGTGTCACATTGCCATCGACTATATGTATATATACGTACACGTGGCAGTAAATTTAATTGACACCGCTACTTGCATCGATCTGTAATCCTCTGCCACCTCGGGCGCGCACTTGATCCTCTTCTTCTTGTACGTACGATCAATTGAAGCGAAAGCGATCGAGTATTATGATGCCCGATGAAAACTTTGGCGTGGCTGCCGAAGGTAATTGAACTCTGTTGACCCTAACGCAGAGAACGAACGAGTGAAAACGTGCTGAGAACGTGCGACAATGACAGAGACTTTCGTACAATTACTATATATGCAAATGATAGTATTCGAAATAGCATCTGGAAGGACCGATCTCGAGGTTTCTGCTCGCAGAAAGCGGAAATGGTATAATTTTCTTTGTAATAATTTTAGTCTGCCTCGTCCAGAATTGGTAAAACTATTTTGTCCTATCCTGAGATACGAAAGTGTCAGAAATCACGAACACGAATAAATAAAGCATACTGTGAACATAATACATATACATCGTATCGTTGTTGAACGCTCCAACTTTTTCGTTCCAAGTTTACTTGCTAACGCGTTACCATGATAATTCCCAGCTTAGTAAATACAATAGGTGTAGACAATTTCTAGATTCCCACTATTTTCTTCTTCTTCGTACAGTAACAGAATATTTCGTGATCTTTGAGAATACACATTATATCACAATTGTTTTGTTACGGCACGCGCTACCGAAAGTTTCGACCCGATTCGTTTCTTCAATTGATTGGAGGATAGGTTCTTCGTAGCTTGATTACTGTTGCTGCTTGTGCTGCCGTCGGTTTCTCGTACAGTGTCTAGAAACGACTACCGTTGATTACATGCAAGAAGAATGAAAGGACAGGTTACGGTCGAGTGTGCGTAGTTTACCGGATGAAGTTCTCTCGAAGCTGGTCGAATCGTGTTGCGAAAGGGACTCTTTCGTTTTGACTAATTGATCGACGTTAACGGGACTTCCTTTTGTTTTATTCGCATCGCCTCGTCGATAAAATTTCTTCGCCGTCTTCTCGTTAGAGAACGTATCGCGGTTTGTAGAAACTGTATCGATACAGTTGTTACAGTGCCATACGATCCTAGGATCATACACGTCGACGTCGACGACAGGGGGTTGATGACACAAAGGGTGATAAGCTTCTTGACAGTCCTGGCACTCCAATAAAATCAATGGTCCCAGTTTCGGTCCGTTACATACCTTTCGCGTCGAATGCGGAATTAATATACATAATATCGTATCGATTGATAATTACGTAACACATTACGCGCAAATAAGTACACGCGTGCAGAATAATCACGGAGACAATGGATTTAGTTAATAACGAACCCCGCCGGCATGAACAAACAAATAAAAACCTTGCAAAACAATCCGTCCCCCGATCCTTCGTCTGGAATGGATATTCTTGGAATATTGCCGATCTCGTTCGAGTCGTCGACTTCGATTTCCTCCTCGTCGAACGATTCGAATAACTTGTAATTATTTCTCGCCGTGTTATCGAGCGTTTTCACGGGTTTCCCGTTCGATTCCGTGTCCGGCTGAGCGTCGAATATTCTCATCCGTCCCCAGTCGTTTTTTATCGCGTTATTCACCGGAATAGATGGTGCGTTTAGGAATGGTCTCGGTGCGTTATCGTTCTTTCGTAACTTGCCCTCTTGTTTCTCCGATTTCTCGACGGAAAGCAGGCCACCGTGTCTGCGAGGCTTTGTGTTTCGATAGGATCTCTTCGGCACCCTTGCTCGTAAAGTTTTGTCGAAACCGAGTTTCTTCTCGATGCTTGCGTCCAGCATTTTCCGAAGCTTATCGGCGCTATCGTTGTCCGTCGAATGCAGCAACGCGAGAGCGTTGAAGAAGTCTTTGGTGTCGGTGTCGGACGCGGATGCATCTTCCGTATCCTCGTACATTTTCTCTGCGCGATGTCTTGTAATCTTTCGAATCGACAATATGCTCGTGTTTCAGAATTAATCGACAATTTCGCAATACGCGAGTCCTGTCGTTGAGAATACGATGTTCTTCGTCGGGGATAAACGTACACTCGCGTTAACATCAAGGACATTCGGTTTACCGAGCTGTCAGCTGCCCGTGAAAATTGTCCCGGTGCGGCGATAACATATGTAATTGATGGTTTCGCGACGATGAAAGACGAAAGAAAAGACGATAAACGGAACCTCTTTCCGGACGAAAACGCCGCAAATGTCAACTCGAATAGCAAACGCTCGACTTTGCAGCTCGATTCTATGTACATCGAGCGAATGCCAACATCGATAATGGAGGCTGCGGGTGGGGATGTTCATTGTGAAACGTGCCGAATCAAAATAATTGATACTTCTCGTCCTCTCGGTCTCGCGAACAGCTTGGTCTGTTCGCAAGAGTGCGAGCGACGGTAATGGCGCGGCTCTTTTTACGCGAAATTCGACTTTTTCTATGTTACGCAAATATATCGTCTATCGTGGAACGGGATTGTACAATATTCTAGTGTTTTCGAAAGACCGTGGAAATACGATTGGCTGCGCTATGGTGCAGCATACGTTGTCTGACGCGGTCCGTCGGTGAAAGAAGAAAGATCGTGGAAGAAAGTCCGATTCGATAATAATTATGGATCGTTTGAAGGGGGAAGGGGGACGGGGGGTTCCCGGGCTGCAAGCAGAGTACCAGAATCGAGTGGAATCCAGCTGAGAAGCCGGAGTCGGTAGACGTCGAACGAGTAGGATTATTCGGCAGCGGATCGGAGCAGGAGCCGGGGAACAATGTCGGAAACGACGAGGACGGTATGCCGAGATATGCAGGATATCGCGCAAACTGCGATCCTTCGAGATCGAGGGCAGAGGCGCGGGATAGAGACACGGGTAAGGTAAGGGTGTGCGCGAGTAAACCTGGATACGTATCCGTATCCGTATCCCCGCCTGGTTTGCCCTGCCTTGTCCTACCCTGTCCTATCCTATCCTATCCTATATCCTGCCCTTGCACCATCGCCACTACCACTACCATTGCCACTGGTACTGGTACTGCCACTGCTACTGGCAACCCCGACAGCAACGCCAGCATCGAGAGAATACGTCCAAGTGTATTACCTCCGAGAGCTCACCGTACCACCTAAATATGTAATAATATCTACCGGAGATACCGACATTCCTCGACCTCGAGAAGAATTCGATCAAAATGTGTCGCGATATTCCCCTGGTATGCCAGGTGAGCTACGCGTCTCTCCACGCTACCCTATCCTTTCCGGCATCGTCTACCCCGTCTCCTTCTCTTCTTTGTGTCTCCTTTCTCCTATCTGCTTTACTTCTACGTACAATACACACACATACCATCTATAGCGCTTTTATACATTTTGCTCACTGGCTGCTTCCTTCTTTCTTCTAATTTAATCAAAATATGCACTTCGGCGTGTCTATACATTCGTATCGCAACAATTTCGCTGTACCGGTTGTTTAAAATTACAAACTATCGAGTTAGCGTATTATGAACAATGCCGCCGTACGTTAGAGAATCATGCGGAATCAGAGATGCGAAAATGCGAGCGCACGAGTCTAAAATAGTATACAATGACAGTGTACGCAGTAATAGTATAGTCCATATACAATCGTACATGGACACTCTAAAACGATTCTACCACTAATGCTTCCGTGATATTTCAACTATTTTCCAAATAAGCTTTTCCGCGATATTTTAATACCTTTTATCTTGTCGTTCGTGCAAATAAATCTCCGACGCGATAAGCTTCGCCAGGAATCCCACCCCCGCGGAATATCCCCGGGTTATAAGAAATGTTTTCCAAGTTTATGAGGTGATGCGAAGGTTTACCGTAGGATGGATCGAAGGGACGCCTTTACCCCTTTTTTAAAATAACGAAATCAACGGCGAAGGGAAGTGGCGGAAGCGTCGTAAAACGCGCAATAAAAATATTTCCCGGCGAGAAATTTTCAAGAGAAATCGACGGAAAGAAGAAAATTATTGCGACGCGACGACGACGATGCAAAACATTCTACAAAACGTTCGGATTTTCTATTAAATAGACGATGAACGTTTTGATTGGGTAAAAAAAAAAATCGTTTTAAAACCAGCCACCCACACCGGTGTGTTCGCGAGAACGATTTGACCGTGCGTGTTCGTTCTATGCGCGCCACGATATCCGCATACAATTTAGCCATTGTCGTGACGTCACAAATTTAAGCGGAAACTAGAATTGGTCGGCTTCTGCGTCCTCTAGTGTAGTTTCAAACAATGCTGGAACAATAGATGTAACTTCTGCGTAGCTATAATTTCAAGTTTGCTCCAATTTCTGCTGAACGAGTTAATGTATCGCGCTGTTGCAGTTAAATTAAACGATAAAAACTTTCGCTGCAATCACCGCCAATTTAACCGGATGGTACCGTACACGTATACATATAACGATGACGACGGCGACGACGAAGATGAAGACGAAGAGAACTCGCGACGACACTGCAATTTATTTCTTACTACGGTCAGGTGCAATCAATCGGCAATGTCGATGAACTTGCGCGACGATGCCGGATAAAGTTATTAGATACGACTGAATGCAAAATGCTTGATTGCGTAACACGGCGAAATAGAGAATATCGGAGCAGTCCCGAGTACATACAAAGTTTCGTTTAACGCTAGAATTACGATGCCTCGGCGCAGAGATGGGGAATCTTTTTACCATTAGAATTTAAATTAGTCGGTAATAAATGAGACCGGCTGTAATTTTTTATATTTCACTGTTGGTATTTTCATTTGTTTAAGCATTCTATTAATTTTCAAATTGTCGTAATCTATATAATAAAATATTAATTAGTACAAGCTTTTACGAAGACCGCGCAAGAAACTCACGGAGGTCGCACGTTCCCCACCTTAACGCTTTCTTCAGGATATTCTCGTGTTTTAAAATTCTGCGACCTAGCTTAGATGCATTATTTTATTAACGGCGTAGTATATACATATATATATATATATATATATGTATTCAAGTTGCTGTAGACGGTAGAGTTTAGAGTAACGCGATGTTCACCGCATTCGAGCACAATGTAATTTCTGATCTTATTGTTTTACGCGACCATACTTTGACAATCGGACGTAACTGTCGCGAAACTAACGGAGCCCTTTGACAATGGGTTCGCATGGTTCGTCGAAGCGTCTGGAAAATCGAGCGTTAACGTAATTAGGTAGTTAAACCTCCCGGGTGAAATCGAACCGTGCTTGTTATTCCTATTCAACGTGTCGCGCGCACACTGTGACAATGAAAACCCGTAGGAAAACTGCGCTGTTACTGTATTTCACCCTCCGCGGCTCGTGGCTCGCGGGATCGTGGCTCATGGCCCGCGGCCCGCGGCTCTCGGCACACGATCCTCGCTGAGTCTGTCACCGTATACCCCACTCTAGTATATGCACAGTATACCGTATACATACATACATACGCCCCGCTAGCCTGTGATCGTTCGTAAACGTTTGTCGGATACAATGCGTCCGACTGACAAAATCGAGGTTGCGATACAGCACCGCACACTACAGTGCTTACAACTACACACGTACATGTACATATGTATACAGTATAAAAGCATCAATTACGTCCGCTTTTGTCTTCGTGCGAAAGGCACGCTTTGAACGCCATTTTGATACGTGACATTCGATTTCACGAACGTTGCCCCGGTTTTGTCATGTTTAAATCGCACCTCTAAACGTCCACTGTACTCGTTATACACGCAAATAACTATATACAACGAGTAATATATGTATAATACACGTGCATGCGCATTGTACATACACAATACATATGTATGTACATCTATTACGTCGGAAAAAGTATCGAATAAAAGTGTAATTAAAAGTGTAATTATAGCTTTCCAAGGTGAGTTTGCTGAGCTCGACCTACATTTTTACTTGCACGGATTTTTGAAAATGCGATAGACTGTACGACAGTTCGTCAGAGGTAAATAAAAATTATATCTACAAACGATTTAACCAACTTTTGCCGTTCGCTCATCTTTTATTTTTCTGATAAGCCTTTGCATAATAACCATCCGCGGATAAGGTAGGAATTCAACAATTCGAATAAACGATAAATCATCATAGACGTTTCTTTCGCGTTTCGCTGAATTGTAGAAGTTTTTCAACGGAGTACGATATGCTCTTGTATTATACAATCGACTTTACGATGGATTTACTATTTATTATCGATGTATGTAAATGTCAACGATCAGAGTCAATTGTTTCATGGTGCAAAGTATGAAAGAAACTATTTCTTTCTTGCTTGTTTGTGTGGTCGATAAATTTTCACCTGCCAAGCCTTGTCCAGACCGACAGACAATTGTCCCCAGACTGTCGACCGAGGTTGTTAAGATTAACTAATTTGTTAAAATGGGATATTTCAATGCGCAAGTACTATAGTAATAAAAAAAGCCATAGGCTCGTTAACGAGAAAATGGCTCTAAAGCAATTTTACCTAACATTTCAAAGTGGTATTAAGGCAGGGCAGGTAAACGACGAAAGTACCTGGAAGAATAGCTAAGGTGGAAGGTAGAAGATAAAAGGTAGAAGGTCCGTTCCGTTCGAGCGGGCCACGAACGTCACTTTTGAAGCCAATGCACTTGTCCGGGTCAGTTATGTCACGCGCACAACCGAGCCGACTACCGTCAGCTAATCCCCTGAATCCGTTAAATACATACAAATAGTGACCACCTATTTACCCTCGAAAAAGCGTTGACGAAGTATGTACGATTTACGCACAGTATACTTGACGGTAAGTGAATTGCAGTTGTAATCTCGTTCCTTCGAAAAATCATCTTAGTATTTGACTAAATTTTCGTGGCATCGCGTACACCAGGCATGTCGAACACGCTGCCCGTCGACAGCTGGATTTCTTAAAATTAAAATTGCAAATACATACGTGTGTTAGATCGATCTATTTTCGAGAGTTGACACCTGATATCCATAATGACTTACGGTCGGTAGGTCTCAACTCTCGAAAATAAATCTACAGTTATACATGTGAATAATTAATTAACTGCAATAATTATCATGTATAATTAATTAACTGCAATAATTGTCATGTATAATTGATTAACTGCAAGAATTATTACGTATAATCGATTAACCGAAATGTTAATAAAAAAACTGCGTTTCTTCTTTATTTCGATTTTTTTTTCTTATCGCAGTCCCCAAATTAATTTATATGTATACAATATTTGATATTCTCATTTGAAATGTAAACGCGTTCGATATCGAATCGGGATCGTACAGGGATCTCGCTGAGAACGATAAGATCGCGATCGTAGCGAAGGTAAAAGGGAAGCGAACATAAATTATGGAAAGCGGCCCGAACGGCGGAACAACGTTCGTACGTTTTTCCCGAAAAAGTTCGATGGAAAAAACCCTGGGAAATGCAACCGTTGAAATTCAACAAGTGCCCCTAAAACTTGAACAAGAAAGGATAAACGAGTCAGCGAGCAACATCCAACCCCTATTACGTGCGTGACGCGACTGATCGTGCCATTCGCGTTGCAAGGTAGAGTGGGGATACAACGGTCTGGGTTAGGTGGCCGCTGGTGGGAGGGGGGGTAGTCGGTCGGCCCGGATCGGCCGGGGTCGCGCGCGTTCGGTTATCCTCGGCTTCTGGTTTCTCCCGCGGCCGCATAAGCGGTGTCAGCGTGTGCGCAGACCGGCTGCGCAGCAGGCGTGTGCGTTGTCCAGATTCTTTGTGCCATTCCTGGCATACCAAAAACAAGAGTGGTGACTGCGCTCGTATTTACCGGGGTGCAGCGTTGCGCGCTAATATTACCGTGCGAATTTTACCCGGTGTGCAAAAGGCTCCGCGCGCGCGCGTCGCCACGTCAGCTCGCCCAGTGGTAAGTACATTAAAGAATATAGTGTCGAAACGTCCTCGAAAGAGCGCGTCTACTCGTCCACGCCCGTGTGTCCCAGCGGCGTCGTCCCACACAGGGGCCGCGCACCGAACGGATTCGACAGCAGCGACGACGGCGATATACACACACCGTCGGGACACCGACAGACCGACAGACCGACAGACGAACAGACGGACGAAAAGGAGCGAGAGACAGAGGGCGATAGACGCTTATAGCGAAAGAAAAAGACACCTATCGGCGAGCCGGCAGTGCGATAAAGACAAATAATTACGTGGAAAAGAGAACGTAAGCGCGAACCAAGTGCGCGATAACCACCGTGTACGCTCGCACCGTACACGGACGACGATTATCCTGTCGATCGTGGTTCCGAGTTTGTAAACGATACACGCTATACCGATTTCTCGAAAATATTCTCTCGCGTGTCTCTCTCTCGGTTGTCAGGTTTGTATTTCCGGTGACCGTGATGTTCGCATTGCCTAGCTCCATGTTGCTGCCAGTGGTGATATTGCTCCTATATTGCTTTCGAAGAAAGAGCGAGAGAGAGGAAGAGTATGTCGAATCTGTATGTATGTGTGCTGGTGCGCGTGTATATGTGTACGAGCGAGCATGAGAGAGAGAGAGTGGGGGAGGGAATGAGCGAGAGAGAGAGAGAGAGTGTGTGTGGTTGACTCGTGGAAGTGGAGGGAGGGAATTATAGAGCGAGCGAGAGAGATGAAACGATAGTAGAATCAGTTTGATAAACTAAGAGCTGGAATCGTGCCGGTCTCTATCGCATTTAACCGTGTAGTTTGGTGGTGCATCGGTAGCATCCGTCTTTGTCGTCCCACTGTCGCGTGTTTACGAGCGTTGTGTCAGCTGTGTGTCAAGAGAACGCAAGAGTACCACACCGTGTATGTGGTAGCAAAGTGTCTGCATTCTATCTGACAACGTGAACCGCGACTCGACACGACTCGACTCGGTGCTCGGTACGCTTCGGCTCGGCTCGGTTCGGCTCACAGTTCAGCTCGACTCGGCTCAGCTTGGCTCGACTCGGCTCGGTTTCGCGTAGAACGTATGTGTACAACACACGAGACCAGTGTCGAGGAGGTTAGGACCAAGTGTGATTCGTGTTCGCCGGTGGTGGTGGTTGTGGTGGTGGTGGTGGCGGTGATGGTGGTGGTGGTGGTGGTGGTGGGTTGCGTGCGTTTCCCTGAGAAGAGCGCGCCACGACAGAAACGTGCGCTTCTGCCTGCCTCTCTAGAGTGTTGTCTGCGTGTCACAGTCGTCGGCTTGCTCTTCCGCTTTCTGGTGAATTCGTACCGGTGAATTATCGATCGAGGGCAGCGTGTGCGTGCGAGAACATAAACAATAAAGAGAAACCAATAAAGAAAAGAGAAAAATCGCGCGCGACTCAAAGAGAAATTCACCGAGATAAGGAAAAACGTCGCCGCCGTGACTGTCGGAGGAATCGATATAGATACATACATACATACATGGTACCGGTTCGCGTACCGGGCTTGTTGTTTTGAAAACTGTGCGCGGGCGCGCGCGCGCGCGTTCACGCACTTCTCCGTACATAATGCAATTTACACTCGAGCTCTGAAGGTGGAGCAGTGGTGGCGACGGCGACGACGACGACGACAGATTTTCTTTCCCTTAGGCGAGACCCGTACCAAGTGTATTCGTACAAATTCCAGCGTAACGCGCCGTCCACACGTACGCGTCTTCCTCCCCTTTACTGTCATTCTCGAACGGCAGTTCGTCTCCTTTCATCTTGCTCGGTCCCCTTCCCCCCTCTTTCTTTCTTTCTGGCTCCCCTCCTACCCCTCGCTGTTGCTCGGTTCCCCGCTCTTTCACCGTTCCCCGCGCGTGTGTTATATGTGTGTGCGTGCGTGCATTATCTCCGTCTCACTCTGACTGCGTTGCCGTGCGTCGCGTGTGCGTCAACGGTACGGAACGAAACGAAACGAAACGCGGGAAAAGCTCGGCGCGAAATGCACACTCGCGGCGGGTAATGTAGACGGTGGTAAACGTGATACGCGGTGCGTTTTCGGTCCACGGGACGGCCAGAGTGTGTGTCCAGTGTAAAGATACCGTGAAACGCTGGTTATCGAGAAGGCTGTTTTCGAGAGAGAAGCCCGACCCGGGAACAGTGTTGTCGTCGTCGTGAGACGGCGGCGACGACGACGACGGCGACGACTATACCGCGACAACGATACTCGTCGCGATAAACGTTCGAGGATTTTAAACGTAAACGGTGCTGTTTCAGCTTTGTCGGTACCGTTTCGTGTCTCGATAATCCAGGACAAGAAAAGCCTACCATCGTCAGCGCGACTTGGATGGATACTGTGCATTATTTCTGGAGTGAGTTTCTCTTTTAATCGTGTGCCTCTGTGCGCGGTTGTATACACGCTTGCATGTGCCTACCTGTGCGATCGTGAATGTATCTGTGCATTTGTGCGCGACAAGTGTCTTTGTTATATATACATATACACACACAGATAGTTTTTTCTTACACGATTAGGTCGATGCGGCGACGGCGGAGGCGGTCAGCCGCGATGCGTCGCGACGCCCGCCGTCGGAACACGCGTTGCGTTCGTGGACGCTTCGCGACCCCATTTGTTTCTTCTTTTTCGAATGATTTCTCTCGTTCTGTCCGTCACCTCTCCCCCCTCTCATCCGGGCACCGTTTTTGTCGCCCGTCTTATTCGAGCGAGATCTCTTTTTCGAAGGTAACTCTGGCAGCGACTCTGGCTCGATTCGCATTGTTTACATCTCCAGTCTTTTTCTTTCGCCCAACCGGAAAAGCCACCCGGCCGAACGAACAGGAAAAAAAGTATGTCGAAGAGAACAAACAACACCCGAAAGCGACGCGATTTGTTTACCGACAAGCGAACGCCGTCGTTTCGAGCGATGTTTAGCACGCGCACGATTGCCAACGAGATCAACGTACATAGTAGCGTCGGCTCGGATATTCGAACGACCAGCCGAATGGCGCGTTATCGTAGTGGGTTATCGAAAATGATTCCTAGGTGTGCATTGAAACACGCCGTTACATGCATTTAATCGGAGACACTCGGTCTGTTACGCGGCTGATAAGAACTGCACTGGTCGGGTTGCCGTACCGGAAAGATTTTTACCTTGGATTACGCGTATGCATTACGAATGCATATATATATTTCGGGTTAGACCTAGAGTTTATTCATCGACTCCTGTTGTCATCCGTGCGTTCGCGCCTCGATCGGCCGGATGCAGTTACGGTGCAATTATTTTACCACAGAGGCGGAGTAGTTTTTTTTTTCTTTCAACATACGGGTCTTGTTAACCAATATTCTTCGTGAAACATTTCTCGCGAATATCGTCCACATATGTGGAAATACACAGGCGAATGTATCTTTTTTTTTTATTGAATCGTTGAAGACAACGCTGCGCGACCTCCATATAGAATCGTTTTGTTTATTTCAAAACTGGAAATGACTATTTGCTATTCGAGCATGATTCTAGACAGCGGATCACTGTGCAAAATTTTGTTACCCGAATTGCAACAAGCTGGAGCGAAATAGAAATTTATTTAATACGTTAAATAGATTGAAAATAACATGACAATATGTATTTGAAAATTCTTCCGATATTTTTACCGTTCATGAATGCATAAAACCTGTCTAAATGTTGAAACAAAAGGGAAAGAGATTTAGAAATACCGCCACTATCAAAATTCTTTTCTATTGTTTATAGTATCTTACTGTTTGTTCGTTTCTAGATTATTTGACACGTAGACATACATCGTGAACGTTTGAAATCCGCTCGAATCGATCCAAACGTGCAATTATTGCGAAGTTTTAGTTGTCATCGGTGCGCTCCGTTTCGATTCGGTTCCGTCGTGTAGCGATTTACTCGAAGACCTTTTAACGATCATTCGAAAATGACGCCGAGGAAGAGTGACTACCTACTAGGTGTTGAGTGGTCGTGTCGGCTGCTTGTATCGAATTGCGCGAATTACGGCTAGAAGTGATCCACAGTGTTGGCAAATCAACGATTGCAACTGCAACTTTCGGAAACCGCAAGAGCGTCACGCTATGGTTTGGGTTAGATCGGGAGTTGAGAGTTTGTTAATCACCGCGCGGCGCGGTACGGCTCGGCATGCGTTTGCATCGAGTCGGTTCAATCAAAAATCGTTGGCCCCTCTCGAAGCTCGCGACAGCTACCGAATTTTTAACCGGACGGATAAAATATTGGGTTCCCGTTCACGGGGGAGGATACTCTAGCTAAGTAGCAGGTGCAACAACCGAACAACCGTGTGGTTCAGCGAGGCGGTTCTCTGTCCTGCTCCCTCTCCTCCGACTTCTCTTCCATTACCACCGCTACTGTTGCCACTACCACTGGCGCTACCGCTACCACTACCAATATCAGTACCATTACCATTAGCGTTACACCACCTCCGCGTTCAGCATCGGCTGGTTCTTGTTCGGCAAACAGTTCGTTTTTCTTTCGAAGGGGGAAACGACAACGGTGCACGCGCGCGCGAACCGCGGAACCGGTAGCGGCGGTGGTAATCGGTAATCGATGAATTCGATATTCGTATCACCTTCGCTAAACGCGCCTTTACTTTCTACGCTCGATATTGGCTTTTTATCGTTTCATCTTATCGAAACACGTCAAATATTGAAACTCGGATAATATCGTTTCTTTTTCGCGAAACGTTTATCCGTTCGCTCTAGCAAAGCAATCTGATTTAACGCTATACTGTATACAATCGGCTATCTTTCACGGTAGAATTCTCCCGTCTGCTTCGCCAAATGGTTAAAATAATATTTGCTTAAAGCATATTAACTAACCTGTGCTTTTTACACCGATTTAGTCCCCTCCCTCCCACCCACGAAACTAGAATGTTGATCAAATTCGAAGACGGTAGAACAATTAATAAAATTGTAATCCGACTCTGGCGATAGTGGTAGCAGATCGTAGTACTAGTGGTAGTGGCAGTGATAGTGGTAGTGGTAGTAGCAGTGACAGCAGCTAGACTCATTAAACCGAGGCTTCTCGCGATATAAATAGGACTTCTTGTCCCGTTGCGCTACGGAACGAGCAAATAGATTATCGCGTTTGCCACCGGTCTCTTCTTTCCCTTTCTGCTCCTCTCGTTTGACTCTCCTCATCTGCCTCTCTCTCTCTCTCTCTTTCTCTCTCTCTCGTTGCTTTCTTTCTGCAGCGCGTCACTTTCTATTTGGCGTAGACGATGCCAAATTGTCAAGTAACTAAAATTACCTTCGAAGGTGTACGCTCGCCCTTCTCTTTTTTTCCTTTCGTCGTCTTCTCCTCTAGAGTTACCCCCTTGCCTTTTTCCGTGCGCTTCGCACTCGTTCGCTCCTCGAATAGCAACGCGTTTATCCTTCGCCGTGGATCGAACTCTGCGCTCGGTTCGTCCGAGACATCGTCGCGATCGTTCGCTCCGGTTTTCACCACACCTCGTGGTGGACACCCGCGAGAAGTTAAACCAGAATAAATGGCTGAAATTGATCATTGAATTTTGACACGGAGACAGGTCAAGTAAAATGATGCGTGGAGGCTTGACCGTTGCGAACTTGCTGCCACGTATCCCTAATAAAATCCACGCGAAAGGTCGTCGATCCCTAGATCGATCTACGTCGAACACCACGCCGACAGATTTTCCCCCCGTTCCAGCAAACTATACTTGTAATAACTAGACTGCGGATTTGATGCGTTTATAGCAACATTGGGTATGTATAAAATAGACGATCGATTAGCAGAATCGAGGAATATCAATGTATTATTTTCAACTACTTAGAATGTTTAAAAAAAGACATATCCTTATATTTGGCTGTTGTCTATCGATACAGACAATTTTTATTTTGCATTGAGAGCTACAGTCTAATAATAACAGTATGTATAATCCGACCAGTGTTGGTCGTTGGATGTCGAACGTAGAATCATTAAAACAAAAAGGTGAACTGGAATCCGCAAATGTGCATTTTGATTTCGAGCAATCGGTTGACTCTAACGAGTCCCTGATACTCGATTGTTTATCTAACGCTTCGTCGTTCGAAGGACAATTTTCGCGTGACAGTTCGTTGTTGAAATAAATGTCACGTACACGTGTTGATTTTTATCGCGATTCTCCGTGTCGTTTATAAATCGAGTTCGTGCGCTGCGCCGTCGAGGGTCGTGGTACGAAACTTTTTCTCTCGCTCTCTCTCTCTTTCACTCTCATTAATAGTGTAAAATTGAAAGCAGTAAATTAAACGACGACCGGTTTCACGCGGGCAAACCCGCTCACCCGTTCGCTCGTTCACCCGTGGAAATTTCGTCGATGAAAATCACGAACGCGTTACGCGCTGATAGCTGTATGATACCTACTCGCTTGTTCATAATATTATATTGTATATCCGTGATGTTTCGATCTTGCGCTCTTGCAAACCAACGTCGGACATAAAAAATACCATATACAGGGTGAACCACGAAGCGTGACCAGCTTAGATTATTTTGCTGTTAGCGGTGCAACCAGAAGCTTTTTTTTTTGTCAATCCATTTTTTCCACAGTTATCAAGATCACCTTCAGCTCCTCATAGGTAAACCTACAATTTTTTTACACTCATCTTTCAGGTGATACCGAGACGAATTCGGCAAGGTTCATAACAAGTATTTTTTTCTGAATTTAAAACTATCAAGAAAGTCGCTTATTAACCGTTTACGCGAGCGTATAACTCTGAAAAAAAAGAAGGGTTGACAATAAATTTGGTACGATCATGTTAAAGCTCTCATTGAGCCATGTTATTTTAGCTAGAAAAAATTCTGATTCATGGTACTCCCTATATAATGGAAATTCAAAATAGGCACTAAATTGCTACGATCTTCGCGAGTTAATCTTTTTCTCGCGATACACATGTCGTTCCGTTTTTGACACCGATTGTCGTAAAAATGTCCGTATCGAGAAGTCCGCGCGTTATTTTCCTCGTTGATCTTTCTTGATCCGCATCGACTGGGTTACGAACAACCGGAAGCAGAAGTCGCACCGCACCGCACCGTACCGCCCCGGTTGTTAGTCCAGACGTGATTTACCGTTTCGATGGCCGTGGCCGGCTGTAAAAACGTCCCTGTACCCCTACGGTGCTGTGTACTCGTATTATACTCGTGGACAGAGTATGCTTGCGAGCGCGATAGATTGTACGCGACGCGTTATGATCGTTATTACGAAACGAGAGAAAATGTTTCTGGTAGTAATCGATACTCGATATCCGGTAATAAGACGGCCGATAGAATACGTGGCATGGCCGCGACAGATAGTTACCTACCGGAGAGAATTTATCGGTATACTGTATACTGTATACGGTATACGGTGTACGGCATACGGTATACGGTGTACAGTGTATAGTATACGATATATGGTGTAGAGTGTACGGTATACACATCGGTGTACACGTATCTGTTCGGTTCAGCGCAGAGAAACGTGTGTGCATTTCAATCGCGTGATTGAGAACGCGCACGGGGTTGGCTCCCTCCCCTGGGGAAGTTTCACGGGTCAGAAAATCATGGGGTGGTTTTACCACCTGGCCACTGCACTATCCCATACATGCCTCTCCTCTCTCGTAGAACGTACGCGTACACACAGTGACGATATCCCCCTCGCGATTCATCCCGTCCCGCGTCGCGTCCTCTCCATCTCTTTCCGTGTCTACTTTTCTCTTTCGGAAATAACGCAGCACCCCAGCGCAGTTTGTCTGCATACCAATCAACCCACAATCACGCGATTCCGATGTAGGTATCAGCCACCCGATCGAAAATTAAGCTTGTTTGATAGTTCCGGGCTGGGTCTGGATTTAACTGGTTCGTTGTTCCGTCGTCGTTTTAGCAATCCGAGGCTCAAAAGAAATTACGCGTTGTCTTCGCCGAGAATAATTCAGGTGGAACAAGAATTTTGATCGTTACGTCGTTTGGACGGTCTGTCGCGCGTATTGACGTATCGTTGGGGGGAGAAGAAGATCCGGCGATCGCGCATCGATCGTATCGATCGACCGCGCCGGAAAATTCTTGATGCGAAACATTTCGAAAATTCCGGGGCGCGTTCCAAGCGATTCGAAGCGTCCCAACTAGTTGTAACTTCGAAACTACGAGTTCTCGTGATTACGTCCTCCTCTGGCAGCGAAATTTCCGTCGTAATATACACGTAACATTTAAAACAGCTATGCTGGAGAGAGAGAGAGAGTAGATTTTCGGTTGCTGGGGAAAATCCACCTCGTACCGAAATTTACCTATCCTCGCGCGCGTACCCGACGAAATCTAAAACGATCCTAATGACGGAATTAGTCGAGCGTGTTCCGGCAGATTGCGAGAAGAATAAGTCCTTCTGTTGGACGTTCTTTCGGTTCCTGTCGCCGTGAACGTTGACTAACGAGTTCGCGGCGAACAAGAATTAAAAGAATTACAACGGAAGCTGGGAGAAATAGAAAAATATGAAAATTAGTTGCGCAATGGCAATCGCGGTGGCGGTGGTCGTGGTCGGCTCCGAGCCGGAGGCGTAGGCGCCCCTCTGTAGCCTACCCCCTACTATTTCTAGTAGTCCATTAGTTGGTTCTGGTAGGCGAGGAAAAATGTAATAAACCGTAGACACGTCGCATCTGCCATAACGATATAGAACTCTCAACACCGGAGAAAGATTAAATTGCTGTGCTCCCTCTCCTCGCGTCTCCGCCTCGTTCCGTCTTTCCTTCGTTACGGGCCGGGATAGATTATTATAGCTGCGAGACTCGCGATCAAATTTCCCGAGGAATTTTCCAACCGGACAAATTACGTTTGTCGCGAATGGTCGCCGGAATCGTTACGAATCGTCGGGTATTGAAATTACGTAAAAAGTGGTTGCCGACAACGTGGGATTACATTTTGCTTTTGCTTCTGCGTTGAGGAATTATTGCTTCTGTGCAACGCGCGTTAAAGTTGTTTGGTCGATCGAGTCGTTTTAAAATGAACTTGGTCACGATAACAATCTTGAGAAATCTGTAATTTAGGAATGCGTGAAATGTTTTAAAGTTGGTTCAGAGTGTGGATGTTGGATGGACATTTTTGCGGTAACAATGCTATAGCTTCATATTTATTCGAATTTAAGTTATCGTTGTCGAATTTATAATTACATGGACATGTTACGCGGCTCCCGTATCTTTTGACTAAAACTGATCGCAAGAAAAGGTTGTATGTAGTCGTGGCTTGAAGGCAGAGCCGACGCGACGACGATGCTGGGCCTGACTCGGCCCGGTCCGGCCCGGCCCGGACATCCCCGTCGACAGCATGACTGTATTATGTACATAGTCGAATGCAAATTACATAATTAACACGGTCGAATGGAAATTACAGGAACGTAAACCCAGCGTTTCGTAAGCGCATTTACGGCGTTGTTCCCGCGCTTTTAATAAACAATGGTCGGACCCCGCCCATCTACCAAATGTCGGGGCATGGATTTGAGCGTTTCCCCTCTCTTCTCCTGTGCATCTTCCTCTGGTTTTTGCACGTATCGACCGCGGCCTCTACTGAAAATTCTCAAATAATTAAATCGTCCCTCCGAAATAAAGTTCGCCTGAGTAAATGCGTTTCGTGATTTGTACTAGACGTTCCTTCTTGCGAGGAACCGTGGAGAATCGCCGTCGACTAGGGGAAACTTTCTAAGTGTAGACTGCATAATCCATTGCATGTCGGGCAATCGGCGGACTCGGGCCTGCTACGCGAAACGAAGCGCACCTATACGTGCAGGTTACTCGTTTCGTCGACAAAACACGCATAAGGCCTGCGTTTGCGTTGTACACGCGTGTGCGTGGTCAACTCGCGATCACGATGAAAATGTAACAGGTAGTTTTGCGGAGTCGAGAACGAAAGAAGCGCGTCAGAAATAAACGGGGCGCGACGGTCCTGTGCACGCAACGTGTAGTCGAATTAATTTTAATCGTTGAAAAATGGTCGCATAATTCATTCCACGTGCCAGCTCCATCGTCGAATGAAATTCACACTATCGGACAGAGGGAGAAATCGTTTTATTGGAAATGTTCGTCAAATGTTGGTTCTACAAACGAAACGAATCTTTTCCGCGAACCGACCGTCTATCGGAGAACGCTGGCGAGTATGTATTCGCTCGAAAACGCGTCGCCTTTGCGGCACGGCAACGGGATCCCGGCTTCAACCAAGTGGCGGTGAATATTCTAGCTGGTTGAATTGTGTAGGTACGATGTTATACTCTAGTTCGATGATGTCTCTCGGTTGGACAATTTCCAATTTCCAAGCTGAGACACAACATTACGTCGGTGGTTCGATACCGATTCTACGAGCGTACACCGTTACCGGTGTTTTTCTTTTTGCTCGGTACGTTGATCGATGCTTCGGGAATGTCCGTGTCCCTTCGGACGAATAGAAACAAGTTCCGAAACAATCTGTACGCTCTATCGTACCAGCGTGCTACAACGTGACGAACGCTTGGACCGCTGTTCATTTTCTCGGAATAATTATTAATCCCCTCGTGATTTAGCTGTTTCCACGCGTTCAAATTCCACGAGGCCGCTCACCTACGATTGGAACTGACCCAAAACGGTCACGATCAAACACGCGATCGTGGATCTTTCGGATCATTGCTGCTTACGTTTTGTTCCGTCACTGGCACCGCTTACGATTTATAGTTCAAAACAAGAATATCGACCGATTCTGTTGTCATCGTTATCACTAGACCGCGGATCTTTATGCGAAATAAAAATCAACAACGATTAAAAGCCATGGGAGCTAAATAAAAAATTCTTTCTTCGTTTAATTGTCTTATTGAACTGAATACACCGATGTCCTTGAATCTTTTTAATACGTCCACTGCTTCGAATTGTCCACTTTTGCCATAATGCATAAAATCCTCATTGTAGTTATCATCTATGAACGTTAATTAGCGAACCTTGGGTCTTTTCTACGCACTTTCCAGTCTCTAAGTCTTCGATTGCAGCTTATTGGCACGATTTGTCACGGCGTCGATCATCGATCAGTCCTCCGCGTTACTCGTCAGCTGCGAGATCGTTCCGTGAATCATTATTTTTGGTAATACGTGTTTCCTTGGTAAGAGCGGATAATCGACAAGGTGTCGAGTACAGGGCGATAATAGAGGGTAGGTAGAGACCCTTTATTCCGAAGAAAGCCGTCGAGAAGTGGCGAGGAGTGTCGGAGGAGCGACGAGAGGAGCGGCGAGGAGAGGCGCGGCGCAGTTTTCATTAGTACTCGAATGGTCTCGGAGATGGTTCGTGGTTTGGTTGGATCTTGCACGGAGGGCCGTCTAAGTATATCCATGTTATTTCTGGCGGGAGCTGACGCACTGTTTCTCTGCTCTTCGCCTCCTCTCTTCTCTATTCGCGTCTTCCAAAGAATTATCCTCTTGCGAGCAAACCACGATACACACTTTGTTCCGAAATAATTCGCTCCTCGAACGTTTCGGAGTTTTTCGTATCGCAAACCAAATATACTATGCGGCGCGATATTTTTCAAACAACTGAGGGGGTGGGAACCACCGTATTCAACATCGGAGCCGGAGAATCAACATTATCGATTCGAGTTCACTTTGCGAAACAGATTATCTCGCCGGCGCATCGAGTGAACATGTCCAATGGGACGTATACATACACGAGTCTTCCTCGAGCGTGTACATGACATATAGAATTGTTCTCGGCTTTCGGTTTATGTCGTACGGCTTTCGACGAACGGCAGGAACAGTCGAAATTAAGGTAGCGGTAATAGCCGTGTAAAGGTCGGGTCGAACGAGTCTACGATAATTCGTGACGAGGAGGAGCAAGAAGCAAGTAGACATAGGTACGTAGTATGTAGTCGGTGCAACGGTCAGTGGGCAGCCGCGTACCATGGTTACAGTGCCAGAGCGTCTCTTGCGATGATCATGGGACCCCGTGACTCCGCAACTACTCGTGAATTATTCATTGGGACCGCGCCAGCCGTTGGGGCCCTTTTGCACGCGTGATCCTCGCCGCGTCAGCCTGTGTCAGCGTCAGTATGTATTTGATACGAGAATATACATATATTGTACATATACGAGCGCGAGAGTAGAACATACTTCGAATCGCATGCGCGCCCGTACGCGGTCTGGGTCGTACATCTCTTATCAATTCTTTTTTAGAATGCTATACTGTACTATACTATGCTATAATATATTATACCATACTATACCGCACTATACTATCGTATCCCTTTGTCGTTTGTTGTCGCTCTCGTTCCCTCGCATCGTCCGATCTCGTTTTGAATAATTGTTTAAGGTCGCCGTCGAATCCAGCGAAATTGTTGACAAGAATCGATTCTCGATTAATCCTGGCCTATCGCCGGTGTATCTCATCATTTGCACGTCAGCGATCATAGTTATCATCGCCACCGATATATCATTTCTAATTTTTCGTTTTCGCGTTATGTAATGCCGAGTGGGCAGTCCAAGAGGCGTTTCATGCCAAACGAACGATTAACCTCGAACTTGTCGCGACCTCCGTCGCCCGCTGACTTACGCTTCCCATTCGGCTCGGCACTCACGATTCTGTACACGATTGGTCGATGACTCGTTTGCTTAATAAACCTTCGAACGAAATTATCCGCAAACTCCCGTTCGCTTATTTATTTTCAGTGTGCGCGAATCATCTACCGTTGATGAAACTTGCACGTACTCGCGGAACTAGGAAACTCGACGAATTATTCGATATTGTTTTGCTCCCGAATTTCTTGAACGTGCTGTACGCAAGAATATTGAACCGCGCAAGAAAAATTGATACTGAGGCGGAGCAACGAACGAGAATTCGAAGGTGTAAACTATGTCGCGCGATGCGGCAGTACCGCAGGTATAGCCAAATATGTTTAACGATCTCGTTGTTCTCTTGAAAATTAGCACGAAGTGGATCGGATTAGATAGAACGCGCGAGAAGCAAGGGAGCCGAGCGGATGGTGGGGCGGGGTGGGCGGGAGAGAAGAGGTGGAGATGGTAACAGCGACGGTGAGGAGTAGCTTAACGTCATTGAAAGGTCAACACTATCAAGTGCACACTTGTCGACCGGCTCGTTTACGATGCACGGTGCATCTCGAGCGATGAGCACGTCGCCCTTCTCCTACGGTTCGTTCACCCTTGCACCCCTGTTCCCCTATGTCGCTCTGTTCCCCCTGTATCGAAATTTCTTTTCAAAGTATCCCGTTTGCCGAGACACGAGTACTTGTCGATTATTTATCGATCGATCGTGTTTCTAAAATATGACGCGCGCGAGATATAAAACGGATTAAAAAGAAAAAAGAAAAATCCATCGATAGATCGGCTGCCGATCGCCTCGAACTATTTGCTGTTTACCGGTCTCTGGATCGTGTGGTTCACATTAATTGAAATGATTCGTTTCCGGTGTTCGACCCATTCCGGGCCCGCTCCGACCAGCGCGGATCCCTGTTCCTCTTTCAATGCAATTTGGGCGTCGCGCGGTTGCGTCTCGTCGCAACATTGCAGTCCAATTAAACCAGTCGGTCGAACGAATTCCCCATCGTCCATTTCCAGTTTCCACGTGCGCCCGCGACCCACCGTGTATTTACGTGTCAATTTCCGTACGTCGACGGACGCGGCGACAACGACGACAGCGGCGCTACAAGGGGTTTGCCCAGCAGGACGGAGGACGGAGGACAGAGGACGGAGGACGGAGGATACACGGTATATACGGGGTAGAGGCGAGATGGAAGGCATCATCGGGCTAGGGTATCTAGAATTCGAAGCTGGGCTGGTTCGTTTGGCGTCAAGCCAGGCCGACTTACCCAATTAGGTTTCATCACTGGGTCGCCGGCAGCTTCCCTGGCTGCCAATATTTGCAATACCTAACTAAACTGATCCAATTATAACCAAACCACTGCTCCATCATTCGATTGGCGTATAGTAGTCGGTCTGCACCAGATACAAGACGCGTGCTCCATACGGCCGGGCCGTGTGTGTGTATGTGTATGTTTGTGTGGACGCGTGCGCGGGCGTGTGCACGTGCACGCGCGTTCATCCGTGCGCATTGGTGTGCAAGCGACGCTCTCTTTATACCGCCGACTTTTATACCTTCCGACTGTTCGGCCGATATTTCCGTTCGCGCGATGAATCAACGGCTTTGATTCGCCGATTGTGACGGTGGGTCGATCGACCGACTAATTACGAGGTACGGTGGAAAAGAATTGAATTACTCGAACACATATCGAAATATAGTCTGGCGAGCAGCTTTATCAAGCAACTCCGGGAACATTCGCGATCCACGCGAGTATATAAATGAAATCTACTCGGAATGAATTGTCCACCGAGATCAGCAGCATGGTTGCGACAAGTCGGAGGAAAATTCTGTCGCGCGGCTAGCTGGCTACCGACGGAATTGCGTTTCGAATAACGAATCGTTTAATCGATTCGATGGTATGCATTTCCCATGAATTTCGACGTGGCTGAATTCCATGGAAAATGGTCGTTCTCAAGATCCATCAGCCCCCCCCCTCCCTTCCTTCACCGATACGACGGTTCGTGTCGATCCGATTAAAATCTCGAGTCTTTCGCAGCGTCCGGTAATTTCTAGCCCCCGAATAGAGAGATCGCAGGAAATTCTCGATCGCGACCGCGACCGCGACCGCGAATTCTCGTACGCGGCCGATGCGCACGCATGAATGCTCTCGAGGTCCGAGAAGAGAGTCCTTGCCATGGCAAGTCCATTGGCATCGGCAGCCAATCCTACCGCCCGGGGAAAGCGCAGGGTTGTGTGCGAAGAGAGAAGAGGGAAGAGGAAAAAGAAAGAAAGGAAGAGAAAAGAAGAGAAGAGACGCGACACGACGCTCGCGGAATAGGAGAAACATTCGATGGCGGAATGAAGAAAGGGAGGAAGGGCGAGAACGGGGTGAAAGAACTGGCGGGGATCGGCAGGACTAAGGGGACCGCGAGAACCGAGGCGACCGAGGGTATCGAGAGAGAGAGATAGAGAGAGAGAGAGAGAAGGAGAGAGTGAGAACAAGAACGAAAGAGATGGAAGGAGCCGCCGCGCCGCGTCGCGTCGTGGCGTGGCCGCTCGTCGCTATTCCAGGCATTCGATTTGGTATTTTTCTTTGTGTATCGCGGATAGTTCGAATTGTTCCGCAAGCAAGGCATTGATATATCGTCTTGCGGGTCCTTTGAGTCGACCGCGCGGCTCCGAATTATCGTTCGCGTACTCTCACGGAACAGAGCCGAAGCGAACCGAACTGAACCGAAGCCGAAGCCGAAGCGAACGCTTCTCCTCGCGGTGGCCCCTTTCGCCGAATGCACTCGGAGCTCTGGGTGGGTGTGGGTATACACCCGCTCTGTGTTCGTTCCTCTCGTTTCTGACCCCTTGCTTTCACCCTTTGCCACACACCCGTACCCGCCGCGCCGCGCCGATCTCCTTTCGTTCGATCCCCGATCCCCGATCCCGCCGAGATCCGCAGAGGCCTGCTCGACTACCGGTCAATTTATCCAGGATTGTCTTTCTTCGTTCTTCTTTTTCGGTCGTACCTCGAAATCTACTCGTGCCTACCACGGTGTTCCCTATAGGAGAACGTTTTTTCGTGCTCTTTTCGCTCGGATACTTTCCTCTTTTGTCTACCTCTTTTGCCAGTGACCTCGGCGCGGCGGAGCTCTCGCACATCGCTGTAGCTTTCGGAATAGGACAAAGACACGGGGTCCTCCAGCCGATCATGCGAAAAATTCACGATCACGAACACGTGGCGGTCCGTGTCTGCAGATCGAGCAACGTTCCACGAATGTTTCCCGATGTTCTCTTCTTTTTTCTTGTCTGTTCTTGCACTCGGAGCTATTCGGGCAGATCCCGCTTCGTGGCGCGCGTAGGGTCCTGCGAACTTTTCAGCTTCTGCACGCTGTTCTAGTCGCGAGAATAGACAGCCACGCAGTTTTATCCGTGAGAAAGTGGGAGAATAAACGAAAATCCATCTCTGCACGCTTCGCGCCAATGGGTGTGTTCGGTTTTTCGTACCGTTTTTCTTCCGGTGGTCGAGCGTCGATCAAGAAGACAAACCGCAATTCCACCGGCTTTTCTCCGGTCTCGCGCGCACAGCAACGCTCCGCTCGGCTCGGGAATTGCTCATTTTTATCTGAGACTTTCATGCTGGAACCTCCCGTTTCGCAGAGTCTGCAGCAGTTCGTCGTCGTCGTCGTTTCATCTTGAAACAACTTTGGCGGTTTTCTCCTTGCCTCTTCCTTTCCTCGGTTTTTTTCCTCATTTTTCCCTCCCTCCATCCGCTTGTAGCCAAGGTCCGAGCTTCCCTTTGTATGTAACGGTGAAAGACGAAAGAACGACAAGGTAGATCGGCGGCGGTACGAGAGTAGGGAGGAGAAGATGTAGAAGAAGAAGAAGAAGAAGAAGCGAAAGACATGAAGCATGGAAAAAAAGAGGAGGAAAGGTCCTCCGAAGAGAGGCGTGGGAACAAAGGAAGGCGACCGAAACGAAATGAGGCGAAACCAGTGGAGCTCCAGAGGAGGAAGAAAGAGGACCGCGCAGGCTCGCTCTCGCTCTCGCCTACACACCTTCTAGTCCCTGATCTTCCCCCGCGATTCCTTTCTGTCCTTGTTGCGTAGCCTTCTGCGATCTATTCTCGTGCTAGCCTTTTAAAGCGGCCAAAAGAAATTACCCGCGGAGATATCGGAAATCGGCGATCCAAGGGACGATTGTCGTTGATCAAATTAATTTTAAGAATTACGCCTTTGCACGGAGATCATGTTTGTTTGTGTCCGATGATACCTTTTGACATCTCGTCAGCTATTTCACGGAAATATCGACAACGCGCTCGATGACGTCGACGCATGAACCGGGCGTGTTTTCACCGGTCGATTGTATTCCGTGTATGTGTTCGCGCGTTGCAACCTGCGCTTTTCGATAATTCGTTGATCGTTGTCGCGTCGTTAATCGAGTCGGATAGTCGAACAGATACTCGAATCGAATTGGCGCGACGATGCGATTTGAATACGGCCCGCTTACCGTAAAGTATACCCGCTACCGTTAGTGGAGGAGGCTCGAAAGAAACGATCTCCGAAGATGGCTGGATCGAGCCGGAGGAGAATTTTTTACGACAGATGTGCGTGCGAGATGCGTGTAGAGTCGGTTAGGGCCGACACGATGCGACAAGACGAGACGTCGCACAACGTTTCCACGCGTTGGAGCGGGCACACAATCTTTTAACCACGATTCGACGACACCTCGACGACGAGTACCTGAACGAGTACATGAACTTAGTCCGATAGCAACGATTGCGACAACCCATATAGTATATTCAGCGAAAGAAAAAGAAACGGTTGATCCCGAACGTCGAGAGAAAGAAGGAGAATTGTGTTTCGATACCGCGCGTTTCTTCTCGAGTAGTTCTCTCTCGTCGAATGGCGGGAACCAGCCACTTTCGTTTCGCGTCATCTGCGTGCACATGCGCGTAATGATGCGTAAACACGTGTGCAACCGGCTTCGCGAATGTCTCTACCCGATGCACGATGCGCGATGCACGATGCGCGATCCACGATGCACGTTGAACGACCACCCGTTGATGGAATAATGACTCTTGGCTGCGTGTCACTTGCCATTTTGCCGTTTTCTCTTTCGTCGTCGTGTTCCTCTTCTTTTCGTCGTCGTCATCTGCTAATGTTTCGCTCGTCGCGCGTCGGTCGGGAATAAGCATTTTTACCGAAAAAGAAAACATTTTTGAAACAGGCAAAATGAAATTTCTCTTCGCCTAATATCGAGGCCGGCCCTAGGATAGTCGGCGCTCTGCTGCGAAGTGATTTTATAGCGTCGCTTCTATAGTTTTTTGAAGACAATAGTGGCTATTTTCGGGTGATAAAAGTAATAAAATATATAATATAGAATGTAGACTATAGTATAGGCAGGATAAAGCTTCGGGAAGAGAGGGTGGGCTTGAAGATGTTCGAATATTCAAATAAATCGAGCGGCGCGCGTTGTTCGCCGTGATACTTCACTTCTCGAAATTTCTCCTAATGGAATGGAGCGTAGTCTCCTTAACGAGATCATTCGGCGAACGACACCGGTGAACCGGAGCGTTCGGTCGCAACAACGACGCGCGCGGTTTAATTATAGGTCAACGAGACAAGTACCATTTCCCTCCTTTTTCGTTTTGCCCGTTCGACTACGACACGCGCTCGAAAAGGTTAATCGTCTTGTTTCCTTAACGACAGTACCTACCGAGAAAAGCACTCCGCGATACCTTGCGCGCGTTAGCGTATCTCTCGAAACCTAGCCCCCGCGGGCCATAAATACGGTCATAGTTAACGGTCACGCTAATAGCTGTGGCGATAGTTGTAACTGAATTTTGCTGATTCGCTGGCTAATCTATTTTTCTCCCTCCCCGCGGCGTTATGATGGTTTCACGCGGCTGTGACTGTTCTCGATTTTCTGTAACCCGATCGAGGAAAATACAAACAACTGAACGATTAATGAACGGGAGGTATCGGTCAGAGGTGTGGTAGGTAGGCACTCGAAAGACTAGTATTTTCTTCGCGTGAAATTGCGCGAACGACAGTCAGCCAGACAGGCAGGCAAGCAAGCAAGCAAGCAACCAAGCAACTTCTCAGTCGGGAGGAATACTCGACTATTTTAACCGTGAAATAACTCAGTCGAGGGTTCAGCCAGAAGGGTCGCGCGAGGCGAGTGGAAAAGAGAAAAACCAAAAAAGAAGAAAAGAAAAAAAGAGACGAGAAAGTAAGAGGTAGCCGAGGGAGCGAGAGACGAAGAGACGAAGAACCGGAGAGACCGAGAGTGCGAGAGCGTAGCATGATATGTGAGTCCTAAAGATAGAGCACCCGAAACAACCATAAACCTTCTTATTCCACTCTCCTCGTCCGCGTCCGCGTTCGCGACCGCGACCGCGTCCGAGTGCGATCTCTCTCTCTCTCTCTCTCTCTCTCTTTCTCTCTCTTTCTATCTCTGTAGCTACTAAACACTCTCTCTCTTCCACTCGTACTCTCCGGCGCGACGCGTTCTGTGACTTTTTGCGGCGGAAACAACGAGAAAAGAAAAAAGCCAACACACTTTCCCGGAGATTACGCTTTGGCAAACAGTTCCATGGCGCTCGCGTTATGCTCGAATCCTGAGGGTTTCATAATTCTTGGTAATCTTTTTGCTCGTTCCGATCGAGTCTACCATCGAGACTGTCTTGATTAGCAAAAGTGGCAAAATTTTAGGAAGGATGAATTTCATTACCTATGCGTGAAATGTGGTGTCCTGAATTTGAAACGATTTTAAGCCGTACCGTCCGGTTCGTTATAATTAGGCAAAACGGAGTAAATGAAATTGAAAATTGTAGGAAAATTTTGAAAAATGACAAGATGTCAATACATGATTTCTCATCTATTAAAATTATTAAGGGAAGAAACAACGTTCTATTTAGTTTCTATACCTTGCAATCGTCGCAGGTAATTTTTATTTAGCGTAAAGATCCGCAGTCCAGTTAGCATAAAAGCAGTATGTTTCAAAAGTCTGTTGATATAATCGCCAGTTGCGCGTCGGTGTCGTTAACGTTAGGCGACCGCGTAAACGCGCGCGCTCCTGCCAGCGCACGTTTGCGCGCGAAACATGAATGAACCAAGTTTTCACAATGGTGAGAAATTTTGGGAATGGCACGTATCCATCGAATAGAATTGGCTCTGAACGCGCGCGTTTCGCTCTCTACGCAAAGTCGGCAGCTTCGTCCCGCTCGCCTTACTTCGTCTCGACTCGCGACTTTTTGGCTCGCGTGCAATTTCGATTATCTCGTTTCCGCTCGATCCTCGAATCATTTCGGAACACTTTTTCCGCGATGAACAACACGGTCAACTGTCAAAATGAATACGGTGATAATAACAACAATAAAAATAATAATAATAATAACGATAACAATACGGCGATGATTGAATTTTTCGAAAAAGTGTCGGGTTTACTGGCGGACAAGCTTGCCGGCGGACTGAAAGTTATCACTCGAGCGAATAATGGAGGCTCGGTTGACGTTCAAGCACAGTTTACATGTTTAAATCGTGGGATATAGGATATAGGATATACGATATAGGATATAGAATATAGGATATGGGATATGGGATATAGGAGAGGTGCAGGCCCACGCAAACGCCTACCTCTGTATTGCAACCATCGGGGAAAATATCTTTTGCCCGACTGTTGATTCGCGATCCTATGCAGCGGCGATAGACGTCGATCTTGAATAATCGGGGCCATTATTAGATTCATCGGTTACACATCGATCGATATAGTGCCGCGAGTATTTTTGTGTTTCGATCGCGTTACGCAATATGCTGCAAAATTATTCATTGTCTACCTATGTGCAATGTGTGCGGACACCGGCGCGCATGTGCGCGCGTAAGTACGTGTGTTCTGTATACAAGGTACTACGCACCGAACAGTTTCGGTTATCGACTAATGGGAGAATGTAAGCTAGTCGATCGGTTTACAATTTACCTCGTTCGGATTTCTCGCTTAATTATTCCTCGTCGATATTACGCGTGTCGTACGGTACGGCCAACAACTTCTTCGCTTACCGACGCCGCCGGGAGGTATTAGAAATATGCGAAACGATATTAATCGCGTCGATTCGGAGATTGGTTCTATGGGAAATATATTTGGCGCTCGCGTAGCGCGAATTTGTTCGCTCAGAAGCATTTCTTACTGGCCACCTATGCGCTACATATAGGTAGGTACGTTCACGACCGGGATGATCCAGAGTTTCGGTTCTCGGAAAGCCTGGGCTTCTACGTTGGCGAGCGGCCAAGCGCGACCGGTTATAAGGAAAAACGAAAAGGCGTGCGTTACAGCCCTTCGAATCGACTATCCCTCTCGTTAACCGCTATCCGTTAACCGTGAACCATGCACCGTTAACCTGGTAGACGTGTCCGGAGACACGTATTGCTCGCACTTGGTTCGCACGGCTAAACAGAACCGCCGAGATTTTCCATCTATCTGCTGGTATAATAATTAATTGGCGTGTCGCGTTACTTGATGCGCAGATTATTGTCCATTGCTTGTTCCGTTCGGCTGTTGAATGTTTGGAAAACTTCGGACCGGTCCGTGCGTTAAAAACAACCTACGCGTCTAGCGACATATGTATCAAGAAATACGATAAATATGCATCGTGAAATAATGGAAATCGTTCGAAAGTTAACGCGCGTCGCCGCGATTCAAATTAATTAATGCAGAGCGACGTGAAATTATTGGATTGCGTGTACTCGTGTTACTCGTGCGTCAACAATTAGCTAATGAATGGAAATGTTTTTTGTTTCAGGTAAGTTGTTTTGTATTGAGCGGACCTATTATTCGATGATCTCTCGTATACCGTGATGAGATGCACGCTCGATAGACGCAGCTCCAGGTTACGTATGCACAACGATCGTTTACGGTCCCTCGAATTTTCTCATGGTCCGACGAGGTCTTTTCTCCGCGCGATTCGTTCCCTTATCCGAAAATGTCGACGCGACATGTATCGTCGGATCGGAAGCTAGGCAATTGTCGCTCTCGTTTCGCGTTCGAAAATCGCGCTCGAACGCGAGCGACGGATTAAATCGGTCGCTGCCGACGATTTCGCCGACGTCGACATCGACGCCGATGCCGATGCCAACACCGACAGGGCAAATTTACTCGCGAATAGCATTGGCAATTTCCACGGTCCTTCGACGATACCGGCAACCTTCTGAAATATAAATTAGCAACGATAAGACGCCTTTGTCGGCTCGCTTTGCGTGCCGCAGTTGCCCGGCGATCGCCGTTTTCCATCGGTACCTTGCGGCACGCATACTTGTACAACGGCGTATCGTACACGTGTAACGCCCCATTGCTACCAGCTCGAAAGTCTCTTACGAGCGAATTCGTAATCGCCGATCTCCGATCGCAATTACTGCCCGAACGTCGTATATAAATAAAGTTCCTCCTCTGCTGCGAGAATTTTTCCTTGGTACAATTCAGAAAGTACGTGGATACTAGAAATCCACGTGTTTATCTCTACGCGAGACTGTTCAACCTTTGGACACCTTAACATCCGGACTTTTTTTATCTTGACGTTCTACTCTACCTTGTACTTCTGTACATTTACGTGCAAAACTTTTGTACGTACTCAGCGTATTCGTATGTATTAGGTCGTCTCGTAAGTTCGTGCCGTTTATTGTTCTACTATTTAAAGTACATCAAGCGTACCATTCAAGTTTACGAAAAAATGTAATCGCCCTCTCGTCTATCCATCTCTTTCTGAACTATAATCAATTATCGCAAAACTGCTCGCTCTTTGTTTATACGACACAAAGCGGAAAGAATAAACATATCCGCGGCACGTACTTATGAGGCGATCTATACATCGAAGGTGTCGAACGTCCAGTGTCGCGATCGCCGCTCGTTCTCGAACGAGCGATTCCATCCACATCCAGTTATTCGTAGGTCGTTTCCGTGATCGATTAAACGATAAATCGAGTATCGTTTCTGACATTAATTTACGTAACTGGGCAGAAAATAGCCGGCGCGCAGTCGATTTGCTCGTATTTTGTCGGCGCTGCAGGTTGCGGTCACACTAGAACTAGAGAGAAACGAGCGGAGAGATGCAGATACGCTAGAAACTGAATTATTATGGCGATATGCACACCAAGACCTGGCGGACATAGAATCCACGCGTTGCATTATCGTGTACTACAAACATGTAGTATTTCTACGCGCGTGCCGTTTAGCTCGTAGAGGTACTGTCCATGTAGCGGGAGTGTACGTGCTCGAATTCGAACTATATTTTACGTATGGATGCAACGACGGGAATCGACCAATCGCCGTTGTCGAACGATAAACCTGGAATTGATCCGCGTATTTGTAAACCTGCACCAAAGTGTACCGCCGCCGCGCCGCGCCGCCGTTCCGCTTCGTCGAACCTCGTAAACCACAGCTTCGTTTTACTACCCATTTCGGAATCTAATTTATCGGTCTGCGAGCCGACGGGACCGTTCGCGTGAAACAATGGACAGTTCGTGACGCGACCCTTTTCGAATTTGTATCATTTTTGACTGTCCGAAGTTCGAGTGTTGCGCTTTTGTTCGACGGGTCGCGCGATCCTTCGCCCGTCGATCGTCGATCGTCGCTCCGTCGTTGGATCGATTAATGAATTTCACCATCTGTCGATTAGCACGTCCCCAGTCTGCGTGCGTGTCCTGATGGGACTAATATTTTCGGCAAGCGGTCTCCTCTTTATCCCCGTCTCGGAATAGTATAATATCGTTTAACGAGCAATCGTCCGTTCTACAGTTTTTAATATCCACTGGCGAGAAGACCGGTCGATGAAGCAACCAAGTTTCCTCTCAAGGCCTTTTCTAACGAGATCGTGCCGGCCTCTGGTTTAATGACATTTCAAGGGGCCAAGAAAAAGGTCAAGATGCATCGATGCAGCCAAGCTCTGGCGAGATTCGTGCCGACTCTGCGGGATGAACGCGAATTCTCTCTCTCTCTCGCTCTCTCTCTGTCTGTCTCCTTTTCGATTTTCTCTATCCTGCCTCCTCGGATCGGTAAACCGGTGCAAAAGGTAGCAAGAAGTGAAACCGCGGAGAACGGCGAACCGGCGCGAGGTGCGCGTCGTGCGTCGCGCGGCGTGCGCCGATTTGTCGACAAACAATAGAAGGTCAGTGCATTTCGGAACGTTGCACGACAGTGCATACTATGTATACGTATACACAAAGTTCTTACGATCGAGTGCAACGCGCATTCTGCATAGGGAGCCGTGACCGATTCTCTGAATAATTTTCCTCGGAGGAATTCGCGTTGTTCGTGGATGTCGTTCGATTTTTTACTCGGTGGATGAACGAGTTAACCATGGGATCGATTCGGCATTCTCTCCGAGCACCATTGGTTGTGCTTCATTACATCTTTCTACCGATGCATTAGGTTGTACTAAAAGTTTCTTTCGCTGCGAGTGCGTTCCAGATAGTTCGATAACATCAGCGTACACACGAACAACACAATCTGTTCGTTAATGTTTTATTACTCCTGAAGCTTCCCCTTTCTTAACCGGTGCCATTGATTTTCTTAGAAACTGCTCTGAATCTGCATCGGGCACATTAATCGAAATTTTGGGACAACCTGATACATAGACGGTACATGGATAGTATCCAACGATATGTACATATGTATATTATGGGATAATAGGTTGTCCAGTGAAACGTGGACGAATATCCGATGGGTAACGTTCTTTAAAACATCGAAAGAGTATCGAATTTCCGTAGTCGATTAATTTTTCGTTCGGAGAACCGTCGCGTACGATCCACATATGTACTTACACCATATCTTCGGTCTCACCAGAGTAAGATGGAACTCGGAACATGCTAGAATCTAAGGTGGTTAGAGGTAGCCATTCGAGGTTAAGTCAGAGGCTGGAAAGTGCTGACTGGCCGAACACCCTATTGCCTAAGTACTGCCGAAGAAAACGAGTCTAGAAGAATTGAAAGAGCGACACAAGGAGGAGAGAGAGAGAGAGAGAAAGAGAATTGGAAGAAGCAGCGGGCAGGGAAGAACGGTGAAGAGTGAAGAGGATGGAAGGATGGGAGGCTTATAGCCGTGGCGAACCGGTTTTCCGTATCTCCGATGACTCATCTTCCACTACCACTACCACTACCATTACCATTGCCACTAAAGCTACCACTACCCCACTGCCAATGAGCACCACAAACCACGACGGCGACGACGATGACGACAACGACGACGCTGCGTCAAGTGCATTTCCTGGCCTGGCGCATTCTAACCTAAACGCCCCTCCTCCTCTCCGCCCCACTATCGTGTTTGCAGCCGACGGTATTCGGTTCTTTGTTTAGCGTTTATTCGTTCGCTCTCTTTATTTCTCTGAAGGTGGTCTCCAGCGGTGCTCATATTCACCTGGCTCTCGTCGTTCGCGTCAACTTTCGATTCTCCGCTCGACCAGCTCGTAAATTGGTCACTGTCCGAAACATTTCTTTGTGTCGCGATTGTTAATTGTTGTGGTAGACGAATTTACCACGGGTAACTTCACCGTCAGAAACACGCGTACGTTGATGATACTATTAAAACGGATGGAAAACGATGCAAAAGCGATGAGGATCGCGGATAACGACCAGAGCGAGAAGCATCGCGCGGAGACTGGTGTAGACTTATTTTTCACGATGCGGTTCGATCGTAAATAGAAAAAGGAACCGTCGCGGATCATTTGCCAGAGGACGAGGAGGGGTGGTAGCTGCGAACGGAAGGAGGAAGGTTTCCGTAGCTGGTGAGGCTAGGTGAAACACTCTGGCAGTTTGATTTATGGCCGACGTACCGAGTTATTGCTTTGCCAATAATGGAAATCGAGGAGAAGAGCGCGCATTGGCAAAGTCGAGAGCGAAAGAAAAAGGGTTTCGGAGATGAATCGATGAACGGGAACGTTTGCCGTGCTTGCCGGCGGCGGCCGACCCTCCTCGTTCTCCATCGATGGCATAATATACCCGCTACTACAGCTACCTCGGTACGCGTAAACAGTACAAACGGTATAAACACCGATCCCCGTTTTGATCTCGCCGAGCTCGATGGTGTCGTTTCATCGAGCCGCGGCACCTGTTCGAAAAATAATCGAAAATAGTCGAAGAAACGATCGGCTAGGATTAGGAAATACAGGCTCTGATCTCTTTCTCGTAGCACGTGTTTTCTGAAACGTGGTTTCCAGCAAAAGAGGCACGATATGCCAATGACACTTGCCTGACGAAGGGACCGAGACCGCACGTTAAAAAACGGAATTGTGTAGCGAGCCTTATGGTCCACCTATGACCGTCGAAATCTTTCCAACATTCGACAGATAACGTTGCGTTATCGCGTTATGCGAGTCGCAGTCTCATCGTAAATTGATTGGAGAGGAATCCCGATCGTAAACACGCCTACGAACACGAACAACGCAAACGAAGATCGGTTCGTAAATCAAAAATTCTTTTAATACTGGAGCCTCGCTGTTCCGTGGAAAAGAAGGGCTGCCCGAAGGGGTGACTTGACGGATCAAGGGTGCCGTGCAACAAGTGTGATCCTGAAGGGGGTGCTCAGGGTCGTCATACAGCGCCGTTTATTCCGGATTTATCGATTCGCCATGTTGGAATAGCAGCCGTATTTAAACAAAGGCGATTCTTTCGATTCCCCTCGCACACGAGCGTGCTTCGCGCCGTCTATTCCCGCCGTCTGCCCGTCTGTTTCCGACTACAACTAGTTTCAACGGGAACAAAAGTTCGAGCTACGACCATTTTCGAAGTTTATTTTAATCTGTTCGGCAAAAGGAACACGCAGGTTGTTCGTCGAAAGATTCTCGGACTAGTATACCTGCGCGTCTGTACGATATTGTACACCGTATTGTATTATTATATTATCTGTACAGTAATACGATGATACGTTCAAAGGTGTGTGGGTGTATATGTACATTTCGACGCCAATTTAACAGTGTCGGAAACGGTAAATTTTCTGGGTAAGTTTTCCACCTGCAATTAAGGATTCTAGAGAAGCAAGAAATTGACGAAACGCGAATAAATACATATATGTATGTAGGTTGGGCCGTTAATGGGGAAATTTGTGCGTGGTATGCGCTTATATGTTCCCAACCCCATCCCTATAAATCGGCGGATCCTGAACGAGGCACATAGTCGTTCGCAATAAACTCGTGGTCTTTGCAATAAGGGCAGCAATCCTCCCTAACGGAAGAGAACTAGGTAGGTACTATCGAGGGTGGACGGCTCGTAATCTATTCCGCCACCTTATATTACCGATGCGTGACGCCGCGCCGCACCGTTGCGGTGGTATGCAGGCTATCGAAATCGAAATCGAGTTGCTCTCTCTCGTTTTTCTATCATCTTCGCGTCCATCGAGTTGTCGCGTCGTTCCCGCTAACATTTTGTTCGACCGATTATGTATGTAGAGCACACGGGGTATACAATACGCGAATATATTTTCTTATTAGAACGACAGATCCGATCCGGGGAATAGAATTTTGAGAGACTCGCTCAGGAAATTCTAGAAAACCATCGTACGCACGTTCGTCGGTCAAGATTCGCGTGGCTGTGTATGCACGTAAACGCGCAGTGGACGCTGGGCGACGGTCTTATCGCGGGGACGGTAAAAATCTCGTCCATCACGATATTAATTAAGGTGTGAAGAATATCGCAGATCGAAAGAGCCTCGGTCGCTGCCTCTTGTACGCTCGCCGCGCGCCGCTTCGCTTCAGCGTCGAAGGAATTTTCAAATATTTCCTGGCAGACGCCCGATAAATTCTCCGAGCTGGAAAATATTTCCGATAGCCAACCGACAATCTGCTCACCTTGCGGACCTCCCACGCAAGGACAGCTCTCTCTCTCTCCCTCTCCCTCTCTTTCTCTTTCTCTCGCTTTCCCGGGATCGCGCTCCACCTTTCGGAAAAGCGGAAAATATAGTTACTCCGTACATATACGCTGCGCGCAGACACGCGTCTTCGGATGGATTGAAATTTTACCGTGGATATAAGATAAACCGCGACACCTTGGACTTCCTCTCTGCGAAACCGCCTCTAAAAGGGATGGAAACGAATGGGAAAAAGGGAGAGCTTCGGAAGCGTGCGGGAGCTTAAACGCGGGCACACAAGTAGCTCTCGCGTGCTAGCAGGCGAGTCTAAAGAATCAAGAAGAAGCTCCCTTTGATCTAAAATGCTGTCCTAATGTTAGAACAGCTTTCATCCTCGTTCTTTGAACTCGTCGCAGTTTATCTCTTGCGCGGACCTTGGGGAGTGTTAACGTTTAAATAAACGAGTCTTCTCGATGTGGTGGTCAAGAGGCGGCGGTTTCCCTTTTGTTTGAGCAGCGTGATAATCCTTTTCCTCTTGGTCCCGATCACTGGACATTTCGAAGGGACAGGGAGCACGACGTTGATATCGATTCGCGACCGGTATCTCTGATCGTCTCTGGTGCATCGTTTGACCAAACGGGTGACGAATAATGAACGCGGAGATTCGCAGGAGGCGTGACAGCGACGGTAATATGTATCAGCAGTACAGCAGCAGGAGTAGCAGTAGACAGGTCGCGCGGTTAACCGGTGCTCGGACACGCGTTTAGAGATGAAAAGACTTTCCGTGCGCGCGAGAAAGGATAGACCGAGCGAACCCGACGTGCCGCAGAGTGGGATAAAGAGAAAAATGGGCAGAGACGGACAGGAGCGGTGATGGTGGTGGTGGTAGCGGTGGTGGTGGACGAGTACGACAAATAGAGGGAATTAAAAGTAATCACGCACATATTTACGCGGACGATGAACAGAATGGTTGCGTCAACCGCAAAAATGTAACTGTACGCGAACTGCAGGTGTATGCACTCGACTGTCGAGTGTGCAACAGTGGCAGCCTCTGGGAGAACGGACAGAGATGGATGCATGGAGAACGAGAGGGAAAAGGAGAGGGAGGATGAAACCGGGAAACGGTCTCGACGGTTCTGACGTATTCGCACATACAAATAGCGGGACAGAGAGGCGGCGAGCGTACGCGTATGAAACGGGACGCGCGCTTGCGAACGCGAGGGAGAGAGAGAGAGAGAAGGAGAGGAAGAGGTAGGGGCGAATCAGGCATTTGGAGCGAGAGGGTAATACGGGCACGACGGGTAGCTTTGCAGCTGAAATTTTCCAATCCGCGCGCGCGCGCGCGTGCTACGGTGCTGCATGCCAGGGATGCAATTCGCAACGTTAACAATTATTTCGACGGAAGTACGTTTTTGGGTTGGAACGAGATCGTCGAATGGAATTTTACGGTAGCAGCCTACTGTACATGGGGTGTTGCGTTCACCTCCGCGTTAATTGCTCGCGTCATATTCTTTTCAGTGTTTTGCACGTGTTTGCCACACGCGCGTGGTCGTTATTGTTCGGGAGATTTCCCGGAATTGATACGAGACGCGCTCGCTTTTCTCGCGAACGATGCGAACGCGGAACGTACCAGCGCGCGCGCGCGCGAGATTATTGCCAAATATCGTGTTCACCCATGAAATCCTAATGAATTATTCATAGGATGACATCGTGCGTGAATCGCGTTTCCAGAATGATTTCGCCACGAGTCCTTAGGCGAGCAGGTTGATCTACGCGAGACGTTCCGCGCGAATCACGCGTGAACTTGTCACGCGAACTTCACGTCGAAGGCTTCGCTCGCGCGTTTTCTTGCACGATTCGTTGCACGGTAGTGTTGTCGTTTTTTTTCTTTTTCTTCATTTATTTATTCAGCAATAGAACACTGCTGAACGATGGTTCAGCTCTAATTAGCGGTAGTGTCCGCGTACGCTCGGAACAGGGGTGGCTAACGTTGAAACTCGTGGAACGGGAAACTTGGGGGTTGTTCAGCGTACAAGGTTGTGCTTGTATCGCGTCGATCGCGCGCGCGCGCGACAGAAAGAGAGAGGGAGAGAGAGATGGAAAGAGAGCGCGCGCAACCGGTAAATGGCATGGCCACGTTTCGCTCGTTCTCTACAACTTCTGGATAGCGTATGCCTGGAACACACGCGTACCGACACCAACACGTGGTCGGCACGACGCGCGACGCGAGGCGACTCGACGCGGCTCCGCCGGTTCACGACTCGCGACTCGCAGACCTCCACGACACGCGTTCGCGTTCATGCTGGCAGCCGGGCGCTGGCGCGCGCGCGAGTGCAGGAGTTTCCCGATTACGTATCATTATTCCGCATGGTTGCCCGAGCTCCAACCCCGAACTCTGTGTTTGCTACTAGATTACCATTCGCAACTTGTCTCTGTTCCTCCTCTCGCCTGTTCGCGATCCTCTGCCCGTTTCCCTCTTTCCGTCGTTGCCGTTTCGTTTCGCAATCGTCGTTCCGTTTCTCTTCCTGCATTGGTAGGCTCTCGCCGCATTCCGCATTCCGCGTATTTCACGCGCTTTTTCCAGATAACGTGTTCCGTTCAACTTGATTCGGCAAGGTGTTTCACGAATTTCGAAAGCTCCGCGCGTAGTCCAGTCGAATTCGATCTGTCGAAATCATTCTCCAGTCGATCCTCGGAGCAAATTGTTCGAACGTCCGCGATCGCCATTGGAATGACAACCTCGTTAGGCCGAGGATCTACGGATCCGCATCTAGGTACATAGCGAGAAGCAACGGGCGTCGAGCGGGCATCGAGAGCAGGCGGAAGTAAAAGCGGCCCGAACAATGTTACCGTCGGACGACGTGCCTTTGGCATTGGAGGTCGAAGTCGCCACTATTAGATTGAGGTTCGGCGGTGGGCACGCCTGCCGCCGTCGCATCGGTTTACAATATCGTAAATCGCTTGCTAACCAGTTGGCCCCGCGGTATGCTAGGAATTCGGCTGCTACTCTCCTCCCTGTCCTTCCACGCTCTCCTCTCTTCTCCTCGTCTCGTCCGTGTTCTCTCTGTCTCTCTCTCTCTCTCTCTTTCCCTGTCTCCGACAACCTCGCTTCGTTCTATCTATCGATATACATATGTATGTATACGTACGATTGAATAGGAAGATATTCCGTGGCGTAGAGTGGTCAGGGAGGGGCGGGAAGAGGGGGGCAGAAGAGGAAGGGGGGGGGATTATTCTTGACTCTGTCGGCGCAATCGAACGTTGTCATGCATCGTTTACAAGCCGAGCATCTCCGTTGTTGCGGCGAACGGGCAAATTCACTCGCCGCTGTTATGCACCCTTGAATGGATCACGAATTATTCGTAGCTGCGAACGCTCCCGGGGATCTTCCCCGATCGGCCTCTCCACGAACTCTCGCCGGCTATCGTAACGAGCCCCGCGATACTGGAATATCGGATGCGGGACATGCCACGGCTAATTAGCATAATTCCGCGAGATCCTATATTTCTTTGCGTGTACGTTTCGATTCCTTTCATCGGTACGAACGATGCGAATGTTCCGGGCGATAGACGATTTCTCGAAAGTCGAATGCTCTTTGCTGGGAGTAAAAAAGAAAGAACAACGAAAAAATTTCGATCGTCGTTTCCGACAATTGGCGTCGTTGAAGCGCGAGCGGCAAAGCGGGCGTCAAGCAGGAAGTAAAAGCGCAATGAACGAGGGAACAATCTCGCGGCGTTAAGGGTAACGAGCAGCAGTATTTTCGAAGTGACAAAAGCACGGCATAATTACTGCCTTTGTTTCGAACAATTTATATTAAAATGAAAAGCAATCTGCATTTGCAAATTAAATGCGTCCGGTGGTTTTCATTTGCCCCGGTACTCGGCGCCGCGCCGCGCCGCGCCGCGCCACACCACGACGCGACACGCCACGCCATGCCACGCCACGCCACGCTGGCTAGGAGGCGTAGGAGGTGGATTATCGTGATGAAGAGGCGAACCGGGATGGTTACCTGCGGGGTGGATTGTGTAAAATCAAACGGATACCTCAGTCGTGTTAATTGTGTGCCGGCAATCCATTGCCATTCTCCCCCTGTCCTCTTCCCGTGTTATCTAAACTGTAGCAAACGACGAGTGGGCTGCGCGCACGTTGATGCGTACTATTCGTAGCATGCGCGTCGACTACGTTGCCCGCTGAAACTACACACCGATGTGTCCATTGAAATTGCGTGGACGTAGGCGCACACCGGGTATTTGAACGAAACGAACGTTTCGGGACAAAGTTCGAATATTTTCCGATAATCTCGCAAGTGTCCTTATCTTAGGTCTCTGCTCCTGGGATCAGGCCCGGGTTGTCGCGTTCCTAGTTGGGATAAAACAGTCCCCTGTCCTCGGAGAGAAAGAGAAGGACGGGAATAAAGAAAAACGGGGAAAAAGAGCGAACAGAATCCGCTGCGCCGCGTACATATTGCTCGTTGAGCGAAGTCAACCAATTAGCACGCTTATCAGGAAGGCTGATGGATGCCGTATTTTCAAGCCGCGAAACGCGTCCCGACTTCTAGCGTTGGTAGCGCATCGAGAGACGTTTGAATTGCACCGTGTGAATCGCAACGAGCGTTTCAACGCCGATATGCATACGTACCTTGAAAACAATTTTTTTTTTCAATTAGTCGAACGCAACATTTACACCGTCACGAGCCAACAAACACGAATACGGTGATCATTTCGACGTTGCTCGAGTCCTCGACAGCACGATGGATTAAATGAAATGCATAGTTCTTACGCGACTGATCGGGCAGAGTCGAATTGCGTCGAGTGCACACGGATGGGGAAGCACGACGAGTATATCCGCCTACGAGGCGCTCGCGATGGTTGTAAATAGCAGTCGAAACTGTATACGAACGTGTAATATTGTGGTCGGCAGGAACCGGCCGACGAAGGTCTCGAGAAGCGACACCGAAACGAGGATAACGAATCGTAATTTTCAGTTTCGAAACCCAGGTTGCAATTTTCACGCAGCCGTACGCACCGAAGCGTCGCGACGCGTGCTAGCACACGTATACCTGTATGTACATTGCACAGAGGAGGGGGGGGGGGCTCTGTACGCGTAGCCTCCTCCTAACGGCCCGGAGCATCGTTCTCGATGTCTCGATGATGCCTAAGGCATGGTTCACCCTCGAAATTCCTTTCCGGGTAGAGAAGAGCGTTCCACGGGACTTCGCATTCTTTCCTAGATACTCAACTTTATACTTTATACCCGGAAGCCTGCCTTGTCGTAGTTGCCGTGGATTTTTTTAACGGGCCTCGAAAGGGACGAAACAAAAGGATACGCGGTGGTCGGTAGCCCGCGGGCAAAATAGACGAGCGAATAAATACCATTTACCTATGTATGTACGTCGCGTACATCGGTTAGGCGAAGCGAATCTTATATTTCCCGGTGTCGACGGCAGAAAACACGGCGGGAAAATAGGTTTCAAAATTACGAATGGATGTGAAACAACAAAAAAACCAGCCACATCCGACGTTCTCCGACGGAAAATAATGAAAATTTCGACGATTTTCCGAGCGGCAGAGGCGCACGAACTGTGCGTGGAATTTTATTCCCAGAATTTTCTCAAACCGGATGAAAAGCAATTTCTCGCATCGAAGTTTAATCGCATTCGAATAAAAATACTTTTCGAATATTACGCAAACTGTGCAGCAGCGCTTTGCAAAAAGGCTCTGGAACGATACGCAGCGCTCGAGCGATTATTTTGATTTATTATTACGAAATTAATGGGTTGTTGTTTAAATTGTTTTTACGTATCGAGCGATTCGATCGATTAGAACGATTGCCGGAGACCTAGTCGTATCCTGTTCGAATGAGTTTACGAAAATAACTGGTTCGCTCGCAATCGCTTACCGACGGTGTTTCGTGGTTCCGCGAGCAAGGAGCCGCGATTCGACGATTCCAGCGGTTCGGCTCGTTGCGTAACGGCTCGCATATCGAGAACGGTGCTCGTTGCACTCGTAATATGCCTACATGTTGTTTGCTCGCGAATGCGCGCCGCTCCACGCTTTCCGAAGATGCTCGCGAGCGTAACCGCGATTCACCGGCTCGTCGATTATGTGCCGGTGATTTCACTGCGTGGTCGTGTGAAAGTCAGGATGTCCGGTCCTTTCCAGCTAACGCAAGAAAAACTCGGCCTCGTGCACGTTCTTCTTGCATTGTATAGCCGCTGCTGTCGACGCCGCACTGCGCCGCGCCGCGCCGCGCCATTCCACCGAGCCGTGCCGCCTGCAATCTACAATTTGCCCGCGTTTGTCTTTTAAAAACGAGATTCGCGACCCAAGTCCAACCTAACCGGATGCAAGCACCACAGATCCGAGTATGATCCGGCGCGAACAAAAAATCTCACCCTCGAATCTTCTATAGCAATAGCCGTCTATTTCGCAAAGAAATTTCGTACTCCCGTTTTATTCCCGTCGAAAATCGATAACGTCGATTCCAAAAAGATTCAAAAGAGAGTGCTGATTTGAAAATTTGAAAGAACGCGAGCGTGTCGTTGTGCGATTCGTTCTTCGCGATATACATAGTATGCATTCAGTCAGCCGAAAAAGTCTCTGTACACCCTTTAACATTATGTAACTTTATAAAGAAATGGACCGCGTGACTTGAGATTTTTCAAGAATTTAGAACAATTAGTTTTATAAATGATGTATGAAGAAAATTTCAAGAAAATTATAACCGCCAGACATTGCGAAAAAGAAAATAGTAAATATTGATTTTACATCTTTTTTTCTGAGTCTGTAATAGGAAATTAATAATTACGTTTTATATAAATCCCTCTCATGACCCAATGATTATTTTTATCGAAAGGTTCATGGTTTTCTACATGTGTGATCTCACTGTCTGCATTATAGGTGTGCCCACGTCGCCGTCATCCTGACCTGCCCGAGAAATCCTCATGAAAGACTGGGAACTCAGTACTCAGAATAGCATCGGTATCGTAGCCATTTCTTTTTTATTTTTTTTTCCTCTTCTGTTTCTATCCTCTATTTCTCTATCTTTGTTTCTGTTTGAACGGTTCGCGATCGATTTCTGTCCCTTCTGTTTTCGGGCGTTTCGCTGGAATTTTGTTTTGATTTTTTCGTCCGTTCGAGCCCAACACCAGACGGTTGAGCGCTAATTTGCCAAAGGGTGGAACGAGTATACTGTGCATATACAGTATACGCGACGCTCTGTGACCCAGTAAATATGTTTCACGATTCTAAGTTGCGTTCTCGTTTCAGTTCGCGTTACTCGCGATAAGTTGTTCTAACAATTTCTTTTCGTTCTCTTTCCATTTTCCCCGGTGTTACAAATATTTTCTCCGATCTCGTTGCGTACGTGGCTGTTTCGTTTCGAATAATGCGAGTCCTCGAGAAGGATCGTGTAACGTGCACGGGGATGTAGTGGCCGACAGACGAGTTTCTAGGAACCGGGAGAACGTTGTTTCGGGATCGTCTCCTTCGAAAGATAGTTTAGAAAATGCAGTTTGCACGAGGTACGTCAGCCATATTGATAACGCTTTTGGTTTTTCTTTTCATAGTCATCGTAGGCTTCGTAGCCATCATAGATTTTGTAGACGAACATAAAATAGCACGACCACGGTATCGAGAGCATTTCGCGAATTGATTAACGGCGTTACTCGATTGCGTTTAAACTCGTAACGAAGTGGACGCGACTGGAGGGCACGCGTCTAGTCGAATCGATTCGATTAAAATATTTCGAGTGTCGTGGTCCCGACCCGACCCGACCCGGCCCGATTATTCCATTCCCAACCCGTCCGGTCCGATTGACGATCAAAAGTTTTCCCGGAGGATCGTACCGCCGTTGCGTCTGGGTTCCAGGTGCCGCAAATAGAGTAATCGTCTTGTCGTGTTCTTAGCGCGAACTTTTCGGCCGAGAGAAAGAAGGAGGAAGAACAAGCGCGTCCGCGATAATTGTCCCTCGTTGGCTCCCTTCCGGTTCTTCGTCGAATCGATTGCCGCGAAACGGGGCGGCGGGAGGGTCTGGAAGCGAGCGAGTCAGGCTGCAAAAGCTTGAACGGCTGTCCTTTCCTAGAATCCGCAACGGATCCTTCTCTCTCTCTCTCTCTTGCTCACATGTACATGCACACACGCATCTCTTCTGCCTCCCTTCCCTCCTCATCCACTGTTGCTCGAAGCCGAGAGTGGCCGCAACCGCGAATTACTTCGCAATTTCCCGAAATTGCGCAATCCGTGCAGGCTAATGGCCACCAGGCTGTTTCTGGTCGGCCAGCCGGCCAGTCGTCCAGCCGTCCAGCAACGGTTGGGAGGTGGAGAAGGGGCGAGTGGCCAGGGGGCGGAGGGGGAGGTGGGGGGGAAGCGTGAGAGAAAGAGAGAAAGAGCTTCGGGGGTGATGGTAACTCGCGTACGCTTCGAGGGATGGGCCGTGGCGGGAGGCGGATGCGAGGGGACCATTAATTAAGCAAAATCATAAACTCGCCGGTGTGGCATGGCGTGGTATGGCGTGGTATGGCGCGGCGCGGCGAGGAGCGGAGCGGAGCAGCGCGGAGGCCGGGAGCGTGGTTACATTGAAAAATATAAACGCGGGGACCGTTACTTTCACGAACGAGACCTCGCGCGGTCTTTTACGCGCGCCGCAATCCGCAATCCGCAATGCACTGTTCTCTACGAACGGTCGACGTGGCGGTGCAGTTTGCGACGGAAGAGATTTTATCGCTGGCAGCGGATCGACCGCGCGGCACCTTGTGTTTACTTGTTTGTTTGTTTGTTTGTTTGTTTGTTTGTTTGTTTGTTTGTCTGTCTGTCTGTCTGCCTGTCTGTCTGGCTCTTCTTTTCTTATCTGCAAATTTTAAAATCTTGCGTTTTCAACGCTAAACCTACCGCCGCCGGTCAAACGATCGGTTAGGGATTTTTTGTTCCACGATTATTGAGATTATAAGGATGCTTTAGCTAATTAAATAAATATATGTATTTCGTGGAGCAGATATTATAATATGAACAGTACAAAGGCCGTACTATAAGGCAGAATCTATCGGCTACTTAATTTTCTACGTTGCACCTCCGAATACCGCGATTCCAAACACGATGGCTACAGATTCGTCGACCTCGATTTGCTGGATTTAGTTTATTTTTGATACGCTTTTCTTTTCGTTGCCGCTCTTTCCATGTCTTACGTCGCGTTGGAACGGTCGTTTCTGTTCCCCATGAATCATGGGGCAACGATGCCGCGAATGTTTGCATACTATTAATGGACTTCGCAGTGTAACCGCAATGGCAGTTTCCAGATATACATAATATTGTGTATCACGATCGATACAGGAATATTGCGGAGGTGACAGCGTGGCCTCTGAACTTGCAGAGGAAGTGGCCCGGGTGACTAATAGAGTTTAAGCGGAACGGCGGATTACCTCCGTATCGTCGCGTCTATTAAACGCAATCGAATTTGTTACCGTGATTTTCGGCTAATTTTACCGAACAGCGTATTCCTTCGAATAATTCGAACAAATTTTCGCGGAAGTGCCACTTATTAGTATCGTTACCGTTATCGTTATCGTTACCCTTTCCGTTTTCGTTTCCAATAATATCGCGCGTCGAAAAACGTAAACGTTTCAATTTCGGTTCGCTACGTAATCCTGCTTTTCTTCGTCGATTTCTTGGCCGAGAAACGCGAGCACCGTAATTACTCCGTAATTACCGGCCCCCGGCTAATTGTTCCCGACCGTTTCTCGCGATAACTTTATCAACGTCGATCCGATCGGGTTCAATTATGATTCCGTAGAGACCGGGCTTGGATCGTGTGCCCGCCGGTTCGCGTTACGTACGACCGTGCCGCTTGCTTTTTCTCTTTTGTGCAGCGTAGAAGAAGAAAAAAAATACAAGAAAAGAGAAAGAACAGAAAGTAAAAATGACCGGTCTGACGCTGAACGGGCAACGCAACGGCGACCGGCTTAGTAAAAATGCCAGCGATAGATCGCGATATATTCTTAACCGCGTGTTGGAGTGTGTTACGTAGTTTCGAAGGCGAGTATTAAAATAGCCGACAGATTGTCCGGGCTATAAATCCGACCGTGCGATATCGCAATATATACAACTACCGCGCCACACCGCACCGCTCCGCGCCGCGCGCAGTTTATCCGGATACCGGTTATTCGAATTTTCAATGACGTTAATCGTCCGATTCTCGGCCGTTCGAACGATACCGTTGCCAACAACTCGACGATCGGTAGAGGCAGCATGTATGTAACGAAAACGGACGAGGAAAAAAAGAAATTTCCAATTGTACCCCGATCGATCGAAGATCTGCACTCGAAGAATAGTATTCGGACCAAGGGTGGCAACGGTGGCGTTGAAGCGGACGAATTTCGACGATTCCGCCTCGAGGTCGTCGAAGTTCAAAGCTCGTTCGAGCGTGGTACGCGCTAATCGAAGACAAGTAGAATTTATCCGGAATTCCCTGGGTTAGGTCTGGGTCTAACAGTGGCCGACTCGCGAAAGCGCGAAACAGAGAGAAAGACGGAGAAAAGACTGGCGCGCGTGTGTCGCAATGTCCCTTAACGGGTGACGGCTGTTGGAGAACCGGTCGACCTCGATACACCCCTACCCTTCTCCAGCTACCCCTCTCCGCCAACGTACCGCCGCGGCAATGTATGTATTCCCGATACAAGCGTAATAGGTATCTACATCTGCGCGCGTATCCGTGCATGGATATTTGCACAATCGAAGCCATCGTTCGCGTACGTTCCCCCCGTTTTTCCCCATTTGGAAAATCGTTTCTTCGTCGGCGCCGTTGTCTCGCGTTTTTCATCCGTGACTTCTCCTCCTTCTCCGCTTGCTCTCTCTCTCTCTCTCTCTTTCTCTTGACGTCCACCTACGTTTACCATTCCGTCTCGTCTGTTCGCCGTCTTTTCGTGTCGCTGCGTCACTAAAACGCAACAGAATCACGTCTGTTCTACGCCATTTCGTTTTCGCTTTTCTCTCGGTTCCACAGTTTTCCCTACGTTTCGCACTTTCCCGCTTTCTCTCTCTCTCTCTCTCTCTCTGTGATTCTCCCTTTCTCGCGAACGATTGGCGCGGGCCGCGGCGTAACGCGTGTGGCACGTGTCTACCGTTGCGGCGCGGCACGGTGCGCGTTCAGCGACAAGCCGGCAAGCACTCGACTGCTACTAAACGCCTCGCTTTTCAAACTTCAGGTCGGAATTATACAGGGTGTCATTGTATCTGGTGGTACAACCGAATAAAGGCTGATTCTATATAAAGAAAAAAATAAGTCGGAAAAATAAAATGAAATGTTTTCGTTTGAGACTTCATTTTCGTGAAAATCGACTTTAAAAATCTACTCGGTACACTGTTGATTGTTTGAAATGTAAAAATTTTATTCTGTGTTTCCGGCTTATTTTTTTGACATACAATCAGTCCGTATCCGGTTGTACCACCAGTTATACGACAGCGTGTACATATATCGTTTCTCGTAACAGTTGTCTTATTGTTAGTATCGAAATCTATGACGATCGATCGTTTCATTTCTGTACCCTCGATACTCGCATCGCGCGTGCACGATGTTTAAGCGTGATTAGCCGAATACGCGTATCGTTCTTTGACCTCCCGCATCTTCTCGAGTTATGGTGTTCACCGCTGCGGGGGAAAAAGGGATAGGAGAAAAGGACATAACGGCGTCGGTATAATTTTGTAATCGAACAACCAGATGGACGCTATTTAAGGCTTGTAACACGGTTGATCTCCGGATGATGATTCGCCGCGCCGCGCCGCCGAGACGTTCACGGGTTCCGGGGAAATCCGGTCGGACCGGAGAACGGCAGAGGGACACCGTGCAAGCCGCGATCGAAGCGGTCGGGGAGGGGTCGGAGCGGTCGGGTCGGTCGGATCGGTCGGATCGGTCGGCGAGACGATCCAACCTTCTGCTGTCCGAGATCAAAGGCAGGCGAATCGCTACAAAGAAACGACTCGGAAATCCAGAAGAAGGGTTAACACGGTCGGTCCTTCTCTCGCTGAAATCACGCGAAGGTGTACCGATGATCGTTAAAACGATCGAGCTTCGGGACGACAAAAAGGGAAAGTCGTTTGTTTGCCGAGACTTCTAATGGCCGTCTTCGAACGAGTTGGTAATTGGCGCGTCTGCACACGTCCTCTGTGCTGCTCGATTCCATTCTTTCTTCTTACCTCTTCTTTCCTCTCCGCACTTTTGCTTCTTTTCTCTGTTCGCTCGCCGGCTTCGTCTCGCGGTTGCACATGTCACACCGTTCTCTTTCCGATCCTCGTGCATCTAAACCCGTTTTCCATGGCGCGCGGTTTGTTTCGTGCCTTTTCACCGTCCGTTCGCCTCCTCGCGTCACACGCTTCCGCGAGGCGCGCTCTCGCGCTTGCTCCCTGCGAACGCTTCGATGGAAACGATCTGCGATTCCGCGAGGAAGCTGTCCGATCTGTTCTTTTGAACGTGGGCTTGCCGACGCGACGCGATCTCGACTACGATCAGGATCACGATCACGACTGACTCTACGATGTCTTTCTTGCCCGGTTTCCAGATACATACTGTACTCTGTTGCCTATCCAGACGCGCGCCGCCGTTTCTTTCCTTTCGAAAACCAGCTGAATTTTGAGAACGATCCGGCGCAGCAGAGCCCGGTGTCCTGTTGCACACGCCGCGTTACCGCGATTCCGCGCGGACTGCGAAGACACGTGGGTCGTAGAGTCGTAAAGTGCGAGCGCCGCGCCGAGCCGAGCCGAGCCGCCCGGCAATCGCATATCCGCTAAAAATCGGTGACACACCGACATCGCGGTTCTTGGAGTTTTGCGGACGCGTTACACGCGCAGCAGATACATAACGCGTATAACTCGTAACTCGCGTTGCCGCCTACCAACGCGCTTGGTAAAACGACACGGGAGCCGCATTCATGCGCGAGCGTCAACCGTCCGCTGTTACAGCGCAACATAACTTTCCGCCCCAGACACGCTAGCCACGTAACCCCGTACCAGCAGCCAGTCAGCCAGCCAGCCAGCAGCCCCCAGCCCCACGGCCTCCCAACGGCGTTCTACGCTGAAATATTCTCAATGAAATTAGCGGTGGTCGGGAGTTAGTCGAGCTTGTGCGACAAACGATCATTCGTACCAGTGTTTAACGAACATGTCCGCGATAATAGAGCGACGCGGACAAAGGAACGGTAATTTAGTTTCTGCGCTGATACGCTCTCCCGTGTACGTGAGCACCGCGTGCGCGATACACGCAAGAGTTTTGTTTTCGATATTCTCCACGGTTCGAGGAATTTCAATGAAAATATCGGAATTCCGATCCGTACTGTACCCCCCACCATTCTCGGCCCCACCTGACCACCCTCCTCGCCCCCCCACGCGTTATCAAATTAAGCAAAGTAAAAGGAACGGGGTCTCCGAACGACAAGAGTTTTCGGGCCCATCGGCGGAGGATTCGCGCGGTCTGCTAGTCCCTAGCCGAATACAAGTCTAATTGTACTTGCTAGTATATTCGCGAAAGAAGTCGGCGCAATTTTACGCGTAAGCATACTCATGGTGCCAATTAAGAAAGCGTAGATAAGCGAATCGCGAGGTAAGCGAGTCGCGACGCGTGATCGACCGATGGAAGATTGCTTTTCGATGAATCGACTCGGAACGGAAGTCGAGTCAAAGCCGGAACACTTTGTACGTGAGGACAATTTTGCTTGAACGTAAATACATTCTACCGGAGGGGAGAGGATGTTCGAGGTGTACGCGAGCAAGAAGTTGAAGTTTCGGAAAGTAATCTTACGGATGCGTACAGTGCTTGGCCGTGACCGTGACCGTGACCGTGACCGTGACCGTGAGAAAAGAGAGGGAAGGAAATATAGAATATTTAATCGTTCGGTTCTCGATTTTATCGAGGGGGCACTCTCGAAAGATGTTAGTCACTCGTCCGACGTATCCGGAAGTGCCGAACTGCTATCGACTATCAACTATTTCGCTATTTGTGGTTTAGCGGTTTAGTAATAGGCTCGGTATCCTTCTAGACAAGGATTCCTGACTACGCTTCCTCGTTATTGCGGTGAATCAACGGGCCACGTACCACCGCACCGCCTCATCTCCTTTGCGTCGTTAACTCCTCCTTCGCATTCTCTTCTAATAGTCTTCCTCGGAACAAAAAATATTAACAACACGACTTATCTTCCTTTTTCGTTATCGAGCAGTCTCGTACGAAACAACAATTTCGTACCTTCTTGAAAATCCAGTACTTTCGACCAACGATCGTAGTAGATATCGATCGTGTCCATGGTCTTATATCGAAACGATCCAGGATCGCGAAGTGTTCAGAAATATTTTTCATTCAACCCTCATCGGTCCCTCACAAACTGAATCTTTTTTTTTTTTATTCAAATTGATGAGTTAACATTTACGTCTCATGCTTTTCGGTTATATGTAGATAGCGAATCTCCGTGCGAAGTAAAAATTTTCTATCTAGATTCCAACTGGAGTGAAATAGAAACTTATTATCCGTCTTAATATGCTTAATAGATTGAAAATAACATAACGGTATTTTCAAATTCTTCTAAAGTTTTTACTGTTCTAAATTATACCTACTCATTTTTGTCATAAATCCATAAAATCTAGTTACATGTTTCGCATTAAAACAATAAAAGTCACGAAGCTGCGGACAAATTTACCTACGAACAACGGTACGGTATAACTTATTTCGGGAAAACTTTGTCAAATTGACGCGAGGAACGGATGAGGGTGAAGAGGCAGAGATTCGTCAAAGTCGGAAAACGAACGTACTGCGAAACGAGTTGTCGGTCTCGTAACGAACGGGAATGCGCGAGAAGGACAGGCTGCGTGAGATCGTAGCAACGGACGATAAGAGCGGACGCATCGTGGCTGAAAGTTTGAAGCTCCGCAACGTTACGAAGCCACTGGCAACAGTTACAGTCTTGGTCGAGGTGCATTTACGCGAGTCGAGCGAGTCGAGCGTGCGATATTCCTGGCTTTTCGCGAGTGCCGCTCGACCGAGACGAATCTCTTTCCGCGTATGAATCATCGTTACGTTTCTAGTTTCTACGAACGCACAGTAAATTACGAATTGCGTTTCCTCGCGACCGACGGACAACTGAAAGCAGCTGCTGGCGCGGTGCGGCGGGAGGTGCGGTGCGCGGTCACGCGAAATCTCTCTGTGTAACACGCGCGTGCTTGTGTCGTGTGTTACCTGTGCGTTCTCGTGTGCATGCGCAACGCGTATGCACAGGTTTGCTGGACCGGGCCGTGCCGGGCCGAGCCGGACCGGGTGGAATCGGATCGGATCGGGCTGGCTCGGAAAGGAAAAGGTCGAATTATGTTGTCGGAAGGACATCGCGTCGCGACGCTCGTCATTTCGCTCGGCGTACCGTGTCTCTTCTCCTGTCTTCTCCCTCCTCCTTTTCTCACCACCTGCAGACGTAAATGAATCGTAAACCCTGTTCTAAGAACGCTTGATCTTACCATCGATTTACCATAACGATCTGCCCTTCGATCTGCCCTTCGATTTGCTTGTTTTGTATTTTCTCTATTCCGATAAACGCGACAAACGAGCGCATCGTTAAAACATTAAACCTACCGAGCCCTAAAAGTAACTGGTACATGTTCCCTTATAAAAACAACGAGGTTAATTTTATTTAGACTTCGTGTGGCTTTTAGCGCAATGCGTGCTCTACCAAAGATATCTATACATTTCTCGCGAAATCATTGTTATTATTTCAATAATTGTACAATAACAAATCTGTGACCGGTCATTTTGATCGGTGTCAGTGGGTTTAGTGTCAACGCGGTGGGGCTCGGTGTGCGGGACTGAGACAGAGACGAGGTACGGGCTGGAATATTAATAGAAAATTTCTGTCCTGACTAATTTACCGCTTCCTTTACCTCGGAGCAGACTTTAGATTGGTTCCTCGGCGATGCCCTCGCGATACTGCGCGCGGCCTTTGTGCTCGGCCGTTCGCTGTGATCTGCTCTCGCGGAAAGATTTCATGTACGAGCCAGCTACACGATAGATACTGTTTCGAACGGCGAGGAATCGTCTGTTCATTAAAAATATGTATATGGTTTTCCCCCATTTTTATACGAAATTGTTCACGATCAAGTGAGTTTCATTTCGTTTCGTTTCGTTCCGTTTCGTTTCGTTTCTACATAGACGAAGCGGCGGAGCGAACTCGCGCAGCAATTCGATTTGAAAAGTTTGAGCGCGTTCGACTCCGACAATTTTGTAGACGCGACACCAGCCGCCGCGACACAGGTAGCACTCGCGGCGGGACAACAGTTCGCGAAGTCGATTCGCGGACGCGGAACGAATCGCGCCTTCCCGTTCGGTCGCGCGTAATTGCGCGTCGCATTATTCGAACGATCCGCGTGCGCGCAGCTGCGGTGTTTACACGCGTTTGCGCACACGCATTTATGCACGCGCCGCGGCGAATGTGGGTGTACCGTGAACCGTCGGTAATGAGCGTGTGCAGTAGCGTAGACGACTGTGAAATTTTAGTTGCTTCCATGTCGCAATCGCATTCCCTTTCCCTTTTGTTTCATTCTTTTTTGAACATCTCGTCGGATATTTATCTTGCCGATCGCTATCGATGAAAATTTTCAGTTTCTCCCGCATCGCGACGCTGCGCACCGCGCGAAACGCGAAACGCTAGGAAAGCTTGCCGACGTTGGGCAAGCTCTGTGCGTGACACGCGACTCGCTTCGCTTATCTGAAATACACATTTCCCATTTGCCTGGCCCCCGCACCTGGTTTTGCGATTCCTCGCGTGTCTCCCGCCTCGGCGCAATTGGATAAATGCACGCAGAATTATCTCGTTGTAACTGGTAGACCGTCTGTCGTCTGCCCGTGACAATGTTTCCACGACAACCACGTCCAGCGGATTCGCTCGCGTTTTCGAATTTCCGTCGCGCACTAATAAACTCGACTAATTGTAAGGGAAGAGTTAAGAGGAGGATCGCGTCAGTAGACCGAGGACGGAACTTCAATTATCGCGGCTTTTACGTCCTTTCAGGTAGTCTTAAGGGTCTTTCGGATGGGCCGGCTGCGCCGTAAATGAATTTCGCAATAAAGTTGCAACGGGCAAAGGGTGGCCATAAAATGAAATAAAGCGATGCTCGCTGGTGGCTCGTCCTTATGCTCGACTCGCGCGCGCCGCGTCTCGCGCATAATAAATTATTCTCGGTCGCGTTCGCGGACACGATGGGACGCGACGAGACGAGATGAGACGGGACGGTTGTCCTCTTGAATAATACGAGTGTGTGGGTACATCGGTGTTTGCCGACAATTCGAATATGCGCGGTATACTTATTGCGTTAAACGTCGAAAGCTATCGTCTCTGAAGCCTACATCGCGCGAGAACGATTACCTTTAAATCGAGGCGCGCAACAGGGGCAACATTGAAAAAGCGACGTGCGACGTTAGCAGCAAACTAACTCTGCTGACGGCTCGTTTCTCTCCCTTTCTGTTTTCGGCCGGATTCTCTCTTTCGCTGCAACTTTCCTTGTCGTTGTTTCCCATCGGCGAGCGGGATACGTGGGCGAGCTTTGGGCGCATCTGCATAATTGTACGTAAATTGCACGGGACATCGCGCTCGGTAATATATTGCGGCCGGAGGGTCGAAGGGTCGGAGGGTCGGAGGACTGCGATCATATGCAGGATATGCGCAGCTCGCGCGGAGCGGATCCGCAGAGCGCGAGTTCTGCACGCGTGTTCCTAGGTGCGCGTTATACATATACGCGTCGCGTCGCGTTGCAACGGTACACCGTCGACCGGTTAATTCAGTTAGTGTATACGGAACGGAAGGCTGTGGAGGAAGCCCGATACCACTCCGCGCTTTGCTGTGCGCTCAAACATTTATGAAGGGACGAGTGGTTCGAGCTCTCTCTCTCTTTCTCTCTCTCTCTTTCTCCCACCTCCCTCTCCCCCTCTTCCTCTTCCTCTTCGTCTTCCCCGTTTTCTTTTTGTACGCCTACAGCCGACTCTGACCGTCGGTGAACTTGTATTTTCGACGCTTCTTTCCCTTTCTTTAGATTCTGCGCTTCGATTCTTCACCGGTCAACGTCCAGTCTTCCATTGAGAATTGTTATCGTCACGTGCGTGCTACCCAGTTAAAAAAGTTGCAGGACAGTCTCGTTTACAAGAAACCGTGCGATGCTACATCTCGTATTTTTATTTTATGTAGTTACTACACCTGTTTAGAACGTACTTGCGTTGCCAACTTCAGATCAGTCGAATAGTGTTTACAAACAGCGGTTGATTTTGGCCAACGAAAGTCAATTATATTTTATAGGCTCGAAAGATCGGCGAGGTCGGAGGACACGGAAGAACTGCATATTATCGGCATACGTAGAAACATGGTTGTCGCGCTTTCTCGATAACCGGAAGAAGGGCTCTCGAGGGGAAAATACAAGCCGGCGATAACGCCTGGCTACGTACACGTGTAAACGTGGAAGGGTGTAAGCGTGTAAGCGTATCAGCGTGTAAGCGTGCAGCCCATTAATCCGAGCGTGTCGCATTGATCTATCATTGTCCTGTGGACAACGGTGATATACACGCATCTGAGCTTGATACATAATAGATCGCAAACGCAGCCGCCTGGTGCGACGCTAACAGCGATTCGGTAGTCGGGAGCGCACCGGTACCGATCGGATGAGATGCGTTATTACGCTGTCTGTATTTATATCGTTCGGAATTATTTAAACGATTTATCGGGAAATAGCGACTCGACGTTCGAATGAAGCTGTTACCAAGCTTGATAACGATCGATACATCGTGCACTATTGTGAACACATGTACGAATTTTAATCGTTGAGTAGTCAAGTAGTACATTTTTGATCGTTTGTTACATCCAACAGAATAGTACGCGGACACCAGCAATGCGGGACCGATCGGGCCTTACCTTTCTCTGTTTCAGTTGCTGTTAATATTTCTGTTTCGCGCGTTTCTCCCGCTTCTTATTCGCGCGCCAAGTTTTCGCGCGAGAGTGTACGTAGCGGGCACACGCGCGCTGCGCGCTCGCAGAATCTAGCGGTTTGCGGCGTTCCGAATAGCGAGTAGCGAGCTGCGAGTCGGTTCGCAAACGAACTTAGATGTCGTTTATAAAACCTGAATCTCACGGCTTAATGCACGCAGCCCACAACCCACAGTTCACAGCTCAGAGCTCACAGCTCGCACAGCCCACAACCCACAGAGCCACGGTGAACTCAAGTGCGTGTGTGTGTGTGTGTGTGCGCGCAACGGAGGCCTGTTTCCGATCGACTCTCCGCTCCGTCGAGAACGGGGCCTTAAAGGTCTAACAATAAGACGACTCGATGCGAGCCCGCCGCGATATCCGATTCGAACGATCTCGAGCGCTTATAACGCGTATTGTCGGTACATTTTACAACACACACTGCTCTGCACGTCGTCGATGCGTCGTTCGGACGTTGTTCCTTTTCAATCGAGATTCGAAACTCGAGTAACTAGCCGAGGAATATTCATTTACGTTCGATCAATCACACTCGAAGCGCGATACGAGTACAATCATTGATAATCGTTTCTCTTTTTCTGTTTTAGGTAAGTCTTTCGTATTAAAGCAAAACTTTTCGGAGGGCCTGCGCATTATCGAGGGGTACTATTACGAGTTGGCAATACGTGAAATTGCGTCAGATTATGTATGTATAACGATCGATATAAGCTTCTTTCAATGATTATTCGCATTCCGTTCTTTCACTCTGTTTTCTACGTGCGAACCTTACGATTAGAAAAGCTGGCCGATCGGAGGAATTTTCTGTCGACCTTGCGATCAAACGAATCGATGCCGAGATCGGCTATGAACGAATAGGGGGAATTTATTCGAGCCGCGGTCGAGCCCCGGAAAATTAAATCGCTCTTGATTTTAATGTTAGGCAAACTTTACTGCTCGCCGAGTTTCAAGTTCTGGGTAACTCAATTAATGGATACTCGGTTTGCGCGGGATTACTCGCGGCCGTGTGTAATCGAGTCGAATTCACACTGCAAAACTTCCGACCAACGATATGGCTAACTCGATGAAATTTCACAACAGGCCCAAGCTGCTTCTTTTCTCCCGTCTGTTTATCGACTATTCACCGACCTCGGAATATTATACTATCTCCGCCTATAAACGGATCGAGTTACCCTCTTCACTCGCGTCCGTTTCGAAAAGAAAATTCTCCGTAATCCGACATTCGATCGTCGATTTATCGCTATTTGTTACGCGGATTGGAGAATCTTCGTTGCATTTGTCCGTCGGGGTTTCCCTATTGTATTGGTTCGCGCACGTGCAACCACATAAAACATAACACTTTGAGGTTACCGTTGCTAAATCTTGTTTCACCTAGTCACCGCGAGGTAAAACGAAACTGTGATATACCGTGTCAGCGATCACGTAAGCATGATTCTCTCTCTCTCTGTGTCTCTCCATCTCTCTCTATCTCTCTCTCGTCGCATCACTTTTGGTCAAGATCATGTTTCTACCAATTTAATTCGGTCGAGCCATTGCGTCTCGTTCTCTGCCGCACGAATTTGCTTCGTAACAAACTAATAATCTCGTTAAGGGATCTTCGAAATTCGAAGGGTGGGAAAAGGGAGGAAAGACGAGCAAAAGGAAGAAGAGCGATACGCGCATGCACGGTTTCCCTCGGAGCTCCGATTTCCTGTACCCACCGCGCGATTTCTTGTATCCACAAAGAGGTGAACGCGTTTCTCGCTTTGTATGCCGAAACTTGGACAGTAGGCGCCCACCCCGACAGACATAATTGCCGTTCCCAGGGCGTTCGATACGTCACGGCCGCCTCGTGATTTCTTTCGATTACGGTCGGCAGCGATATCGCGTCTTCGTTTTTCTTGTAAAGCTGCGTCGATCGAGAACGAGAAGCGAACGGCTGAGATTTTCGGTGACGCGCCGCGCATCCCGATAACGGGCGCCGTTCGTCGTCGAATAATTCACCGAGCTTACCAACGCGACGCCGACGCCGACGCCGACGCCGACGCCGGCACAGACGCCGACAACAATTCTAAGAGTTAGCGCGACGAGTGACTAGAGATGCAACGGCGCGCGAAACACCGGCAGAAATAGCTTAATTAAAGTAAAATAGTTATTAAAGCGGGCCCGACTTGTCACCGGTATCGTTTAAAGTAGCCGGGGGCGGTAATTGCGAAGCTTGCTCATTAACGCGTTTATTAAGATCGCTCGACGATTAATTTCGAGCTCGGCGAGTTATTCACGGCAGAAAGACAACAGAATTTCTCGTAGCCGAGGCTCGTGCTTGGTAATAATTCCTCGCGAATTGCGTGCGTTGTTCGTCTCTCTCTGTGTCTGTCTCTGTCTCTGTATCTCTGTCTCTCTGTCTCTCTACGTACGTGCATTGCGTGCGCGTGTGTTGCGTTACCTGCACGATGCTCGACCCACGCGAAACGCTTTTGCCACCCAATATGTACGAGCCATTGTCTCGAGGATCATTATTGTTGTGCAATGCTGAAATTACGGGCGGATCCTTCGCTTTGTGCGCGATACAACTATCGCGGCAGTCGGACGGAGGGGAACGCTTTCTTAAACTGACTGACTCTCTGTGTCGGCAACTGACAAATTGTTTATCATAACGATAATCATTTCTTGGCTTGGTACGAGCCATTGTTGTATCGACACCCGATCCACAGGCTGCACTCGCCGACGCTACGCGACACGACGCGGCGGATCGTACACGATCGGAGAACGATTTTGAGGAGCAAACGAAAGAAATCGACAAGCCGGTATATGTTTACGCGTGTCGAAGGACAGGGCGCGCGACAATCTCCCTAAGTCTTATCTATTATATTTCTGGTGTGACGCGTGGCGTGATAAAAACATAAAGTACCACGCCGAGGAATTCTCGATCTTTCGCGCTCCGCGTTTCACGCCCCAGACTCCCGGACACCGTAGCAGCGAATTCGATCGGGATTTAGTTGGCTGTCGATCCGCGAGGCATAAATGTCACCAGGAAAAATAAAACGCTGATCCCCCGGCTCGATCCATTAACCGCTAGAGTATGCATCGAGCCTCTACGATTATCTACGTCCGTACGCCACGGCGCGAAAGGTATCGGTATAAATCCTGGCGCGAACCACTCGCATAAACATATCCGCGCGATCGCACCACCGCGATCCCGAGAGAAAAATCATCCCCCGTCGTTCCTTTCCTTCGGTCCTTTCATCAATCCGTGTCAGCCCACGTAAAACTGTCTTTTGTCGTGATGGTACGGGGAAGAGGGGGGAGCAGAAGAAGGTGGTAGATACGCTGTACAGACACCAGACTACAAACTACAGACTACAGGCTACAGACTCCTGGATGAACAGACCTTTCGCGACGCCCTCGTATTCTCGGCTATGATTAATCTCTCTCGCGAGAATATCAATTCTGCGAATATCTTGGTTGCGTTTGCTTTCTCAACTGCGAGATGGGAAGATGGAAAAGGCAGAACAGGATCGATTTACGACAGATTTAATCTTTGATTTCAAACTTGGTTGTTGCGCGTTGTTCTCCGACTTAATTCTACTAAACGGAAGTATTTATTTTCCATGGGCGGATGCACCCCCTTGATACGTTCCAGCTGATCTCAACGGTGGTTGGCTCACGTTCGGCGAAATTAGACGGTAATAACTAGACTGCGAATCTTTGTGCAAAATAAAAATGAGCTGCGTTTATTGGGAGAAGCAGGAATAAAATAAAAATTGATTTCATCCCTTAATCTTTTAGGCACGCTCGTTCGCGACACTGTCTCCCTGGGACGGTGTGCCTGGCCGCGCGGATGGCACAAAATCCGTTCTAAATGTGTTCTAAATGAATAACTTATGACTTCTTTATGCATTTTCATGTAATGACATCGAAAAACTTTATTAATCAATTAATTATACTACTTTTTAAACGTATAATACCGTTCAAAATCATGATATCCGCGGAAAACCACTATAGTGGCGTACCGTATCTAGAAGGTTAACGTTTTTGTTACGTTGAAAAGTAACATTCCAATATTTGTGAAAATCTTTCTAATCTTTTAACGTTTTATATTTCACCAATTTCATCAGAAATGCACAAAAAGATCCGCAGTCTAGTAATAACTGACGATAATGATTCTCGCCGGCGACGTTTGACGTCATCCATCGAAGGGGACGATGTTCGCATAGTTACGAGCTGTCCCGATCACCCGATTTAATTACCGCGACCGAATTATTTGCCGTATCCGGAGGAATCGACGCGATCGCGACACCCGTTACATATCCACGGCGTCGTAACCGAACGCGAAATTGAGCCTGCGAGTCGACAACCGATCAATTACGATTTCTCTTCACCCCCGTCTCCCGTCTCCCGTCTCCCGTCACCCGTCTCCCTCTTTCTCTCCCCTCTTCTCAGCCTTCTCTTCCTTCTCTTTCTTCTCTTTCTTCTCTCTTCCCGCGACCGATCAAACGCGATAAGTATCTCGTGCTTCCATTGTGCAAATAATGGCGGTCCGCGTGGGCTCGGTCGTGTCGATGTTATTAGATGGGATGATACGGAATGGTGCGCGAAACATTTTCACTAGCTCAGACTCGAAAGTGCGGAAATCACTTTTCACCTTCGGATATTATACATACGTATATCCGCCGACGCGACGGACGGACAGCGTATCGAACGCAACGAGTATCCACCGTTATCGATTTTATCAGTATCTTTCTCCGTGTTGGAAACATTGCGAGAACGATCCTAAACGCGGAGAAAGATTTTTCTTTAATTACCCGAATACTGCGTTCTAAATACAAAATACTAAATACTAAATGCGCTCGTACGCCGGCCGAGAAGGTGCAGCAACCGCTCGGAGCCGATGGTGAGTCACCGTACGACATTTGACCCCCACCAGTAGACCAGTTACCTTAGCGCGCGGTGCATCGCGGTGCAGAGGTTCTCATATTCGAATCTATTATGATAGCGTTCGCGAAGGAAATCGGAGACTCGGGATGCGGTTAACTCCGCTATAAGGACACGGACGTTGGCGTGCTTCCACTGTCCATCGTTGCGCGTGGTTATTCGTCGCGAGAAGCAGGCCCCTCGGAAAAGCGACAGCGGCGACAGTATTAGAAATTCCAAAGGCTCGACTATCGGCAAACCCGTGAAAGATCGAGAGCGTTCAGCGATAATGAACATCAGGCCGGAAATCAACTTTCGTTGTCAGATAAGAGAGATAAATGAAAAGTTATATCCTTCCGCTATCCACTGCGTCCATTCGGTCGAACGTCGGTTTCCTGGTTTTCCGTGTGTCGCAGTTGCCGATTTAATTTTCGAACAGCGTCGCGTTACCGCGCCGCGTGATCCGTCCAAGTACACCGGGAACCTATTCGAAATCCCTTATCTTTCGAATTATTTTCCTCCCGTTTTACGCGTAAGAGGATAACGTTCCGTGCCGGTGGGTATTATGTAATCGTATTAAACGCGACAGCGCACGTATGCTCGCCACTGGAGGAGAGGATCATCGGCGGTACCACGGTGGAAGCACGGTGTGCAAGTAGTGAAACGGGGGAGGGAAACGGGAGGGCAGGGGCAGCCGGTCGAGTATTTCGAAGCCACCACCGCCACCGCTACCGCTACCGCCGCTTACTCTACCATTTCCACGAAGTGGATTCTAATTACGACCAAAGATGATACATGGTTTTCTCCGCTTTTACTCGTCTCGTTTTTTTTTCTATCTCTCTTTTTTTTACTTCTCCTCTCCTCGTCCCTTCTCCGCTGCTTCGTCTTTACCCAGCTCGGTTTCCTTCGCGACGACAGAACCAAATCTCTCGTTCGCTATTCTCGCCCCGCCATTTACTCGCTTTCGTTCGTCGTAGCTCGGTCGAATGGATGATTAACTTCCGACTGATCCTACAATTCGTCTTTTTTGTCACTTTTTCCCCCTCTTCCTCTTTTTCTCGTTTATGCGTTTATTTCTTCCGCGAGAACTTTCCGCTGGAAAAGCGGACACTTCGGAGATCGGGTCGCGATTGGAAGTAGTTTGATTGTAGCAGATTATAATATCGTCCTCGACACCGTACCGATGATCTCGCGCGAGACGCTTTGTATCGTATCCGGCTAGTATGTATTCGATTTATTTTCGTTGGACCAATCGGATTGAGAGCCCGGTCAGAAAATAGGAATACGGAACGGCCCTGACCGGGGACTACCGACCGACCGGCCGAAAGATTTATTCGTAAGTTTGCCCGTTTCCACTTGGTCGCGAGGACCAGAGACAAGGGGATAGGGAATAGGGGACAGGGAACAGCGGACGAGAGGATGCGTCGCGTAAGGCGGGGGTGCTCGTAGGTTGAACGTCCGCTGCATCGAATATAAATAGCAGTCGGCGACGACGGTTCGTCCACCGCGTCTCTCTTCTCACCCTCTTGCTTCTTCTTCTACTTCTTTTTCCTTTCCTCGTCATCTTCTTCTTCTTCTTCTTCTTCTTGTCCCCGACTCCTCCTTCATCACCATCACCACCACCACCGCCGCCGCCGTCTTTCCATCTTTCTTCGTTTACGCTGTTGTCATCTTCCTACTGCTTTTCACTCTGCTCGGGAGGACTCCATTGGTTTTTGCCAACGGCCAAGTCTTGAGACGCGTAATTTAATTAACGAGCAATCTATCCGACTCGTCGAGATTCGAGCTTACAACGTGAACGGTGGATGTTGGACGACAAAGTTTTTGTTTCCCGACGATTATATGTATTTCACGTTCCCCGGTAAAAGTTATTCAATCAGAATGCTTCGCAAAGTCCAACTCCTCCTCTGAACATTCGCGTTCGCGTGTATTCGGACCCTGCTCCTCGTTCGGTTAAGACGAATCGTAACGATCTTCGGAGATCCCCGGGGCTAACAAGGCTTTACGGATGGCTAGGAAGACACGTGTTCGTAAACCGAAACTACTCTACCTGTGTCGAGGTGATTTACATCGAATCTTGACGAGATCCTCGAGAATCTTTAATGGCGTTATCGACTTCGCGTTTATCCAATGAATATCTTAGCAGAGCTGGTTCGCCGGCTGGCTGCGTTAGCTGGTCAGTTAGGAAAATTACCGGTGCGAACAGAATAATAACGCAATAATAATAACGCAAACCCGAATTCGAGACAGTGCAATGGATGAAAAACAGCGGCGGCTCGTGGCTAAAATTAGCGGAGGTGCTGTTCCAGCAAAGTTTCTAGCCTTTGTTTTAAAATAGTGTGAATGGAGGATGACTACTGACATTAAGCTTAAGAATTATTTGTACAAGTATAAAGGACCAATTATATTGGATGTTATCGATAATGTCAAGCGGAAATAGAGGGTGTTGCAATCCTACAAGTGCCTATGAGCCGCCACTGATAAAAAATATGAAGAAACTTTGCAGCAGCGTCACCAATGATTTTCGAATAGGCGATCGGAGTTGCGTCGGTTGCAGCTAGTGGATGGGTCAGGCAGCGCGAATAGTCGGTCGGTCGGTCAGTCAGCCCAGCCAACCAAAAGCCAACGGTGCCGAGTCTAGCAGTAACTTTCGGCGATCTCGAGGAGAAGAAGTTCTCGCGGTTCGTTTGGTTCGGTATGCCGGGATCGATAAAGCACATTTCCGGCGTCGGGTCTCCGATTTTTCTGCGTGCCGGGCCACGAGGCCACTCGCGATGCGTCGGTACGCGGGAATTCGCGACTTTATCCGTCGCGGAAAATTTTGCCTCGAGCTCACGCACGGCGAGCAACGTCTTGCGCGAGCGACCGAGCTTGTTTCGACCGTAGAGAAAGAAGGAAGCCCCGATAATGTTCGCAGGGACAACGGATGAATTTAAGAACGAGATCCGACACGGAAACTCGCGTGCTCGTGTCCTCGAGACCTCCTCGAAAAGTAGGTTACTCGGAACACGTTCCATCGACGTAATCGCCGGTAATTAAACTGAAATTTATAGGTTGCCCATTCGAAGAGAAGATTAATTTTCGTCGAGCTTTTCCGGATCGTTTCGTTTTATTATTCAACTTTCTCTATCTTTCTTTGTGCGCGCGCGCGTGTATGTGTGGTGATCTGACCGAAGAAAGTCTGTTCTCGCTGCGTTGGGTCACTGAGATAGACAGGTAGGTAGGTAGGTAGGTGGGTAGGCAGGGGAGCAACCAGACGGGCAGGTAGGCAGTAGGCAGCCTGGCAAGCAGGAAGGCAGAAACCGATGGGAGAAAGATCGTCTTCTGTTGCGTTCCTCTTGGTCTTTTCTCGCTTTGACTCGGCTCTGCCCCGGTTGACGGCGAGCGCAACGGATCGCGGTTCTCAACTTCACCGTAGACAGTCGCGTGGCTCAACTTTCAAAGCCCCCCGGACCGCGACGCGATGCGATGATCCTTCCTCTCCAGCCCTTCTACACGATTGGAACATAATCGGGCTCTCGCAATCTCTGTCGTTCCGTTGTATATGTCGCTCTATCGCTACGATATAGCTGCTTCGTCGATTTCGAACCCGATTCGTGATCATTGTCTCGCGTCGTTCGTCGAAAGAACGAGCAGCATTCGATCGGCGAGGACCGCCGTGGTATCGTTTCGTTAATTGACAGAGCGTTCTCGTTGAAATCCGCGCGGCAATGGGAAGGACACCTCGTGGGACCCGGTGTATTTCCCCAGCCGGCTCGCACGTACATCGCGCATCGTACATCGTCCGTCGACGCAAAGCACGGAGGTTGTAAGTGGGAATGCAGAATAGAACGAAGAAGAAAGGAGAGACGGAAGAGATGCGCGGCCATGGGAAAGGGGGAAATGGGGAAAGGAGAGAGAACAGGGAGAGAGAGAGAGAGGTAGAGAGGAACGAGAGGCTGCCGGTTCAGCTGCATTAATTAAACTAGCGGAGGACAATGAGCCTGTCTACCGGCTCGCTTGCCTCGCTGTGTAATTCACGCCTCTCACGGGAGAGGCACCCTTCGACTTTGCTTTCCAGTTTGAACCTTCCTATGGATAATTACCTACGCCCTTTACCTCGCTCTACCTCCTCTTGCCACACCTCGCATATCTCTCTTTCTCTCTCTCTCTCTCTCTCTCTTCTCTTCCTCACTCTATCCTTGCAGTTTATTTTTCTGCAATTTTCTCGCTTTTTTGAGACACGCGACGAGCTCGCCGAGCGTGTACGACTGCGCGACCAAGATCTCGCGTCGCATCAGCGCGCATCGGTTCGTTCAACGGAAACGATCTTCGCGATCTGACCGAGTATCGACGAACTTTCCTGCGAACGGATCACTCGCGCGAGGATCGCGCGCGTCGACTCTCGCGTTATATTATTTTATATTATTGCAAACGAGCCGAAGCCCTCTTACATAAATGTTAACATAATAGAAAAACGAATTGACATAAAATAAGAAAGAAGGGGCCTCCGCAAAAACTCATGGTACATAAGGTATGGTACTATCCGATAATCCTGCGTAATTGTTTTTAAAAAGTGTGTAAAGACTCACTAAAAAAGTCAATAAGATTATATAGACTGTTAGAGTCTATAATAATACAATTCATTGTATTAATTAATCCGTATGTAGATCCGGATTTAAATGTTTGAAATCCTGTTCTAGATCTCAATACACGTTCAGGTACGTAGAAATCGATTTGCATAAGAAGGGAGGGACAATCAATTATGCACACGTTTCGCGGCATTATTCAGCAAAATTACCGTCGTTCGTCGTAATCGACGTGTCGCACGTTCCGTCGAGGAAAAGATGTAGCAATTATTCCGGCTAAATTGAAAATAGTATTCCTGTAAATGGTAGATCGCGAATCTGTTAATTTTCCACGGTTCCGCGCGAAACTGTCTTCCCGTTGCTTCCCCTACGCGGGCTGTTGTATACGGGGAGCAGCGTCTCGCGAGGATCATTTAACCGAGATAATTGCCAAACATTGTTTACCTTGTTAGCTGTTAGAAACCGGCTCGTAAACTTACGCGAGTTAATAAGCAGAGGCAGGCAAGCAGCAGGTCGGAGGAATCGAGCAAGCTCGAGTGCGAAACCGTGTGTAAATTAGCGTCTTCAATTTGTAACCATTCGCTTGACTTTACTCCGCAGTTCCGTGAGTACTATCGAAAGACGAGCGCGGCAGGCTATAACGAGATAGCACAGCTTCGCCGAAATTGCGGTCGAAATTCGAACTCGATGGTAATTTCTCACGAACAATCGGTACTTGTTTTCCACCCTTTTCACTTGTCCCCTTTTCCCGCTTCCGCCGTTAATAATATTGCCCACAGCAACGGAACGAGAAAATCGAGTCGAACGATGGATCGAAACTCTTTGGTTGGCAAATTTTTCTCTTCCGGTCCCTTCTCTTACTTCTCCCTATTTTCTTTTCCATCGGCTTTCGGAACTGGTTGCTTTGGCTTTTTGGTACGCGGCGCACTCCTTCGCGTCGAGGACTCGCGAGCGATCGTACCTACGCATCGCTTATTTAAGCCTCGTACAGACCCGAACGTATTCATGCAGTTCCCATAACTGATGGATCGACCGCGCGCACGAAAGCTTCCTACAGACCCGAACAATTTCGCCGAACATTGCGCCGAACACCGTTTCTACAAGGGCCACCGACGCGTTTTGCGGACAGATTTCCCATTCGCGTTCACCGTTTGACGCTGATATCGATCGATAAATATCCCTTCCTGCTTCCGTCCTCTCTTCCCGCCTCTCGTCGATGTGCACGTCCCCGATGATTTTCGAAGCGATCGACGTCGAAGCAAAAATGAACGATAGGTTGGGTATCGGCGAGAAGCACGTCAGAAAATTCGTGTGAAAACGAACTTGACGAAACAGCAAGATCGGTAAACGGTTTCGTCGTTCCGAAGCCACTGTACCCGACGGATCAATCTTCCGAATCGTGATCGGAATCAGCGGCGGTAGGTGCCGGTGTAATCTTTTTACCGAACCTTTTTCTTCCGATGATGCATCGACACCGGCACAGTCCGCCCGAACGCAAGAAGAATGGAAGAAGGAGACTACGGGAAAAGAGGAACGAAAAAAAAGAGGAAAGAAACCGGTTGTTGCCTTTCCAGCAGCTGTCTTCCGAGTTAATCTCGAGAAAGATCGAGCAGGCGAAGAAGAAACGATATCTCGGCGTGACTCGACTCGACTCGGCTCGGCTCGGCTCGGCTCCGTTCTGCTCGATCGACATCGAACACGGTTTCCCGTTCCTGAAGACTGGTAGCTCTCTCGGCCAGCTTCCTTCCGTTACCCTTCTTCGCTTTCCTTTCAGCCTCGAGAGTTTTATTGCTCTCTCGTAAGCAGACATAACCTCGATCCGCAAGGAATCAGCTGTTCGAATCCCGCGGGTTTCGCGAACAGCCGAATAGCCTGACGGCCGGTGAATCGGTTCGTTGACTGCGTTCGGCAATTTTTCAAACTCGATCGGCGACGATTCGGACAGATCGCTCGCCGAATTTCCCTGGCACCTTTGCCTTCTTTGCAGAAGCAAAAGCGAAAACCCGATTTTTTCGGCGTTTTCTTCGCGAAAAACTAAACTAACCTCGAAATCGATACGTTTCATTTATTTTGTGAGTCTATTGGGCAATGATAAATGCCATGAACATCTCACAGGAAAAATGAAAAAATGGAATCAACTTGATTAGTATTTTTACTGTATCAGCGCATTACATCTGAAAGTATTAATCGTGTTTCCATCAGTCCGGTTGGGTGAGCGTGTTAGGTGTTCGACTGTGGACCTGCTAGTATTAGGTTCGCGCCCGGTATACGTTTACTCTTTTTTTACCTGATATAAGACGTCTTTAAAACGTCTCTAAGACTACCGTTTGACGTTTAGAAGACGTCTTGCAGGTGTCAAACATACGTCTCAGAGACTTCTTAAAAATGTACCGTTTTCGAATAAAAGACGTTCAGGAGACGTTCAGAAGCCGTTGGAGACGCCTTTGTGCTATCTGAGTAGGAAGCTCGCAAAATTTGACTTTCTTCGCTGTCGAGAGCAAATGGAGAGTTCTGGATCGATCGAAACTCGAAATATCGCGTAAACAACGTACATCTAAGATTCTTCGCGCGAAGGTTGACTCTCGTTTCCTGATTCGAGCAACGGTTACCGCGATCGGCTATAATAATACGAACGGTTAATGGTTTTCTGCTTGAACGGTGAACGAATCGAGCACGCCTCTTTCCTTATTCTCGAGAAGCATTCAATTATTGACTCGAATTCAAAGCCGACGCATTAGCATGCCGTGAATAATTCATGGCCGAACGGTTAATCCGGCAATATGTAAATTAATCCCGCTAATTGCGGCCAACAATACGAACGTTGCGACGCGGAATCGTCGAACGATTTATGTACATATTTCGTCGCGGGGCGGCTTTAACGAGGCAACGTGATAATTTCGCGGTACGGGTAGCGATCGAAAATAAGTATACCGGGGGAAAAGGGGGTTGCAAACAGATATATAGAGATGTATATATCACGAATATACGCGCATGTACATAGGCGAGGGAGGCGAGCGAGACGAGGCGAGCTTGGCTCGCGAGTATTATAAAAACTTGGCATCGCGAGTTATTTTATCCGTAATTGCTACGCAAACGATTTACGAAGCACGGAGCTCGAGCACCGATCGATTCGTCTCGATGATTTAATGGCTCCTACATATGTACATGCACGTACATACATACATACGTACATTACATACATGCCGTCAACCACGCATCGAGATTCGCAGAGTCAACGAAGCGAAGATATTCGTTGCAACGACAAACACCCACCGGAGACGAGTCCGCGAGGAATTAGCGCTCGGCATCGAGCCGCCCGGTATATCGTTCTCGAGCAATTTGGATTGGATACTCGGAACATACTCGTCGAGCAGATGCAAGGTCAATTTCAGCTGCAACGACGACGCGAGGAGAGCGCGCGAACGATCGGATTCGAGTATCGACCGTTCGCGCGTGGTTCCCTCGGGAGGAAGACTGTCCAAAAGTGTTGCGACTCGCCTCGACGTCGGTCTTGCTGTTGCGGACGCGTACGATCGCGAGACGAAATGCTGTACTGTCTGTAGCAGGTGATACGCACGCGGTAGTGGCTGTAAGAGTGGTCGTGCGCGTTTCGACGACCGTAGAAAACGGATCTTAGAGCACGAACGTGCGCGCCGGTATAATTAATCTCTATAATCGGCCGTCGCGTTAAAAAGGAAAGCGAATGAAAGAGAAGGCAGAGAGCAGAGACTAAAGATGAATTCGGTTGGGGCCGCGACGATAAAGATTCAAGCGAACAAAACGGAGAAAAAGCTAAACAGATGTTATGTAGCGCGCAAGTTGTCGAGAGAAAGAAAGGCAGGCAGGCAGTCAGGGCAACCAGGCAAAGCAGGCAGCCAGGCAGGCGGGCACGGTGCTCAGGGACGCATAATTAATCCTCTGTTAATTCCCGCGATCCTTTTCAGCGCAAATTGCTTCAGCGAATTATCTCGTTCTAATTTAGCCCGAACGAAAAGCATAACGATACACAGTGTCGCGGGTAAATTACTCGCAGGTCGACACGCTAATCGCTCTTGCGCGCCAACAAATCTCACGGTTAAAAGAGCGATGTCATTGCGCGAGTTCGCCTGTCCTCCCGTTCTCGTTTCTTTTCTTTTTACGCAACGGCAACGGCGCGGTGGCAGCGCCGTTCGCTTCATCATTAACGGTAAAGGAAAAACAAAGAAAGAGAAGAGGAGTCAACTTGTGGAAAATAAAAGAATCAACGTTACCGTCACCTCGTCCTCCTACTCTTCGTCGTCGTCGTCGTCGTCATCGTCGTCTCCAACCGTCACGAACGCCGTTGCTGTCAGGCTGACTCGCTAATTGAAGAGCTTCCGCTATAATAGCTATCCGTTCCGACTACTCTGGCACTTTTATTCGCAAAACAACGACTAAAAAAACATTGCGAAAGGCTGTGTACCGTCGTCGTCCTTTTTTAAAAACTGATCGTTCGAATAACGAATAGAGCATCAAAGTTTCGAAGAGGATTCGCACGTTCGAACGTGTACGACATACGTATATACGAGACGATGTTGTTTGCTAGATATTTCTCGTCTTACCGAGTCGAACGGCGAATAGAAAAGAGAGGGAGAAAGAGAGAGAGAGAGAAAACAGAAAAGTTTCGGTGCAATTAGAAGAATATTAAGTCGAACGCGGGCAGCGTATATTCCCCGGGTCGCGTTTGCCGTTTCAAGTAGAAACTCTCGCGCGCGCGGAGGGGTTGCGAGAGAACGAAAAAAAAAAATGAAGGAAACAGCGCACGAAGAGCCGTAAAAACTCGAGAATTCAACTGGCAAGCAGGGAAGGTTAATTTCCTGGAGCACCCGATAGAAAAAAGCTTGCTTCGAGGCCACAGGTGCATCCATTCACTGCATGACAGTAATTAATCTCTCTCTCTCCCCGTTTCTCTCCCCGTTTCACTCCGCGTTTTTCTCCGCCCTTCGGCCCGTTCGCTCCCCTCCACTCCACCGTTTTCCTCCCCTTTGGTTTTGTTTCGCCCCTTGAAAAAAGAAACAAAAGATCGAGCCCAATTCGCGCCTCGTTTCCACGCATATATCCACTTGTACGCGGCCGCGCGAGCCTCGACAGTGATTCGCCCCTCGCTCATCCTCCCCTGGAAATAGCTAGCGAAATTAGAAGCGGAATCGGGAAATTGGAATCGGAATCAGAAGCAGTACCCACAAAGAGTAGTCGAATGTAGTCGCGAGGAGACGCGCAACATGCGACGGGACGAGCACCAACCCCAGCCAACTCGGCGTTGCAGGAGGGATAATAAATACACTTGAATATTTCCACGGGAATACACCTCGAGTTTCAGGTGGTTAGGGTAGGTCGAGACGGGGCTGCAACAGCCGGCGCCGTCGGCTTCGGATCACGGTGTTCGAAATGGGAGAGATGCGGTATAAAACCGAAGACCATGGCCGCGCGTCTCTTACGTATTTTCTCGTCGTTTCCTCCGCGCTTTCTCTTCACGGGTCCTTCACAATCAATCCGGACGCTTGTAACTTAGCCGAGTCGCCTAGCAATCCTCCACGTTTTACATTCGATTCTCGAGATCGTTCTATCAACAGGGTGAACGTAGAGACTTCACGCGGGAACGATTTCCCGGAGTTAGCTACCATCAGTCATCGAGTGTACTCGCATCGATTCTTGGGGCGGAAGTCCCGTGATTTTAGCAGGCACCAAGAGCAGCGATCGACGATAAACATTCTCACTTTACACAAAGTCCGATCCTCCGATCGTTCGCTTTGTAAAGTCTCGAGAACGGCGCAGGGTGCACACACGCTTCGCGCGCAGGAAGAGGGACTGTGCGTTCCTCCCTCGTCTGTGTTCCGTCCCGCTCGATCTTCTTCTTTTTCAAGCGACATCTTGTCAAAGCGGCAAACATTCTTCCGCCCTTGTGCCACGCGATCCGTAAACCGTGAATCTCGAGTACTACACCTTATCGCTCTTCGATAATTCGAAGATAAGTGTCGTTAAAGAGAGCCTGCCTGGGGGCTGCTACCGCAACTCAATACCAGCGATACGTACACTTTGTTTGGCCAAGCGTGAAAGGCGATCGCGATCAACCCTTTTAACGAACGGGATAAAAATAGGGAAAATTGTTATTTTATTTTACGGTCCTATCGTGCCGGTTGGTTTGCTAGTAAACCTGATGGAACCGACGCGACGCCACGTTGCGAATCGACGTTGAAACGGGATGTCAAAGGTGCGACAGGATGAGAGAGAGAGAGAGACAGACAGACAGAGAGAGCGACTGATGCAATATGGACGGATATTATAATTTTGATACCTTTGTGAGAGGAATTAAATTACCATTCTCGACGTACAGTGACGGCGATACTAAAGGCACATAGTAGTTTTAATATAATATAATTAAATCTATGTTTAACCCACATAAAGGGATATTCTCGTTGAGAAATACTCTGGAAAATTATTATCTTGAACGCGTCGCGCTACGTATGCACACTTTACGTTACGTTGTATTCGCGTTTCATACGAATCGTCCGAAATTCTAATTGATACGAACAGCGGTTCGTCCGATGTTATCGTCGATCCTAGATCATCGGAAAAACCTAGGACACGGAAGCGATTATGCAATGTATTCGATTATCGATTCGATCGCGAGCGAAGAAGCGATATTATTCCGATGCGACCTTTTCGAATGGCCCGAATCAATTGGTTCCGGGTAGCTGCGTCCCATGTTATTGATATACGAGCGCGCGTTTTAATTCACCGTAGTGTCGCGTTCGAAGGTAAATAGGGTGTCGCGTGAAGAATTCGACATTGACGGCGCATATAGGCCGGCAAAACTGCAAGGACGAGTCAATGTCGCCAAAAGGATCGTCGTAGGCGGATGGTTGTGTCGCGTCGTCGGATCGCGTCGCGTCGCGTCGCGTCGCGATGGTGTGTTTGTAGGTACGTGTTATAGCGCGCGGCACGGACAACGCAGGGACAAGAGAGGCGATATATAATGTTCCGCGATATTAAACGGGACGCATTCCACCGAAGCCACCCTCTGGTCCCTGCTATGAATGCTTCTACGACCCCCGTCTCCTGTCTCACCCTTCCACCTACCTCCTTTCTCTCCTTCCTCCTTCCTCCATGCTCTATCCCTCCCTCTCCGAGTCCCTCTTCGTCTCGCCCGACGTCGACCGAATCCCCCCGCAAACCAGCCACGGCACGGGAGCGGGCTGCTGGCGGAGCTGGCCTACTCGACCAGAGCCGGCTACCCTCGAATGGTTATACGCCAAATTTACAGCTTAGCCAGAGCCACCACTACCCACGAACACGCCATTTACTACACCCTCGGGGGCTGGGAACCGGATACGCGGCGCTCTATAACGCGTTTGCTCAAGGATAAAGCTGCTTCGAACGATTTACCGATGTCACCGTCACGGATCCGCGTCGAATGTTTTCATACGGAAATGCGAAACCGCGAAGATTCGACAACGCGCCTCGCATAGAGACAAGAAAACAGTGAAAACAGGCGAGTGGCTCGGAGGGCCTGCTACTTTTCTTTCGGTACGACTGGCCGTAATCGACTGTTTTGCGTGTCGCGCGAAAATATACACATACAGTCGCGTTCGTTGGACGAATGCACGCTAAACGTGTAATCCTATCGACCTTCCAAATACCACCGAGTCACCAGTATTCGGAATATAAAGCCAGAGACCCGGGCACTGCTAGATTTCAAAGAATTTACTTTATTTATCGTACTCGCGAATATACCAGTGCTTACGGTTTCTATCTGTTCTACATATCTCTAATTAATTTTACATTGTCCACTGTACAAACGTACGATAATATTTTACGTTCGTTTTCCTCGATTGTTCCATGCACGAGACGAAATGTACCTACATATCATAGAATACCCAATCGTGAACGCTTATAACAGACTCGTACCCGTACAGATCCTGTCCGTAATATATTTTGGGTAGACGATACACCGAGCAGATGAAACGAATAGAATCGCGAGTGGAAAACTTGACGCAACAACGTCGGAGAAGGAGCAAGTTTCGCATTGCTATCTCCACCTCTCGTCGCGTCGGTCCCCGCCTCCCCCCTCACTCTTCCTCGCCCGCGCCAACGGGGCGAATGTCTGGAAACGTTTCGGTTCGAGTTAAAAGGAGACAAGAAATTTAGTTATGCCGGGACAAGCTGTGCAGGTGGACAAGGACGTTCCGGTCTCTCCCATGACCGAGAGTAGCCACGACGACATTCCAAAATGCTTTCTCCCTCCTCCCGGATTCGTGGCGGGTTCCTGCGCCCTATCACGGCTGACCCGGCCATTTCCTATCCTTCATCCGCGCGTTTCCATCCCTATACCGGGCAACCCCCGTCGAGCGTCGAGCGTCGGGCGGCGAGCACACCGAATGCAACCATGCGTCATCCGCCATGATCTATGCTTTCTGCCGTGCTAGCATTACACGCGAGCGCGCTATCCATGTACTCGCGCGCACCGTCGACACAGCCACGGCGAACATTTACATAATAGTACGCGTATACCAGTTTTCCCAGCCGGAAATCTATGTATCCGATGGTTGTTGCGCTAGTCGCCGGTCGCCGGTCGCTGCTGGTCGCTGCCGGTCGCATGCGTGTAGCACGGCCACAGCGTGAACGCGTAAGTACGCGCGTGTACGTTTGTGTTACGCGTGCGCGCGTGTCCGGCCGGGCTCACGTCTCTATTAAAGCTCCCGCTCATTTTCACCAGCTAACCCATCGAGCGTATCGTTGCTCGCGAGCAACCCCTACCGCTATGACGCACGCGAATATTCTCCGAAACAGACCCACCCTACAGCCTTCCTTCCACCGATCGGTGGTCTGGTCAGCCAGCATATACCCATCGATTCAAGAGCGTTGTTCTTCGTTCGTCGACCGCTGTACAAATCTTTCATGGTAACATCAGCATCGGTAACTGAAAATCTCAGCGCGCTCTTGTCCGCCGATCTCCAAACGGTTCGACTCGCATCGATTGCTTCGCGAATCGATCGAAAAGTTGGTGCTGCAAAACTTTCATTCGTCCGGCCGCGAATATTTTCAAATCGATCGCTCGTGAAGTTGTCAACGATATAGAGAGAAGATCGCCATTCAAATCGCCGATCAAACAATACGAAGTCGAAGAAAATACGCGGAGAGTGTCGAGAGCTTGGTGGTGGTCGAGCTCCGAGAAAGGAAGCTGTCTCGTCTCCTCCGGCAGGATCGAAAGATCGTACGCGTACGGCACGGCGGCGCGGCAGCATGCAGTTTCTCCTGGTTTCTCCTAGTTTCTGGTAGTTTCAGGGGTTTGTTCCCGCGCAAGAGATCCGGTATTGCGGTCGGAGTTACCGAGGGGAAGGAGGCTCTTCCGGGGGCTTAACATACACACTCCACCCCCGGTAGGCGGAGTGTACCGCCTACGAGTAACCCCCACCGCCGACTGCAGCACTGATACGCGATATCAGCGAACACTTGTTGCTCCAGCGTATAGAGATTCTGTCCTGGCCGCGCCAACGAGCGCTCCGTGCCGCGCGCTCCGTTCGACCGCGATTTTTCACGTGCTGATTTTTCCAGCCCCTCTTCCACTACCTCCTCTCCTCTCCGACGTACGCGTACGCGTACACGCATACTTCCTACCCCGTCGGCCGTACGCCCCGTCAACAAACTTTCAGCCCGGTTGAATTTCCGCGCGCCTCTATCAACCGTTCGAAACGACGATATCCGAGTCGAGAAACATGTACGAGCGAATTCGTCGACTTTCCACGCTTACCGAATTGCTACGCGCGCCGCGTCCCGGCCCGATTCGCGTCTCCTAACTCTCGCGAGTACGCGAATGCCATTTCTTTTTACCATCGTACGTAACCGCGCGGATGTTGAATCATCCGGATCGCGTTGTCGTTGCTCGTCGCGCGACACCGTGTATGCGCGACACAAGTTTTTACAGGTGGTGATCAAAATGAGCTAAAATTGTTGGACACGTTCGATTGTTGCAGGCAGTGCGGTGGCTGCAGCCGACACCATTTCCGCGCCGTGGACTCCAGCGAGTTCCGGGCCGCCGCCCGACGCGAACGGCTCCGGCTCGGATACCAAGAACCTCGACGTTGGTGAAATTAGCGATGTAAGTCGACACTGATTCGCTACTCCTCCGTGATACATATTTCGCCCGATTCCGTCGTGCTCGCACGTTCGTTCGAATTACGCGTTGGTAATAAACGCGTCGAACCAGAACGTTGCTGCGTAATCAATTCAGCTAGGCGACGTTTCCGATGCGACGCGACACGGGTCCAGTCAATTCCGTTCCACGGACCGAATGATCAACGAATTTCCCGTGTTCTCGTGTTTTTCAGGACGAGAAGGACTTATCGGCAGCGGACGCGGAGGGTGTGTGGTCACCGGATATCGAGCAAAGCTTCCAGGAAGCCCTCACCATATATCCGCCATGCGGCCGACGCAAAATCATCCTGTCCGACGAAGGGAAGATGTACGGTGAGTCCAACTATTCTCCCGGCGAGCGTGTGTCCACCTCTTTTCGATGTTTCCCTCGAGAATCACCGAGGACGTCTGTAATTGTTCGGCGTCTCGACGTTGACGTTCGCGGCATTGAGTCCGTCGCGCGTCCAACATGATTCCATGCGATTTCGTCGGGCGAAAGGCTCGGACGTAAACAATGCCTTAACGCGGATGCGTTTTCCCTAAACGTACATACACGTAATGGCACTCTTCGCGATCTACGGGAGCGGTTACGGTTACGGTTACTACGGGTACGCGTTGCGACGCGTCGCGACCCAACCCGACCCGACCCGACGCGACGGTAGAAACGTCGGGACGGGCATCGTTATTGCTCGATGCCGAGGTCAGTCTACGTGACCGAACAGATATTGCCTGTTACGAGACCACGGGTACCGCTGTAGTCACCGCCATTAACCGCCGTGAGCTCTCTACCCCGAGGCAATAATGCCGCGTCCCGAAAGATACATATCTCGTTGACCAACATCTTTATCCCAATATAGTCCAGCGTTCTCCGTCGTCGTCTCTGTTCGCGAGGCGTCGCGTGTACAATATTTTTCGAGTAAGATGCGATAATCACCGTGGTCGTTGGTTCGCCCTTCGTCGACCAGTTTCGAAACGATGTTTCTATGGTTCGATAGAAATCGAACGGCAGGTTATAAGAGTGGCTATCGATCAACGGAACGGACGAAAAGAACGGATCGCGAATACCAAGACGGAGGGACGAATAAAAAAGGTTAACGCGCGATAACGTTTCACGGAGCGAACAGATTCTCGCTGCTGGAAACGCTTCTCTTTTATCTTGGCTCTATCGTCGTGGAAACGATCGGTCTTTCGCGTAGAAATCACGGTGTGGGCGTCGACGTTTCGATGGAAAAAGAAGAGCGAATCGTGAAAAGACGAGAGGAAGAGGAAGAGGAGGAAGAGGGAGGAGAGGGCTAGCGCGCGCGCGGCCGTAGCAGGGATCGTAGCAGGAGGTAAATTGCCCCGAGATATTTAATCCTGAGGAAAGGCCGAAGGATCCTTTATTGGCTCGGCGAGTGAGCAACGGGCAAGATAAGTTTCCCCTAGGATCGATGGCCAATCGCGTTAAGCGATTTTCGCGCCTCGTTATCCTCTGTTTCCAATCGGTGGTAGCCGACGCGACGCCCGCGTTTCTGTCGCAGACTGTTTATCCTTCTCTCTTTCTCTCGTCTTTCAAACGTTCGGATCGATCTTGCGTCGCGCTTCTCGTTCTCGCAATCGCATTCCTCAATCCAAAAAACCAAATTATTTCGCTCGACGTTCGCAAAAAGAGCGGCGGATCGATCGCCGATGCTTTCGATTCGGTCCACTCGGCGAACGCGGAGTACGTACGTTAACCGGTGTTTCTTCGAAAGAAAAATGTGGCGAAGGTCGCTGCCCGGAGTATTCGATTCTTCGGCGATGGAGACTTTTTTCGCGCGTTTTTTGGATTCGGCTAGAACGGACAACAAAAGCGCCGGCTCTCCTCTGACAGGCTAAGAAGTTAAAAAGAAACTGCGCCTCTTGGTCCGAATACGCGGAAGGATGTACATGTACGCGGTACGGTCTCTGAACCGTGGAGGACCGCTCGAAGGAAGAGCGTTTAGCTTCTTGCCGGTGTACTACTAGTGGGAAAGAAGAAGCACGAAGCTGTGGTCTAAAGGTGGAATCTCATAAGCGCGTCTGGACGCAGCGTTTTGCCCTCCATTGGTCGTCTAGTCGCAGTCGCGTGCGTTCATCATCACTTCCGATCAAGTTTGACGAATGGAGTATAAAGGTCGGCGCACACTAGGACGTACCAGCACTGGCGGCATTTTGAATTTCTTCCGTGTAGTTTCAATTTGACTGCGCACCCTTAGCAGCCGCAGCGCGGCACCGGCACAGACTCAACAATATGTGCGCAAACTAGGACGCACCAGCCCCATTCCAGCTCCAGACCTCAGTAGGACCGCGCTGCGCACAATATATCCTCAATTAAATCACTGAATACAGTTGCAATTATACCGTATTTAGTGTCATTTTGATCGGAAAAATGCCACAAATAAGTTGGTGAATGTGCCATAAAGAAATAATGAAAAATAATGAAATTTTTCAAGTTATCCAAGTAAAGTAAAGAAAAGGAAACGAAAGGAAATGAGAGTAAAGTTGAACAAAGTAAAGTAGAAGTCTCGAATGATTTCACGGCTGGTTTGCAGAGAAGTTCGGCGATCGTTCTAGTCGTGGCAGCTATTTGCTAGACACCGAGTAGACCGTCGCATCGCGTCGCGTCGTTTGAACTCGAGTGAGCATCGCCGCGGGACGTATTTAAACGAATAATATCGTTCGCTCGCGGGCCCATCTGATCTTTACCGATCGCGGGTCGTGGGTGAAATCGCTCCTGTGCACGTATGTACCCCTCCGTCCATAAGTCACCGGACACTTGTACGATAAATTTGTAGGTAAATGCAAAATTAAATATATAAGATTTGCATAAATGTTGGGAAAAGAAATTGAGAAATTGTGGAATGATTAGATAAAATAAGAGAAGTGTACCCAAAATCAAAACAGCGCTTATGGATAGTTCTAGAAGCCGAATTGGAAAACAATCACCCCGCTTGAATGTAAAAATTTAGAAAATATAAGATATTTTCGGATAAATTATGAAATTCTGCGTAAAAAGAAAGCGGGAGAAAATTATAGAAAGAAAATTATAATAAATTATTGAAAGCGGGACTTAACATGAACAATTTTAAAAATTATCAGAATTATATAATATAGTGGAAATCATTAAAAACAAAAGCAAAGTAATAAAAAACAAATTAGAACATTGTATGTCCTCCAGGAAACCATGCAACTTGGAAACATTCTTTTGTACAACAAATAACATACGAGTTATTTGAGATTGTCACGTTGCGAGACTCACCCTGTAGATCCTTTAACAATAATATTAATTGTCCAATCCAAATATGAATAGGTATCCGGTGACTTATGGACGGGGATGTAAGTACCTACTTACCGCCATTCGTTTACCGATGCAGGTATTCCACTGAACGGGAATGGATTAAAAATCGGCATGCTACGAGTATGCTGAATAAAATATCGTGGTTCCCCAGGATCCAGGTCGATTCGAAAATCGAATCGATCAATAAATCGTCAACGGTGACACCGTCGAGCGAACGATGACGACGACGCGACGCGAAGTATTGTAAGGCGGTATTGTGTTCCGTTGCGTTGCACTTTTCCCAAACGAAAATGGAAAATGGCAGAGAAGTTGCGCGACAAGGGAGGGACCGCGAAAGTGTGGTATGGCACGAGGTTGTGCGAGGGGTGGAGAAAGGAAGCCCAGTGTCCAGTTATTGACCGGCGGAAGGAGAGCGTCTCAGCCACCTCGACCACCTCCGGCCACCTCGGCCACCTCGACGACGCTTTCCCTCGCAATTCAAACGAATCCATGCAACTTGGAAAACGCTCGAGGGCCATCGTCAAGGGAAAAGGTACCAATTTGCACGAATTGGAATGCTCGAATAAACGCGATCGCCGTCGGGTGAACTCTACCCCAGCATCTACTCTTCTTTCCGCATTTATCTTTATCCGGCGACGGCGGCCGAACTCAATGCTCCCCAGCGGGAACAAGCTTCACCGTTTCGCGAAAATGGTCAAGAATTTAGGTACACGGCAACGACAAAGAATACATATATGTGTATACATGTAATATCGAGGATTAGAAGAGGTTCGGAGGAAAGGGTTCATCGTTTGGCGGGGCAATGGTAGCCGCGGTGTAGCGGTGACGGCGACGGCGACGGTTCCCCAGGGCCTAGGTTCTATCGCAGGGACGTCCATTCCGGTCTCCTCGGCGAGGGACAACGATTGCCGGGAGACTTCCTTCCTTGATATCCGATCCAATAATCCGATGCCGCGACGTCGTCGAAGCGTGAAATTATGAGCATTGACACGGTATCGTGGATTCTTCTTCGGGGAGTCGGCGGGATCTCTCTTCTTCTTCTTCGGGGTTCGAATGCGGCGTCGAGGTTCAAAGAACGCGAAACGAGTCGCAAAAAGATCAAGACGAAACTATCCTCGAAGGATCGTAAACGCGGAGACGACGATCCTCTCTTTCCCTCTCTATCTTTCTCTCTCGCGACGCGCGACGGCTAGAACCGCGTGTCTCGGATTTTTCGACGTTAGAGATACTAAGCGTGTACTTCGCCGTGTAAATCGTCGAAAAAGTACGGAAAATCGCTGGCGCATCTAAGAATGTTTCGATTCGCCTATCGCGCAACCGCCGCGTGTTCATGGTTTTCCAATAATACGCTGTGAGAACGACTGGAGATCGTGGGCGGCAGCGCACGATTATTCTTTCTGGGCGATAGTTGCGAAAGAAGTTGGCTTTATTAGAAAACTCGCGGGTCCCGAAGCGACGACAGCGACGGCAAAACAGCGAAACGATTTCTAGCAGGTTCGAGAAACCACGGGGAAGGTGGCGGCGAATTCTGCGAGTCCGGTAGCGCGATAGCGAGATTGTAGCGACAACGGCAACGACAGCGACTGCGATAGCCGTGGCTGTAGCGGTAGCGGTAGCAGGCGTCAGACAACGACGTTGGACCTCGGGTCGCCTTCTCTCGACGGGCAGCTATTATACGCTCGAGTTTAATTAAACTCCGTGAGATGTCAAAGGACTCGGCCATGCCGGCAAGACGGACAATGCGGACGCAGATTATTACATCCCTCCTCGTCGTGTCCTCTCTCCTTCTTCTCGTTTGCGCGTGTGTGCCTGCCCCCGGATATTCTCTCTTGCTCCGTCTTGCCTCGTTCGTTGCTTCCTACTGGATCCTGTACGCCGCGCCGCGCCGTGCGCGTTTCCCCGCAAATACTTCGAATCACTTTTATCGCGTTCACCAGCACCGTCTACTGAAAACACAAGCGACAAGAACCTGTCCGACGAATCCGATCTCGATCGAACGTGCTCGAAGGAGAAACATCGTCGTTATTGTTGTCATTACCACCTATCGGTTGCCGCTTTGACCAGCACTCGTTCCCCGGAAATGTACAGTCGAAAAGTGGTCGACTGGAGGAAAAGCAGCGTGTTAACCTTACAAGCTCGATCTCGCCTACGCGCGCCACGAAACACCACCGTCTTAATCCGAACCACAAAATCCCGGAAATCACGGAGAACGGCAACGGGGAGATTGTTTCGTCCGATTTCACGGTTGAAGCGAGACGAAACGTTTGAAATGTCCGATGCCTCGATGGAAATGTCTTTACCGTGCATTTTTCGCAGTGTAGCACGGCAGCGTGGCTGTGTAGAAACGGCAGCGGGTTCGGCATCATCGGATTCTGGGCGGAATAGAAACGAAAGAATAAGGGTAAGGGCGGAGAATTTCGTTCCTGCCAAGAAAGCAGCCAGGTATTTTAATTAGCGCAACTACGTCGTTTCATATTTGTACAAGCCCGGGCAGCAAGCTTTGACGTTCCACGGGGTAATGAATATTAATTCGTGGTAGTTGCCTGGCACCCCCTTACATCCCCAGAAACCGGTGGATGGGCTGTTGCCTTATATCTCCTTTCGAAGGTAAGCCAGCCTGCCGAGCTTTTCTTGTCCCGTTTCTTTGAGCTTTGCCCCCGTCCCTCGTCTCTCTCTCTTCCTCCCTTCCTCCCGTCTACCCTTCGTATGCTAATTTAGGTTGCTACGTATTTTACAGTCGCAATCTTTCGTTTATCTGTCCTCCGCTTGGTAGCGGGCGGAAGAAACCTAGACGAAGCTATGAACGTTCGGATCGAACGATGTCTACATGCGTCGGACATTCGTTGAAGATAAGTTGACAAAATATTGGAGGATCATGACAGTGTTTTTTATTGCAATACACCTATCTGCCGAATGTTTAACATTAAACTTACCGAGCGCACTAAAACCGGTAAAACTGTTACAAAAGATGGTAAGGCTCTATTTATGTAGATATTGCGCAATTTTTAACACAATACGCGTTTGGACAAAGAAATATATCGAATCAATTTCCATGTAAGCTACTTCATATTCTCAATGATTGTAAAATGAAAAATATAAAACCGGTCATTTGACCGACAGTGGTAGTGTTAGCCATTTTATGTTAATGGCTCCTTACTATCCGCATCGCGAGAGAACTCTATTTTCAACAAATGTTGAAATACAATTGGCATTAATTTATTCTTCCTTTATTCTGTAATATGCTCTTTTTAGAATTTCGTAAACATCATTCTTATTTTACGAGAGCTTTTTCCCAAATCTTGGCAAATTCGTCAAATTGGTTCGGCATTCTTCGCATAGGTACGGAACTCTCGGTCGGCACTGAAAGGGTTAAATATTTCGAATAAAAGAAAAATTCTTAGAAACGCTTGCCCTGGCAGCGATCGGTACACGATACAAGCATAATTTGGGACCGTGCATACATACATGCGTATTTCCATCGAGGATATTAGAAGATTCGAGGAACGAAGCTTTCGGATAACAGGGCTTTAAGGCGAAGGTGCTTCCACTGTGTATTGAAATTTCTAAAGCACCGTCGAACGTGTAAGCTTCTTCGAGGTTAGCTCGCTCGTTTCCAAAACCTGTGGATCGGCGCGAGAGCGGTCGAGTAGGACGGCTCGTAAAAGGTGCTCGTAAAATGAAAAGGGATTAAACCGGTAGTCGGCTAGCGGCGACCGGCAACCGGTAACCGGCAACGGACAACCACTCTCGCGTCGCGAAGGATGATCGAAGCTAAAGGAAGGGCGAAAACCAAGGAGTGTATACTCCCGGATTTACGAGGACGATAAACGGGATTATACGCCTTCCGTAAACCTTGAAACGATCTTTCGAGTAAGCGCATAGTTTGCGTAAGGCTGCTATTTCTTCCCCGACCTTCCCCTCCCCCCAGCCTTTCACCCTCTCATCCTCCCTTCCACCCCACCCGCCGTCTCCTCCTTCCCCTGACGTCTTTGATTCCATCTCTGACGTTTCACCTCGCTGTATTCTGGCCGACGCGACGCGTCTCGCTATACCTATGCACACTACTGTGCAGAAGAAAAAAGCACGTGGCCATATTTAATAGAAAAGCGTAAAAAATGTAATAAGCACACAGTAAGGCCGCTGTTTAATTGAATAGTTCTGAAAGTCACTTTAACCACTTGATCAAAACGTCTTCATCCCCAAAAATGTCATAGAAGGGAAAAGAAAATATATACATTTTTTTTTAATACTGCAATATTGATCACAAATTAAATTTTATTCCATCTAATAAGAAAAGAGTAATATTCGTGTTTGTTAGACTTTGTTAAAGATCTTCATCACGACTCTGACTAGTTCAAAATACGGCAAGGGGTTAAATGCAATAAATTGTTCGTCATTGTATCTTATAATTATACTGGGTGCTCCTTTCTTTTGCACAGTAGCGTACGTGTACGTGTCATAGACACACGTATACGTATTCGCGTGTGCATTTCCTTTGCTTTTTACCGACCTCTCTCTTTATCGATTCCATCGTGTTCATCGGAATACTTCGCATCGCGACAACCTCTCGAACGATCGTTATTGAAATTTGACGAACAGCGAATCGAATAGATTGTTCCGCTAAGTTGTGTCGCCCCAAAGATTCGATACGAGAATCGAGTTTATCTGTCTCTGTTGCTGTAAAGGTATCTTCCCGACGCGACGCGGAGTTCGTCAGGGTATTGGAACAGATGCCGATCAGAAATTGAATGGAGGGTCGCGGAAAGGCAAAGTCGTCCGGATAAATTGTGGCTGTAACCGGAAAATAAATCTTCTCTCTCGGTAAAGCTTGCCGACGCAGGGGTAGACACGTTCGCTCCTCGAAGAAACTGCACACGCGTACAACTATCTACCTCCTCGGGTCGTACGATTTCCATTCGCGCTCGTAGCTCACGTTGCCTTTTCTCTTCTAATCTGCGACCTTGGACGACCACTTTGCGATTCATTATGCGATTTACATAAATATTTTTCCTATAGGACGTAGTCTAGCCCGTTTCTAGAGCAGCGTTGGGGAAATCGAATTTCCTCGAATGGCACGAGATCCCCTATGGTCGGCGAAAAGCTCCGTTCGGTTACCGAGCATCCGCGAGGAAAACGTGTCTCGATAATTTCGGTGGACCGTGCGATCGATACGCGCGCCACCGAAATCGCTCGAGAACCGCGTCACCATAAGCAGCACGCTGCCTGGGATCGTATTTTTCTCGCGCTAGTCTTTCCGTCGCGATCCCACCGTCGTCGTTCCGTCGTTCAGCCAGGTGTTCGTGGACGCAAACGCTTGGCCGAGTTGGCGACATCCGACACGAAACACACAGGCTAGTCAACGAACACACGCGTGATTTCTGGGAAGCGTGGACTCACTGAGTTAACGGCACAAAAGCACGGTGGATGCTTGAACGAGGGTGGCGATGTCGGTGGGTGGGGTCGAAAGTAGAGAGGGCAAGGAGCACGAAGGCAAGAGGAAAGTAAAACGAGGGAGAAGGATACGGTGATACGGCATGGCAGATGGTACGAGCATACGAGGCCGGTGGAGGAAGAAGAAGACAGCTCGGAGAGAGAGAGAGAGAGAATATGTGTACGTGCGCGCGTGTGTGCGCGTGTGTGCGTGACGACGAGGTGGAAAGGTGGAAAGGAACGAGCGAATGAACGCGAGCGAGAGAGAAGCGAAGAGAAAGGGTGGCGAGGGTGGCGTGGCTGGCAAAGCTGGTCGTGTGTCGAGGGCTTACAATCCCCCTTCGCCGTCCGTCCTTGGCGTAGATGGGGGTTGGTAGGGGCGGACGGTGGCGAAACTATGCGAAGAATGTGCAATTAGTGAACAGAGCACGAGGTGGAGGCGCGGGTTTTCGAGGGAAGGGGCTGGCGCACGGGAAAGGGAGCGAGAACGCGGGAACGGGGAGCGGTGGATGGGGCGGATGGGGTGGCAGAGGATTCTGGTATGGTGTGCCATGACGGTGGATGCTAGCCGACGACGACGACGGTGTTCCCGACGATGCGAAGCAGAGGGGTAGTAGTGGTAGCATTGATGGTGGTGGTAGCGTAGCACCGAAGAAAATGGAAAGAAAGGAAGATGGATGGAATGGCGGGCGCAGGGATGATAAGAAGAGAGGACTGACTTCTCTCTCGGGTAGGGGTTTCGCCAGGCTTTTGCGAGCGAGTTTGTGCGGGTCGTTCTGGTGGGGGGTGACCGTGTCAAGATGCGAGAGGATCCTCCTTCTGGCGCAAGGACACTTATCGACTTCTATCTTCTCTCCCCTCGTTTCTCGCTCGAGTATACACGCCCATAAGGAGAGCGAGCGGCTCCGATACGAAATCAGCTTTCGGCGTCCCGAAGCTTTTCCCGACCTTTATATTATCGCCACCGGTATTTCCTACGGAAACGATCTTACCGGGATGATCGGTGGACCGACGCGATTCGCTCGGTTGTCCGAGCACCGCACAGCCACCGCGCCGATCAGGATACGAATATAGAAATCGACCGCGCGACAAAACAACGCGTCGACCGGTGCCGTTTCGTCAACGTTTCCCATGGTATCTGGATCTATTCAAAAAAGTACTTCACAAAAGTTTTCTCTATACGTTTCGCAAAACGAAAATAGTGCTTTACATTTTCTATTCGTCCGATGAATCAATGGCGCTCAGCGATAGAGCTAAAAAATCGAATACCGGTGGACTTCGATAGGTAAGGAAATGAGATTATAACTTCGGAGTTGGGGTGGCGACGGAAGGGATGAGAGACAGAGGAAGAGAGGAGGGAGGAGGGAGGCTTCACCTTTCGAGTATCCCTCGATTCGATCGCATTGCTCGACGATCACTAATCGACTAAACGAGCTTAAACGCACTTCGAGACTTGAAGGACCGCGGCATAGGGCACTGTTTGCGGAGCATCGATCAACGAGACGGTACTTGCCGGTAAAGTCTAGAATATCCGGAGGACCGGTGCAACGGTGGATCCTCGACGCGTCAAAAGCGATCCCTTCCGTCAACGTCGGCCGAGCACCAAGATCGTTGATCCGTGTACCTTGAGCAGTATGTACACGGGGCTATGCACTCGGCGGTTCTCCCGGAGGAGCGACTAATTGAACGCGGATTGCCAAGAATGCTCGTAGCAGACCGTTCTAATTAATTACTCTTAAAGTATACCCTTGTCCCGCTTATTACTCCGTAAGCCGAGCTACCGTTTCGACGACGTTATCTCGGTCGTCTAATCGGTTGAAAGTCGCGCCAAAAACGCGTTTCACTCGAACTCGATCGTTCGTATCGGACCTGTACGGGCATGTGTGGCCCGTTCCCTCGGTTCCTCCAATTTCGTTTCCATTTTTGTCCTCGGACTGCGCGCGGATGTGAATCGACACAACCGATCGAGCGTATTCTACGACGGCGTTTCGGCGATCCGAAAAAGTAAAACGGGTGAGGGAAAACGAACTAATGGTGGAGGGAGGGGGGAAATAAAAACAGGTTTAGAGGGTGCAACGGAACCATGAAGATCGGGCCGCGCGGAGTATTTCCCTGGCGATTCGACCCGGATCGAAACGAAGACCGATCGCTATGGAAGAATGGAGCTGCCATGAAAAAGATCAACGATCGATATACCACCGCCGCACGTACACGGGTGAGAAAAGTTGCACATTATACGAAGGGATACGCTCGTGCGAAGAGCAAGCGAGAGGCAGAGAGGGTGGTGACGGTAGGAAAACAAGGAAGAAGATGGGATTCGTGGTGGTAGAGAGATAGACGGCGAGAGAGAGAGTAAGGGAGATAGGAGAAGAAGGGGAAGGAGACGGAGGGGTGAGGGCAGTGGATGCGCGTCGCGTCGAGCAATCAACGTAAATCACTTGGCTGATGCTCAATTTAACAAGAAGGGCCATTATGATCTCGAACTCGAAGTAACGAGCACGAAGAGCGCTTTCTCTCGCTCTCTCTCTCTTTCTGTCTCTCCCTCTGGAGCCTCCGTTTTGCGCAACGATAGCCGGCGTTACAGAAATCCGTCCTCTAAAATACACATTATGAAAAAAAGAGACGCGCGCTGCACGTACAGATTGCACACGTTCTGCGCGCCGAAGACTAGCGCGGGCCGTGGACGGGTCGCGGGTCGATCGAATTTCGTCGAAGAAAGTTCTAGAATCGAGCGCATCTCTCCGGCTGACGAGTAGAGCTAGGTAAATAAACCGCCGAGAATGGGATCCTTTATAACAGTATTTTCCCGGCGTATCCAAGTCGGCGGAACCAACCCCCTTCGAAGAATGTTCGGCCTTCAAAAACAGAGAAGGAACGCGACCAGTACCGGCGCGTGGTTCATAGCGGGCCATTTAACGGTCCTTGCGAAATTGAGTCATCACGCGGTTCGCCTGGAATCTCGAATATTTTCCTCCCGATGCTTCAGAGTTCTCTGTACCCCCCACCCCCACCCCCACCCCCTCTCGTCCTACCTTTTTCCTCCCTCGTCACACCCCTCTATCTCGCCTTCCCTCGAACCGCTCCTTTACCTCCTTTGCCACCTCCCCTACGGGTTTCGCAATTCCGTGCCACTCCGCTCCACTCCACTCCACTACGCGGCGCGACGTACACCGAAGCTGTTTGGCGTTCGCCGTTCGTCGTTCGTCGTTCGCGCATCGCCCTGCCGTCATGCCATCCTCGGCCATGCCGTGCTCGCCCGAAAACTCTCTCGAGGATCTATCTGTACTCCTACACTCCGAGAAATCGACCAGAATGTCCCTGCCTCTCTCCTCCCTCCCCCTACCCTGAGCCTTTATCCTAGTCTTCATCCGAGACGAACGTGGATTATACTGGAAATTGAAACAAAATCTTCGAGCAGTCCCTACCTAGCATTTTTTGACGTCGTAACAATTGGACGTTTCGATGATCTCACTCGTGTCTTCACTTATCTCCCATTTTCGAAATACCTGGAAGCCTTAAAGTATTCTGCACGGAACACGCAACAAGTAACGCGCGTGTAACAGGAAACGGCTCGTCGCGAGAAGAATATTCGATGTCGATGAAACTCCCGAAACGACAGCCGATATCCCATCTGCGAGTGTAATCCGGCAGATTGGCGAAAAAAAGTGAATAGAAACAAAAGGGACATCGGCGTGTAGAACGATCGATTGATTTCCAGTCGATCGAATCGGTTAAATGGCGATGCTGCGTACGGCGCGTTATCGTTCCTTAGATTTCACAGTCGTTCAGGATTTACAGCCGCGCCCGTAAACCCCGAGCGACATCAAATGTTTACGATGTTGTGGTAACCGGAATCACGTCCACGGAGGATTGCTTCGATGCATAGCGCGATACGCGGATCTTATATTTTCCTCAAAATTCTTGATGTTCAATCGAACAGATAGCTATAGCCGTAGGCGTCGAAACCTGTCGTATTAACTTACCGCGATTTCTAGAGGAAACGCAGTGTATCAAGGAATAAGAAAGAGATGCGCGCGCGCGAGCGTCGACAGGCGCATCGAAAACAGCGGTTCGCAGAGAGGAACGGAAGCAGCGTATCTTTCGTTTCCGTGTTCTGCCTATATGTATGTATATCTGAGTGAAAATAAGTTATCAAAGCGCATTCGCCGGAGGGCACTCAATTTGCCTCGTAATAACGCCGCACCCCTAAAAAAAAGGTGTTCTCACAGAGCGAGGGGCAACTCGATTGAAATCTCCATACAAAACGGTCGATCGAAATACGTGAAATCATTGAATCGCGGGTTTATGTTTCTGCGAGGCATGGCGCGAGGGGTGAGAGGGCGGGACGGGACGGGCCGCGATCGCTGGGGTGGGACGGGATCCAGTGAATTTTTTTTTGTCGACGTTTCGCACGGTTCGATAGACTGCAATAACATCATTGTACATTCTGCGAACGGTGGAAAACGCCGGTGAATTCGGCTGGTCGTCCGATACCCATTATGAAAAAAACAGCGTTAAATAAAAAATCGGCCGAGCGTGCAAATGGAACGTGCTCATTGTCGGGGGAAGACCCTCTCGCGCGCGCGTTTTCATCGGCCCTCGAAAACTGAATGCACCGTGCACTCGAATTAATTCGTGTTCGTATGCACGTGCGCGCTTTCCACCACCACCGCCACCCCACCGCCCTCCCCCACCTTTCTGTCCCTCTTGAAATTCAGCCGGGGTATTTTATGTCGGCGTAACCGCGAAACGCGAACCGCGAACCGCCGAGTGAAAGCATCTTCGTTCCTCCTTTCACGGATGCACCTGCACCCTGTACCCTTGTACTCTGTACTCTCTATGTATACTCTGTACTCTGTGCCGCGTGCGTCGTCGCTGTCCCCCGGCCTCTATCGTCGTTTTTTCTCCAGCTTCTTCTCGGCCTACCGCCGGTTGCGCCCGAGTCTTTAGCTCGTTTCAATTTATCACGCTCGTTATCGTTCCCATCCTCCGGTTACCTATGCGTCGAGGTAATCCTTCTACTCGCTTATTCCGGGCTCGATTTAATTACGATCCCGAACCCCTTACCGCCGCTCTCCAGCGTTGGCGTGAAGCGAACTGGGAAAACCGAGAGAGGGGGTGGTGGTGGTGGTGGCAGTACTCTTTGCGCGAAACAGAATTTCTGGACAAAAGACTTCTGTCAGCGGTCGGCTCGCTCAATGGAGAAACCTGTCGCGTTTTTAGCCACTTTGAATAGCGGGGAAAAAGAAAACTGGCGACGAACTTGGCGACTCGGAATCAGAATTCGAACGCGAGGCAGAAGCAGAGTTCGATGAAAAGATACGGCGGTTAATCGTCGCGAAACGACGGGTCTGCGAAGTCTCGTGGCGAAATGTTTCTCCGTTCTGCTCCGCACTCGGGCGTCGGGCTATGCGATTTCTTAATAATTTATCGGTCCTATCGAGGAGATGCTCGAGGACTATTTGCGACCGTATTGCCAGTTTATTTGTGCCCGATCAGTCTGTTTCTCGTCGGGCGAACGATCTCGAACGGGACACGAGGGATGTTGATGTTCTCGTAGCGTCGAACATCGCCATCACCGTATCCGTTCGCGTATTGTCGCTGAAAAATCGTAGGCGCTGTTTGCTTTCGTTCGCGTTCGGGATAACACTCGTCGCCGTCAAACTGAAAAGTTGGAGCAATCCACGGAACGGCCTGGACCAGCTACCGGGCGTGTTCTGTTCAAGCTCATTGCCGCATCTGGACCACGCATCTCCTCTACAAGGTCTTTGACCTTCGCGCCTGCTTAAACCTCTGTAGGTCCGATTCATACAGGAATCGACTCAAATCGTTCGAGGATCGATGTCGACAACACATTACGATCCATGTTGTAAGGATACGGGCCGCCATTGGGGGTGGGCAGGTACCCGAAAATTTCTGGCCGGATCGGAGTATTTCGGGAAATTCTCGGAAATTTCGAGTAATCAAAATCGGGCCGGAACAATATAAATTTTCGGAACCCGACCCGATTTCGACTTCAGGTACCCGAACCCGAATTTCCGCCCTCTCCCCTAGCCGCCATAGATTCGATTCCGAATTCTCTTATTGTCTTAGTCGTGATATTTAATCGCGCGCGTTCTCTCTTTATCGTTGCAGGTCGGAACGAGTTGATCGCTCGTTACATCAAGTTGAGGACGGGCAAAACGAGAACGCGAAAACAGGTCTCCTCGCACATACAAGTCCTCGCCAGGAGAAAACTCCGTGAAATACAGGCGAAACTCAAAGTGGTGAGTATCCAAAGACTTTTCTCTCGTTCGCTTTCCTTATTCGACACGAGTACATACATATACATATAGTATACATGTATTTCCTTCTGTTTTTTTTCGGATATTTAACAGCACCTACTTCTCGACAGGCTCGAATACCGATCAAACGATTAATACGCGTCGGAACATTACATGTTCTCATTAAATTAGCAAGCCTATACATCCCGTTTCTGTATTTCGGAACTTGTTTCGACTTGAAAAAAAATTGAACTTATTGGTAAAAGAATAATCGTTCGCCCGACGACGATACTTCCCAATTTGATCCGTTCTTTCTAGATTGTCATTTGGTATCGTCGATTTGATAGATGTTTACGCCCACTATACGTTATACGTATTCCTAACGGATTCGTAATACGGCAACGTTTCCTCTTGAAATCGATTAGCCCAGCTGCTGCACGCGCGGAAAAAATATACTTTCCCGGTTCGGCAGGAACGTCTTTTATCCCGTACGATGATTCTCTTCCCAATTTCGATATGTCGATATCCTTTATCTCTGAAAGTCGATCGTCGACGATTCCGATCGAATCGGATCGGATCGGATCAGCTCAAATCGAATCGAGTCGGATCGCGTCGGTCAGGAATTAATTGTCAATAGAGAGAATTTGTTCGATCAAAAGCGACGCGGGGTTGGTTTGTAACGCAATAAATCAGGCGTAAAAATGAACTCGGGGCCCGTTTAATCAACCGCTGAATTATTAAAGCGATTTGGGAACAATTGCGCGGCTGTTAATAAATCACAGTGCGGTGCACTCGACGCTTCCATTCGCCGATACGATTCGAAACAGAGTAGGATAGAAAACGGTGGGGAAGGATGGGGATGCATTGTTTATAGAAATGCTCGCGCGCGCGATATACGTACGTATGTAGTCGGAATATTCGGTATGGACGGACGCGATCGAAACGTTTAAGAAGTCCCGATTCTCGTGGAAAACAGATTTCCTATTTCTATGCTCGTCGACCGTGTCTATTCGGTGTTGACTGGACAAGGCCCGCTACACGCATCCGTTTTTTTAACGTGCGACGACCGTGCGGTAGCAGAATTGCGATTCAGTTGAAAAACGTCCACTGGCGTTTATTTAACATTCGGCGACTGCGATTTTCACTGCGTTTTCAACTATCTACTATCGAGGATGGTGGTGTCCCGAAAAAAGCGTAGAGTATTTGCCCATTTTGTATACGCATAAATACTATTGTTGCAAAAAAGAATGAGTGTTCGCTCATTTGACGAGCTGTTAGAATCGCGTCATAAGATAGATGAGACGTGCTATAAAAAAGTTGAATGTCTAATAACGCATCACCGTTTACGTCGTTCGTTTTGCAACAGAATGGCGGACATGTGCATCAACCGATACGCGATAATGTAAAGACGATCGTGTACGCGATTGCGGCGACCGTGCGTTCCTTCGGGGAACCGTGGCAAATATTGAGCGCAAGATGGACGTGCGACGCCGTAATTACGATTCGAACGAATGTGCAGCGTCCGATTGAATTCATAATACTTCAGACCGCAATTCGCGTGTAGCGGGCCTTATTCCGCCGCACGGTCGACGCGCGTTAGAAAAACGGATGTGTGCGGCGGGTCTAACGCGACGAAGAAATACATATCGGCTAAGCGTTGGCGCAACTTCGCGAATATCGCCGAATACAATTACAGCGGTCGCATCTGCTACCGCAGTGACCCCCGAGCCTCGTCCATGCCGTTCCCCAAGCCTCCCCCATGGCTCCCGCGTGCCTCCCGCGTGCCGCGAGACCATTAATCGGAGGAGAGCCAACCCCTGCTCCGTGCTGCGGACTCGGACTTTGGGTCCCGGTGTGTACGGACAGTCTACAGCCGTGACGTAATTTTCTGGTTTCCCGGTTTGACGCGCGGTAAGCGGTAAGCACCGCCCCCCCGAGGCCCGCACTCCTGCTTGCGAACCGCGTTCTCCCGATTCCCCCGGTACAGGCGGCTACCATACGACGACGCGGCGGCAGTCGGTATAATATAATAGTGTTCCGCGAGAAAAAGAATTTTTAGGCGTGCTGTTTACGTTTCCTGTGGTCGCGCCTTACTTAATTTCTACGCGCGGTTACTGCCATTAAAGACCATTCGCGGCGTACCGTACCGTGGCCGTATATCCTCGCGCGGGCCCGAAGCAGCGCGACTCGGCTCGGCGCGGCGCGGTTCGTCGGTATCAAAGTTTTGCGAGCCGGCAAAAACCACGCCGGTAACTTCCGCTCCGCCGCGTCCGGTGGAGCGGGAACCGCTGCTAGTTTTCCGACGGTCATAGTCATTTTTGCTCTTGAATTTCCAATTGCATTTCTTCTCGGATTTACGCGCAGAGGCGTAAAGACTCCCGATGCTCTCTCGAACATTTTTCACGGTGCTCGTTCGCTCGGCGGCCGGACGACAACGGTGTAACAACGACGAGATTTGAAAGGACGGGGACGTAGCCGCGATCGCGCCCGCCCGGTGCCCCGGTAACGAGAGGTTAATCGAAAAGCGTCATTTTTCCCCGGGGAGTGCATTCTTTGGAGATCGCGGCCGCGCAATCAATTTTCGGAATAATCCTGCCAAGCGTTACAGTGTAATTGATTGTTGCGGTGTAAACGTAGCTCGATAACCGACGATACCCAAAAACGGCCAACCGGCGCGGCGTTTCAGAATGTCGATAAACATGTCCAGCCCGTTACCCAGCCAATCCTGCATTCCTCGCGTGTATTTGCACGATGAGGGGCTGCAGCCGACAAGGACAACGATACCCGGCGAGACAAAGAGAACAAGAGACGCGGAAATTAAAACAAGAAAAAACGGATGGGAGGATGAGGCAATAGAGAGAGAGAGAGGGAGCTCGGGGAGGTCGGAGGGAGATCGAGGCGAAAAAGGAAGAGAGCTAGCTCCCTCTCAATTAACCGAATTGATTTTCCACTGTGAATTCAGCTGCGGTGCACGCTCCGAACAACCGGTCCCGCGGAATTGAATGGATTTTTTCGCGTGCAGCTCAATACCGTGATAATCGTTTTTTAAATTCGAAAATTCGTCCGCGCGCGCCGTTCCTTTTATTAAATCACGCTGCGAGCGAAATAAAACCGCGTACCGCGTACCGCACGCAAACAGAACGCGAGGTAGGCAACGAACTGAAGCGCGCGTGTGCCTGCAAACCTACACAGCTACGAGAGCACAGAGAACACGGGGCAAAGAGCACAGAGTCAAACAGCCTCGCGTTCGCGAACGCCACCATCCTCGGGCCATTTTTATTTCGAGCATTGTGTCGCGGCGTGTTTGCGCCGAATTTACGATTCGATCTAACATGAAAACATAAACGGGACAACAATCGTTACCGTCGACTTTAGAACCGTACCTATCCCGCCATTTATCCGTCTTAGGCTAAGATCACAGTGGATCCGACTTTGTCCGACGTCCGACATTTCAAATGTGTGGGTAGGCCCGTCTGTGAGACCCTTCCGGTTTCCGACATCTGGCCACTAGCACCAACGCATGACGTCGGACGAAGTCGGGCCGACTGTGATCTTAGCCTTACTCGGACAACCGATAACTCGAGTCGATCGAGAGACGATCTTCGATTCGAGCTGTCGGAACCGAGCGAGGAGTCATGGAATTTCCTAGGAGAAATTGCTAAACAACGCTCCGCCTCGCTAATATTTCGTTCGCGGAACATGCTGAACGGTAACGATAACAGGGTGTCGATAAAATGCATTTCCTGCGAGAACTTTTTTGGTTGCCGGATGCATGTTTGAAATTTTTCGATACGGCGCGCGACTACCAAAACCCCCTTTGCAGTTGGTATTGTTACGCGGACGCGCTTCATTCCGAACGGCGGAGCTTGTAATGGCTCTCCCATTACGGATTTATGAACGAAATTGAAAAGCTCTGTAGCGAGGCGCGCGGGTGTGGACTCGAACGCGAACGCGAACACGAACACGCGAACGTGAACGTGAACGTGGATTCGATTGGGAGTGTGGGCACACTGCCGGGTGGTATAGAGAAGGGGGAGAGGGGAGGGGGACACGCCAATTTCCCGTATATCACACGAACGAACCCCTCTCGTTCGCCTCGTCAGCGATTTTCGGTCTGGGGGCCTCTGATTAAAACGACGGCTTTCCGATAAAAGCACAAAATTCCCGCGAATTTCGCGACCCAAAACCGGGCTTGTTTCTGCAATCAACTGCATTGCCGTTTTCCCGATAGCGATCGATGACATCAACCACGGTCAAGCTAAAACACCGACACCCGGGTCGGGTGGGGGAAATCCACCGGCGATAACGAAATTATGCACCGATGAGAAATGGTTTATCGATTTGATTTTATCGGTTCGAGTCGAATGTCGCGTGGGTAACAGGAACGACTCGTTGGAAAGTTTTAAGTAGCTTTCCTCTCGCTTTTTTTCCGTCTCTGTATATCGTGTACACAGAACTGTTACACAAGTACACGGTTTACGCGCTGCCTTGGAACGACGCTTCTTCTATTTTCCAAATCTTCTTATTGCCCAACGACGGGACGCGAAGAAACGGTAGCGAGCGTGCGCGGGTGGTTGGATTGTGGTGGCGGGTGTTTCCCGCGACGCGACATCGCGGCGATGCGTTGTAAGTTGTAATCGGTTTGACGATTTGTTAGGATCATGCCGCCAAGGAGAAGGCGCTCCAGACAATGTCGAGCATGTCGAGTGCCCAGATAGTATCAGCTGGGAGTGCGATACACAACAAGATGCCCCCTGCCCTCGTGGGGCCCCTTGCCCTTCACGCTTCCACCCCTGTCTCCTATCCCGGAGCGGTAAGTCCCGATCACGAGAAACCCCTTGGAACGATTTTCTGTTTCTTTTACTGTTTCTTTTTCTTCTTATTATTATTATTCTCCTTTTCTTTTCTTTTCTTTTTTCGTGTTTTTTTTTTCTTTTCTTTTTCGTCGGACTGCGATATTACCTTTCGAGAGGAGCCACGAGCTTTGGGGCGAGACGACGAGACACGGTAATCGGTTAAGAGAGAAAGAGAGAAAGAGAGAAAGATCCCTACGCTGAGAATCAGCCGGAATAGTACTCGCACACCGAAAAAACAGGATACTACGATCGACAGTGATTTCCTTGTCCAGCCGATCCGCGGATCCGTCGATCTAAACCCTTTCGTTCCAGCACGGTTCTGTCGCTACTTTTAATCGAGTCGCGATCCCCCCGGATGTCGTATCGAAACCGCGTTCGAAAAACTATTTAATTAGAATAAATAAGCGGCATCGAAGTCGGGGCGAACGTAATTGGCACGTTCGCGCTGTGCCGGGCTGTGGCCCGAGTAAACGCGCGCGTATCGTTGGAAATCGATAGCTGGCTTAACCGTCTCGATGCATCGTCCGACGCAGATCACGTGTCCCGCGAGAACGATCGAGGACAACTCGATCGCCGAGAAGAACGGTGTCTCGTCGTCTTGAAGATGCGCATACTACTCTGACCACTGTGTACCATCGTCGTCGGTTGGCTTCTTCTTTGAAACTCGTCTCTGTTTTTTCTAACCGCTTCGCCCTGCAAACCGTCTTAATCCGCTTGCGTAGGGCGATCCTCCTATCGTGTGGTTTGTCGACTGACCCAATTATCGTTATTCGTGCCTCGACCACTTCGCTGCGTTTGTCGGATGTCGCTCGATCCGAGTACTTACCTTTTGCTCTTCGCGTTAATCGACCCGACTCGAGAACGTTGATCCCGACGCGACGCGACACGGCGCTGAACGAACCGAGGGCTCCGACAAACTCGTTCGAACCACCCCGATTCCGACTGTCTACGTTTCATTTACCATTTCCGACGAGGATCGAAAACGCAGCGTGGATGCCCGGAGAATCTTCCAAACTGTACCGGCAACGGTTGTTTCGAAAACGGAACACTTTTCTGGTGTATCGCGCGCGATCGACACACGCGAAGTTTTCAACGGATGCGTCGGATATTTTGGTCTTTTTTTTTTCTATTTTACTTTCTTTCGTTTTGACGTGTTTCAAACAGACAAAACCTCTCCGGAGCATCTACACTGTATACAACGTCCATCGCGAAAGGTTCTCCGACAAAAACTAACCATCCCGACGATAGACGGCAACCCTTTGCTCTCTACTGTTACGCCCTTGGGGGCCCTTGTTGTGTATTGTTCAATTTGTCCGTTGCTCTATCTTTTTACATATCATCTGGGCACGTACGTGTATCTACACGTCGCACACACACATACACACACATATGTATATATGAACACGCGGAGACGCACAAACGCGCGCATACGTGGGTCGCGTACATGGTATTCCCTCCTTATGATCGCACCATTGCGCGTTGGCTATGCGGTGTGTTTCGTGGAGAGCAGTGGACACGATTTCATGGATCTTTCTTTCCGATCTCGCACTCTCTTTCTATCGTCGATCCGACGCGACGCGACGCGACGGGGATGACGCGACAATGGCGTAGGGAGATGTCGACGACGTGCGATTATGTAGAGGCAATACCGTGTATCGTCGACCCTGTTCATTCATATGTGTATGTACGTATGTATGTATGTGTGTATTATCGACATAGTTGGACGTTGCGAAACGTTGTTGTGGCTTACGAAACTGTCTTTCTCTCTTCGCATAATACCACTACTACTACTACTACTTTCCCTTCGCTTACGTTCGTGCCTACATGTTTTTATTCTTCGTCTGGTTGCTGTTGTTGCTGTTGTTGTTCTTCTTCGTATCGTTGTTGTGTTCTTTGTTTTTTTTTCTTCCGCCCAGTACCGAATAACGTTCGCGATCGTTCCTCGCCCGAGGGCTCGATGGCTCGATGGTTCGACGTTTATCACGGGGAAAGATAATATCTCTTCGTACGATCTCAATGTTGCCCGATTTAGCGTCGCGCCAATTCGGAATACGACGAAAAATCGTGCCTCACGGATACTCGATTTTCAGTGGAGATACTCGATTTTCAGTGGAGACTCTCTGTTGCGCGCGTCGCGATACCGTCGGAGACTCCGGAAAATTTTCTTTTACCGTCGTTTCGACACTGAACCTGCCGTTACCGGTCGAACGATCGGTTCCAGATTTCGCGTTTCACGATTATACGATTTGTAAAGATGCTGCCGTTGGTAATGATTATTTGGACAGCGGATTTTATGCATTCGCGAGAAAGCGAATGAGCGTGATCTAACACGGTAAAAACGTCGGAAGGATTGAAACATATTGTTGCGTTATTTGCAATCCATTAAATATGCTAAAAATTTTCTATTTCATTCCATTCGACAATTCTTATTTTGCGTAACGATCCGCTGTCCAATGATTACACACGATTCTATCATTTAAGCACAGGTTATAAAGAAAATCGCATAAAATCTAAATAAATTCGATTGTGTAATATTTATATGGCAAGCAGTAATTTTTTAGTGCTCGACGTAGCGTTAAGTGTTTTGCAATGTGACGCGTCGTGTCGTGCAACGGAGACTCCACTGTTTTTCCGACGTTAGGATTGTTTCGCGCGTTGACTGCCGTAGCGTTGAGCCGCGTCTGATTTACTAACCCGAACGTTCGAAATAATTTGAATCGTTTTGCCGTTCAGCATAAAACCTTTCTTCTCTACACACAACGATCGGTTCGGTTTCATCGAGAATGAAAAGGTTAAATTACAAACGTAGGCATACGTACACACCGGTACGTCTGGTACATCTGCGCGGATACGGACGAGATTCTCGTGAAAATGGCGCTCGGCAGTCAACACGAAATGACCGTTTCTTCTCCGGTGAGCGTTCGAGCGTTTGCACTACGAAGTTGAAATGCTAATGCTAACGATAAGAGGAGGCTATTCCTAACGGCACGAGTAGAACGGAGCCGCGATATCAGCGAAGAGAGCGGCGCCCGTGGATCGCTACTCGCTGGTATCGCAGAGGTCCGTTGTGCTCGTCTCTCCTTGGTCGGAGACGCCGCGTTTCTGTCGCCTAAATGAAAGGGAACGTCGAATTTTCAGCAATTTTGGCAGCCGGGCCTGCAGCCAGGAACATCTCAGGATGTCAAGCCATTTTCGCAGCCGGCGTACACCGGAAAGCCAGCGACGGCGGTCTCGAGCGGTGACATGGTCCAGGCTCAACCACCCCCGCCATGGGAAGGACGTGCCATTGCAACCCACAAGCTTAGGCTTGTCGAGTTCTCGGCCTACATGGATCAACAGAGAGACCAGGATATTGTAAGCGATACGTTCCACCGTTTCCACTTTTGCCGATAGAATTAACCGCGGACGAGATCCCTCTTCGTGGAATTCTATCGACGCCATTCGCCGAAACGACAACGCGTCGTTTCGCTCCGCTGCTGATCGTACTGTTGACCGTCCGACATTTTTCATTTCCAGTATCACAAACACCTGTTCGTCCACATAGGAGGATCCGCGACTTACGCGGACCCGTTGCTAGAGGCTGTTGACGTTAGGCAGATATACGACAAATTCCCGGAGAAAAAGGGTGGTCTGAAGGAACTTTACGACAAAGGACCTCAGGCGGCTTTCTTCCTCGTTAAATTTTGGGCTGATCTCAACACTAACATCCAAGACGAGGCAGGAGCGTTCTACGGTGTGACGAGCCAGTGAGTTACTCAATGCCTTGTCGCGTTCGATTACGTTGACGCTGACGGCGGTGGCGGAACTGCGATATCGCGTGATCCTGAAACGCGGGGGGAGGACTGTAATCGGGGAGGACCTAAAATTTGTATATTTATTATCTAGTAATGTTACTAGAATTATGAATCAAATTAAAAGTACACTGACAAGAGAAAAACGTGCTTCTCGCGTTTTCAATTGAATTTTTACAGTTCTCCTTTCCAAACAGTATTTGCACTCCTATGTCGAGTCTCACTCAACATTTCTTTATGTCTAAGCCAATTGAAAAATAAAATTTAAAAAATTTTTCGAAATAAGTACAAGGAACTGTTCTTTAAAGTAAATTTCAAATGAAACGCTTAAAACAGTTGGAAGCTGCTGGTAACGAAATTGAAAAATAATTCGGAGTGCAAAGGGTTAAAAGATCTCAATCCTATAAAAATATCGAAAGAAAAACGGGGCTCGAGAGGTGGTCGAAAATTTGTAGTTCCGTCACTGGTTGACGTATCGTTACCCCGGTCAGAGAAATGGAAAAGAAGGTTGAAATTTCTGTCTGACAAATCGTCGTTAATGTATTCGTTTGTTCGACAGGTACGAGAGCAACGAGAACATGACGATAACGTGTTCGACCAAAGTTTGTTCTTTCGGTAAACAAGTGGTGGAGAAAGTGGAAACGGAATACGCTAGGTTTGAAAATGGCAGGTTCGTCTACCGGATTAGTCGTTCGCCGATGTGCGAATACATGATCAACTTTATACACAAGTTGAAGCACCTGCCGGAAAAGTACATGATGAACAGCGTACTCGAGAATTTCACCATTCTCCAGGTATGACGCTTCACGAGCAGGAGGATTACTTTCTGTCCACCTAGGCTCCCGAAGCCCCCAAGTTCGTGTCTTTCGTTTCTCCGTCTTCCCCGAGAAAACGGAGAAACGAAGATCGGTGTTTGGTGTGGCGCTCGCTTCGCCACGTAAAATCGAACGACAATGTTAGAGGTTCGTTGTCTGATGTCTTGTCTGACTGATTTCAGGTTGTCACGAATAGGGATACGCAGGAAACGTTACTGTGTACGGCATACGTGTTCGAAGTGTCGACGTCCGAGCACGGTGCGCAACATCACATATACAGATTGATCAAGGACTAGCCTGCTTGAACCTGCTCGCCATGCAGCCATCCACCCCCATCAGTGCCTACCATCACATTAAAAAAAAAATCATCCATACGCGCAAATACACGATTACACACAGGGATTTCTAATAACCTTTTGAAGTGTCGTGGTTAACACACGTACTACAGCCACCATAAGTCTCGTCAAGACTTTTTCGTTTCTTTCATTTCTCTTCCTAGTTTCTTTTTCTTTTCCTTCGACTCTTTTCTTTTTTTTTATATCGCTTTCTATCCATCTTGACCGTCGATCTCGGTGTAAGTATAATATATAATAAACAATACTACGTATATTATTTACGTAGCGAATATTATATTTATACCGTGTATGTGGGTTTGTCGTAGTTTTTAAACGATTTTGCATGTCGCGAATGTGTATCTTTTACCGATTTGATTCTGTTTAGCAGCTACGGAGTGACCAATCCTAGAGATTCCCTTTAACAACTGTACGCTTCAAAGGGTTAAGCGACAAGCGTGAATACGTTGTCGCAAGCACGCGTGGTCGCGACGAACGTTTTCCGACGAACGTTTCGCTTCCACGGTTTTCACGAGGTCTCGATCGAAAATGTTCCATCGTCGAGCAACAAATTCATAGAGAAGTATTTCAACGATTTGAGAACGAATCCAAACGATTGTCCAATTAGATGGTAAATACGATACGGCTGAGAATTTTAATCGGTTGAATTTTTAACGAGACCGTTCGTTCGGCTCGACGCTCGAGAACATTTTCCAAGAAACTCCTTAGAGAGAACTTGAAACTCGTACACGCCACCCACAACCACGTAAACACGCGCAAACACACACACACAAACTGACACCCACACCCACTCTCTCTCTCTCTCTCTCTCTCTCACTCTCTCTCTCTCTCTCTCTCTCTCTCTCACTCTCTCTCACACACTCTCTCTCTCTCTCTTTCTCTCTTCTCTCTCTCACACACACACAAACACACACGTTAAAAGTACTGGCCAGCCCGAGCTTGAGTTTGATTCAGAAAACTGGAAAAAGTTGTAACAAATAATTGGTACGAGTGTTTTAATAGATCGTGAAAAGGATTTCCCGCATCCTATGCAGGAAGCACGTTCGAGATTTCGAAAAAAGAAAAAAAAAAAGAAAAAGTTGTAAATTTTATATTGAAGCAGATGTAATCGTATATATATTTTATGAATATTCCGCGTCATTTTCTCCACGTAACGAATCGATACGATATCGTCGGGATTTTAATACAGAGATATAATAAACGTTAAGTTAAAATTGACAATAAATTTGGTATGAGAATGCGCGTCAGTGATAGCTGTATGTACCAAGAAGAAAAAAATAAAAACGAGAAAAAAAGCAAAAAAAAAATAGGGAGGCGGCGAAAAAAGTAGAGAAACAGACTCTGATCTCGGAAAGGCGTGGTACTAACACAATTTAGTATTATAGTTTTATTATTAAATTAGCAAATAGATCAGACAAGACATCCACACACAGATATACATATATTACATATAAGAGTATATATGTTAAATATTAATGCAATGATTACAATTTACATTGTTATAAATGATCGTGTATAAAGTTATCTAAGTGATTTCTAAGTTTTAAACGAAATGGAAGTTTAATAGAGATAGAGAGGTATGCCATTATTACGATTTTTTAAGTTTCCTTGGTTACATTAACGTTACTGAATTTCTTTTTTGTCATTTTCTCTTTTTTCTCTCTCTCTTCTCCTCTTCGTCTCCCTTTTTTATTCCGAAATGATCTTAAAAAGTCACAAGCATAGCTTGGTAAAAGGTTGCACAGACACCTTCACTGAAACTTTTCTGTTCTATTTCTACTCTGTTTATATTCTATTTCTATTCGAAACACCGTTCTCCATCGCTCTTTTTATCTGTACCGCGATTAACGTACGAATTCCCGTTGCAAAGCTTTTTAATTCGCAATGATCGGATGCTAGATGAACAAAAGCGGGACATTGGTCGTTGTTTTTATAGAATTCATTTCCCCCCCCCCCCCCTTTTTTTAACGAAAGGGACAGTCTTTTAATCCAGCCAGCCACTTTTAGGCAGTGACACTTACAATTAGATTAGAGGGATGTCTTTGTATTTCTTGTAATCATTTTACTTCTCGTACTCTAAGCTCTTTCTTTTCTATATCTCTTATGCGAATATTTTTCATACGTAGCATACTTGAAGTTTGTTTCTATCTTTCTACCATACTCGCTATACGATACAACCGATTTTCATCTGTACGCGACTATCATCTTTTCCGTTCGGTGAATCGAAATGCTCTCGACGGAGACATTTCTCTGTTAAACTTTGCGAATTAACGATCTCACGACTTGTCGTCCGGGGGATCTCGAAGTTCGAGATAAACGCATCCACATACAAACAAATAAACAAACAAACAAACACACATACACGCAAACACCGGATGTCGTCACACGCGCACACCAGTGATACCAAAACCTTGAGTCCTCCGTATCGACGAAGAACAATCGATAACGCGATTTCATTGAAGCTCTCTAAATTTGAGCACGCGTTCACAAAGTTCACGCGAATCTTTCTTGTCAATGTGTTTCGTACTTAAATAACGTTTCTCAAACGCATGGACCACGACGAATGCTCTACCCAGAGATTTTCTTTGAATCGATCATGGTCAACGCGAATATTTAACGCGTTCGCTACCTACCGCGAATCCTCGGCAGTGGTAACGCCTCGCCGACTCTGACCACTCTCTCGCGAATAAACGGTCGTTCTTTGCAGTTGCGAGAATAAAGAATGTCGAAGGAAACAAGAGTCGTCGATGCGTTACCGTACTCGTGACGAACAGCTGCCAGAGCTCGTAAAGGACAAGAAGAAAGAAGCTTCGATCGAACAGTTGAGTAGGATATGTACACGCGTAAAAACTGTCAAATGAATACAACGACGAATTGTCTAATAATCCAGATAGTGAATCTTGATTAGCGGCATCTAATTGTTACCGTTAAACGTGACGAAATCTTTTTTGAACCATGAAAACGATGGTAGCGAACGCGTTAGTAGCGTATGCGCACGGCCATGAAACAGTATCCTGCGGTTTATTTGATTTCATTTGATTCGCATCTCTCGTGAAATCCCAACCGTGTGTATGCACAGAGAACTATCTATGGTATTCTTTAATCTGATCGATTATGTGTTCGAAAAGAATGTGCTTGCCCGTATTGGCGGCGGACATTACTCATACATATACAGGAGAGAATCATTGTATAATTTAAGAAAATATTAATAATACTTACCTGTATTTTTACGTTAATTAACTTTTACGCAACAAGTGGCAATGTATTTTGATCTCTGTTTTAGTCAGAAATAACGTCGCTTTTTATTTGGGGTGAGAATTGAATTTGCTAAGTGATCGACTGAATATATCAAAGGAAGAACTTATATTTAGATGGTAACGTTACGTGGCTTTCGTTCGATAACTGGCAGCTTTCAAACAACTTTTTTTAATTATTGTTACCTATTCTCTCTTCTTTTTTGTTTTGTAATGATTGACCGTAAGTCTTGTTCTTTTTTTTTTTATATAAATATATATATATATGTATATATTTATATGTATAGATATATATATATATATAGACAAATATTATTATCTATACATTGTAATCTTGCAAAATTGTAAGCGCTAAGGTGAAATTGGAACCATCGAGATGTTCTTACGTGAAGAGTTAGTTCATTGTTTGTAAGTATAACGAAATTTTTTAACGATTGCGCGAACTATTTAGAAGGGAATGAAAACGATTCCTTGAAAATGTAAATGGATTTTTAATAAATGATGAACAAATGTGATCGACGATTTTTATAAATGTTATTCCGTTCGGTGATTAGTTGGGCACATCTCATGGTTTCAAATCGTCTCGCAATAAGACGTTCTCATCGAGGAATCAACACGAATCGCGAAATATCTTTGAAAGATACTCAAGTGTCGTTTTACTAATGCGAATTTTGATTTTGATTTCGATTTTGATTTTGATTTTGATTTGATTTTGAGTTTGATTTTGACTTTGATTTTGATTTCGATTTTAATTTTGTTTTGATTTTGAATTCGATTTCGATTTCGATTTTGATTTCGACGATAAAAAGGAAAACAAAAGCAAGGGAGGAGTATGAAATCGAAAAAGATAAAAAAACGGAGCACCGATACTAATATTATTAACATTATCGAATAATGATTTTAAAATAAGCGAATTACATTTATAAGGAAAGATTATGAAAATATATATTTATCTATGTCTTCTGTGAAGATAGAAAATAGCACTCTCTCACTCTATATCGATGATATCAGACAGGAAAAATCGAAATCTAATAAAGATACAAACGCAGAAGTAGATTAGGAAAGGGAAAAGGAAGCGCGTGAAAACGATAATGAAAACGAATTCGCACTGTACACAATACATGTTACAATCGATGACGAGAACCAGAAATTTGTTAAATATCTTTGTACATATTTACATAATGATCATCAAAAGAGAAGTTCCAGTGGCTGCATGTTTGCGTATTGTGTATAGACTTCCACGAGAACGAAAATTGTTTAACTTGTAAATTCTCTGCCGAATTCGGTTACAATCTTTCAAACTGAAGCGCAAACAATCCTTTGTCTGTATTTTCATAGAGACTCGCCTGCCTGTCGAGAAATATTATTATCCGATTCGAAAGAATTTGTTTCTTATTTCGTATGTGTATGCTAATGCTTTCTATGCGACGCGTTGCGTTGGTCGGAGTTTTTCCGCGATTCATAAAACATAAATTCGTTCGAACGACCCCATGAAATCTCTATGAAAACATTGACTTTTATTATTAAATTTTTTTATTGTTAAATTACGTATAGCCAAGGAGAAAGACGCTCGCGCTTATTTCAAATTTATATTTCTTCATATCCTGGAACTGCCATATCAAAGAATTGAGCTTGATTATAAAAATGAATTAAATGAAATATTGATCGGAACGAATGGGATCTACCTGTATATTATCATAAATAAAATGAAACGAGGATCAAAGTAGTTGATTTAACAAGTAAATGAAGAATGAAATGATATATCATTAAATTAGAGGTTTAAAAATATAATAGAATTCAGTATATGTACAGTATTTGAAAAACATGTTTATAATTTGTATGGAAAATAAATAATTGATATAAAAAGAAACCATATTCATTCCTTTGAAACTTTTATTATAAGTCGATGAAGCCTACAAACTACAAACTAAATTTCTCTTATATGGAGAATACGTGCCTGAAGTGAATCATAAAGTACGGCGATTCTACTGCAGACAGTAATATTTTATGAGCATAGGGATATGCGGGAGAGTATTTTGCATTGATTTTTGTCATAATGTAGAAGTAGAAAATGTCCTGGTACGAGCGGTCTCTATCGAAATGAAACGATCAGCTAGTGAACATGCATAAAGAAAATGCATACCCAGAAAACAGATCGAAACGTGACAATTCAATTAAAAATTAAAACAGTACACCAAGGATACGGAATTGTTCAGGAAAATTTTCTACATCCACGTCATGCGCAAAAATTTATTTATTTGTTAAACAATTTAACATTTATTACAGCCACAGATGATTCTTGCCGCTCTCCCCATAAGATGCAGTACTAATTCCGGCAAGATTCATCTGCTTCGTAAGAGCCTCCGTACAGCGCCAAAGGACGTAGCGGCAAAACGCTCAAACTGTTGGTCAAATTTTAATTCGACTTCCTTACCCAGGTGGCGCCACATACTATTTCCACTAAAATCTCAAAAAAGCGCCACTCGGCGTAGTGGCGAAATGCTGAAACTGTTAGCCAAAAGTTATCGACATGAGGCGCCACCTGGACGAATAAGTCAAACTAAAATTTGGCTAACAGTTTCAGCGTTTTTCCACTATGTCCAGTGGCGCTATTTGAAGATTTTTGTGGAAATGGTGTGTGGCCTCGCCTGAAGGCGGAGCTGTACAGTGTAGAAAGCCTAAACCACTACAGATCATGTATATTGTGATTTATGACCACGCAACGCGTGAAACGTCAAGTCACACTTCGATTAGTTTATGAACAGTACACAAGTATCGCGAATTCATCCAAAGTGACTTTTATTTTCTGTGAAAGTTTAAATTAACTACATTTTCGAAATAATGGTAAAAAATAATGTCATCTTTAATCTTAATTAGAAAAGAAAATTAGTTTTTCGCAACAATATTAACATATCTATGTGTGTTTATTGTAAGGTTATCTTGCAAGATATATTCAAATCTCCGGCAACTTAAAATAAAGAATTAACGAAGAGAAATTATTACTATGACATACCATGCAACAATAAAATTAATATAATACAAATTTTCAGAGTTTCAATTTGCCATCAGTTGTCCCAAAACCTACTGTCGATGAAAAATTCGACAGTCCTAATGGCTGTTATGGTCTACCAAATCCCATGATTTCCGGGTATGAATAACAATTTGAACATTGTTAAAAATAGTATTAAAAGTCATGTGACTTATGTTGTTTTCGTCTTATTATTTTCTTATTTTTACAGGCTGTCAGGTGTTAGGCAAAAAATAGGTTTCTCCCATCCGTTAGAAGCTTCCGAAAGAAATGTAAGAAAGTTACTTTAAGAATCATAGTAAAATTATTATTTTGATACGTTATACAATCATAGGTTTCTTTCAGTATCAAAAACATCGTGACTCCATGAATATGGCATTACTTAGAAACACTCAGGGAATACATGCGCCAATACGTATAGCAATGGAATTGAAAGCTACTGAACAGATTGGAAGATTACCATTTCTACCATCGTCAAATTTAATGAGAGATGTTCTACTTGGAAGAGACGAGGATATAGGGTAGAAACTTTACTTGCTAATTCACCGCAGACAACATATTCTTCGTACCTAATGAGAACATTATCGGTTTCTGATATTCTACTTTTTTTTCCTAGATTCGAAGACATACTGAACACACCAGAATTTAGAGAACAGATGGGCCAACCACATGCTGTCATCGAAAAGAGTCTGGGCATATTGTAAAATCTTTATTCGACATTGTAACACGATTTTGTATTATTGGATGTGTTAAGTAACAATAAATGTTTGATTTCTATCTAAGATACATATAATGTATAATGTATTTTTAATAACACTATATTCTATATTACTGTTTTACCTCTTTTCAATTGTTTCGAATTACTTTTATTCAAAGATACAAAAAATATAAGGATATATGTTTCTACATTTTTATAAATGTTGTTTAAAACTCTGCCAGGGAGAATCACAAATAACATGAAGTTTGTTATTCTTCTTAAAATTATTCTTATTTAAAAGATTTATAAAAATTATAGATTAATTTCAAGCAACTTTGAAATGTTTTTAAAAGAGAATCAATTCGTTGATTTTCGCGCTACGTGTGTATGTATGCATGCGTACATGCATAAATATAGATGAGTATAACATATACGAATTTGATATTCAATAGTAATTTATGTTTCGTACGTATATCACCGTATTACTATATTAAGTTGTATTTTAAATTTTCTAAGATTTATTAATAAATGACAAATTGCGAGAGAATGGTAAATGTTCGAGTCAGCATCTACCGCAAACGTGAAAGGTTATCGCGATAAATTAAAAGTCTTTGATAGGCGATACGAACATATTGTATTGCCGGTATATATTTTAATCGTATTCTTATAGTGAGGAGAAATTTCTACACTGCAACTTTTATTAAGTCGTTTTGGATTTATATCTACGATCTACGTACGTAAATAATTTGGCTCTCGAACATCTGATAGAGAAGGCCAAAAGAGATAATTTATATATTATTGTGTAAGTATTTTTTTATTTTATGTAAGTATTTTTGTTTCAGTGTCTTAATATAGCAAGAAAGATGGATGTTAAGATTTTGGATGGCGGATTTGGCGCACAATTATCTACTCATGTCGGTACAAAAATTGACGGTGATCCCTTATGGACAGCACGTTTTTTAGCAACAAATCCTGATGCAGTTTACGCAACACATTTAGATTTTCTAAGAGCAGGAGCGGATATCATAGAAACCAATACTTATCAAGCCTCGATCCCTGGTTTAATGAAACATTTATCTATAACCAAAGAAGAAAGTAAAAATTTATTGCGCGAAGCTGTTAATCTTGCCAGAAGAGCAGTCGACAATTACATTGAAGAAACATCAGGAAAGGAAGAAACTGAAAATAAAAATCCATTAATTGCTGGCTCTTGCGGACCTTACGGTGCTAGTTTACACGATGGTTCTGAATACAATGGGGCCTATGGCAAAACCACATCATACCAAACTATGAAACAATGGCACAGGTCACGTATCGATGTTTTAATAGATGCTGGCATTGACTTGTTAGCATTAGAAACTATACCTTGTTATCAGGAAGCAGAAGCATTGGTAGAACTTTTACAAGAATATCCGAATGTTAAAGCATGGCTCTCATTTTCTTGCGAAAGAAACAGTCGAAATATAGTGGATGGTAGCAACTTTGAAGAAGTAGCTACACGCTGTTATAAGATGGCCTTACCAGGGCAGCTAATCGCCATTGGCGTCAATTGTCTTGCTCCCACAGATGTAACTGTCTTGTTGAAAGACATTAACAGAAACGAAGAGAACGAGTTTATCCCGTTAATAGCATATCCCAATAGCGGCGAAATATATTCTCCAACCGAAGGATGGACCTGGTCCGAAGACTGTAAGTCCGTAGAAAGTTTTATTCCAGAATGGTTGGAAATCGGCGTACGATATCTTGGAGGCTGTTGCAGAATGTATACGGAAAATATAAGGACTATCAGAAAAGAAGTAAACAGTTTCAAGAAGGAACATGCATCGAAATGATTTCACGGATTTTCCTCGGAATGCCAACCGTTCACGCATTTACTTGGATCGAGTAGACTTGTTTTGTACTCGTAAAATAATTATAATTTGATGTATAGATAAATCTATTTTTTGTATAAATTATGTAACAATTCGTTATTCTGGTACAATAAACAATGGTTGAATAGTAACACAGGATGCGATGCAAAAGTGATATGCATATCGATGAAGTCCAAAGACGCTTGCAGCATTCTAAAAGTTATCAGCTAACGGATATTCAGAAATAAATATTTACTATAGTTATCGGACCGGAGATAGATATACTATTTGAGGCGTTTGAAAATAGTATAATAGATACGTATCTACATGTGGGTATCGGTGTCTAGATAAACACGCAATTAATTATAAAATACGGAAGGGACGTGTTAAAAGAATGAGAAACGTTTGCGTCGTTGGTATACGAGATCTACTCGATACTCCCGACATAGGTGTAAAAAGAAAAGCATAATCTTGAAGCTTGTATTATTTTTTTTGTTAAGCATCAGTCAATATAATACTTATCTGAAATTCTTCTTGGACTTTGGATTGGCAGCATTACTCTGTAGCCACTCGAAGAAAGTATTGCCTCAGATTTTCAGAAGCGTTTAAGCAATCAACGCGTGCATGTCAATCTGTAAAAGTTGATTTGTCGCGGTGCAACCATTTCTATTCAAATCTTACCATAAAGATCGAATAATTTTAAAGAACATCATGTCAACGACGATAAAAGTGTTGGACGGCGGATTTTCTACACAATTAGCGATTCATGTGGGTGACATAATAGATGGTGATCCTTTGTGGACAGCGAGATTTCTTGTAACAAATCCAAACGCCATTATTTCTACACACTTGGACTTTTTGAGAGCTGGTGCGGAGATCATTCTTACGAATACTTACCAAGCATCCACGGACGGTTTTTCTAAATATCTAGGTTTGACGGAGGAGGAGAGCCTCAACTTATTTTGCAAAGCTGTCGATTACGCTAGAGAAGCTGTAAACTTGTACAAGGTAGAAATAAGAGGCGAAGAAAATATTCCGAACGAGAATCCAATGATTGCTGGATCTATTGGACCATATGGCGCCTGCTTGCACGACGCTTCCGAGTATACCGGTAAATACTGTTCGTCGGTGTCCGAGAAGATTCTTATGGACTGGCACAAGCCTCGTATCGATAAATTGATTGCCAGTGGCATCGACTTACTGGCAATAGAAACAATACCTTGCAAACGAGAAGCGGAAGCCCTGATTACTCTCTTAAAAGAATATCCGAACACCAAAGCGTGGTTGTCTTTTTCTTGTCGCGACGATGGACAAAGTATAGCGGACGGATCTAGTTTCCATGATGTTGTCACGGAATGTTATAAAAAAGCTTCGCCAGGACAGATTTTGGCAATTGGCGTTAACTGCATCGCACCACAAAATGTGATACCATTGTTGAAAGTAATCAACGGAAATCGACGTAAACAAGAATTTACGCCTCTGGTGGTATATCCTAACAGCGGTGACAAATATACGGTAGAATCCGGATGGATAAAAAGGGAAGGAGGATACACTTTACATCAATTTGTACACGAATGGTTGGATATGGGTGTTAAATATATAGGTGGATGTTGTAGGACAACTGCAGAAGACATAAAAAAAATACGAGCCGAGGTGAAAACATGGCAGAACAACTGAAAAATAAACTATGAACAACAATTATTTGACCGATTTGTCGTTTAACACAGTTTTACCAAAAGCAAGCGAAAAGCTTTCTTGTAATTGTGCATTTGAATGTAACACTGCTTTAAATATATATACAAAAATATAAACTTTGTTTCAATCGAAACACGAAGAATCGAAAATAAATTTCATTAGATCGATTTATTTTTTTCTTTTATCAGTACAAAAATGAGTTAAATTCAGTTAAATATTTTCGTTTTGAGACAATAACTTTTGTACCAAGAAGTATTAATTAATTCTGTGTTATACTTTAACTGTCCTCCGACTGCATTATGTACACTAACTCATTACCAATGTCATGTAAATTTCCTTCAACGTTAAGTTGTATAGTTTTGTTTTCTATATCTACATTAAATACAGAGTTAGGAGGAATTTCAATTTTACCTTTCAATATATCATCAGAGATGGGTTTGGCTCTAGGTCCTAAACAAGGATCACTGTACCGGTATAGAGAAACGAACGACGGATCTACAACATAAAAATCATTTGAGTTAATCATGATACATTATAGTAAATTACACATATGGGTAAATGTATGCGCACTGGACAATACTTACTCTTTATAAGTTTGCTTTGCTTCGTTATTCGCGATATGACATTCGTACAATTATCTTTATTCATGATCATTATACTCATTCTAAATAAACCATTGTATTTCTGCGGATTAATAACACACACGGAAAGACCAGAATTTGAAAAGTTTATGTACGGCGAGCCGGGACAGCATTCTTCTCTCGTTTTCTCTGGAGCTTCATCGGTATACTTTATCACGATATTTTCCACCTACATTGAAATCATTAAAATTAAAGAATCGAATTAATCGAATATGTGAAACGCAACCGACACCGAATTTTTTAATACATATAGTAGACATTTGCTTACATCCAAAGTATTTTCAAGATATTTCTTATTATCTTGCAGAACTTTGAATTCATCGAAATCTAAAGTTAAATTAAGCGCGTTCAATCCAATCAGCTCCATTTTTCCCCTCATAAATTGTACAAATGGCATCACTCGTTTCATATATTTCTTCAGATCGGGCAGCTTTCCCAACTCTGTCGCTATAATTTTATTTTCTGGCAGTTTATTGTCATTAGCCTGTAAGATTATTCAACGTTTTTTTAGTCGACTTATGATTCGAACAAATTACACAAGTCAATTTGACTTAATAGTTACTTACAACATACAAGTTTTTCATTGTGGTTAAAACAGCACTTTGCCAAGCAGGATAGGTTTTTGCTACCCAAATTGTACCTTCCGTAGGTTTTTGTATAACGGTTGCTTCTTCTTTTCCTTTTGATCCCTTTTTAGGTGTCATATAACTCTTTAAGAGGATTCTGAACGAGTGAGCAGCATCCATTAAATACTGGGATGATTTTATAAGAATTTCATCAATTTTCTCTATCTGTGGCCATTTAGCATTCAATATGCTATCTTCCTGTAAGAAATGTTCAAAAGCTCCGTATTATTATAATTATTACAATTATTTTAATATGGTAAAGAAGTACGTAATACCGTTTCTATATTAAACACTCACTGAATACTCACATTACCAATTAGTTTCCACACATATTCCGATACATGTGGACAAATAGGAGACAAAATGATTGTTTGAATTTTGATAAATCTCATAATCAGTGTCCAATTTGCATTGTCTAGCGTGGTCAATTGCAAGTACTTATCCCTTGCTGCTTGCAATTCGAAAAAGCCTGTTTTCAATGCTTCTTTGTAGAACATTTTCGAATAATTATCTCCAGTTTCGCGTATTTTTAAATTGATTTCGCTAATCGAATTACAAATTTAGTATTTATTTTATAGATAGAACCATAGAAATATTACAATAAGTAGAAATACCTATCAAAGACCCTGTCATTGAACGTATGTGGTTTTCCTTGTCTAAAAGTACTTTTAGAGGCCAATACTTCCTTGACCCATTCAATGAAATTATATAGTCGAAGAATTGCAGCGTCTGCCATGCTTTCAACAAAGTTGGCATCCTCTACAGAATCGCCAGAATCGGCTAAACAAAACCGTGTACCGTCGGCCGAAAACTTTTCTATCGCTTCGGCGAGCGTTAGGAAATTGCCTTCCGATTTTGACATCTAATAAGATAATTACAAGTATTTTGTGTAGGTAACGATATACATATTGCATGATTTAAACTATATATTTACCTTAGACGAGTTTAATAGAACGTGTCCATTCGCTCGTATTCCTCTTGGCCACAATTCTGGCTGTTCAGGCCATATTGCAGTGTGATTGTAAATAAAAAAGGTCAAATGGTTTTGGATTAAATCTTTCCCAGAAACTCTTAAATCTACCGGATACCAGTATTGGAATTCACGTCGCATGTGCTCCAATGCCTGTTTCTTGATACTTGTTTTCGGTAGCTTAACATTTTTGAAGAAGATGTAGTCCCACACTTCTGGTGTCATGTCCTTAGCCCTGGGTAGAAGTATCAGTTACCATATTTTAATACATGTTCGCACGAGCGCATAAATATTTGTTTAAACTTTACTTGATGTTATATGTATTCGCTTTGTCGCCTTTAAACGTTCCTCCTTGCAATAAATGTGCAACAGTGTAGTAAGCCATGTAGATCGACGAATCGGAAAGGGATTCGATCAACCAGCTTTCGTCCCATGGCAATTTAGTACCTATAATTTACAATTATTAAAGATGGATTTCTTTTCAACAGAATACTTCAATTCTATTTTTCTCTGAAGTTGCTACAAAAGAAAATCACCGAGTCCATAAGTTCTTGAACACGCGTACTCATGCAGCCAGTCGAGACAGGCCAAAAAATTCTTTCTGACTTCGTCGTGGAAAGTATTAAGATTTCTTAAAGCTTCCAAAGCTTTGTTTTTCCAACTTGTTTCACCATAATCCAGATACCATTGATCACACAAAGCTACCACGCACTCGTCGTTCGATCGAGATGTAACCGTCTTCTCTGGCTCATAATATATAACTGCTTTCCCTTCGTCTATTAGTTCCTTTTGTATTTGTTTCTTTGCATCCTGGACCTTGCTTCCTTTGTATTTACCAACTAATAGCACCCCGTCATAGAAACCTTTAAGATACGCCATCTCTTTTGCTTCCAACAATTTCGTTTTGTCATTTTGTGACTGAATTTTCAGTCTGTCGTACAAGGTAACCGCGGTTAAATTACCAAATTCTGGTACCTCGATGACAGGTATAGGGTCATAAGGTAGCACCATTTCATCGGCTATCCCATACTTTTTTCTAAAAGCTTCCTTCTTCTTGAGATCTACTAAAGCCGCGTAATCATCGGGAGAATCGCTAGGCACCGAAGTAACAATCCCAGTCCCTTTGTCATCTCTTATAGTCAACATTGGTAAAGCATAAATGACTTTGTTGGATGTAAGAGGTGCTTCTACAGCTAATCCCAATATATCATTTCCGGAAAGTTTCAATTCTGTAGATATTTTTCCTTCTTCTTTGAAAAAATTTTGGTAGGCCATGTTTCTTGCTGCTCTCTCTGTTGATATATAAACATCTCCAGACGACAGAGAGTAAGCAATATATGTTATTTCCGGATGAATCCAACAATTTGTTTGACCATACATTGTTTCTGGTCTCAGAGTTGCAGCTACCAAGTAAACAGATTTCCCGGAAAGACTCTTTAGATTTATCGGGTAAGGTTCTTTCAGTTTCATTTTAATTAGCGTGTATTCTTGAGGCCCTACTCCCTCTCCCGATGATCGGTCGTGATCCATACAAGGCTGACCATCCTTTGGTGAATAGATTGTGTATCTTTTACCAAACTTTATCTTATTTCTGGCCTTCAAATGTTGAAATTGCCAACGAACAAACGAATCAAAGAATGGATTTGCATCTGTTGTGATAAATGTTCTACGCCAATCCACCTAGAACAAATAGATACATTGTTCAATTTTTGGGTCACTGTACTTGAAAAGTATTAGAAAACATAATAGTTTTTCGATCAATTTACATGTAATCCGATGGACTTTAAATCTTGCACAGCAAGAGGTGGGAAATAGTCTAACCAATAAGCAGAATCTGCAAAATTCTTTATATCTTTGTCTTCCAAACAGAGCGTTTGCATAATTTGCCACTGATACTTGGCAGTAGCTGTTTTTGCAACTGCTTTACTCTGAAATTATTCATGAATTTCTAAATATCATATTGGACAAATATTCTGTACACAATACTGTGTCATCGCATTACCTTTGTTCCCTTACTCTTATCTTTTATTACTATGTCATCTGCAACTTCTTGTTCTATCACAATTTCCTCTTTAGGGAATTTTGGTGGATATCCGTACAACTCCATTTCCCTCTTTAATTTATCCGCACATGCTTTGATGGGCATACCGGTGCAATGGAATCCAAATGGAAAAAGTACTTTCTTTCCTAAGAGCCGATTATACCGTACTGCAAACTACATAAAATAGCATTTACACATACTAAAACCATCTAATCTGACACAAGCGGATTGTAGAAGTAGAACATATGGAATTGTTTAAATATTTTCATTGAATACTCACTTCACATTTTGACAATGAAAATATATGGCCAAGGTGAAGTCTTCCATTCATATAAGGAAAAGGAAAAGTTGCAAGGAATTTTTCGTCTGAAGATTTTCTGACTTCCAAGGGCGCATCTTGTTCATATACCTTTTCAGCCTCCCACTTGGCTTGTACATCTTTTTCAATTTTCTGAAGATATTCTACCTTAAACGTTCCTTTCCTTTCTGTTGTCTGTTAATTAATAATAAACACAAAATATATTTTTAAAATGTCAGAGGCATTCTCTCTGTATCAGATAATTGTTAATATGTCAAATAACTCAAAACATATTGGATTGTATGGTATGCAACTCGCTCAAATTCGCCGGTATGAAGGTTATTTACGCTAATTCACTCGGTACGGGTAAAATGTTTGTTAAAGTAACCGACAATTATTTCGCTCTTCTTTCGAGTAGAGAAGACAAATGAATAATTACCATTTTGTTGTCAACAACAAATTACAAATTAACGGATATCGTAAGTACGATCGAATAATAACTCCATTCACGTGACGAAGTAACGTGAAACTCAGCCAGGTAACAGCGGTAAGAAACGGTTCTTCTGTAACATACCTAACCTACCTTCACATAGAAGGCTGATGCAAGATACAACTGAAGATAATAGTTCGATGATGCAATTTTAAGGAAATATGTGCAGAGACGATTCGGAATATCCAGCAAAAGAGAATGAAAAAAGTATATATAAAATTATATACATATATGTGTAAGTATAATAATCAATTAGACTCCTCTTTCCCCTGTGCAGTCTCGATATTCTTCTCTCAAATTACTGTCAGTATCTAACATAAAATTTAAGTACTATATACTTTTATTGTGCGATTTTTTACAAAGAACGTTCTCGTTTTATTTTTCTTTTACATTCCGCGAATACATAATGTATACAAATATATTCACATACGCTCAACTGGTTTTAAACCAAGTATAAAAAAGCATTTCTCCATGGTAATTGCAGTAGCTTCTGTCAATAGCATACGGCCGGTATTTATTTTTACTATTTCCCCATGTTCATTTTTTTCAACGCAGTAACAATTATCATAGAATTCAGTAAATGCGCACGAAATCTCATAACAATACTCGCATAACTGATGCATGTAGAAATTTGTTGTAATTCTAATCAATACGTCTGGAAACTTGATTAATACTTTGGCTAATTTCCATTCTTTTTCATGTTCCAACGATATTGAAGTATTTTGCGCAAGTTCTCGTAATTTGTCTTGCGAAATATTCGCTGCTCTAGCAATAGAACGTATTCTAGTAAGAGCATACAGTAAGTATACCGCAGTGTTTCCTTTGTCCTCTAACATTTTATCAAAAGAAAACACATACTCGTGATTTCGGTTATGTGATAAATCTGCATATCTTATGCATCCATAAGCGATAGATTCTTGAGCCTTCTTTAATTCATCTTCCGTGAGCACTTTATCACGTTCTTTTTCTTTTAACTTGTTAAGCGATCTTCTTAGGCCTGAGGGAGAGAGATAGAGAAAAAAAGAGCATAAACTATTTAGACTTACTTGGAGGATAGAACATATACAATAAAAATGACAATAAGAAACATTTACCTTCATCCAGTAAATCATTCAATTTTATTGTATCACCGGACCTAGTCTTAAATTTCTTTTTATCTTGACCAAGAACTACGCCAAAACCAATATGATCCATTCTGTGCCTACTTTTTAGAATACCTGCTCTTTCACCACAGCTCCTTAATATTTGAAAATGCCCAGACTGACCAGCATCTGTTACATATACTAACTACAAGTATGTAGTAAATAAAAACATTAAAAGACATTTTAAATCATATAATACAATAGATAAGTGTATTTGATTTGATTGCGTGCAACACAACGAACACAGTATGTGTCGTGGTTATCGTAATTTACCCAATCGGCTCTTTCCTCTTCTAGACGTTGTTTCAGAGCTGCTAAATCTGAAGTATCATATGTGAAACCACCATCAGATTTTACAATGGTTAATGGAATCTCATTTTCGCATTTACCCCACATTACTTTTCGTCCTTCATCTTCCTCTAGCAGTCCCCTAGATTCGAGTTCTTTAACTAAACTTTCCATACGTTTCTGATAAAATGATTCTCCCCTTTCTATCAATTTAATGTCCAATCGAGCATATATCTTTTCAAGCTCTAGATTTAGCAAACAAAAAAAAACATACATAACTACTTATTCTTAGCCGAATCGACATTACCATATTTATTGTATAATAGGATGACTTTACCTTTCCTAGAAACATCACAAATTAGTTGCCATGCCTTTATCATCTCAGGATCAAATGCTTGTAATTTAACAACAACTTGATAAGCACGTGTTTTAAATTCTTGATCTTCATCAAATCGTTTCTTCGATTCTTTGTAAAAACTCTAAAATTTAAAAAGTATTAATTGTAATGGTTTCTAATGCATAATGTATCTCAGTTATAAGATTAAATATAGTCACCTCAAGGTCTGTAATAGGAGGAGACACAATTAAATAATCAGGGAATCTATCTTGTAGATGAGCTATCAACATTCCAAATTGTGTTCCCCAGTCACCAATGTGATTTATTCTCAATACATCGTGCCCTAGGAATTCCAGTAATCTCGCGATACTTTCGCCAATTATAGTGGACCTTAAATGTCCAACATGCATTTCCTTAGCAATGTTAGGACTAGAAAAGTCAACAACAACTCTTTGTTTTTTGGAATACGGTGGCAAAACCTTTCCACATTTCACTAAATTGGTCAGTATTGTTTGTGCAAATTCTCGTTTTAGAAATACATTTATAAAACCTGCATTTGCCACCTCCAACTTAGAAACCAAGTCAGACTTCTCTATTTTTGACATTATATTGTTTGCAACTTCTCGTGGAGACGTTTTAATTCCTATCCGGATATACGTACAGTTAGTAGTACGAGTAATCCTTTAATATTAACTGTTACACTCATATTGATTCTTACCATTCCTGCTAATTAATGTCACAAGCTGCATAGCACTATTACATTGGTAATCTCCAAATTTCGGGTTGTTACTAGCTGTTAAGATCACTGGAGGTTCAAGCACATTTTCGTACGCAGCATGAATGGCTTTTTCAAATAAATCATACAAAGTATCGTATACGCTTACTACATTGTATGCATCAGTTTCCATTCTGCTTTGCGTCTTTGCTCTATCAGTTTCGATTGTCTAAAAACACAAGTTACAGGATAAACTTAAATAATAAATTATTTAGTAAAATGCCGACTTTAATTTATATATTGAATAAATTGTAATATTTGAGAAAACATACTCTTTTTAGAATGGCTATCCTATGCTTTAGCTTGATGTTCTCTTGCTCCAGTTTTGTATAATCATCTGTAGATACAGTCTGTAATGTGGATTCGTTTTTCGTAATATTCTGTTGTAAAAATTCAATTTGTCTTTTTAGAGCTGCTATTTCCTCTTCCTATAAAACATATACAAACGCAAAAATTATAACCTAAAGCATGTACCGCTACAAGCTAAATATATTGTTGCAGCTATGTCATTCCTAAATTTCAGAAATAATGACATTAATAACATCATTTACCGCTGCAGCAGCCCTTTTATAGAAAGCTTCTAAGTTCGGTGTAGACATTATATGCATGAAACGTGCACCTTTCCTCCGATGTACACAAGCAAAGCACGTGATTGACTAAAAACTTTTTTTTTAAATATTAACGAAGTTCAAACGACGACGACAATTTTTGCCCACGATTATCACAGGATAATATTCTGATTAGCATCAATTACATATATAGTTTTTCTTCTATACCACCACGTTTTGGTATACCTAATCCCTTAGCCGTGCAATTCCATTCTGGTCAGTGCAGGTGAAATTGCGGGGTACAATTTTGATAAGCAATAGTGCATACATATGCATCCAGTTTTTATTTGAGCCCTCGAAAACTAAAACATTGCAACAAAAAACGTTAAAATTGGTTCTAAATAAGTACGTATATAAATTCCGGAAAAAATCATGGATATAGGTTCTGTTCCATGCTGAACCTGTATATTCTCTGTCTCTGTCTATACTAACAAAAGTGGTGAAAGAAAAGACCTCGAGCATAAACACTCTCATACCACCGACGAGGTATACCTCGTCTGTGCCTATACATAGGCATAGACTATAGCCCGCAATCTAGACGTAACTACTAAAACAAAATTTCGGTCGACTAAAAACTATCGACTATGTAAATATCATGGATATAAGAATATAGGGATGGAGCGTGTCGCTGCGGGGTTGGAAAATTTAGAGACGGGGACGAGGTAAAATTGGTGCCTAATTTTCATTGGCTGTGTTCGGGCGCAAGCGCAGTACGTCATTATGTGGTCATTATGTATGCAGCGCCACGCATTGTACAGCGTCACATAACCTGTGAGCATTGACCATTTTGGAGTATTTACAAGTGTCAGTGACCGTCACCAAGCGTCTCGTAGTCTCGTACTGTTTCATTTCAGTGTCGTGTTCCAGTGACGTTATTAAAATGAAGTGCTTTGTGCCATCGTGTAACAACCGCTCTGATTTTCAAAACTGGAAAAAAAGGAGCGATGTTGTGAAAGTTACATTTCATCATTATTTTATTATAGTTAATATGATTATGATCTTGGAACATATTTTATTTTAAACTTTGATTCTGTTTGCAGGTTTCCAAAAGAACCTGATTCTCGCAGTTTATGGTCAGATCTTTTAGGCATCAGAGTATCGGAAATTCCAAAGGAAGCTCGTGTTTGCTCAATGCACTTTGAAGAAACAAGTATCTATACAAAAGGTTCATATATGTGATTGAAACAAAATGCATTACCACGTGTATGTATAATGCTGAGCATGTTCAATTTTTTTGAGTATACCAAACATATTGCACAATAATGTTTTATTTCTACTTATATGTGTTTGTTTTATTCCAGAAAACCCTTAATGAAGAAGGGACAACTTGCAGTGATAAATGTGAAAATCAAATAGACACAACATTATTACCAAACACAAGTATGTGTACATTTATAAAAAAAATTACTTTTGATAAATACATTCATTGTCATAATAAGAACATAAATTGATATTACTGTTACTTCTAAACTAACACTACATATATTTGTTATTATTACAGTACAAGATTTGATCTCTGAACCTGAAGAGGTTCAAAGTGTAGCTGAAATGTCCAAGTTATTTGATGACTGCCCATTATCACCAGAACCATCCACATCAAATAAAGAAAACAAGGAAACAATGGTATCTCCTCAATTTGCATACAATTCTCAGGAGAATGTGAGATTAAGAGAACGAATAAAATTTGTGGAAGCAGACATAAGGAAAAAACTGTTCGACACACAGCGACAGTTGCAAAGAAAAGAACAACAAGTTGTTCAATTGAAGAGCATTATAGAGGACTTGAAAAGTAAGCAATTATTAAATTCTGATCAGACAGAGATGTTGAGTGTGCTTGGTGGAATGGGTGGGGAAATTTTCAGCTGCATTCACAAAAAGGATACTGCATGCATATCTAAGAGCTATAATGCAAAACTACGCTGCTTTGCGCTTACATTACATTATTATTCTCCGCGTGCATATGAATATGTGCGTGATCACGCACCTTCTTGCCAGCTGCTTGCATTCTCGAATCATGTGATCTCTCTCTTGCCCCTTTACGTAATCTGCATGCTGTCAACCGCTTCGTTTATTTTATTGCTCTTTTCTCCGCTTCTCTTTAATTAATTTTATTTATATCGTAATTATATGTTTAAGTTAGTCTCTAAATTTTACTGTACTTTTCTATTCCTAGGAAATACACATATTTACGATGGAAGCCAGGACCTGGACAATCGTGCAGTTTATCACCGACGGGACGGTGGAAGTGGTGCCAACGAACTGGCTTCAAGGAGATATGTGCAGCTGGCCACCGCTGGACAAGTCCAAGTTACGAAGAGCGATTAAAAAGACTGAAAAACCCGAAACGTCATGGAAGCAGTTCGCAGTTAAAATTTTTAAAAATAGCTGTTTCGGTAAGTGGAAAAATAGTTTATGTGTTGTGACGTGGCAAGTTTTGCCTACGTCCCTCCGAACCAGTCGCCAGCATTTCCGTCCTTCCGACGATTCGCGAAAACCGGCGACGTGACAGTGTATTCTCTACAATTATGAGTGAGTGAGTGAGCTCACTGAAACTAGTTTCACCCTTCTGCAAATTAATTTCACCCGTTTGCAAATTATATTCACGCTTTTACAAATAAAGTATTACATTAAATACTTATTTAAAAGTAATTACCAATTCGTTAACTTTGTAATAAATATATAATTTAATCGAAATAAATAAATAATTTTGAATATTCTTAATGGATGAAATTAATTTACAGAAAGGTGAAATTCACTTGCAAAAGGGTCAATTTGGAGCGTAAAACCTACAAATTGTCATCAACAAATAATAATTATTACTTCTTATGCTTCTAGACGACTACGCGAAAGCGACGAGTAAGGCCAAGGCGGCTGAGGAAACAAGTGACCTGCAGTCGGAGATCGAGGCGACGGGTGTCGTAAAAAGAAGAAAGATTGTACCATCATCGTGGGCCCTCAGCTCTGACGGCGAATGGTCGTCAGACGAGACGATTTTGCCTTCGCCTCCTATCCAGCCGATTAAAACTAAGATTGGTATGTAATTACAAAAAGAAGTACCCTACATATAGAACATTAAGTATTACCATAATCAGTAAATCTTTTTTCATGAAAATATATTTCATTTTCAATCACAGCCACCAACCAAGAAATGAGCGACCAGGATTGCGCATCCCAATCCCTGTTAATGAATGTCAGAAGAGGTAGGAAAAGGGAGGAAGAAAGTACAGGGGAATCTTCATTAAAAACGATAATTCAGCAGAACCACCTGCTAAGGACACTGCTGACTGAAGTTCTTGCAGAAGTGCAAGACACAAAGCAGCAAGTGCAGCAATTGAAACAGGAGCTGCAACAATTAAAAAATACTGTGCCGGCGGCAGCAGCACCGAAAACGACTTCCTTCTTCACCGCATTTCCGGAATTGTTATTTCCGGTGAAGACGGAAGACGAAATGCAGCTGTTAGAGATGAAGTTGGCAGATAAAGAAATATTCGATGCAGCAGTAAGTAAAATTGATTGTTGTAATGGCATATATTTATTTTTAATTTAGTTAGCAGCAGAGATGGGCAAAAGTTTTATGTAAATAAAAATTCCAAATAAAGAGGGTTTATTCGTAAAATTATTCGAATAATTTTACAAATAAACCCACTTTATTCGAAATTTTTATGTATATAAAATTTTTGCCCATCTCTGGTTAACATGCAGAATGTCATATGCTTAACAACTTTTTATTTCAGGTAGAAGACATCCACAAAATCGGAGGAAACAATAGCTATAATTTCTGCCGCAGAGCACTTAGCTGTTTGGTAACCGACGAGTTGGCTCTGTCGTACAGTTGGTTCGGACGGAGGGAGAAAAAAGCATTTAAAGATTACCGGACGGCCAGCCTCGTTATACGTAAGTATCACGCTTATTTACATGTCATTGTTATAATGATTATCCATGCGTACATTAATAAACTAAAAAATTATTATTCTAGATGCTGCTGAAAAAGCTAAGATCGTAGGCGACCGGAAACTATTCGAAACATCCGTACAAATGTGGCTGCGAAGGGCAACGGACCGCCTAAAGACGAAAGCCACCAAAAAATTTTAATATTTATATTATTATTATTATTGTTGTTAAAAAAAAGAATGAATAAAATTATTAATAGAATTATTGTTAAATAAAAGAAGTAATTAGTAATTTGTTTTATCCCACCCTAAAAGAAACGTAAAAGGCCCCTAAAAAACGCCTAAAAGATGCCTTAAAGACGCGAAAAAGACGCTTTAAAGATGCCTTAAAGACGCGAAAAAGACGCTTTAAAGATGCCTTAAAGACGTCTTAAAGATACGTCTTTCAGGCAACTTTAAGACGTCAAAAAGATGTGTGAGAGACGTCTTTAAGACGCACAGTTTTGTAACAAAGACGTGTTAAAGACGTATCAAAGACGTGTTGAAGACGTGAAAACGACGTGTCAGAGACGTAGCAGACGTCTCTCAGACGTACTTACGTCTTGCGGCAGGCAACTTTAAGACGTCTTTGAGATGTCTTTGTGCTATCTGGGGAACAATTAAATAATTGTTTGCCACAGCAGAAAACAATCTCACCATGGTATAGGACAATAAATGGAGAACCAGGGATAAACCATGCGATACATTTAGTACGATCAATAGCAAGAAAATACATAAAAATAAGATTGCATTATGTAGGTATTAGTAAAATAGATAATTCAAATAGTCAACGAGCATATTTCAATAAATTAACTTTATTTAGAGGACAGTGATTTTTGTGTACTAGTATAAGTTTTGTATAATACTGTAAATACTGTAATAAAAATTATATATATATATATAAGCCTATTATGTACGAAAACTTATACCCTATTTTTAATTGTATTATTGGAAAAAATATATAAAATTTATGTTATCCTTATTAATTACTAAATATATAACACCTCTTCGTTTTATAAAAATAATGACTTTAAAATATAAATTATATAAAATTAGTATGTTCTTTAATTCGTGTTACACATTTTAATTTCTTTTCTATATTTCTCTAATTTTAGTTTTCTTTAATCCCTCGTCCTAGAATTTTTTCCGACTACAGATTTATTCATTATTTAAAATTGTACATAAACATGAAATATGTAACTACTAATTGTATAAAATCAAAAAGTGTAGAAGATTTCTACTTTCTATTTCACTTTTAATCATTTAACAACGTTCATTACAATATTTGGGACATAATTCGTTTCGCGAATGTAATACGTTATTATAGGACAAAGAGTTAACTATCACTTTTCTATTTTCAACTTGTCAGATATACCTGTAAGCAATCTGTAAACATATTTCATAATTGGCGGTACAGAGTATGCGCAGAAATGCCACCAATCAAATTTAGGCTCCAATTTTACCCTGCCTCCTCCTGAATCCTGAACACCCCCCTTGCCGCTGATCCCAGCTCATGCTCCATCCCTATATTCCTATATCCATGGTAAATATCCGATAGTATATAGTGTGATGTCGCCCTATGTTGGGATCGGTCCTCCCACTCCTCGCTGCGAGTGTGGTGGGGATGGCTCGGGTTGTCCGCCATTTCCCAATACCCACTCGCTCTCTCCGAGTTGGACCCGTTGGACCGTGCAACGAGTCGGTCGTATCGTTAAGACGCTCCGTCTTATTTCATAACCTCTCCTCCATGTGCTCTGCGAAGGCGGAACACATATTCGGTCGAGGATCAAGTGGAACCCTCGATTCGAATTATACGTAGCTATTCGCTCGTAACGAAGGTAGGAAACTACTTTCGTGCTTTGCTGTCCACCGGGGCAGCTGGTGACCCTGTCAATCTGTCCTTTTCGGACCCCAGTCGCCAATTCTCCACACCTATGTAGGTTTTCGGGTCCCGTGTGAAGACACGGAACTACGCAGCAGCCTACGCTGCTTAGACTTCTCGGAAGGTGATAGGGTTATCGAATAAAATGGTACACGTGGGTGTAACCTTAAACTCTATATTTCAAACTCTATAAATGGCGGCGCGTTCGAGCTCACAGGAGCGCACGTGTTGCTCGGTCGGCAGTCGGCAGGCGAAGCTGTTGTGCGAGAGTCGCTCTCACATTTTCTCGCCCGAGGTTGGCGTTGCCAACCTCGTCGGAGCGAAGCGCTAGACTCGCGTCTAGGGGATTTGCGCATGTGGCGCCAATATCCCTACACCTAATCGATGTCAGCGCCATCCTACGTTTTAAACGGGAATTATCTTGTTTTATGTTAACCGCGCATATTCAAATACCGGAATAAGTAAGACCCGTTATTGTAATCCCATAAAGATAAATGTTTAAAGAATTTTGCGAGATAAAAATAGAAGGTCACTCGAGTAGAGAAAATAGGAGGAATAGAAGACCATCAACCCTTCTGATTGGACGCCCCGCCAAAGACGCATCTCGGAACAAAAAAAGGCCTGAAGAAACAAGGAAAAAACAAAAGAAGAAATGTATGAAGTACGCGCAGAGATATTAAAATTATTGATTTTGATTTCGGAGCTCCTCGAGAAAGCTTGTGTTTCAAATACAAAGGAAGTCATTTTTCAACCACCAATCCCTGTTTTATTCTTTCGTTGAACTGTATTTCTTTAATCGTTTCTTACATAAGTAAAGCCGCGTTCGGAAGTTTGTACTTTAGTATTTAAAGCGTTTGAACCTTTGCCGCGAAAACTCCAATATAAAATCTGCTCGTTGCCACCTAGAGGCAGGTTTTGCGGTCACAGAACCAAGAAGTATATCACAATAGTAACTAAATAGTAATTAGTCGATAGTTGAATTTAGTCGACAATGCCCATCACTAGTTGTGACAAAGTATATGTACATAGGAATAGACCAATGGCCATATGGTCGCTATAATGTTTTATATTTCACTGTTGGTATTTTTAGTTGTTTGTGCTTTCTATTAATTTTTAAATTGTCGTAACATATATTATTAAATATTAATTAATACAAGAGCTAGCTTTTACGAAGGCTGCACGAGAAATTCACGTAGGCCGCACGTTCCCCACATAGGGTTTCGTGTCTTACGGTCTGAAATACCGACATCTCGATTTCGTACGCTCTTTACGCTGACAAACGATGAATGTTGGAACTAGTTCCACGAGAACCTTAGACCATATACTGTAGACATATTGGACATATTTATGGTCTGCTCTGATATGCTCTAAGAATCTAAGACTCATACATATACGATAACTCAATTGATATCGAATAAAGAGCAAATGAAGGACAGAAAAACATGAAAGTAGTATAATACCTATGTATTGAATACAACTCAATAGAACTGATTTTTCTTCTGAAAACGATTACGTATATAGTATATAGATAAATTACGTAAATCTTGCCTATCACGTCGAAAAACGCCGCTAAATGTGTAGTGCATACACACATGAAAATATATTGAAATATTGAACTTGATACAAATTCATTTGTATGAAACGAGTTCTTCTATTGTGCTTACTCTATGACTTCGTTAATAACGATGTATGCATTAAAAATGATACTATTTCTCATCCGCAGCAACCTTTATACCTATATTAACACACCGCCTGACCTTTGCCTGCAAAGAGTACGATTCAGCTGATACGATTTCACAAAAAGAGTTTACTCGTCGAAGTATTGCATTTTATTAAATTTTCCGGTTACTAGAACTCGTATGTTTCACAACGAAAGATTCACATTTAGTAAGCATTATTAGATTATCGAACGACAGTATGTGTATGTTCGACGAGCTGTCGGAGGACTTTGTATTTGAATCATCCTCGTAAACATTTTTATCTTATTCGTTTTCTTGGTGTGCTTTCACATTGTTCCTGATGTGGAGAGTTATGTTACCCCGAATATGTTCTTTTGGCAGATCTCTCAGCATATTTCGAGTATAAATTAATCGTATTCTATCGTGGACACGATTGTGAAATATGGATAACGTGACAGTAAGTAACAAGCTTGATCTCTAATAAAAACGCGATAATAAATATTACAAATATATTCGTACATTATATTACCATTGTGTTTGCTTGATCTCCTCTTTTCTTTCTAGTAGAAATATTTGTCACTTGACGATCTAAAAAACGATGTATTAGGTTCTTATAGGTAAAATGTTTTATAATTGCAGTTGTACTTACATATAGCGACAAAAGGGTACCAAAACTGAAAGGGAACAATTTATAGCATCTGTTTGTGACGAGAGTAGAGTAACGTACTAATGGACTTTCTTTTTGTAATTTTAGGGAATACTATGTGCCATGTATAGAGGTTTGGCTGACAGCTTAAGGGGAGCAGTTGTTCTATTTTATATGGACAAACGCATTAATGAAAAGTTATATAAGCAATCCCTGTCTAGGGCAGATATTCATGGGAAAGATATCACGCTTATACATAATCCCTCCAAGCATTATAATCAGTTAAGGTACATTCTATATATAGATCAAAGTTTTTAAAAGTTTGTCGCATGTGTTGTGTTTGCGACATTATGTTATGCGCTACATCTTCAGGGAATCAAAAGTGTTGAAAAGAACAATTCAGTGTTGCACATTAAACGGTGGTGTATTTTGGGCAAGCATACTGATCTTCGAATATGGCCTACTACCATTCCTCAAGTACTTATTGACCATTATATTTGGTCATTCTCCGGGTATGGGTACTACTGTATGGTCATGGACAAAACCATTTTTATCATTAATATTTGGCACAGTATGGGTACTGCCGCTATTTCTACTCAGTAGAATAGTCAACAGTTTATGGTTTCAGGTAAGAGTTATTTTGTAATCAGAGAGAAAAGATAATAAGAAATACTGTATGTATATTTTTAAACCATGTAGGACATAGCGGACAGTGCTTATAGATATAGACAAGGAAGACCGTTACTTCTCTCCAGCGTGAGCAAGTTGGTAGCAGACACGCTTTTCAGTATATTAGTTCAAGCACTGTTTTTGGGTCAAGGAATGTTGGTATCCAGAATTCCAATACCTTTTATAGGTGACATTCTTGCCTTAATACATATGTGCCTTTTATATGCTCTCTACACTTTTGAGTATAAATGGTTCAATATGGGTTGGGAATTGCACAGACGTTTGAGTTTCATTGAAAGTAACTGGCCATACTTTGTGGGTTTTGGTCTGCCATTGGCAGTTCTTACACAACTACCCAATTCATACATAATAAGGTAATTCGTTCGAGACAACAAGTATTTAATTACAAGCACAGACTCTTTTTCTAACATTAAAACCATTATTATTTTAGCGGCTGTGTCTTTTCTATATTATTTCCATTATTTATCGTTAGTGGAAATGAAGCAGAACCCGTGACCGGAGTATGGTATATAATTTCATATTTTACATTTTACACGAATAATTCATACCTATTTATAGCTTTATTCATTGTTGAATTTGATAACACCATATTTGTTATTTTTCAGCGATTGTCCTCTCAAATTGTTTTCACCAGTAATTGCAATCGCAAACACGCTCTTCAATAAAACAATTAGACCAGCGACTAGACGGTGACAACGAACAATATGATCCGCATATTAATTTGATAAAATATGTAGCAATAAACTATTTTTCAGGTTTCTACATATTTTTATTATTTTTTATTCGGCATATACTTAACTGATCTTCGTTTCTGTCAATGGAATTCGTATACAACTGTAAAAAAGAGATTATTGTTCGAACATGTATGACGAAGACAGAAAGTCTATTCGAACTTTTCGACAGTTTCGTTAATTATTTGAAGAAGACGAGAACAGCATGTATGTGTACAGAGTGTAAAGAAATTATATTTCGCAGCTACCATAGGATGGTTCTACACCCTCGATTTGGTTAAAATTGAACTAAGGAAGAACCAATTTTTTGTTGAGTAGCGACCCACAGTTCAAAAAAAGGTTGAGTTGCATTGGTTCCTTTTGCACTTTTGACCGTCGCGACGAGTAAAAAAAGATGCAATTAAAACAAAATTGTTGACCTTTTGACCTTAAAATTTAAGGTCAAGATCAATTTTGCGGCAGCTTCCTCAGTTCAATTTCAACCAAATCATCCTATGGTAGCCGCGACGTATAATTTCTTTACACCCTGTACAGTAGACAACTGTTGTGTCAAAAAGTTTGCACAATGGAAAGTATAATGTTTAGTCATCTCTATGACATTCGATCAAATTTGTACCTGTGTATACATATGTAATGTGTATGTATAAAAATTCTTTATTTTATTCAAGCTTTACAGACTTATACCAAAATGTGTTTGCTTTGTACCATATACTTACAATAAGTTTGTCAGCGAATGAAAGCGATATAAACATAAATGAAAACAAAAAAGAAAAGGGATGTACAAACATCCAAGCATTGATGCAGAACAATTTGCCAACATATTGAGTCAACGCATACGCTTTAGATGTATATAATTTTTTAAATTTGGCAATTATATTTGCGTTAAGAAAAGGAATGATTATTTGTGTAATTCTTAGGTGCCGAATTTAATTTTACCGCAACTAGTCAATTCTGAGACTCTTACACAATGTAAGCTGTAACTTGCGACGAAAATATTTACTATGAAAGATTTTTGATCAAAGAACAGCAACAGTAAAAAGTCGGTTCAATTTTGTGGAGTACCGAAATCGTATCGAATACAGTACTGAATATAATTATTGAAATTATATTAATTTTAAATTTAAACTATGTTATTGTATGTACTAGTATAATCGAATGTTACGTCAAAAGTTTATTGTGTAAACGTGTAAGATTTGAGTCTCGGTGTAACTGCATTATAATATCAATTACTGTTATATAATTATATTTGTACATTATTTTAATGGAACGATTCAAAGTTACATCAATAGAGAATAAAATCATTTTATACATTGCACATTTTGTTCTACCCAATATGTAGTAGTATGTATATCTATTGACAGGAAAAACCTAAGAAAGTAATTCCTGTAGAGTTAGAAGATCATGATCTGAAGGTTCTTCTTTGATCCTATAAGAATTTGTTAAAGCGTAATGTCTGTGCAAAGCGATAAACCCAAGGCCTGGATCTGTCTCGTCATCCATTATTGGACTTGTGCCTCTCTCCATGATTTGACTTTTGCTTACCTAAATATAAAGTTCAATAACAATACATTGGATAATGTGTAAACAGAACTACAAAATGAGATTTTCTATATTGCTTACTTCAAAACGTTGTTGTTTATATACAGCCAGTTTACGCGTGCCAGGTGTACTTTGTATAAGATTTTGAATAGTAGGATGGGAAATGCCAAAAAAATCAGCACCCTTTGGTATTATTGTTCGTAGTGCAGGAGAAATTGCCAATAATAATTTTGAATGACATTCGTCGGGAGTTGATCCCACTAGTGCTTGATCTAGGTCATTGTCGGACACTATTTCAAATCTATGCAAATCATTCAAGTTGGTTTTCATTGTATATACACAGAAACATTGATAAGTTATTTAGAGTATATGTAAGTTGATACCTTGGTTTTGGTCCACCATCTAATATCTTACATGTATACAAACTTTTTGTTTTTACATCTCTTAAATTAGCATATACTCTTGTGCTGCAATAACCTACGGGATAAATGAGATCTTCTGTATGATAAGACATTCTATCTGATACTACTTCGCCAAGTGAATACACGGTAAGGTCCCCCAGAGAAATTGGAAATATAGGTCTCCCGTGCATATCCAATGGTATCAACTGAACTACCTTGCGCATAGTTTTATTGTACCGCTTTGCCTTATTCTTTGTTTCTGCAAACAATAAAGCTCTAGTTGGTAATCTTTCAAGTGTTTCGAATGTGACTCGAATTAAAGCATGGTATACCTGATCCATCTGTCGAAACTCTTTTTTTTGCAGCTTTTTTAGGAGTAGAGCATTCAGGATTAAACGATGTGGAATTAATAGTATTCGACTGAGATCTGGCTAACATAGTAGAAGGATCTAAGTCTCCTTGTTGTTGACATAGCTTACGCAAAAGAAACAGTCTTTCTTTTTCCACAAGCATGAGATTCTCTTGCATTTGTGCCACTTGATCGCACAGTGCAGCGTTTTCCTAATATCGTAAAATTCATCGTAAACATTGATTGACTGTCACCAGTAAATACGAACTTACAAAAACTGTGTCCTTTATGATCCTTTGTAATCTTCGATATTTTCGTTTATATTCCTCCTGCAATTCTGCATTTTTTTGAAACTGGATATAGTAATTACCGTAAGCTTGGGTCATTTTAAAAATATTATACTAGTATTAAATTCTACGATGTTCTAATTCTAAACAGTCAATAATAAATGTGTAAACAACGCTAAGAAACATCGCTCCATAAAACCACTGACAAGTTACTGTTAAAGACTGCCAGCCTTACGGGAGATTCTGTCACTCGAATAATTCGGTGTTTCTTTACACACTATACCAGTTGGTGCAGCACTCTGATTTCCCCTCTGTATATGTTTAAAAATTCGGCCTGTTGTAGAGAAACATCTTGAAGCTACCTTTTCATGTAAGTTGTTGTTACTTGAGGATGCAAGGTGTAAAGAATTTCTTTAGCGCAACAGTATGGAAGAATTGAAACATGAGTAAACGTCATTTGCAGAATAAAAATATAATGTTATCTGACCACATTCAATAGTGCTGTGAAACTTGTAATTAGAGTTAACAAACTGTTTTCTTAGGTACAAATGTTCTACAAAACGTACCAAAAATAATTCAGCAAGTTACATATATTTATATGTAGCTAACCTACCTCTGATACTATTTCTGTATAATGAAATAAAATAATCGTAAAAAAATCATTATAATTGTGTGTAAGTATGACATCGTACAGTATAACGTAATCCAAATATAACTAATTAATTGACAATGTATCGATGTAAAAAAAAAAAAACAATAACAATATGTATCTCTACTGTATAAACTGTTTTTAACAATAAACTTTACAGAAATTCAATCATGGATGTGTTGATATGTCGTTTATGTGGTATAAATCTCATAGAGGGAAAATGCAAAGCTATCTTTGAGGAATCAACTGACTTAATACACAAAATAACAGAAGTTTTACCAATTTCAGTATGTTAATTTTCTAAAATTTAAGGATTTAACGAACTGAAATTGTTAATCTAGCATAGTTTTATTTTTCTACTATTTTATGTAACTAAATCAGCAAACACTTATATAATTAATAATATGCAACAATTTGTCTAAATTAATATTTAAATGATTGTTCCAGATATGTATTGATGATAATGGTTCAAAACATATATGTTTGTCATGCTATGATAAAATTATTCTTTGCTACAAATTCATTGGAGATGTAATCGAATATTCTAAAAAATCAGAGAATGGGGCACAGATAAAATCTTTTTTTAACTTAACTAGAGAAGTGACAGACTTTTCAAAGATTCACAGTGATGCTGTGTACACATGTCCCAATTGCAACACTGGTTTAATTATTCTATTAGTCAGTAATTCGCCGGACTATGATTACACCTTTCAAATTGCATTAGCCATGGTAAATCTTTCAGGAAAGAAGCATATTTTAAGGAAAAAGAATATACAAGTACATAAGAATTTAATACATTTTAATAGTGTTAAAAACAGCAACATACATCTGAAAGATGTAAGTAAAACAACAGACATAAAAGACATTGAAAATTCACATAATCAAGTGAGTCTCACATTGCCTGTGTTACAACAAGAAGATGCAAATTGTCTCGATAAACTACCTGTTAGAGAAGATTTAGAGATAACAACACAGAAGAAAACAAAAAGAAAACTTGTTGAATCTGATTTTTTCAATGATTCGAATAGTCTGTCAAATGTACTAAAATTTAAGGAGATATATGAATCTAATGAAAATTTAGTGGATTGTAACGATGACTCCATGAACACTCTAATAGATATTGAACCAGAAAGCGATAATGTATGTGAAGTAGACAGTGAAACTGATTGTAAAAGCAACAGAGATGCATATATAGATGAATTATATACACTCGAAAAGGATGAGACACAAAAAAAAAATGATATTTATAAATCTTGCTTGAAGTATGTCTGTAAACTCTGCGGAGTACGTTATCTTTCACATATGAAGTATGAATTTCATATGGAAAGGCACAAATTGGGTAAAATGTATAAGTACGTGTGTACACTCTGTAGTAAAGAGACAAGTAACGAAAACTTATTATGGGATCATTACTTTCACACGCATAAAAGTTTACAACGTTACATATGTACGGAATGTGGGAAATTATTTGCAAAAAAGTCTCGATTAAAGGGCCACCAGAAAATGTACAACCACGAAGGTGTAAAGCAGATTCAAGTTAACTCTAGCGACGATAATATTGATAAAGACGTCATAGAAAAAGCTATAGCTGTGGCCGACCAAGAAAAGCTTTCTGTAAACTGTAATCTCTGTGGAAAAGTAATCTCGGATTTCGATGCGGATGCTATTAATGATCTAGTCACTTGCGCTGACTGCGAAGACTCGACTCTTTCCCTTATGGTAGACGGGAATGAAACAAAAGTAATCTCTCCTCGGCAATATCATTGCTCTCAGTGTCCAAAACACTTCGTACGAAAAGAGAGACTAGAGTTCCACGAAATGAGGCATAACGAGAACATGAACGAATTCGTTTGCAGTACCTGTGGAAAGGATTTTAGAGCAGAGAATTCGTTATACGAGCATTACCTTTTCGTTCACAAAGGCGCGAGGCCTCACATCTGCGAACTATGTGGCAAATCATTTCAGTTGAAAGCTAGATTGAAAGAGCATCATCGAATTCATACAGGCGAAAGACCGTATCAATGCGACGTTTGCGGTCAAAAATGCAGAACCACGAACGCCTTGAAACTCCACAGGAAAATCCATTTCTCCAATAACAGATATACTTGTAACGTGTGCAGTAAGTCGTTCAGTAAAAAACAGAATATGAACGAGCATTTGGAGAAGCATTGGAAAAACGATAAAAACGTGTCGTTACCACAAGTATTTAGATGTCCAATTTGTTTAGAAAATTTCCCAACATATCGCATGTTGAAGTATCACATGGTCGAAGTTCATAAATTGAATAACCAAGACCCAATCCTTACAAAGCAGAAACCATGGTACGAATGTGGAGAATGTGACGAAAAATTTAAACATCAAATGTCTTTGAAAGCCCACAAAGAGAGGGTACACGAAGGCAGAGTAGACCCACTTTATCAATGCGATACGTGTAACGCCACTTACAGAGTTAAACAGCTCTTAGTGAATCATATAAAGAGCAAACATAACGGCGAAAGACGCTACAAGTGTGCACAATGCGAGAAAGGATTTAATGATACAAAATCTTTGTATAATCATGTGCTGTTACACACTGGAAAGAAGCCGTACGTTTGTGAATATTGTAACATGCGTTTCAGGAGGAAAGATTCCAGGGATCATCATCGTCGAAAGCACACCGGTGAACAACCTTATCAGTGTCCAGATTGCGGGGAATCATTTTCTACTTATAATAATAGATCTAAGCATCGAAAACGCGAACACGGGGAAGATCCTGAATGTCCTGAGTGTAGGGAAAAGTGTAGCAGTCAACAGGAAGTTAGAATCCACTTGAATAAACATCTTGGAGAAAAATTAAAAGAATTACAATGTATAAATATTGAAGAAACATAGACTTAAGCGTGTACAATATTTAATTGCGTAATTGAATAATTGAAGTCTCGCTATAAATGGATGATTATTATTCTATTTTTTAATTATTGAATCGAACTGATTTTCGTTAGCATCAGTCGCAGAATAGTACTCATTTTGTCAATACTTAACGAAAACACCTTTATTTAATCATATTTTCGCGCCTATAGAATGATGTGAAAATTTGTGTTCTGACTCATGTTCATTGAATTTCATTTAATTTATATCATTTTCATGTTTTGCACCGTTGTTTTCGTAATTTTGTATTGTTTAGTATTAAACTGTATGTATTGTACAATAGATAATTATATAATTTGTTATGTACAGAAGTATTGTAATTTGTTTTATTGACCAATATACACACTATAGAATAGTTCATTTTCATTGTTATATACAGACTGTTATAAATAATTTATGATAAATAAAAAATATTGGTTATATTTTTTAATTCCGCATTTTTATTTTTTCCCTTTGCTTTCTCATTCGACATTAACAAATTGCGACAATAATAATTTAGTTTACTATGCGTTAGGAGGCGGAAGTAGGTACACTTCTTTCTATCAAAATTCTTAACGTTGTACGCAAGAAAGAAGAAAATGTTTTTGAGTGTTATTGAGTTATTTTCATTTACCGACATACTGTTACAACGTAACACAGGCGCATAGATTAACGTCGATTATTAATAATGTAGCGTGCGCAGAGGTTTTATATATAGCTATCATCAGCGTACACGTGCAGATGGGACAAATGTCAAAATTTAAATGGTAGCGCCTCAACGTGCGACGCGGCGCTGTCTCGCAAAAATCAGGTGGTCGCACTTACCAGCTGTGTATTGCTACCTTGTATTCGCGATACGCTTACCGCAACTTCCAGCTGTATACACGCTAAAGAAGAAGTAGCTGCGAAAAATCATGCATGGATCGCGTATTCTGCGATTCTTCGCGTTTCAAAATCTTTTAAACCTTTCCGATTGTACGAAAAATCAACAAAAATAACACATGGGGGGACTACTTCCTCGCGGAGTAATATCGGAAAATGTTCGAGCAAGTCAATATTCATTCCGCTGTTCCGCTGTAACAATGAATTTGTTTACGCAACGAGTATACCCAAAAGAAAGAACGCGAATTTTAAAAGGCTCTGACATAGAAATTTCTTAAAAGTCTAGCATTTGCGAACGATTATTCGACGAAATAATTTTTGCGGAGGAATAACGTCGTGCTGCGATCGCACAGACGCAAGCCAATCCCGTTCATTGGCTGAAGGAAGCGAGCGATTCACACGAATGCAAACGCACACTTTTCTCCAAATACGTATTCACCAATACGGCTGCACGATTTTCGTCCAGACTTCAGGGTCGTGTCAACCGAATGCAAAACCCTTCGGATCGTTCAAAAATTTTTCATATTTTCAGCTATTTAATAGGGTCACATTATGTTTCTAGGCGCATATACTTGTTTAAAGAACTATTCTACGCAAGAATAATTGCTAGTTAACAAGAACCGATCTATACTGAAAGCCATTGTTGTCAAACGCTCGCGATTATTGTGAAAATCATTGACACAAGGCCGTCGCTGTTACTGCAACCAGATAGTTCGTAGTATTTACGGGATTTTGTATCGTTGGATGTATTAGGATCACGAGGATCGACGTTCGTTTATTAATTATTTATCATAGAATGAACCGTGCATCCCTGTAGGTATCCGGGAATGAAAACGAAGAGAAACGGCATCGTGAATGATGTTCGAGGTTTCTGCGTTTGGTAAGGTGCGAGGGAAATGGATTGTTGGATGAACGGTGTCGTTTATTCGCTGAAATAATAGCACATGTGCAAATTTTGGCTAGGAGCGCTGGTTCGCCTAACTACGATCCTGGCGACTCGGTGTAAGTAGTGACGAAGGGAGAGGCAGGTTCGCGCACACACACGCGCACACCGGCGCAGCGCAGGCAGCGAATTTACTCGCCGGCTCTCAACAAGAACGCGTCGACATATACACCGTGCTTGAACGTACCGAGGTGATATATCTGTTATTTATCCTACGGTCGAAGGCGAGTCAATCGTGAGAATGGCCGGGGAGAAGCGAACTCAGGACCAGGAGGAGACCTTGCTCTCGGAAACGGTGATCTTGGTTGATATCGAAGGCACCACGACCAGCGTGAGCTTCGTGAAGGTAACAAAGACCATGGCCGTGAGGATAGAACGCGCCCTACGGTTCTCGCATTTCACCGGTTTTTCGACTAGTTTTCTGACAGTACCCGTTGATCTGAAACAATCCCGCGTCACGATTCTCGCGGAGAAATCGCCGAACGATACCGTACCTATTCCCCGAACGGGAAAAATTCATGATCAATGCTTTCGCGCGTGTTGTACGCGACTCTCACGGAGCAGTATGCCGGCTGAAATCCAGTTCAGTTTCAGGTTCCTTGTCCGTGAGACAGCGAGTTTCATGGAAGGTAACAGCCGCTGTTTCCCCGTACAGAAACACGTTCGCTACACGTTCTATCCGATTTTTGACACCGAGATTTCGTACCGCATTAGCTCGCTTGACTTTTTCCCCGTAATATCGTATATCCTTCCCTGCAGGATGTTCTAGTGCAAAACAAACCGAGCGTGTTTCGCAAAAATAATCGGCTGACCGTCCGCACCAGCGAAATACAGGTCGCGGGCCATCGTTTCGCAGCGCTTTAACGTGCGAGATTTTTCAAAATAACGGATACTGTAACGGCGCGTTACACGATTAAGGGGTTAGAATAATACTGTAGAACGCCGAAAAGGCAGGCTGTTTTTTTTCTAGGAAAATTACAATAAAAATAAACAGGCATAGGATCAAGGGCTTTTGGTAGTTTGTTTAATTAGGGTCTGGGCAGTAACAAACGCTCGGTAGATTTAAAGATGCGTGTCATTCTTGGCCAAATGACGCCTCCACAGAGAACATCTTTTGGGATGATTGTAAACTATTCCGTAGAAGTTTCCTTAGAAAAAAAATTACAGAATTGCGTTTGAACGTGTTAGCGGCAATTTTTGTTATTTATATTTTGAGAAAATGAATAAAGAATTTTTTACAATCGATCGTCAATGCCGGAACAAAAGTTGCAACAGACAAGTCCAAATTTGAAAACAATCGATTTATTTCGACTATTTTTTGAAAATATTGTTTAGAGAAAAGCACTTTTAAAATTTAAAGTCAATATACACATGCTTCCAGTTTTGTATTTCGAAAATTAGGTTGTTTTAAGAGCTCGGATCTTTCTTACTTTGTTGTTGTGGGTTTAAACTATCGTTTAAGCAGCCTGAACAAATTTTTTGCAACTTTTTAAAAATTTTGCAACATCCCAGCTCTGCAACGAACTTCATACTTGCGGATGTATTTACATTCGTCTTCATTTGCAGGATGTTCTTTTCCCGTACGTACGAGAAAATTTAAACAAATATATCGAAAGTAAATGGGAGGACGAGGAATTCAAGAAGGACTTTGAAAAATTGAAAGAGCAGGTAAATATTGCAAGTACGAAAACATGTTTATAGAACATGGCTGACCTACCTTCATAAATAATCCCTATTTCTTTGTTTGGTATTATTGAGAGATTCCTGGAAAGACCATACCGAATTCTGTACCATTCAATCGAATGGTATTAATTGTTTACAGCCTATATAAAGGGGACCCTAATAATCGTGACATAACATAAACAGAAAATATGCAATAAAAATTTTTATGACTTACTTTTTCTTGGAAAATTGCCGTGCCATAATTATTCGAGCACCCTGTATATTATATTTTAATTTGGATGGCATTCGACAAATTTAATATTTTCCACGGATAAATATAATGTAACACAATAAATCAAGCTGTGTAGATCTAGTAGTGAATTTTGGAAGGTGACCAATAGCATAATAGGAAAGAGGCAGCTGGTGGTTAGAAGGTAGAGACTGACCTGAGAAAAGTCTTTGTCCCAAAAGTTTACTACCCCAGCCTGCACACGTACATATAAAACATGAGATTCAACTGACATACATTCGTCACCCTATTCATTTTAATTTTAACTTTTGCTTCAACAATTGTGTACATTTTTTCCCAATTATTTCTTTGAAAATTTTATATATTTTTCAACCAGTCATTTAATTATTATCTATAACCTTAAATAATTTTTCGAATACCTTTATTTTACACTACCCCCCTCTGTCCCACATTATGGCACTCATTTTTGAGAAATCACCCATTACGAAAAATACGATTTTTTTAAATGGATTATATTAATTAACAGAAATTGATTGTTCGAGTAGACATTGTCTTCAAAATAAGACTAATGTTGCTATATATATAGTATATATTTTTTAAACGGTATTCTGCAATAAGAATTGCAGAACAAAATTAAAAACAAATTAACCACAGTGCAATAAAAGATGGGTGATCACACACATGTTGTTCTTAATGCAACACACAATACCGTTAATCTTGTAGAGTTAGATTAACTTTAGAGTTCGAAATTTTCAATAAAGTTAATTAAAAAAATTTTTACATATCATACTTTGGTATATTTTTTTATTCAAAGCAAACTGACATCTTCATTTTAGGCAAAGAAAGATGAGGAAGACAAAGTTGATGGTGTTGTACCAATTGCTGGTGCTAACACGGATGAAGAGAAGAAATCGTTGGTCAAAAACATATTATGGCAAATGGATGGAGATCGCAAAACTGGTGCACTGAAACAATTACAGGGACATATATGGCGCGAGGCTTACAATTCCGGAGCAGTAAAAGCACAGTGAGTTCTTCATACGGTTTATCAAAGTATATTTATAATTAAGGTATGCTGTACTGTACATGCTATAGAATAATTGAACAGTATTGATAATATATTTGTAAGTGTGCTACAAATATATGCTATATACTAACATATTCCCACATTGTATTACTATATACTACATATTTACTAACACCAAAATGATATGTCATAAACAATGGTTTGGAAATAAATAATTATGCAAGTTTATGATATACACACGATATGTATGCATATCATTGACTCATGTAGTGAGGTGAATATGTTGTGTAAGGGCTCACTTCAGTTTTACAAGTACACAGAATTAGTACATGAACAATTGAGCAATGAATTTTTTATCATAATAGTAATAAATTAACTATTTATGTAGCGTTTATGAAGACGTTCCAAAAGCACTAGAAGCATGGACGAATGACGGTAAAAAGGTCTATGTCTATTCAAGCGGTAGCGTTGAAGCGCAAAAGCTTCTCTTCGGACATACTGCACATGGAGATTTACTCAAGGTATATTATATTTTACAATGTGTAATTACATGTAAAAAATGAACAGCACTCTTCACAACGATATACAGAATGATTCAACAAGAACTTTAATCTGAAATAATTTGTTAAACATTCATTCAATCAAAAAATTTCAATTTAAAAAAAATACATATTAAGTTAGTGCAAAAGTTCGTACCCAATTCCTTGTATTTTAATCCACGATAGCTGTTTGGCTGAATGTATCTTTATTTTTTAATACTGCATACTTTTCAAATTAATAAGAGTTATTCAGACGAAAACATTTTTGTTGACTCATTTTATGCGACACAGAATAATGACGAGCCATTACTTTAGTATTTCAGTGGTTATTTTGATACCGAAGTAGGTGGAAAACAAGAGTCAAGTAGTTACAAGAATATATTAAATAAAATTGGAGCAGAACCATCGAGTGTGATTTTCCTTACTGACGTAGTAAAGGGTTAGTAATTCTTCCACAATATTTTAAAACCACGCCATTTTTTGGCCACATTAAAACCAGACCTTTTTTCACAATAGAAGCGGCAGCGGCTAAGGAAACCGGTTTATCGGCAATGCTGCTAGAACGCGAGGGTAACACTCCGCTAACAGATGAAGACAAAGTAACATTTACATCGGTTAAGTCTTTCTTGGACTTAACATTTCAAGCATCCACGAAGAGACAGAAGCTAGAGACAACAGAGACGCAAGAGGCAGTAACGGCCAAGGAGGTAACCGCCAAGAAAGACACCAGTGAGCCCATGGATACCTCGGAAGACGTTGAGATGTCCGACGTTAGTGAGAAGAAGGACGAGAAGGTTGAGGCGAAGAAAGCGGAGCCTGTTCCAGCGGAGACAAAGGAAAGCGCGAAAGAAACGCCGAGCACAGAAATGAAAGTGGATGAACCGATGATTACCGACGCGAAGGAAGCGCCTGTTACCGAAAGCGTGGCTGAGCCCGCGGTAACAGAGAAAATAGAGGCCCAACCGTCAGAGGTGAGTACAAAACCAGAAGTTTCTGAAAGCGTACCTGTCGTGAGCAATACCACCGAGTCGACGACACCATCGAAGACCGACGCGGATAAGGCCACGCCGACAGAGAACGCGTGTAAACCAATGGATACGGAAAAGGTTCCAGAACCCGCACCTGTAACAGCCACTCCCACTGCCAGTGAACCCTTGGACGTTGCAACAAGCGAGCCTAAATCAAAGTCTGAAGAAGTTCCCGCTACAGAGAAAAAGACTGAAGAAACCACGAATGTCGCGAAAGAAACAAAGTCTGAAGAGAGCACGGTGCCGGATGTAAAAACTAATGAGAACGCGTCGCAAGAGAAGAGCAGTAGTAACAATGTAGAAGAGAAAGCCGAAGAATGTCCTAAACCTAAGTCCGAGAAGGAGGCGAGCGAGGAGCCCGCTGAGAAGGTGGTAGCCAAGCCCAGCACGGTGGTAGAGCCGAAGAAATCGGAGAGCGAGGAGACCACGGTGAAACCCAAACAGGAAACGGCGAAAGCAGACGAGAAACCAGTTGAGAATGGTGACGTTCCATTAACCAACGTAGAAAAAGTGACCGCGCCGACGATAACGGAGTCAGAGGCGACCAGTAGCAAAGCGGACGCGGACGCTGAGGCGAAAAAATCAACAGAAACGGAAACTAAACAGGAAATGGAAACGGAGCCTGTCAACGATAAAGTGGCTAACACAAAGGAACCAGAAGAAGCGCCGGCGGCTGTACCCGCGAAAGAAACCGAGGAGAAGGAAGCGAGCGCTGACGCGGCAAAACAGGAGACGAAGGAGAAGCCAGTGAAAGAAGACGTTGTGGTAGACGAAGTGAAGGACACGAATACAGTGGATTCCGAGAAGAAGAAGTTGAACGGTACGACGCAGAACGGAGACACCGATGTGCCAGTGTCGGATGACAAATTGCACAGAAACGGACTGAACGAGGGGTCATCGTCTGAAACTGTTAAGTCGTCAGCGGCCAGCGAAAGCACAACATCTGCGCAGAATGGTGAGCCAGAGAGTTCCTCCGAGGCGAACGCCGAATCCATAAAAGTCAAAAAGGTCGTTGATTCCACGGTAGCCGACGGTGCCGGCGAACCTGACGTTGTTCCCCCCGTAGTTGTAGCTGCGACGTCTTAATCTTGTTCTAATACATTTTAAGAAGTCCTTCATACATAACCCCCACCCACAATACTTATCCGCAGGTATAAACTGAAAAAGTTGGCTCCCTACACCTTACATAAGTCGTATGACGTTAAAAGAAGGTAATACGTTTTAATTTAAGATACGAAGTTCATAGGATTTCTATTTCTTCAGAAAAAAGCTACGAAAAAAATATGCGAAGGGACACGATGATACGACATCCGCAGCGTGTTTCAGATTCGATTATCTTTCACGGCTAAGTAACTTGGACGCGTCATGCTTGTTGATTGTGCCCATCCAGAGAGAAAGAGACAGAGAGAGAGAGAGAGAGAGAGAAAGAGCGAGAGAGTGTGAGAGAAAGGGTCGTAAAAGGTTTTTTGTTTTTTTCGTATTTTAAGTCGTTTAACTTATTCCATTGATTGTGTTTTCGGCCTGTATCGTTTATTTTCATTTACTGGGCTCATTTTCTATTGCGAGAATGAATTTTTTTACGATTGACGGTATGCATTTGTATTATGATGAATTGTCTAAAGATAATCGAACGTGTCATTCGCTGTACCAAGTCTGTTTACAAGTATTTTTTATTTTGTCTTCTCTGTTCTTTTTTTTTCTATGACAATTTTACAACGCGAGGTCTTCTTTTCTTTTATACTGCCTAAACGGAATGTTAACAGTATGAGAACACGTAGGATAGGAAACTCATCACGGACGGAGTATGCCGAAATACCGAATGTATGTACCCCTGTGCCAAATGAATGAATTCGTCTGTTTTTTAATGTTCTCCCCCCATTTTTCTAATGCGGTTATACACGTGCGTACAGCGTTGAACGATTATTGCTCGATAATTTTTTAGTTTCCTGCGGCAATGCTGGAGACACTTTTCTGAGACTATTATGATTTTTAAGACTGAATTGATAATGCCTCGAACAAGTAGCTGACTTTAGACTATACACTATATAATTTTTGCATACTCTTGTGTACTTAATTTTATAAACTGATAAAGAAAAAGAGAGAAACAAACATACACACAGTGATCTTCGAATCACAGGCCCGATGCCGAATAAGTTGTGGTCCTTTCTTGAATTTGATTCGATCACGTGAAGAAAATATTACTTATTCGCGTCTTAGTGGCCAGCAGACGTGACTTAGATGTTTCATACATCATATTCCTATTTTTTCTTTTTTGCGACATTTATTTATCAAAACTTATACAATCTAGTTTGTAATATCTTTTCAACTAAGTTGGCCTACACGCAGCACATATTCTTTATTTTTGTTCTCTAGTTTTCTTGTTTTTCCCACTTTTATTTCTCTTTATATTTTGTATCGTAATTAATAATCGTCGATATTAAGTCGTTTTCGAATGAGATTGGAACCAACTGAATCGCGTTCGCGCGTCTGTTTGAAACATAAACGAAAAAAAACAACTAATAAGAACACAATACATCACGAGTATGCGTCCCGCTCTTTAGCATGTATGTGTAATAACGTAACATTGATTTTCTTTTGGAACTCGATTCACTTTCATTCCTGCGATCTAATGTGGTCTGTTAATGTGGTGATCATTGTTTCTTTTTAGGATTCGTAAATTATTCTCCAGATTTGACAAGGACTCGTTTATTTATTTATTATCCATTCCTGCAAAATTGACTGTGATTTAACGATATTAATAGACATAGGGAAACTTGAAACGACTCATTAATTATTCCCGCGCAGCGCATTTTCTTTTCGTTTTTTCTTTTTTTTTTTTTGTTTTGGCAAGCTACATTGTATTTAACGTGCCTATTATTAATGTTATTATTTTTTTACTGGTAAAAACCAATTCATACGCATCCTGTCCTATTCAAGTCACTGTGAAGACTGTGGATAGTAATAGACTGTGAGCGAATCAAAGTTTACACACGCAAACACACTCACACACAAACATATTCTTACATGTACACATTTACACGATTTTCTTAATACTCGCGCACTCGACCGTATTTCGTCGGCAACGTTTAATGCTAAGGGAAATTCAACGGTCCGCAATGAGAAGCATAAACGAGATAAACGATGTGCGACGTCAGAGTGTTTTAGACCTCGTTATCTATAAGTACATGTATAGTCACTAACGATTATATTGTGAGACTCGAAACGAACGCATATTTTACAGGACACTTCGACAAACCTCGCATTTATTTATATAGTGTCCTCCGCGACTAACAAGAGAACAAAAAGAGAAGGAAAAACCGATTTTTTCGAATGCTCGATCAGTTTATGGCGTTGCACAAAAATCCACCCCCTCGACGACTATTGCCGAAGACGGCGAGGGGGTGAGAAACGGAACACAGTATATTGTATTCATGATCCGGAATCGGAAGTGAAATCGAATTCTCGTGACTACTTGTCGATGACACGAAAGCCCGGAGGGGGGAATCATAGTTGTAAGAGACCGGTAACCGATTCGAATCGGTTTCGTTTCGACGTCCAATCCGTCGAGATGGACGATTGAAACGATTCTGAAATCGGCGAATCTAACAAAGTTCACTGAATCGCGGGGAGAAAAAAAGAAAACGCGTCTCTCGAGTTGCTCAAAAACTGCGCGAGACGCGACTTTTACGGAGATATGCAGCTTGTCCTGCGTAATGACCACGACCCGTTTAACACAACCACCAAGTCTAAATGAATCATAATACTGCCGACACATTGCCATAACGATGAATTTTTTGAAACCGTTCTTTTTGATAACAATTCGTATTTTCGTAAGTCTATCTCGCCTGGCGTATTTACAGATGTGTGAATCGACTGCCATCGCTATAATAAAAGAAATCGTAAGCCGCCATCCGACGGGAAACAGCGGCGGGGCGCGTGCGAGCACGCCCGATCATTCCCGGTTGACTTTTTCACGGCATCATCACGCTAATCATCGTCTCGTATCATCATCCATTCCTCTTGTTGCGTCGATAGCCGGAGGATCGGCGAACTCTCGGCGCGTCGCCGGCTCCTGTTGCTCGGTTTTCTCTCATGGATGCTCAATGTCAACGAACCTGTGTAGCTTTCTTTGGAACATGTGCGGTCGTTTAATTATTAATAATAGCGTGGTTAATGTTCTAAGTTTAGAGAGCGTTCGGCATCTCGCGGCTCGGCGTTCCTTCGTAAATCAGAAGTGTCTTTTTTAAAAATTACATGTCGAACATCTCGTGATTCGGTGAGACGGAACACGAGGATCGATGAGAATCTCAGCGTCGAGCCGCGAAGGGTTGAAGATGTTTGTAAGTTAAACAGTGAAATGTTCCGATCGGAACTTAACAAATCACCTCGGAGATTCAGAACAACGTTCAATATACCCGGTGTGTGATACGGCAGCTCTGATGCACAGAGTGTCTCACGAGGGTGCAATCGAGAAGCGGATGATCCAGGGGGATCGGATCGAGACCGTCGATCCCTGTCGGCGTTCGCGGGGCTCGTTCTCGGGGGGACGAATTTTGAAGACGCGCTCGTTATACGAAAATGTATACTAATAATAATTTATAACGAGAAAGACTATTTTCTTGTAAGGGACAGAGGAAGTTGCCAAGAACTTCCGAATTTCTTTTTAAACCTATTGTTGTTCGCACACCGTCGAAACGTGCCTCCTCGATAACGAAGCTCTATACGTACAAAAGACAGTTCCCCGCGGCCTCGATTCGGTCTCTTGAATTTTTACTACGGAATCTGCTGTTTGTACCGTTAATTATGAGATACCCTGTATATACATATACTAACACAACTTTTCGTTCCACGTATTTATTAGCGAGGAAAGATCATGCGCACGGTCGCGTGGCCGTTTGATTGATTGCCTTGTTATTTATTATTTTACGATCGAACGGAGATCGACCGATCCGGAACCTCCAACCAGCCCACGAATGTGTTGCGGTTTCTTTTTCGGAAGACAGAAACAAAAAACAAAAAAAGAACAAGAAAACCGAAGAAACGCGCTTCTCCAGTTCCTCGAAACCCACGGACACATTCATTTCTCCTGTTTTCCTCTTTTGTTCTTGCTTTCGAATCATTCGAACTCGCGAATACACGCAGTTGTGTGCTTTGTAAGCGGAAATCGCGGCGATACGATGATTTTTTTTCCGACGATCGCCTAAGCTTACGAATCAAACAGCTGTACTAAGTTGTATGCGTATAAGACTCTCGTTGTCCTCTTCAAACTATTAGATACCGTAAATAAGACGTTTTTAAGTACCGAGGATAGGAGTACCGATACAAACAATAGCTTCGTAACGATTAGCGAGTTTTATTTGTAATTCATTGGCTATTTTATGTAATACGTCAATATAAGCGTAGGAGAGAATGTACGGACTTAATTGACTACTTTTTAACGATCACCTTCCGACGGAGCAGTCGTTTGATTAGGGGAATCCCCGAGCCTCCGTCGATTTTATCTTTTTCTCTCAGCCTCGGGTGTCTTCGCACGATTTTACTCTTTCATTTTTCGCTCTTCCTTGCTTTCTGTTCTCGTTCTTTTTTTCTTCTCATTTCTTTGACATTTATGTTACGAGACAATTGTAGTTGTACCATTCTGCCGGTTTTTTCAGTGCTCTAAACGACTAAACGTGTGCGTGCGTGTGTGGATGTGTTCGTCGTGCGCGGTTGTGTTTCACGTCGAAGGCACAAAAACAGAGATTTTCAGTTGGTCGCGATCGGTTCACCGATCCACGGGATCCTTAATACACGTTCCATCGGGCAAAAAGAAACTGAACCCCTCCTAACAAACGGAAAAAAAAAGAAATGAAAAGATAATTGTACACTGTACAGACTGAATCCGATGATTCTGTTCTCTCTGAACTCTTGACTGCATACGTAGAGCAAAATAAACAGATTTTGCAACTAGAACCTGAAGAGTCTGAGCATTTCTTTCTTAAATCGTTCCTCGTGTTTGTATACGACATGCTCGTTTTGATCGAAATGTGAGAGAAAGTCTGTGTGAAAGAGAATGTGCGTATGTGTGTGTGCGAGTGAGACACAGAGAGAGAGAGAAAAAAAGAAAGAGTATTGAAATCACCGTCATTCAGTCATTGATACGTACTCGCAGATTTTTTTTAGGTGTATATATCGTGGTATTTGCATTATTAAACGAAGAGTAAGAAACGATTAGCGTCCGTAAACTCTAGAATTAAACGAACGAATATAAATATGATTAAAGAACAAAAAAAAAATAACGTAATGTGTATCGATGTACGTGATTTAAAAAAAAAAATACTTGAATTGCCCCGGCGTATTGTTTCTGCGAATTGGTTCCACGCTATACTCTTGTCCCGAGCTAGTCGATAACATTAGGTGCAACTGCATTTTCGCCCCGATCGATCCCGAGTGCTAGTCATTCTACTGCGCGCACTGAAACACTATAAATTTTCCTCAAGCAGCCGATTCATTAGATCGAGATGTGAAAATCTCTCGGACGACAATTTCCGTTCTGAAGCAATAATACGAACACCGGATGGAAATCAACGTTTCTTTTCTTTCATTCGACGTAATGTTAAGAACAAGATGTATCGAATATTTGGTACTTGAAATACATATTGTTCGAATGTACGGTATAATTGCTTCCTTAAATGTCCTTTACCGACGATCTGTGTACACATTATTCATTGAAAGGAAGAGCGGAAAGCATAGTCAGCAAACATGATTTTTTAAAAAGGGATTTATCCCTTACAGGGTAACAAACAACATGAGTCTGCATTCTGGTCAATGTATTCTAATAATGTGATGGATTTAATTAATGGAACGCAGGTGATATTCTATCGCACGGTACCATAAAAATAATAAATAATATGGACGCATTGGCCAAGTACTACATTAGACCAATTATCTAAATGGATTTCCTTGAAACAAGACCAGAGAATGGTTCACAATTTTTGCTGTGCGAATATAATTATTCTACTCTATAACGCTGTAATAATACACTGACCAGGACAAAAGATTGCGGCGAGACAGTAGAAACATTGACTCGTCTTCCCTGGTTAGCAGGTTAAGACATAGGGGACCCTGCGGCAAGGACAACTTTCCGTTTGACCCTGTTTTCGAATTACAACTACATTTCTGCGAAAGTCATTCGCAAAGTGTAATTGATTCCAGAGAAAAGTTCGCTAACTTGTTTAGAAAAAAGCTTTGAAAGGTTAGCAAACTGTACACGAATAAGCTCCGTAGTTTCGCATTCAGCTCGATGGTGGCCGTTTCGAGCACTTCGCATGAAGGTAAGCAGCTGTACTCCGGCAGAATACAAAAACGACTATAACTCAGGAACAAGGTCAAACAAGGCACACACACGGTGGTCATACGAAGTTCTTTCCTTGTTTTTTTTTTGTCTCTGCCCGTTCGCTTCGAACCGTGCGGCCCCGTATTATGAAACACCCTTTATACAATTAAAGGCCGCAAGCATTTAAACTTTCTCCTACTGAACGGGGAGGCCTGTCCGTATATAGAAAAAGAAAAGTGTTGTTTCATAGTCGCTTCAGTTCGAAAGGTTTTACTGCACGCGATGCAAGTCCGAGGTTTTTCACCGGCACAAAGAGGTTTATGTGCACGGCCCATCACCGTATGCTTTAAAAGCTCATTTCTTTTTACGTTACAAACAATATAACCTCTCTCCTTTTTCATTGTTAGGGTTAGGTAGATGATATCTCTCCGGTATAGATGTGTAATTCTTGCTTCTCCATTTGTGAATGTTTCGACTCATTGCACCCTCTGCACAACCGGGCATTTATTTGGTTAAGTGTGCCCCTCTATGTTGATTTCCATTTTCGTGTTCGCCACAGTTCGCGTCTCACGTATCGCTAATATAAAATCCAAACGTGGAATGGAACTGCACGCGCTGTTTTATGGGGGTATTAACGTGCAATGCTTTTCCTTTTATTTTTATCTGTTTTTAAGGCAACTGCATTTATGCATCTCTTTCTTTATTATATGTTTTAGTTGCGACGGAGCTCAGGTTTGGTTTCGAAACGACTTCTCTGAGAACACGCACAAACTTGGCCGTTTATATGGTAAAGTGTGATTTTGTTTCATATTTTTGTATAAAATGATATGCAGTCGTTGATGCAAATACAATAGATCAAATAAATATTTCATCGTTACATGTTCAGATTATTATCTTCTTACATGTCTGTAAGATGCTGCAGCATTTTACGGGAAACGTTTATCTCTTGGTTCTATAGGGACAATACTAATACCAAATTAGCGTAGTAAATATTTATTAGTAACAGCTATGTAAGGAAAGCAAAATACCTTTTGATTAAAAATTTATTTTTTATTCGATTTGTATGGTTCTGCATTTATCGACTGAGTCAAATTGTGAACTCAGAGCTTCGTGCTACCGCCATCAGACAGAGTTGCTGACACTGTTTTAGTAAGTGCCAGAAATAAAGTTGGCGCAGACGAAATTTTAATTGTTCGATTTATGAAGATTAAAATGTTAAAATTGTGTGTTTAATAGTATTAATTATTTCGTAATTGTGTAGAATATTCAGGGGTACGTAGCAATAATCATAGTTAACAATATTATAGAATGCTTCACAGTGTTCTATTCGTTTAGGTCTACGTGACCTAATCTACTATCGTCCTCATAATTATTATATTAGTAACTTTAAAGGCATACCAAAATTTGTGACATTATCAATTTTTACAAATGACAGCACGTTGAAATACTTGCATATTTTTTACATAATAAATCATAAGTATATTTACATATGGTAAGAGAAAGTATGCATTTTTAGTTGTGTACATTTTTCATCGTTATAAATATTACATAAAAATGATCCTAAATGTGTTGAACGTGCAAAAATAATTCTATTTAGTAGCAATGTTTGTTCTAATCCTAACGAAACTACTGTACATTGCAATATGATGCAATAGGTTAATTGTGCCGAACGGATTTCATACTTCGTTTTTTTTTTCACAAAGAACTCAAGGGACGAAAAACTATTGCTTGTGCGCGTGCGCTGAGTTACGACCGAGATTCAAACTACGCTTCTAATTAAAATTTAAATCCTTATGTAAAAGATTGTGTGTCTCCATTCGTATCGTTATTATATTTAGTTACAACTATAACACTCGGTATTAAAATAGTTGATATATTTTATATTTCTTTGAAATTAGTTTATAGTAAATGCTAACAGTTTTCAAAGATTTGAAGACTGTATAAAATACAGCAATTTATTAAAATATACAATTTACAATCCGAGGGAACGTAAAAATATAATAATTAATCATACAGGATATTTCGTCTCTTGCTCTTTTGAGACAAACATTATTTTCACTGTATAATTACGAAATACTAGAGTATCGTATAACCGAGATGAAATATTTTATTCACGACAAGTCCGAAATTACGCACGTTTAATTTTCTAAGTACGACAGGAGCTGATGACTGATGAAAATTATGAATTTAATATCGGAAAATGAACAGTGAAGTATGTATGCATACTGAAATATGATTTAATACTTGAATTAATATTTGTATTAAAAAAATTGAATACTTCTGAACTTTATTAATTAAACGGCACGGTAATTTTAATTAGCGAAGTGGTAGTAATGCTGAAACGTGTTTTCAGAATCACTGTTTGCTAAATTAAATTTGGTAAATTAAACACCAACTACAAAATTTAGTTTAAACCTTTTCGCTTTATATACGATCTCGCCGTGGGTACAGTGTTGTGGGAGATTTTAAATTTCGCGGGCCTCTGCTATTACGTTCCGAGTAATGAATTTATATGTTTGTCTGTTGCGCGCTTCAAAATGTTTACAGATTTGACTTTCAATTATCGGATGTTTCAATTCACACCGGCGACAAACAATTTCAAAGAGAGAACCGATTGATAAGTCCATTCATTACGGCTCATCGGTCGATAAATATGCAAATCAACTACGAGAAGGCGGGATTTTTATTTGAAATTTTTCAATGCTGCCCTCTGGGAAACAACGAACCTCCTTCCGTAATTAGAGACGCAGTAGTCTCAGGTAAAGAACATTAGTAAATCTGAAACATACAGAACATGACAAATCGAGATGCAGTTTCGCGAACGATGCTGAATTTATTTCTATTGTTATCGATCCTGACGGAATTATGATGCTACGTAATTCGAAGATTTGAATACAAAGGCAAATACATTGTATAAGACCGGGCATTTTCGTCCTCGATAGCTGCCCTAACCTTACACATTCTTTTGTTCGAAAACCAATTTCTCAGCAAGAGAAATGCATAGACTTGCACGCAAGTGCGACTCGAGATTGAAGTCGAGGTTTATCCCGATGGTCACGCCGTCGGGAAAATTCTGAACAATGTAGCGAACAGTCCTGGTAACAATATCGCAAGGCTCGAATCGGCGTGCACAACGTCTCGTAAGAGCAGGAGAGCGGAACTCGAACTGTCTTCTCCTTCTATTTGTCGGACTGCCCTCTCATTTGCTGGCTCTGCGTCCCTCTGCGCCTCCCTCTCTCTCTCTCTCTCTCTCTCTCTGGTTCGTCTCTCTTGTACGCTATACACGTGTATGTATCTCCATCCTTGTCCCACTTGCGTTACGTGTATACGGTTCTCGCTCTCCGTCTCTCTCCCTGTCCTTTCCTCTGGATAGGATGAGATCGGGCTATGAACGTACACGACAGGATTGGACCAACCTCTGACGTCATTACGTGGACCGACGTATCTCGTCGACGATTGTCGAAAGCATTCTGTTCTCGCGCCTATACATCCACCTATGGCAATCAGCGGCAAATTCAAACACACGGTAAAGTTGGCTTTCTTTCCAGCCGCGTTAATCGGTCGCCGTTATTTAATTGGATCGGCGATCCGAAAAATCTAATCGTTCGGCTTCAACAGGAAATTTTAATCGATCTTTGTGATTACAGGAGATTATATTGATACTTTTCTTTGTGGTACTCGAGATATAACGCGAGAACGAATGAAAGAAGAGCGACGAATTATTAATTCCTCTCATGAAGAGCGAAGCTCTGACGTTTTAAATATGGATTTTCACGGTTCGCGTATTCTTCCCATACATACACGTATCCTTCGTTTCTGCTCCTCACGTGGGTAACCGTCTTGCTGTAGAAAAGGTTACGGTGCGTTTTGTAAAAGCCGTCGGACTCAATTTTCCCGGCTGTTTATTGGTAGAGCTTCAATTATGTGTATCTGGACTCTCGCGTGAACGCAACCGAGGAGAATTTAATTATAACTCGCGAATATCGTTGCTTTCGTATAAATAGGAAACTTGGCCCTTTCAACTCGACGGGGAATTATAAAGTTTCAATACTTTACCGCGTAAGGATATTTTAAACGGTGGTCTAGATATTTCATACTGGAAAGCCGCACGCAGCCGTTCAAAAAGATTACCCGCCTTCCGAGAACGTAACTCATCACGCGGTATTGTAGAATGTCTGACGAATTGAAATGGTTCTGCACGTACCGATAGGACGTAACATTCTACCGTCATTTACCATCTATGGAATCGATAGGTTTTTCGAAAACGTTAACGTAGATGGTCTGTTAATAATTTTCCACCTTCTGTTCTTTACCCGGATACGATATTCAAAAATGTTACACAAAAGATCCTAGGTTATTAGTTCAGCGAAGCACGCTTTAATCTCTGAATCAAGAAATTCTGTTTTATTCGTATGACCACAGTTCGAAGGAACATATTATGCAGTAAGGTAGATGTGCTTTATTTCAGCCCTCACCCAGTAGTACTGGACATAAATTGCTAAAAAATGAGAGATACAGTGTTAAGAATATTTCTCGCTTTCGAAGTATAGCCTCGTGTCCTGGTGTGTAGAAAATTTCGAAAATAGTATATTAGTAATAACAAGGTTGAAAATACCCAACAACTAGATCTAAATTAAAGACGCCACAGTATCTGGAAATAGAAACTGTGACCGATATAATACATTGGTCGGTGTGACGATGCTAAGATTGGATTGATGCAAGTGATTTTGAGCGGCGGTAGTTGTAGCGTTAATATGATATTGGTAAAGTAGACGGGTCCCGTGAAAAGAGGACAATGATTGGCCTCGCTCAAGATGAATGACATCGAAGTCTGCGTAAGCGACTACGTGCTTCGATACCGAGAAACATCGGTAAGAGTGCTAGCCGTTGAAAACAGCAGAGGTTAGGTACCGCCAGGACGGTGCGTTCCAGGCAGTAGAGAGAAGAGTACCCGGAGAGTGCACCCGGGACGGGTAGGTAGGTATACATAGGTAGAGCGCAGAGGCAGAGGCAGACGAGAAGAGACGACCGCTTGAAATCCCTCTCTCCTTCCCGCCTTTCCTGCCTGCTTCTCTCTACCGCCCGTCCGCCATGCCACTACGAGCGAGCGAACGTACAGCTAGGCCGGCACAGTCCTGTAGCCCATTTGGCATTTCCCCAGCTATAGCGGCGGTCCTGTAGCCCATCGTTGTTATCGTCCCGCAGCTGCATAAAGTCGGCTCTGCCTCCCCTTACTCCTCTGTCCCTCTCCCATCCTGTCGGCCCACCGCCCGTCCACTCCCCTCGTCAGTCTGTTTCGCTCAGCTCACCGCTCGACATCAACGTTTCTTCCTCTTCCTCTGTTCCTCCGTCCTTCCTTCTCTCACCAGCCTACCGACCCGATCGTGTCGCCCTCCTTCCTCCCCCCAATCGTATCGCCGGTTCGACCAATCCCCTTCCTTGTCGCCCCATGAGCTCTCTCGTCCGCCGCGCCGTTCACTTCTCTCTCCCACGAGCTCGCCAGCCTGACGTTTCCCCCACCATCGTGTTCGTTCTCTCTCTCCTACTACTACCACCACCACCACCACCACCAACGTCGCCTTATTCTACGTCGTTACCGCGCTATCCCACATACACACATAGGACATATACACGTACAACGAACGCGGGGCATATCGGTACCACGTTTCTACAGCGACGCTACGGTGGCGCCGCCAGCCAGGGACGCCTCGAAACGTTTTGCACCCTCCCGCCTTCCTCCCGCCTCACCGCAGTCCATGTACCGTCGACGACGCCTGATGCTGCCGTGCTGCGGTATATACTCGCCCGAGCACGCCGTCCTTGTCGTTCTATCGATTCCCCTCCCTTACCCTTCCCCGTATCGCTCGCACCCAACCTCTTCTCTCGTCCTACTCGTCATGTACCCCCTCTCACGCTTTTCTCTCTTCTCCGCGTCTCACTGGCAGCCAGCTTGCCTGTCTGCTTGCCTGGCCAGCCTGACTGCCTTGCCTGCCTTGCTCGTTTGCTTACTTGCTTGCATGCTAGTCTGTCCGCTAGGTTGCTAGCCCGCTTATTTGGCTCTGCCTGCCTGCCTGCCTGCCTGCCTCGGCCTGCCTCGGCCTGCCTCTGCCCGCTTCGTTCATCCTCTGCGTCGCTAACCTTGGTGGAGAATAACCCACCGTTCAATTCAAGGAATTATGATGGCCCCTTGCTTCTTTCTCTCTTTTCCTATTTACTAGCCGCCTCTCTTTCTCTTTTTAGTTCTTTGTCACACTAGTTTCTTCCTTCCCTTGCCTCGCCTCGTTCGTTCGCGCTGATATTTACGCGCCTACGAGCCCCGTGCAACAAGCGCCGGCATCGCGGCCAACCTCCGGGAGACGACGATACTCAATAATATCAAACGTGTTTCACGGTGTGTGCCGTTCGGCGTTCCCGCGACATGATTATTAGGCGATTCTTTACATTTAGCCGAGCCTATCGAGTTCGCTGCACAGGCGATCGTGTCGCGAGGCAAATGCAATTCTCGAAGTCGATGCTGCTGCTAGCATCCAAGAGAGCGTTCTTGTTGCCTTGCGGAAAGAGCGCCATCGTCCGGCGATGGGATGCCGGGGAGCGCGCGCGCGCGCAAGTGAACGGCCGCGATTCGAGGTTAGAACGTTGTAAGATTCGTTCCCAAAGCCCAATCTCACATTTTCCATTGGGCAATTTAGAAAATGCTTGCACAGGCACCCGGCTTGGGTTTGGCCTTGTTTAGTAACAATCGTCTCGGTTTCAACTTATCAACCACCGACGCTCTCCCGTACAATTAACTCGGAGCACGCCCGATTTATTATTGATGATGAACCGGGAGTAAGACAGCGTCAGGTACGTTCCCGAACTTTTAATTGGAAATGGACCGTAGTAAAACAATACCGCTGTTCGAAAATTTTCGAAATATAATACGCGCATTGCGGTATTGTTCGGTTTTTCCATTATGATTCGGCGGTATTAGTGGCCGTACGAGATGTCGATAAATCTTTGTTAACGAAGTTTTACTTTGTGTTACCAAATTACCCATAGTCCGTCGAGTGAAAATTAATATGATGTTTTCCATGTTTTCCGTTTACACGACCGAGACCTTGCGGATATTGACAAACTGTTTTTTAATATCGAATAATGCCATAATTCCATTTAATCCACGTGTCCTGCATTTTTGAGATAATCTTGTTTCATGTATAGTCTACAGTATTCCGTAATGTATTCTCGGAAAACGTTGAGTGCGAGATTATGCTGCAAAGCGACGAAATCACAGCCGCTTAAGTGAAACTTTGAGACCAATGAAATTTGGTCTGTATCAAACGGAACGTATTGGATCGCAACGCAAATTAAGTTGTGACGTTTATTTAATAAAAGTATTTCCTTTTTATCGAAGGGACGAATGACTACTTGTAAATCACTATAATTTTAACAAAGCTTAACAGAATCGTTCGAATTAAAGCGTGCAATTTCTTTGCAATCCGGTTTATTCGTATTAGACCCTAATAAATGCACTTCGATCAATGATCCCGAGCCCGCAAGTGGCAAAATAACGATGCCGTTTCGTTTCGCAGTTGCTAGTACACTTTAACCAGCTCGTTCTCGCGAGCTGGTAACGCAAGAAGCACTCGCGCGAGGATGGTCGTGTGCATTTCGAGGAATAGGCGCGGCAATTATCGCTTCGCGTTAATTTTTGGTGGTTTTATAGGTAGCTGCATTGGCGTAACCGGCCGATGATCGATCGGCTGGAAATCTCCGCAACGTTACCGGCGGAATTAACCCTTGAGATACTCTGTGTCTCGCGGGCCCTTCGCTCACTTGAAATTATTGGCGAGCGCGGTGAGTAATTGCACTTTCAATTGGTAAATTATTAAACCCCGTCGCATCGCGTTGTTGCGCCCGCGTTACCTGCTCTTCTGTTATTGAAATAGTATATCCACGCTGCAGATTTTTTTTTTCCCGTTCTCTTTACCCTCGGCTTTTTCCCCGTTGGTAATTCCGTATCGTCGAATTAAGGCGCACGGCTCGTGTAACCCGCTGAAAAGAAAAAATTCGAATTCATCTGCATAAATCGGGAACACGGAGAAATTTGTTGGCTATCGATTTGTTGCAGGAGAATTGTCTAACGTCGATTATTTGATAAATTCGCGAAAGCCCGTGGCCTGCCGCTCAGGATCAATAGGAACAACTCTCTCTCTCTCTCTCTCTTCGTAAAAATAATTTTTTTAGAATATTTCGATGCGATCCTCGCCAATTAAAATCGAGCGGGAGGTACTCCGCGGGCGATTTTTTGGGGGAAAAACGTCTCCGGGGAAAACCAGGAAGCAGAGCCCGTTACGTTTTACGAACGCGGTAAAGTTGGTTCGTAGACGTCTCGTGATTACATAAAACGCGGTTCGGTAGCGGCTGCGTTTTACAGCCCGCGGTCGTTACGTCGTTCGTCTGGCCGCGTCGAAACGGCCCGAGCAAGATACAACTTTTTTCGCGTGATCTTGACCTTTGAACAAAACGATCGGCCTGAACCCCCCTCCCCCCTCGCCCCTACCACGGCCTCCCTCCAACCCTCAAGACTCGCAGGGTAGAGGATGCAGGATGTCGTTCGCGCGACATCAGTGTCAGTCACTTGTTGAATGTCGGCCAGCGTGTACGGATGAGCATCCGGCGTGCGTCCTTGCAGTGTTTTTCGCTGCAACCGCGCGCATTCCTCCTCTCCTTTCGTCTGAGGTGCACGTCGCCCGTTAAACGATCATTCTACAAATAGACGATGTTCCCTGGAACGTAGGAACAGACCGCATGATCGTGACCGATCCTTCCATTATTTTTCGAGATTAATTCACCCTTTATACTTGAGCTTGTTAGTCCTTTACAAAGGACTAGCGATTGAGGACTTGATGCGTCATCTATGCATGTGTGACGTGTTGATATTCAGTTCTACTGAATGCACTTACAAGAAAAACGAGTGCAGTCAAATATGCAGATAATGTTGTACATTTAATTTTTGAAAAATATGAACATTCGTCTAGGGCATTCGGCGAAAGGAATGATTAGGGTTTTTACATAGAACGCAAAACAGTAAAAACATTGGAAGAATATAAGGGCATGTTCTGTTTGAATTATTACGAGCTCGAAGAACTAATAGTAGAGCTGCCACGCTTAAGCTTCCTAATTAAAAGTCGATAAATCAGGATGGAAGTTCAGGTTCCCCTTTGACTGAGCCTTAGATCGAATCTGCCGACATTTCGCCAAGAAGAAAATACTTTACTGGAAGAGACATATTAGCAATTAACCTCGCGACATGGAGCATGGAGCGCGCGCGCGGGGTCGCAAGATACGAGCTTTGAGTTAATTAAGTGAATATTAAATCGCGTCGTAGATTCGTCGAAATTCTCTTACATAAACTCGAACCACGTTTTCGACGTTACAGAAATTCTGTCGGCCACGGGGAAGCACTCTTGCGCGCAAACATCGTGTTAAGATTGAATTCGCGTGCGCGAGAGAAAGAGAGAGAGAGAGGGATCATTAACGTAATTATAAAATCAGTGGCGGATTCGATGTAATCTTTTCGCTGGCGGGACCCTCACGTTCACGAACGTCGATGGGAAACCGTGGAATCAGACGTTACAGTCATCGTTGAACGTCATCCAGGATTTTGATACCCTCGTATTTGTCGAACAGACGAAGAGGAGAGAATTCCTTCTTCGCCTTCCGGTGCGACGCCAGCTCGGAAATAGAACGCTAAATCCCAATTAAATTTGCAGTCAGCGAATTCAACTTGTCATCAATAGTGCATGCAAATTGGCCGGGAATGACTCGAACCGTTCGCGTTTAATTATCAACTTGTAATGATCATTTGTCATCCGTCCCAACGACGTTGCACGTTTCCTAGTTCTTTCACAATTTTTCCGAATCAAGTAACGCTCGTGCGCGCCAATCAAACTCACTTTTCAATAGTTCTAAGTAAGTATATTTTGCAAATCCTGTTTCAGTAGCGAATCAAGCGGATCATTTTCATACCTATCTTACAACGAATGATCCCGAACCCGGCAGCTCGAAAAATTAAAAACTTTGGAGTCATGTTCGCTGAACACGGAAAGCGAACCGAACAGACTGTGAGAAAGATAGATCAATAGTCGTGCAGGCAGATAGTACTAATCCGAAGTTACACTTCAAAACGTACCAACGCAGTACTTCAAGAAAATTAGAATCTGTTACAACTGAAGTCATAAATGAAAGATAAAATACGCGTAGCGAACCTCTATGAATAATAGAGGGTAAATCTTGACTTCTAATCATTGCAAATTCTATTTTCACGTCCACGCAATTCGTTCGGTTGCAGCTTCCGTGAATAATTTCATTAACGTCCAGAATTATAGAATCATTTTCTATTTATCAGTCCTCAGTATGAACAAAATTAATTACAAAATGTCCAATGCACACGTATTAGACGAATTCCGAAGTTCGTATTTTCCAAAAATTGCATCAAGTAATACGGGAAACGTTCACTGACATTATTGTACTCGAAGTTTTTATCACTCGTTTGGTAGAAACAGAATGGATGCAACAGTTTGAAAAAAACTCCGCTATCATATTAACTGCACTCGGTTGTAGAGGTCGATCTTCCTCCATTCTGTTCCTCTACTTGCCAGAAGTACGTGTGCAGGTAGGGCGGTAAGAGCTCGCAACACGACGTCAACTTTAATGTAGCCTCATGACCCTTTAAAAGGAGACCGCGTCTTTTCTCGACGTAAACTTTGATCTTCGGTTAAACAGTTGCCGACACAGTCCCGGCGGCGCGCGGCGTTCCCAAAATTCCACCATTCCATTAGATAAATAAAAAGAGAAACCATGGAACTTCATTATCATTTCAGCGAAGTGAAGAACTCGAAAATGAGAGAAGGGTCGGTCTTCCGAGGCAGAGATCCGGACTCCTCTTTTATTATTCCTCACTCTTGGGGTCAAAAAGCAAACCCTGGTAAAATCGATATTTCCACAAGTTAAAAAGTATTCTTCGATTTTTTCGAGCTCTCTCTCTCTCGCTCCTGGAAACTCATTTATCCTATTGACATATTTCACGATAATGAGGGGAACACTAATTACCGCGTGCAAACTCTTCTTCTGGCCCGTGGTTCTAATAGGTTTTATTACGAAAGTGTCCGAGGTTATTCGATCGATTGTGTTAACGTGAGAACTGATAGTAACATTTAACGAACAGTCTCTTCGATGGTACGCCGTTAATTTTTTCCAGAGGAGTCTCGCGATTTCGTGGTCGAACGAGTCCCGAGCTCGCCGAAAATTGTCTTCGATCTACCTGAAGCACAGGGGTCGAGTTTACTTCGGGAGGCAGTCTAGTTGGTGGTCGTAGCCTATATAAGTTCAGAGGCGAGTTCAAACAGGTATGAACCTTCGGTCCCGTGGCCCATGGCCCATTATCCCGAAGGGGCCTTGGAAATTCCTTTAGCCTGTGGAATTGGTGGAGTCGAAACTTTGTGTCCCCGTAGCCCCGGCTCGCCGTTGCCCCGACCCTAAGCTACGACCCAAAAGATATTTCACGTGTATACCGGAGTATATTTAAGTCTTCTTCGCCTCTTTCCCTCTTTTAGGTTCTCCGCCCTTGGGCTCGGAAGTGAAAAGAATCCTTCTGCACTCCCACATCACAGAAATTCGGTTCACCAAATTTACCGATAGTCTTACGGGTGGCCCGGTCTTCTTAGATCCTCGTGCTTGCCATAAGGTGGTCGCCTAAATTCCCGTTTCAACACTGATAGCAAATATTATCTTTAGACTGCGGACCTGTGTGAAAAATAAAAATTTTGCCGGTGATTTGGAAAACACAGAAGTCGAATACAAATTTCTCTTCTCCCTTACGAAATTGTACGTCCTTAAATTGTTTATCACCTCGACTATTTTCAAATTTGTCCGCTTACTTTATTCGAATAATAAGCTTTTTGGCTGACACAGTTTGGAAAGGTTTTCTAGAATTATTTTCGAATATGTATTATTAGATTAACATTAATTCTGCCCGATTATTTATTATTTTATTTACCTCTGATATTTTATTCAAGCAGCGGTCGCGTTGGTTCTTTATAGGTCAGATGAATCTATAATTAACACTTGGTTGAAGAATTGTACTAATCGATAACCGTGAAAAAAATTTAGATTGTGCACGTACAACATTTTTAGACATATCAGATATACAACTAAAATTATAATCTTTTTCAGTCAGGAGATTTATTTTAAAATTAAGCATATCAAGTTTCTCTGTCAGGATATTCGCCAGTCCGTTTTGTAAAATTAAATAATTTTTCTGGACGTTGAAAAAAATTCAGTTAATTAACTGCAATTAATTTTTAAACAGCATTGAAAATTTCGCTTATTCATTTCTACTAAATGAATTGTACCTAACATAGTTTTAAAAATGTTCAGATTTTTTGTGGTATTGGAATTTGTTGTATTATATTATACTGGCGTATTATATCAATTTGAATAGAACGAAGTGCGTGCAAATAAGGGATGGAAACGCTTGTTCCGGTGAAAACCATCCAATTACGTTATCGAAGACAATACGTTCGAACGCAGCGAGAAATCCTGATTGCTTATCACTGCGCAAACATTTGAACGTGAAACTTTAACTGGGACGTGTGGACTCCTAGGGAAAAAATCACGCGTGTCACCGTATTACGTAGTGACTACCTGTTCTTTACGTAATATGCTGTCGCAGTTACGTCCTCGGCCTCCGTAAGAAGCGTCGTACACGCGTCTCTGGAAGAACAGAGATACAACGTGCTCGAGCGTTTCGCCAATAAATATTTTCTCTCCGTTACTCGAAATTCACGCGTTCGTTTGTCAAACATTTCTCCAAAACAAATCGTTCAGCAGTCATTAAACTAGGGAAAAATTCGTCTTTGTCTTTTCTATTTAATAAAATTCGTCGACAACGAATTTAAAAAATTAAAAATACCTCTCGGACAAGCAATGAACTCGTCCTAAAATAATTGTAAAAAATTGAACATCTCTAGGACAGTCGATAAAATCGCTTCCAAAAAATTTGTTTTAATTGATCAGCTCTAGGGCAGTCCATAAAATTCCTTTAAAAAAAAATGTTTAATAATCGAGCACCCGAAAATGCTACAAAAGGTGCTGATAAAAATGTTTAATCCGTGAATGAACGATTAGCGAATTAGCAAGCGAGCTCGAAGGAAAAGGGAAAGTAGATTTGGCCGTAGCGTGAGTTTGTTTTGGGTTTGTTTTGTACTTGGTGTGATCTGCACGCATTAGGGTCAGTAGGGTGCGCACCACTTTCTGTCACCGTCTTGATTCATTACGCAGGAATCCCCGATTCGTGACTCCGGGTCGTTACCACGAAAACTTGTCCGGCAATTTTGATGAATTATTAGTTTTTTTCATTAATGCTCATTCCGACTCACGCCATGAATACGGAATGCGCCCGGGCACACGCGTGTGTCCGGATAATTGATTAAACGTGTTTTCGTTCGAAAGAAACTTCACTACCCGGGTTTTATCATAAGGATACCTATCGTCGGATATCCGCCAAATTAATGGCACAAACTTTACGTACGTTGTAAACAAACAAGCGTAACAAAGATTTTCCGAATAATGAAATAAATCTCATATGAGATTTTCTATAATAAAAAAAAAGTCGAAAAAATCGATAGCTCTTCTGTTGTAAGGACCATTAGCGTTATAATAATAATGGAACGCAGAACGCGGACTTTAGGCGTTTATGGTGTAAATATAAATTTCACAAATAGCTGAACGATATCTCTATTCGCTTTTTTAGCTGAAACTTTTCATAAAAAGAATAGCAATCGTCATGTTCTCGCACATTTTATTTTACAAGAGATAAGTAGCGAATAAAAGGAGAGCGGACGTAAACACGAGCAATCGTAATTAGCAGTGAATTATGCGCTGTTCAGTAAGAAAAATCTACAGTTTCAAACCGTAATACTAAAACAAATTGCTTGTTTAAATTCCTGTTTTCCGTGTTGAAAACTTTCTCACAAATTTTTTGTTATAATTCGGAAAATGTCGATTTTCCACGTTCGGTAAATATTTTCGGAACTGATTACTCGGATTTGTTCGTTCAGTTTTGTTTAACAATGCTGTTCTTCGACTTTCGAACATTTTACACGATTTGCGAATTTATATGTTACGCGCTGTTTTTTTTTCCCCGCGTGCAAACACAGTCGCGTTTAACGGGATTATTTGCGCCAGGGTCAAGGGTAGATCACAGAATTTCGAATTCCGCGGGCCGCCACAATCGAATTTCGATGATCCCGATTTGCCGATCGATTTTACGAGCGGATCTGTTATCGTAAATTCGCATTAATCCGCCGGGGTAATATTCGGATCAAATATTTCCGTGTGCGCGCGCGGGGTCCGATGTCGGAACGCATAAATCTGAAATTTACTTTTAATCTGGAGGGGAAAAAAAATTGCGGTTCTCCGTCATACTTAACCGCGGCGATTTTTTACGAATACATTCCCCTTGGCTCTGGGCATTTTCTTTTCTAACTTCCCCTCTCGAAGCGCCTGATAATTATAGTCAAAAAGTCAACTTAATTAGTGACAGAGCCGGTGTATCGGTACACGATGGTAAAAGAATCCTTTAAATTAGAATCCAAGAGATCCTTTAAATTTCTAATCGATACCATTACCGGTCCGTTCTCCTGCGCTTTAAATTTTTTACATTGCGCGGGTCAATATTTGCGATACGACCGGGAATGTAGTGATTTTATGCTGCCGCGAGATTCGAAACGGGAGGGCAAGTGTTATTGTTCTTTCGGACGCGAGAACCATTTTTGAAACGATCACTTCTGCACTACATTAACGAAAAATATTCATAAAATAACAATAAAGCTTCTGTTTCATTTTTACTAGTATAATGAGGAACAGTAAGAATTATTTAAGTAAGAAATACTTTCAAGAGAATCACTTTTTCTGCTAACATAAAAATCAATAATAAACTAACACTAGTAAAATGATAATTCTGCTTCATTTTTAATGTTGTGAATAAATACGAAAACGGATGACTTACTGTATGTTTTATCCCTGTATCATTTTTAACAGAAGAACAATCGTAATTTTTGTAGCGGGCCTACGATTTTCGCAACACGAGTCGGGTTTCAATGGGGATGGGGCGGCGTCATGGGGTAGTTTTGCCACGAAAAGTTTTTGGATCGCGTCCCCCGCGTCGGTAAAGCAGCATCGGAGCCTGCTAGGAAATTACAAGAGCCTGAGAGAGAGAGAGAGAGAGGAGAGAGGAGAGACTCTTCTCTTTCAGGAAGGTCGGCTCTAGGGTGGCTGGGATCCCGAAGGGGAGCTTTTTTTGTCGCGTCTCCGTATTCTCGCGCGGCGCCGAGGGGGCGCTTTTTAAGGACGCCCGGCGTCGCAGGATAGGCGGCGTCTCCGCTTTTAATCTGTGTTACTAATTTTTCTCTTCCATGAACTTTCGACCGGCCGGTTCGCGCTGTCGTCGGTTGAAAATTTCAAATTACGCGAATTCGAACCCGATGGCCGTGTTAATGTTGTTACCGAAAATGTTCTTTCGCAAAATCACGAATGCGAAGGAATCGTTTGGACGCTGATAACGTTGTAATTTCTCTAAGCAATTGTGCGCGAACTTTAAAATAAAACTCACTGAACAATATATTCCACAGAATGCCGCTGATGGACAACAATTTGGCAAGAGAAAAAAAAGGGAAACCTCGAGGGGAAACGCGTTTAGCCGACGATCTCTCACGAGCCTCGTCGAGTTAGGTGTACAGATTGTAACGTAAGAATGTGCGCAGCGAACGATACCAGAAGGATAAAGTTTCTTATTATCCAAGAAGCGTAGCGGAGCTCGCAATGAAGGTTGAAGAAGGAAGAAGGGGACCTTCTAGCTCCAGTAAATTCCCGAAGCCGGCATATTCGCGGGGAACTGGACTAATTTTGTCTGGTGAGGCACAATGACGTCGTATTAGAACGAACCCGTTTTCTCGAAATTGCGTTCTATCACGTACGAGCGCGTAATCTATGCATCGGTGCATCTTCGCCGAGCTATACCATAATACTGTGGCAACCTCGTCAGGAAAAGGACAGCCAACTACTGCGGTTGTCCTAGCAGCATTGTTACCGTTCTCGTTATACATCGGCCCTCGTCGTTTTCGGTATCGTCGGCTCTCTTTGCCACTGTCTTTCCGGAATCCGTGGCACTCGTTTTGTATCGTCGCCGCGCCGGGACGAAAGGAAACGAATTCGTCTACTATAGTTGGCAATTTTCCATTCGCTCGGTTACTGAGATATTATTAGGCTGATCTTACGTCGGTGACGCGGCGTTTTGCCTACCAGAGATTGCTTCGGTTTTTGAAAGTCTAGAATTCGTGATCGAGGATCTTTTAATGCGTTTTTGTTGGAGGCGAATTAATGGTCCGCTTTTAAAAATCGATGACTGGCAATCGAGGGGTTTTTAATAAATTCATCGATGGCGACAGCAGTTTTATTCGTATAATAATTTCACTCGTATCTCGAATAACGCAGTCTATTAATTTCTTATTGTATGCAGGAGAAAATTATTAAACAGCTTTTAGACATGGTTAGGTCATTAAAAAATCTATTAATAAGTCAATCCGGTTGGTAATGTGTTCATAAAATTTTCAACGCCAGTAGTAATTTCAATCGTGAACCAACAAATTCATTTAATTATTCAAAAGCAATCGTTTAAAAGAAGACTTTCAACCTTCGACCATTAAAGTCATTGAATTATTAAATAAATCGCCTTACGAAAAATAAATTGAAGATTAAAATAAAATGGATCGTAAGCAGGTACCCAGTAATTGGTTCAATTTTTGGATGCAAGAGTATCTCGTGCAGCGACGTCTTCATGGACTGATCTAATGTGGCCACCAGCACACTTACTATGCGGCTAGACAGCGAAGAGCGTTCTGGTATGCCTATGGTCACCAATGGGTTAACTGCCACTTATGTTCAACGCAAGAATCTTTGAGTCCTCTGTCTTCTATCACTATCGTTGTCCTCTATTAGTTAGGGACTCCATTTGCGGACGGTCCGGCTTGATCTAGACCTATTCTGGAAATTGCGAGAAATGTTAATTAGAGAACGCTGAAAGAAAGAAATAACCTGCAAACTTTTAATACAGCTCAGCTAGCACTTGCTTCTCATCTTCCTCTTTCATTTGTTTATCGCTGAAGACGTTTTAGATTTTTTTCTTTCAACTGTTCACTACCAGCTTGAAAATGCTTAATTTCTTCATTTTTGCATCACCGGGCTGAGAATATATACGGTTTCATAGTGTCGCGTATAAAATTCGGTATAAAATTCAGATGTCTGTCGACACCGGTGGTTTCCATTGTACGTTTTCATGATTGCAATGAGACCCAGCTGAAACGAGAAGTAAAATCACGTCAGTCAATTTGCAGAAAACTTCGCAGTTCTCATCGCCGTCCTTCTTCGTCCCGGTTAACAAGACAGAGGCAAGCTGTCAGCCAATGAATCGATCGCGATATCTTATTCATTGCTCTCTACAAGCGCGTTACGCGAACCTTGGGGGGCCCTCATATGGAGGCAGCACACTTTATAGGTCAGTGTTATGTACCAGGGTGCTCGAGGGTGCTCCCTAGCCTATAGTAGATCGCCCTATTTTATCAAGCAAAACATTCCGGGAAAGTATGTTCGATTTAAATTCCATTACCACCTTCGACTCGCGGACCATCGGCTATAACAATCGTCATTTTGCTCGAAAAATACATGAAACAATACTTGTACATCGACAGCGTACATGTATTTTATGCAATAACGATACTCCTCGAATCATTCAATTTCATTACCGTTTCAAATCGCGATTAAAAATCAAAGTAGCATTGTCAGACAGTCCCGATCTTGACACAGCACAAATTCCTCAACATCCTCGTCCTCCGAAACCTCGAAAAAAACGTAATCGCACGACCTCGGCGAACAAGTTCGTGGCGCGGAAGCATTTTGTCGCGTCTTCGGCCCGGTCAACGACTGAAACACACGAAAATCGATACAAATGCGATCGTTGGTCCGTCTGTGTTTGTGCCACACGCCGGTATCACCCTTCCGGCCCGTAACCTTTGACGCGAGCCTGCGTAGGCGAGGGGTGGATCCGGAGAGTTGCATAATTAATTTTTCTATAAATCTCTCGCCGAGGAATATCGCGAAATTTCTTCGCCGAGTAATATCAGCGGGGGTTAGCGAGGAGTAGGAGCAAAAGGGAGAGAGAAAGAGAGCGAGAGAGAGAGAGAGAGACAGAGAGAGGGTGTGTGTGCGCGCAAGAGAGGACACGGGGAGAGAAAATTTCCCCTTCGTGTGCCGAAGCCGGCCCCGGTGGGGCGAGTCAAAGAGAACGAGGGAGAGAAAAATCAGAAGAGAGGATCTAGGGGAACTGGAGAGACCGAGACAGGGGTAGAAAAGGAAAAGATCGAGCCCAGAACACCGTGAGCAAAGAGGAGGGTAGGGGTAGACTGAGGGGTAGACAGGAGTCGGATCGGGGATGCTTCTTCCTCTTTCGCTTATTCGCTTCTTCCTCTTTCGCGTCCTCGGGCACTGCAGGAGAGCGATTCTACGGAAGAAAATAATATTCTTAATAGAATACGAAAAAGCGGCGCCGTTCCCGAAGCTACTCGACGACCCGCCGCGTTTTAGAATAATGATTGTATTGGGCGCGAAGGGATTCCTACGGTTCCGCCCCATCACTACGGGAATTTCGCTCGGGAAAGTTTTTATTCTCATCGATAACACCGGATTAGAGCAATGAAATTAACGGTCTTTTCGTTTCGCCATTATCGCTCGGCTGGCGAACCTCATATTGAAATTCTGGGGTGGCTTTATTGACTTGTATCTGGAAATTGATTTTTTGATCTTATCGTTCGAAGTAGGTGATTTTTTTTTTTTAATGGAAAGTATTGATTTTAGGGATGCTTTTTCCGCGTGGCGATGTTTTTATTTGCTTGTATCTAAAAATTGATTTTTTTTTATTTCATCGTGAGAAATAGATCATTTTTTAAATGGAAAGTATTGATCTCTGGAATGGGGTTGCGTAGCGGTGTTCATAGAATTTTATTTTATGTTAGTGATTTCATTGAGTTGTATATGCAATGTTCCAATACTATCGTTAGGAATCGGTTAGTTCTTTTCAGTGGAGAATATTGATTTTGGGGTGGTGTGTTATGCGCTGATGTTATTAGAGTATTGTTTTATCTATCGGCATTTTAAAGGTTAGCGAAGCTCCGGGAAATATTTCGCAATATTTTGCCAAAGAACCCTTCTGACCAACCCCCACGACTTTGTCTCCCTCGACAACCCTTGCCCTTATCAACCTACATACTGGAACAGCCCTTTTTCCTGTAAAAGTTTTAGGGGTGTATCATTTCAGTAGACGTGTACACGGATTTTTCGAATATTCTCTGTGTCCGGCCACTTTTAATTAGTTACGTGGAGAGAGGACTACGTTAACTGGTCCTTCCCAAGTGATTTTACGAGGATAAAATTAATCTCAAAAGCGCCACAGATATATTATTATCAACAGATCTTTAGTCGGTTTCAATAACCGACTAAGAAAATTTTTCTAACGATCACAGACCATTTAAGAAAGGATCGAGTGGCTGCGTTGAACCGCACGCGACTCGACGCGTTAATTACGTCGCGGGAATAACAGGGAGGGGGGGGGGGGGGGACAACAAATCAGCCAGTTAACAGGTGAAATGAGTTACATCTTGCACGAGCGGGGGCGTTGAATGCCCGGCAGTTTTATTTTCACGCTGGTCGGACCGGGACCATCTAATTGACCCGGTGACTCATTAACCCTAGCGTGCAGGACCCGTTCTCGATGTCACCCCGATTTTCGCACTCGTCGTCTCGATCCTTTATCTCTCTCTCTCTCCCTCCCTCCTTTTGGCCACCCCCTTGTCACGTTGTCGCGCGCTCAGAGCCTTCGTTCATCCGTGTTTACAATCTCTTTTGCACGAGAGAGGTGAGAGGAGCGGAGAGGTGAGGAGAGCACGCGCCACACCGGCCCGAGGGTGGCTCTTTTATTTTTAATTGCAGCGTTCATTATCCGATGCAAATTAAGATAATTAGGGGTACGAAGAATGCTTTTATTTTTTGCGCTCTCCCCTCGCCCGTTGTTTCGCAAGCGCGCGCGATTTTCCTCCTCGGAGCCACGCGCGCATTGCGATCGCGATTCCACCCGCGCAACATCGCTGGTTCACCCCCTTTGTCCACGCTTTGGTTTTTGTGTCTTGTTCTTTGACGGCCCGTACAACGGCACTGTTTTAATTCCGCGTTTCCCCGCACACGCCACGGTTTTTCCGCCCGCGACCACGCTTTTTACCATTTCGCCGATCCCTCGCGCGCTCGCGGCCGCTCTTAGCGACGATCTCGTTTGCCGGTTTCTTTTTATCTATCTCCCCGCTTTAAATCGCACCTACTAATCTTGACGGTGAATGTCGACCGTTCGATCTGCGTTCAATCATTTCACGAAGTTCAAGCTCAATTTTCGCCCTGAAAGATTCAATGCTCGACACCGGCTTAAACGATTTCTTTCCGTTAAAATTTTAATTCCTGAAACTCCTTTTTTTCACGACGGCCGAAGCGAAGAGTGGACATCGATAATCGGACGATCGCGAATTTTCTTGTCACCGAACTTCTTGGGAACCTCGATTCATCTACGATTGCTCCTCCCCCTTCTCGCTTTGACATCTTTTTTTTCGAACGTGGCCAACTTCGTTCCTCTTGAACGTCCATCGGGTGGCGCGGGTCTACTTTTCCTAGCCAAATCCGCGGGAAAGTTTGAGGCACAAAGTTGCCCGGTGAACACCGCAGACTTTTTTCTTCGGCGGTTTCGCGTTATTTTGGCGATGCGACGCAATGGGTCCCTTTTGTCCGTGCTGTCGGCATCAAGCGTCGCGCCATGCCACGCGGTACGCGAAACCGGGTAATCTTCTCGCATAAAAGAGCATTGTTTTGCAACAATGGCGATACTCGGAATCACTTTGAGGCACCGCTGTCTTCGCACACGGCCGGCCGATGAATGCAGGTTTTTAACTACCGTTACGCAATTCGTGGGTGTCACGGAAAAGAAAGTTCCGACTACAATTACTTGCATAATTGTTTGTTGACACACGGCCAGCCTCTTGGAGATAAAACAGCTACGTAATTGCGTTATTTCACCTTGTATCAAGATGTACACTCGATTCGACGGTTCGTTTAATTTCTGTTATGACGAACAGCTGGACGGTCGCAATATTTTATCTAGCAGAAGGACGCGTACTTAAGTCGGCGCGCATCGTTCATAAACAAATTATTCGACGGAGGTTCATTTAATCACTGCGATGGTGCAAGCTCGATATATTAAACAATGCTATAAAAGATGCGAATTTTCTTTCATATTTTTGTGAAACACAAAAGCATAATCACGGCCATTAGTCTCCTACAAAATGTGGGCAGACATACGTCAATGGTTGCGATTATGCTTCGCACTACTTAAAGCACTATTTTTAATTTTTTTTATTATTACTCTTTTTACAAATTGAATGTAAAAAGTGCGACAACGTACGAAAAGCCAGTCCCGAGTTATTTGTATGTATAACTTTTTAAATATGAAAGCGTGCGCGCGTGCGCACGAAATTTATGAAGCCATGTATTATCGGAAGTTTAATAAACGCGGCCGTTAATATTAAATTAAAATCAATATCCGAAAACGCGGCGGTTTGGCTGGCTCTCGTCTGCGCCGGAAAACCCGTGGATTCGGTTTGAAAGTTGTACATACATGCATGTACATGTGTTGTATGTGGCGTATAGAGATTCAAGGTCGGGAACGCATATCGCTCGAGTTCTCTTTTCCCACGGTGTGTTTCTCCCCTCGCGCGAGCACACTCTTCCGAGCGTGTATGTATGCATTCGAAGGTGGTAGGGCGCCTTGACTTCCGGCCGATTTTCAAACCATGTTACCGAATGCCGCGCCGCGCCGCGCCGTCGAATATGATTTAAATAAGTAAATCGGTGCATCTCCGACCGGAATCTGCCGTCTTCAAGCCGGTAAACATGTGTCCCGAATCAGAGTGAAATCGATCGAACAGGTGGCGAAACACGCGATCGAACACTGCACAGGAGCTTAAAAGGTAACAATTAATATTTTATCCAGCGAATTCGTTTCGTAAAATATATTTGCTAAAAAAAATAACAAAAAAAATTATTTTAATAAGTATCATACACGGTATGATATAAATAAATAATTGGCGAACAAGTAAAATGGCGACAGTACCAATTCGAACAAAATGATTTTTCAAAAACTAAACGAAATTTTTATTATATGAATGTCTCAGGACAAAAAAAATTATTTTAGTAAGTACCGTACCATTGTCATAAAAAAGCCGATGCAGCATCGACGATGCACGCGGCAAAATGGCGTATCAATTAACCTTTCTTGCGGAAGAAACCGTGTACCCACTTCATACTTCCAATTTCCTAGTAGCGGCCTTTGCAGCGCAGCGGTTCGCTTCCTTAAGAGAAAGATAGAGAGCAAGGGAAAGAGAGTCGCGTCCGGGTTGGACTGTCCAGGTCGGATTAAAAATGCAAATAGCACATTATCTCGTCTATACATCGGCCGGTGGTAATGCCACGGTGACGTTGGCTGGTGGCTCGTCGCGTATCAAGGAAACGGCCTCGGTCACGCCCATGGAAAATAAAAACAGACGATTGATAATTACGACGCCGGCCTCTCTAACAGTAAAACGGTCCCACCCTAGAGAATGGTTCGCCGGCCGACCGTACGGAAACGCGGACCGTTAACGTGTCCGATAACGATTTTCACGATCGCCGCGGCGGAATCGAGTCGCTTCGGGGATGGCTCGCGACCCGTCCTGCTTCGTCCGATCGTTCCGGGAGGGATTTTACGAGGAACACAGGCCGATCTCCGCGGGCACGACTCGACCAGACGAGTCGTTTCTGTACACGTACCTACACGATGCTCGTTTCTGCAAAGAAGCTCGATGGCCGGCGTGTGGGCGTCACGCATCGGCACCCAACAGGAAGCCATGCCTATTCGCGGCGGCAGAGTTCGAGTTGCACAGTTTTCCCTCCGAGACTCTTCCTTGCCTCTACCATCGGACTTCGCCTGCTAGCCAAGCCTTCGCTCTACATTTCAGAGTTCAACCAGCCGTGCGGCGACTTGGTACCGATCTTTGCGCTTGCGATGCCGATTCTCAGCTGGGGAACGCTTAGAATGCGACCGCGACGTCGCTTTTATCCTACGGTGGCGAACATGGTTGGATTTATCGAAATTCTTATGGACCAATTTTTCTTCTTATGGTCAAACGACCGATTTCAGGTTTCTTATTTGATAATCGTTGAATTTCTGATTAAACTATGGAACGACTTTCAGATCCATTCCAAATTGTTACGTAGCAATATTTTTCTACATATTTTCCCATTTACTACTTCGTAGGGCTTCCCAGCCACGCGAATCTTCGAAGGTGCGCAGACACGTTCTCGCGACTATTCGTCTCCGTAGCATGGCCGGTTGATCTCCTCGAGAACGCATATCTTCCTTTTTATTCTGTCGCGTCTTGACCGAAGAAGAACCGGTCGCCGGTGTAACAGGACGCTGGATCGTCAACTCGGCGCAAGGAGAAGAGCCTCGATCCTTCGAGCGTAGGAACCGTCGAAACGTTGCACGGTGTACGCCGTTGCGCCGCGATCCGCCGACCGGTAACCATGGGTTTGTCGACGCGCGAAAACTGCGTTCTGGGACCGCGTTTCTAAATCGCGCGAAAACACGGTGTGCGCGCCTCGTGGCTCCGTGTATCCTCGGACCACCGTGCTCGTGCATCGCTTCGAGGCTAACGGTGCATTCCTCTTCTTTTCCCTCTTCTGTTCCCCGGCTTTCCTCCGGTCGTCCTATTCCCCTTTCCCTCACCCTCGCGCTCTTTCACGAACCCTACCCCTACTCGGACCTCGCCGGAGACGTTTGTCTTGTTTATTTTCTCCGCCCGGTTCTATCTCCTTTGCATTTTTGTCCTCGCACTACCAAGCGAGAGCGGCAGCGCGCGTGCACGCCGGCTCTCTAGGAATCGGCCTATTTCAGAATGCTGCAGGACGAGTTGGTTCATTTTTAGATATTACACATGGAACGAGACCGCGTGGTAGCCGCGCCTTCGCCGTGTCGAGGCAATAACGACCGACAGAGTCCGTTTCGACGGCGACCTTCGACGGTGGACCGCCATCTTGAAGGATCGGATCTCGTTTCACGGCTGCGTCGATTTGTTTGACGACAAAACGCGTTGCACCATGTTGATGGTACTAGAAAAAAAGATTTCAAGCAGCTTTGTCGATTTGTCTTAAGACGCGTTCGAGTATAAAGCGACGAGTGCATTTTTTAGGCGCTGTGTGTTCGGTGTTACAAGATTATTCGAAAAAGTTCAGATGTACGGATCAACGTGGACAAATGTTTTGCATAAGTCCTGTATCCTTATTCCAGTTTGAAGATTCAAGCTTCACAGCTTACAAGAGAACTTCGATAACCCGAAACTTCCGATTTTCATGGAAGTTCTCGACACAAGTGACCTCGATACAAGTATCTGGCAATATTTTCTCTTTTTTCAGAAGAGGAAATCTTGCCCTCTCCTTGAAAATGTTAATTCGTGTTTTCTCATTTTCTTGCGAATGAAGATATTCTTATTAGGAAGATGTGCGTATTCAATAATCTGCTAAAGATCTTCTTTTCTGTGGGAATCAAACGTTTCTTCATACCAGATGAGAAAATAAAAAAATGTCTCGTCATGCACAGTACTAAATTTTTAAGCTGAATTTTCAGCACGAAAAGCCAGGTATCCTATGATCAGAAATTTGCGTCTCGGTCTGTTAAAGAATTAACAAAAAACTCCACGGGTTGCATGAAACTTGCAAATTTTTGAGGCCAGTCGGTATAAAAAGTATCCTGTTGCCGGCGGGCAGAGATTCGTCTGAATCGGTTACGGAAATCGGTAAAAAGCCCCGTCGATTGCGGCACAACATCAAACCTGATTATCACGCGAGTAAATTATGATGATGCACCGGCGCGGCGCGGCGCGGCGGCACGGCGGTTCGCAGTAGAATACCGCTTTCCTCCCGGTGCAGGACGCATCCTCGCAGCAGTGCAGCGCAGTGCACCGGCGGCGGATCAAACTTTGTCCCGTTTTATTCCGGGTACAAGAGGATTAAGTGTTCCTCTTGATCCTGTTTGAAGCCCGGTCGTCAACCACGTCCCATTTCCTCCGGAAGGATTAGGCTCGAAAAATCGAGGACTCGATCAGCCATCGCAGGAGGTTCGATTACGAAACAAACGCGGACTCTGCAGCCAGCAGTGTTCTACCCGATTCCGCGATTTTCTAATCTTCGATTTTCCTTGCCTCTCCGTGAAAGCAATCGGTGTATTTGATGACTCTCGTGACGCGGGAGAGGGCGAATTTATACGGGATCGTATTATACGGACAACTGCGGATTCAATTCGGCACTGATCATCCCCCGTCGGAGATGCAGCTGCGAAAGAATTCGCTTTTTAGGCGATTTTTCTCGTCCGGCGCTACGACGCGACGTCTCCCGACAAAGTGACCCTCGACGCGCGAAATACAATTTGCCGTAATTAGACTGCGGATTTTCATGGGGGAATAAAAATTGTCCGCGAATAATTTATAAAGGACGGTATTAAATCACCTACAACGTGGTGAAAAAACGAACTGACAAAAATAAAATCAAGTACTATTATATAATCGTTTTTAATTCCTCTTTTACGCGACTGAAAATAAAATACGCGGACAGAGTGCACGCTTGGAATAATTGTTTAAACGACTCTATATACGATTTTTTCTTTTTTATACAATATCGAACATACATCATATTCTTTTATAATAACAGGCTGCTAATAATACTTGCACGGAGGGGCGTATAATTTTTCACATTCCCTCATTTACATCGCAGCGGCACGCAACAGTTGATTACACTGTTCAGCGCCGACGCGTTACCAGTACAATTTGTCCAGCGCCAAAATAATTAATCTATCGGCTGCCGGTTACCACCACCCTCGAAAAACAAATAAAAATTGATCAATTCGAACGGAACGAACTACATATAGCGTGAGCCCAGAACCCGCGCCAAGTGCCAAACAAAAAACCTCTCTCGAAGCCTATTTCTCCGGCTCGCTATATAATAAAATGTCCATAAAATTGGAATCACCGTTCGGTCAACAAGCGGAAGTTCCTCGTCATTGTTCAGTAAACAGCTCCCTACCCCACGGCTCGTTATCGTACATAATCACCGTTGTTGACGCGGTCTGCGACTGGCCATCCCTCAAAGCTGCATCTGTTCACTCCCTCCCTCCCTCTCTGTCTCTCTGTCTCTCTCTTTCTCTTTGTGCGGGCGAGGATTTTCGCGCGTCGGGTAGCAAAATACGAGTCCTTGAACTTCTGGTCCGCAGTCAAGAACTCGCTACCGGGAAGTTAATTATGCGAATTTACGCGGGGCCGTGAAGTTTCTCGGTCGAACAGTCGGACAAGAGAAATCAAGAAAAGCGGCGCGGCGGAGGGATGAAAAGCGAGGCGGGAGGGTCGGTGCTCGGCGGAAAAGGGATGGGGAAAAGGGAAAAGGGGGCGTTTAAGAAGTGGATCGTGTAGCCCGGCACGAGCTAGGTAAACGGATCGACGATCGTTGAAAAAGTTTTTCCGAGTTTGGTGGCTCGTGGCCTCGCACGATCGCTGTGTCTGTAATTTCCTTGCGGCAGGAAGTGCAGTCAACAGGTGATTCCTAAGGAGGCGACAGGTATTTAAAGTGGCAACGGGGTCATCTCTGTTTGTGACGTCGGCAAAGCGACGCGACGCGACCCGAACGCGATCCGAAGAAAGGGATTTTTATCTCCGTTCCTCCCTTTGTTTTTCCACGGTTTTTTTCACCCGTCTTTCGACGTATTGATTCGTCGCGACGTTAATGGCCGATCGTTCTTGTCGTAATAAATGTGTCGCGGGCGATTGTCGAACTGGTTGCACTTAGGGTTGCTCTAGCCGTTACCTTGGAAGCGATTTTACAGTAGCGAAGCAGTGGCGGCCGTCGATTACGTGAATTAATTATGCGAAGTGCTATGCAGCATGATAAATCGAAAATAGTGTTCAGAAAAATTTTTTTTTATTAGAAAATCTTCTATTATTAGAATATAATGCGATTAAGGAGGATATGATGAGGAAAGGTGGAGGCGTTAAAAATGGATTGTAGCCCTTAGGGGATTCAATAAAGAGTTATATTAGAACGTAATGTATATTACAGACTATATTGAATAACGTGAACGTTATGTTCTGAAATTCGTCTAGTAGATTATAATGTAGTTTATTTATTACACTACGACGCGTTAATCAATTTACCTTCTTCCCTCAGTTTTTATTCTGCTGTCTCATCGTGCAGGGTTACAATTCTTGTAGCGGAATTATAATTGCAATGTGTAATTAAACTATTTTTTTCTTGTTGTTGTTGGTCTCAGCGTTCGCATGCACTCTTTATACAGCGATAAATGAAAAATATTTTTCTTCCCGCGATATCTTGTGTATCTAACGTGTATTGTAAAAACTGATTGTACTTGATGTTAACGTATCTGCATCCTACCAAATTGCGTTATTGTTACGAATCTTTGCTGTTTTTTGCGAACAGCAAAGTGCCCGAACTGCAAAGTATCTGTGTTGCATGGAAAAAGGTTTTAGTGCTATGTTTGGGAATAACATTTTATCAGGTGTTTCGTTTCAATGTTTCCAGGTGTGCATTTACTGTACACGTTTAGTTATGATATTGAACTGCAAGCAAATACTGAGATGTAGATGATCTGGAATAATTTGATTAAAAACTTGTCAGCACAAAAATGTTGATCTTAAATATTTTACTGTTGAACTATCATTATTGTTACATCTTCCTTCTATTCCTTTCGATTGTCTTTTAATTATTCCATAAAAATTGCTTTTTTACCTAGCCGAAATGGTACAAGAAAAAAAACGTCTTCGAAGATGTACAATGCAAATTTGGCAACACAGTTTGTTCTGGATGTGCAAAGTAATCTTGAGCAAAATAATAAAAATGGCACGTCGAGTATTCGCTTGTAATAGACAGTGAAAATGCGTCGTGATTGAACAGAAACAGACTAATTATAATTATACACTATACAATGGAGGTAATCAGAATAGAAAGCAGCGAAAGAACGACGAAGATCAAGAAGCGACGAGCTGCAATTCTGAAATCCGCACACGAGTGCAACCCTGATCCACGCACACAAGTGCACTTAATCGTTGTCTTATGGATAACAAACCTAAAAGGAAGTTCTATCAAACTCGGTGGGACTTCTTGATTAACGATTGAAAGCTCTACCGAAGAAACGCTGTTAATCGTCGTTTCAGAAACCATCGCAAATTGAGAAATAAATTCACGAGCACAGTGTCAAGAATTTATTGACACCTAGTCGACTAATTTTATTCATTCGCGACTGGACTGGAGATGTTATATAAGATCAAGAACTTCAATCAGTAGGAAAAGTTAAAAGAATTAATTTCCTAAAATCATTGAAGCCTGGTAATCAGTAAACTACGGATCTTGATGCATTTATGGCGTCTGTAAATGTTGAAAAAATGTTGGAATCTAAAATTCGAGAAAATTTTTTATCTCAGATCCACGAAGGCTACTACCCCTGAAAACAAGATTTTATTTGATTCCGCTTATTGATTCCGATTTATTTGATTTTATTTGATTCCGCTTCCTGAAAATTTGCCTAGAAAAATCGGAAAAATTGCATGAACAATTGAATAATTTCCGGTAGATAACAGAAGCTCGAAAGGATCGAACAAGAAAAATGTTATACACGGTTGCCAGGGCGGAGCGGTTCAGCGAAAGGTGAATGAATTTCTCGTGTTACCAGGGTTCGTTGTCGGAGCCGGCTGGCAGCTCACAATGTGGATCATTTTCGTTCCGGATCTGTTTTCGTGCGTCACGAAGAGGTTCGGTCCTCGTCAGATTCGAACTGGCGCTGCTCGGTCCGTGGCCAATCGCTCGCTAGTGCTACTCGGTATCGGCCAATGGGAGCGGCTCTGCGCCGGAAGTGCGCGTCTCCTCGCCATTGCTGCACAGGCGGGGCATCCCTCGAAAACGTGGGATCGATTCCCGCGCAAAAACCCGACCAATCGCAGCCCCGTCGCTCTCGAAACTACGGACTAACAATCGGGACTCTACTTTCGCTCCCGTTCCTGACCGTTTGGTTGGCTGGGGCCGAAACGTCGACGTGGATTCGGCGCCGCGACGCACCGAAAACGCGCGTCGCTTCGCGTCGCCGGCATTAACATTAATTAGGAGAAGCATCGATGCACTCTCGTCTCTTCGGAAACCGCAAATGTTACCTTCGCATCCGAGGCTCCTTTTCAAAGCTTCTTGCCGTCCGACGCTTTGCTGTTGCTACGCTGGTATCCCGCTCTCGCTCGGTCATTTGATCGTTATCCGCGATTCATTTTCCCTTTGCGCGCCGAAACGCTCCGCAGATTCGTTACGTCGATTTAACGGTCATTATGCCGACGACGAAGTCGACAACGGCAACGAGAAGCACTCCGGGGTTCGGAGTATTTAGACGAGTATTTGGGGCGGCGCTGATAGAAACTGGTGCCTGACAGTTAGTCCCTCTTATTGGCAGATGTCTCGGGTGTTTCGAGCAGTCCCTGATCCGCGAAACGCGATACTTCGTTATAGTTAGCGGCAAACAATATGGTATGTGCATACTAAATTAATTGCTGGTATTATTAACCGGCGTGGAATTATTAAGCTGCGTTGTGGCAATTATCTTGATCTTTGTAGGTTCACGTTTTCATTCGTCGACATTAAAGAGTTTTATTACAGTCTCATTAGACTATTATATTTCCTCCTTATCGCGAAACACGGTAAAAGCATTTTGTAAAATAAAAACTGTCTATATTGATTACAAGTAACAGTTCTTTCCCAGTTTCTGGCGTGTCCTTGACATGCCTCCGGCAAGATCGCTCGCGCTATAGCACGAGTCATAGTCACATTTGGAATTGGTCTTGGTCCCTGTCCAGCGTTGGCATCAGACGGTAATTGACCAGGTTGCATATTGATCATCATAAGTCGTCAGGTCTTCCTGTGTCCACGCAGCCAAGTACGCCTCGTTAACTTTAATCAGTGATTAATGGGTGTGCAACGCTTTCGGTTGGCCCCTCGACGTACCCTGCATTGATCATCGACGAGTTAGCCTCGCGGAACACTTATCACGTTGTCGGTGAACGATTTTCATGTTACGTTGATCCTGTGACCGCGGGCGACACTGCGAACCTTCTCACGGGGGTCCGACGCGATCCCCCTTCACTTTGCTGCGATTTTTGGCCCATTTAAGGGGGCCTTCCATTCATCCATTTTCTTTTCTATCTCCACCATGGGTTTCGCAACAGGTCTGCAAAAGAATTCGTTCAAATTCGAAGCGAACGTTCGATAGCGACCTCGCATTATTTAATTAGGATTCTATAATTAAGATTTTTCGGCGTGACGGTGTTACGTACGGGGGAACTGAACAGGTGTCTGATCGAGCACCGCCTGTAACAATCTACTATCCAAGCAATATGGAGGCGCCGATATCCAATAACCGAGTGGAAGAGAGCACGAGGCGGACAGCCTGCGAGAAGGAGCTCTCGTTCGAAGTGTTCGTTACGTCATAGAGAACCGGCGCGACTTCTAATTAACTGTTCCGCTGCTCTACAGTCTCATTTTTTAGGCCTCTACTCGGATTTTTTTCCTAGAGAAATCGACAGATCGTTCCCCGCGAGTTTCTTCATTAAACGCTTACAGCCGCTCGAATTGTACTCCCTTAAGTGCAACTAACGTTGTACGATCTTGCAAAGACGTTGTTATAACTTGCAGGAGATTTAGACGTTTCCAAATTTGTTATCCTGAAATTCTAGAAAATATAATGCCTGATAGTGCGTCACAATAGTCCGACCTTCGTTAGCGTTAAGACTCGATGAATTTTTTTTTCTCATTAAAGATCTCCATTGGGGAATGCAGAGTGGTGCACTTTTTGAATAGCGTGTCTTGAAGCGTTACGCGGCGGGCAGCCGCTTAAAACGGTTTGGTATAATGCAGAAAGCAACTGTTATTCACTTTTAGCGGTTATTCGACATTAGCGCACGGTAAACAAAATGGCCGACCCCCTTGTCGGACCCCCCTCGCCCGGTCGCGATCGATGAAAATGGTTGCCTAGCGGCGGCCAGAATTTTGCTGCGCGATATTCCGCCCAATATTTCGACCTGTATTCTCTCTCTTTCCTCCCCCCTCCCTTTTTCTATTTTCGTCAACGTAGATTTAATTACGAACTATACCGCGCCGGTGTCTTTCTCCCATGTTCGAGATTATCCTTAACCGGGGGACTTCCGGTCTGGAACCTTGAAAAAATCGATTCTCCGCACAGAAATATTCTCTTTTTCCGACGTTCACCCCCCCCCCCTCTTGCGGCAATAGCAAATATTTTTTCGTTGCGTCGGCCGTCGCGAATAGTTACAACGACGTCGAATTTTCCGGAAAGATGCGACCCCCGTTGAATATATGTTTCATCCGGGCTAGAAAACACTTGGATCTTTGTTTTCCACCGGTCGAGCACGTTTTATTCTTTGCGCGGCGAGCGATCGATCGAGTCCAGGGGGAAAGCGGTGCTTGTTGTTCGGAATCGCTGTTAGTGTTTACCGGGAGCGTTCGCGATTTACGGAATGATCAATTTAATTTGCCGGCGCCGTGCTCGCCTGGAAAAATTACACTACAGGAACACTCTGACAATATTTCTGGCGTCGTTTTACTCCAAAAATTTCATTATTATTATTTATTACAATCCTTGCCAAAAGGAATTCAATTTGTCAAAAAAAAAAACAAACGAGCCAGACGAGTACTCTCTTAACCATCCTGTGTTCCAACATAATTTGCCCGGTGGTTCGCAAATTAATCCAAGGCAAAGATCAAAATTGCGAACTGCTTTATCGAAAAAGCCTAGGCAAGATGAGATAAAAATTGGAATAAAAACGTCCGCATTGTTCGCAAATAACGGAACGAGGAAACACGGTGTTTTCGAGGAAGCAAAGAAAAGAACGTGTCAAATTGTCACAAAGGATGGATGAGGGTTGAAAGGTTCAGCGCGGAGGACGCGCGTACCGGCCAGATATTACAAAAAAAGGAGAACACATCCGCGGAAGGATCCAGGTGAAAAAAAATAGCTGAGCATACAACGCCGCTGAAAAGCAGAATACCGCGGAACCACGACGACGATCGTTCCCCCCGTTAAAATCGCGGGGACGTCCTCTCGAAACGCATGCGGGCGCAGTAAATAGTTTACCAGTAAATGCGAATCTCGAGCGATTGATATTGACAGTGATGATAGCAGGCTAGCATGGGGCGGCTTCACGGTGTTATTCTTTCAAAGAGTCCTGGGTTCCGTGTAACGAGCCCAGGGCGGACCTCGTTCAAAGTGAGTAGAATTACGCAGGATCGAAACCACGCGAACGGTCGGAGAGAGACGAGCACAGAGAAAGAGGGACACAGAAAGAGAGAGAGAGAGAGAGAGAGAGGGAGGGCGAGAGAGGGAGGGAGAGAGAGGTAGTCATTAATCGTGGATTGAAATATATCGCGAATCGTCTCTAAATCGAATGGAAATATTAATCTGTGCGGCGGCGTCGGCCGCGCGTAATTATTCCTGCGGTCGAATTCAACTTCGTAATAATGTTCCAATTTCGGCGTGGACGTTCGGACGTTGGATGTTCGAAGTTTCGGGACGCGCACCGTGCGAGAGAGCCCGTGGTGTCCCCTTTCGCGCATGCACAAGGCTATACTAAACGCTATCCACGCTGCTATCCGCTATCCGTCCGACTGTCCCACGGCTGACCACTGCCGGTGAAGAACTACTTCGGGTTTTACCCTGTCTGGAGCACGTTTCGCGTCCCACGGCCCGGCTCAGCCTGCTGACGGTCACCGACGCCGTTCGCCCAGGGTGGCCTCGACGAAAAAGTTATGTCCCCGGTGTAACCGCCAACCCACAAATTTATTCCCGACGAAACAAGCCGACGCGACGCGACGCGCTCGCGGAACCCGCCGCGCGAGAACTATCCCGTAAACTGTAATAATTCAATCCGGCCGGCCCGCCTCGGACCGTTAATAAACAAATGCGATCGATCGATCGTTATTAACTCCGGCCCGCGATATGCCCGTCCCGCGTTCTGCTGGAGATACCGGGAACAACCACCGGACGTTCTCCGCGTTTATAGTTCGATTTAGGAAAAAACCGATTTTTTGAAAATGGCATAAGTCGATGGTACTAAAATACTCTCCGAAAATTTCCATTCGGAAATTCGTGAGATTGTTGAATTTAATGCGCAATTAAGAAAAAGCTTGTATTAAATGGACCCCCTACATACATCTGGTGCCACAAACGATGATGCTCGGTGGTGGCTTTTGGTGTCGACGAGGCTCCGCAGACGTAGCTTTGGGAAAATGGCTGCCACGTCCTCCTAGGACACACTACTTATAAATAAAATAAGATGCGCAAGGTGATTTTTTTAATGATCCGTTGCACAAGCTTTTATTTTATCCAAAAATGTACAGGAAGGTCCGAGGGACAACAGCTGTCAAAGTTCGTTGAAATCGGACAGTTGGACCGGTTCCCTGGCTGGGTTGCAGGGTGTAGGGCGCCGGGTGTCGGAGCACGCTGGGGCGTGTGTATAAGAGTTTAATTGCTGGGCTATCTTTGGTAAGGCTGGCCCGAAGATCCGCCCGGCGCTGGCGCGGGGTATTGTAAGCGTCCGCTCCGCGGAGCGCTGTTCAAACTAAAGATACCGAGTTGCTATTTGAGTAAATTTCCGGGTCAACTTCATCTCGGATTGTTTTCCATCTCGGGGGTGGATATATTCCAGGTTTGTATAATTCGGTACGTGTGCTCGGTACCATGCAGACCTAACCGAGACCTAACTGTGTTTGATTGCGGGGCCCGCGATCTTCTTGATCTCTGGTCGCGCGGAGAGCGCGAAGAGGATACTGGCGCGGTCTCTCGCTGTTGTTTGTTTGTTTACGATTCAAGAAGCATAATGAACCCACGGCCCGTCTTCCATCGCCTATCTCCCGGGGTTCTTCAAGCGTTCTTTCTCCCTCCCTCTCTGGCTTTCCTCTCGCAGCGTCTCTTATCTCCTTTTATTTTTCGAAAGCACCGAGTAAGTGACTAGGAAGAATGAGTAGCGGGGGCGGCGGGCAGGGGATCGTAGACGGCTAGAAAGAGCGAGGAGGCAAGACGAGCGAGAAGAGGAGAGAGAACTCCACTTCATCGACCGTGGGGCTCGAAGAGGGCGAAGGGGGTAGCTGAACACACCGGTTCTCGGCGTGTGTTTCCGTCTGTCTATGCGCGTGTACGTGTATGTGTGCGCGAGATGCCTCGGGTTTGGAGAGGGTAGCCTAGGGTGGAGGCTACAGCAGGACGCCATCTTCCTTGAAAATCGATCCTTCGACCCGACGACGAGCAACCGAGCTCTCCTTCTCGAGGAATACGGGTCGCCTTTTCTCAGACCCGTTTCCCAACGTTACCGGGTCGTTTGCATTTAAATTTTCATCAATGATCCCGGGGTGGAGATTATGAAAAAGGCGCGGCAAGGAGGGGAAGCGGGTGTCGGAATACGAAGGTCTCCAGACTCGGTAAAAGAGGGAGGGATACGAAGAAGCCGCCTGGTCGCAAGAAAACCAGTGAAATATAGGAAACACACCACCGGGGTATCGTCCGAGAGAAAAGATACGGGGGCGGACGGTTCGGAAGAGTCGTGGAAGTGGAAGAGACGAAGGCGGTATCGTGGTGGTGTATCGTTGGAAGGTAGGCAGCGTGTCGGTAGCAGCGCCGCTGGTGCAACGTCCACCGGGCTTGGGCGCCAGTCTCTATCTGACAGGGTATTTTTGTGGGAGCCTGACTACCCCCGTTTTCCAGAACATCCTCGTCTCCCCCGCACCAGCCCCCATCCACCCACCCGCCCTCTCACCACCCGACGCATCCCTCTATCTCCTCTCCGCTCTCTGGCTGGCTGGCTGGCTGCCGCCCCCGTGCCTCCCCTCGCGACTTGTTATCCTGCTGGTTTCCACGTGACGTCAGCGAGCCGAGCGGACCAATCGGAGCCGGGACTGAATTATGGAGCGAGACGGAGGGTATCGTGGATGAGGTGGGACGAGGACAAAGAGGACGAGCGACAGCGAGAGAGAAAGAGAGACTGATGCAGGCCGGATTACGCTAGCCTGGACTCTGGGCAACGTGCAACCCCCGACGCCGACGTCGTCGTCGTCGTCGGCGACGACGATGTAGACGACGGCGACGACGAGGACGTAGACGACGTAGACGATCCTAGTAGACCCGCAAGACTTTTACCCCGGGTTATTTTGTTCCGTTGAGCAGAATTACGAATGTTGTTTTCTTCCTTCTCTCGATGCTGGGATGTCTATGGTGGGGTGTCTATCTACTTGGGGAAAATAGATCCTGATCGATAGACCGAGGCAACAGGATGTAGCTGCCAGCCTTGAGATACGCGCACGACTCTCTGGGTTGATGTTAGGGTTTAGAGTGGACTCTGAGCAACGCGCAACCTCCGATGATAACGTAGATGACGATGACGTAGATGTGGTTGACTAGACGCGGTAGGATTAGATATGGTTTTAATTCCGCTGCGAAACCCTTGCACTGTAACATCGAGTCAGGCTAGTGACAATGATTTCGGAATCTGCTAAATGTGTTTCTTGCATCTTCCGTGCGAAACCTGGGTCACGTTCGCGATTAACTTTTTAACTGTTCTAGACTTCGAAAAACTCTAAAAAAAATTCTGATGCACGTTCCTATACCAATCATTTAGAGCATAAATTAAAAAATTTGGTACTTAATGGTTGAACTGTTCACGCGTGACGCGTTGGAGGATGTTGGAGACCTCGCATATCGAAGGTCCGGATGATCTAGGTCGTACTTGGGGAAATAGATCTTAGATCGATGGATGGGGGGGGGGCAGGATGTAGCCCGTCTAGCAGAAATACGCGTTCGGTTTTCTATTCTGATATTAAAACCGGCACAGGGAGAGACACGTGTCGTGACGACACGCGGGATGTGCTACAATCACCTTTCACCGTGTGTCCGCTTTCACCGGGAAAGAAGGGAGAGGCGGAAAAAAAGAGTGGGATACGCCTGGTACGTACCTGGTTACGTACCTGTGCACACACGATGGTCCGCACACACCGTGCAGCTTCGAAAGTCGGCTCGCGAAAGGCGCCGCTCCGCACCGCGCGCTGCGCGGAGCCGAGCGGAGCGGAGCGCAGCGTGTGCACGCCGCGAGAAACGAACCTGGTCATCATTTTTTCTCCCTCGCGTTCGTTTCTCGCTGCCGTGTGCACCCTGCGCCCGACCGCTCGGTCCTTCCTTCCTTCGCTTCGACTCGCGTGGGAGAACCAGGCGTTTCTTGCTGCTTTAATACGCGGCCACCGGGCACACCGGAGACGACTCTCTCTTTCGTGCCGCTCAAAATTGTCTTGAGCGCTGTCTCTTCTGAGATTGATTCAATTTTCTATTAGACGAGGACTTTGTTTTGCAGCGCAGTCTGTTCGATTTTTATACGTGCTATTTTAATCGGGTGACTATTGGCAGCTGGATTGTTGACCTCCACAATGAGACCTGGTCCTTATCTTCAGCTATTTTGGCTTCCTTCGAAAAAGAACTTTACATTTTCTTCAATTTTCAAATTTGATCCTATTCGGTCTGTCGACTGCAAGTAAATTCCTTAGGACTCCACCTACAAAATGGTTCCAAAATTGGAAATGATTAGCTTACAGGACATTTGTCTAGTGGTTCAAAAAATCCTTAGCGACAAAGACCATCGCCATCAGTCGTCGGATAGATCATCGGAAGCTACAGATTTAGCCATAATCCTCGCGAATCCACATACCCACAAATCGTCGACTCGAGTGAGCACAACGACACCCCTGCATCACTCCTCGGAAAAATAATCACGAATTTTCTCCTCGACGTCCGCAAACAACTCGAATTCTTCCCTTCTTTCCCGATCTCCTCTAAACAGAACAAAACTGGTCGCCATGAGACAAGCTTCGAATAAATTTCGGTCTCGTCGAACACCTAATTCGAGTGGCTTTAATCACGTGACTGGTGGCAGCGTGTTCCGAAGGAAGCCCACGCGGTGTGTAAAGGTGTCCCCTCTCCCCCCTCTCTCTCTCTCTCCCTTTTTCTCTTTCTCTTCTCCGTCACGTCACACGTACGGTTTTCCAGTTTTTGGCGAGCAGTTGTCCTCGACAGAGAAGGACAAAAAACCCGGAGGAGATTCGAAGGAGCGAGGGTATACAGATAGAAATTTCAGGATGAGAGAGGAGTGTCGGGAAAGAGGGACTCGTCCGAGAGTGAGCAAGATACAGAGAGAGAGAGAGAGAGAGAGAGAGAGAGAAAGAGAGAGAGAGAGAGGATAAAACGGTTGCAAGCCGTAACCCGGTCAGAGCGAGGGAGAGGTTGCGCTCGGAGGAGGACGAACAGCCACCAGAGAACCATGACCGTGTCTCTGTCCGTGTGTGCATGTTTTCATATAGCGGGTTTTGCTGGTGCTAGTAGGGAAACTTCACCGCGCTTCCATATACGTTTCCGCGAAGCTTTATCGCGCCCGCGCGCTCTCTCTCCTCGTCGGTGCATGCTCGCCACCTCTTGGTGTTGGTTCATTCTCGCTTCGGTGTGCCGGCAAAAACTCGTCGGTGCAGGCTGGGTTGCGAGTGTTGGCGCTCGATATATACGCTCGGATGGGATTTCACAGTGTAGCCTCGGTAGGCGAGGTACGGGCACACAGGCTCGCCGACTGAGAACACGAGGGCTGCACACGCTCGAGAGCCGAGCATCCGTGTGTCAGCGCGGGTGCGAGCGAGCACGAGCGAGCGCGAGAAGGTTAGGATTCGACGGGGGTGGGATCCGCGTCGGTTCTACCCCTGTACAGGGGGAGGGTGGCGGGGGGAACGGCGTAGAACCGAAGTGGAACGAGGGGAAGCGAGCGGCGCAAAGCGAGGAGCCAGGGAACCAGGGGTGGTAGAAGCGGGGCTGGAGGGTGGCTGAACGAGGGCGCGAGAGGGAAAGACGGTGTTAGACCGAGCTGGACGGAGAGGGTGGATAGAGGGTGGCTCGGTTGAACGGAACGCGCAGCGCTGGTGGGGGCTGCGGCACGCTACGGGGTGGTGGTTGACGACGAACGAACGAACGAACGAACGAACAAACGAACGAACGAACACCGATGACTTATTAGCAGAGTGCAAGTTGGCCGCGTGTTTGTGAACTTTCGAATAAATGTACGTACGCGGGGCGCCCCGACAGAGAAAGAAGGGGATGCGCCGCTGGCCGATGCACTTCTCCCTTCGTTTTTTCGCCCTCTCCGACTCCTACTCTCTTTTCGACTCGCTCGCTCTCCCTGCCGTGTCTCCTCGGACCACCAGGAAAACTTCGACGATCACGCGCTACCCTGCGTGTTTTTCTCGTTTCACCCCTTCGCACCACCCCCGGGTTCTCTCTCGCTCTCCCTCTGTTTGTGTGTGTGTGTTTGTTTGTGTGTTCGTTGGTCTCGGGCACGCTTAGGGCCCCAGGACCACGAGCATGTTTCATAGCCACGCACCAACGACGATCAACCTCCTGCTACACCTGTGTGCTTGCACGTTTCAACAGACAGACGCGGGAATTGTTATTAATACTTCTGTGATTGTCGAATGCATGTACGAGCCTTTCTCCGCGAGAGGCTGTTGATTAAGTTTGTATCGATGAATGGGGGCGAGCTGCTTCTGGAAAACCGAGGGATTCACGGCTGTAGGTGTTAACCCTGTGTAGCATGATCTAGTTTGCAGCTGCGCTGATTCGAAGAGGTTTTTCTTTTGCGGGGCATTCGATTTTTATACGTTCTCAGCGTGTCTGACAAAAACGAGTGACTGTAGTCTCCAGCATTAAAAAACCCCGAATGATTTTTAGGAAATTTCTTGTAATGGATCTCGAAAAATTTTTTATCTCGCATTAAAAAATCCACGGTCTAGTAATCGTCGATAGCTTAGGAGTCAACTTCGCAGAATGGTCCCAAAATTGATAGAAGCGTGGTTCCCGTGTCCTGTGATTGTAGCTCCCTTCGATCTCCAATTTGAAAATTTTGCTTTATCAATGGAAGAATGCAATTCCATATGCCAACTATTGGTCACGAAATTATCTAGAGTCCAGCCTTGAAAACTTTCCGAAAATCTGTGGAAATCTCCTCGAGGAACGATCTTCCCTAACGCATGACTCGGATGAAGTCGTTGGGCCGAGCGATCATCGATGATCGATCACCGGATTCGACGGATCCGCTCCCTATAAAATCATTTCTCGAGTACAAAGTAAACCAACGGCCGGTTCTACAAAGAGAAACGCGGCTGTCCGGTGACGACATTTATCTCTCATCAGGACGATTGTATTGAATCGCGCGCCACGTTCGCCGGGCGCACCATATCGAAATAAAAAGAGCGTCGTCCGGTAGACCCCATGAAAACCGCGCGAAATCATCCTCTCCTTTTCCACCATCGCAGCCAGCGCAACGCGAAACGAATCGCGCCACCCTTTGCTAATCTCGCGGCCGATCCGATCCGGGGATGAGCACGTACTACGAAAAACCGAAGGAAAAACCGGTAGGAGAGAGTTAACGGGAGGACAGGAGAGATAGAGGTCCTGCAGGAGAGACGAGAAGGGAGGAGACACGAGTGTGCAATAGCTAGGTGTGTCTGCAACGCGATTCATTTTTTCTTTCGTTCGATCCAATCGTTCTTTTGTGTCAAACGTGGGTGGAGTTCCGAAGATTCTGTTTACGTTGAATCCGCGATTTAATGTTAATTGTAAACGCGGATCTTCACGCGATGTAAACATTGTTTACATCGATTGCAAGGTACCGGTGCCAAGCAGAAATTTCTTTCGACAACTTCAGAAAGCTGGAAACAACTGCATCGGTACATTTTCGAATTGCATAAAATTTTCTGTCTGAAATATGTCGGACAATATCTTCCGAAAATAAACCAACGTGAAATATCACTTGAAAAATGTAGGGAGCGTCTGTTAAACAGTGCATTTATTTTTCTCTATATATATATGTATTTTTGTTTGCAATTTTAAGTTGACAAACAATCGCATCACCGTTTCACTCTGATTCTTTCGAATACCATTGTCCCCGTGCAATTTCGCAACTGTAAATTGCGTTTCGATTTGATTAAGTTTCGCAATTGCCCAAATGGAAAAAAGTGTTCCCGAGACAGGAGGGTAAAAAGTTGCGTTCCGTTTAATGAGAGAGGCTTGTCAGATTATGGAATCGCGGAAAACAAATAATAATGAATGGGTCTTGTTGGTGCGCTTCTCGAATCGCGCATTTCGGTAATCGATATATACGAAACGTGCGCGCGGGCGGCCGAATCGCTTTTAGACTCATTTAAAATGCATCGGAGTATACCACCCCCGTTTCCCTCCCCGTACCCCTTCGTGTTCACGTATGTACACTGGCGCACGTTTTCTTTGCACTCGCGCGCGCGCGCATTTAAAATACCATCGTCGATGAATTTGAAAAAATTTTCAAATTGGTTCACCGATAGCAATGATTTTCACGGTAATATGTTCTTTGAATATGTAATTTGTTCAATTTTTTATCTACTCGATTTTCTTTCGAATACATGAAATCAGATCTACTTGTAATTGATACAATTTCCAATATTTAATGAATTCGTACAAAGATCCAATTTTAGAAACGAATATTCTGCAAAATTATTTTGCCAAATTATATATCGAGGATAATAATCAAGGTCGCTGATTAAACGCGTAAAACGCATCTTAAAATTGATTTATATGTCCCATGCAGAAATTTGAAATTACTGTGGATTGCATTTGGACGGGTACGTTTACCCGTACTACTACTAAATTAGCGAAGTTATTAACCGTCTATGTCGAAATCTAGAATATCTACAAATTGCAGAGTTAATAAAATTAAGCTGTGGCTTACAAGTCTGTAAATAATTAGGGCCAACAAGTTCTCATAAGAAATTCACGAGTTTTTAACGAATAATTGGTAAGCAGTTAACTGGAGTGCGATGAAATATAGATTAGCAAGATCAACGTTTTAATTGAACGAACTTAATCATTCTAATGAATCACTGCCGGTAGATTAATACATATAATCTCACACTTTAATGTTTATTGCATGTCGGAAGGATCGAATGTTGTTAGCGATAGCATATTAATAGCGTCGTCGTCTGACCAGGCTACGATACACCAATGTCAGGTTACGTAAGAGAAAAGGGTTGAAGGGCTAATAATACACGGTATTAATTTCACTACCCCGTAACTTGTGTCTCGGGCACATTATTAATTCTCAGCAACGGAAATATCTGTCGTCGGGTTCCATTAATCAAAAGTCGTTCGACGCAGACTAACGTTATCGATGCTTGTATCCTGTATCGATCTAATCCACTCATTTTGAAAAACCATTGTTTAAGCAATTACCGTTTGCATAAAATAATAGCAAAAGAACCTTTCATATCAGCAATCAACCCTTAAAATTGTAATATTAGTTCCCGTTCGAATACATTTCATAATTTTCCTTCGCGTAGAATATCAAGAAGAAATGAGTCCTGATTTTCCGAAAATAATTTTCAATTTCAGTCGTGCAACTTAATTGCATTATAATTGTTCGTGCGTAGAGTTGACAAACGACCAAAGCCGAAATGAAAGAGGAACGATCGCGCGGAATGAAAATATACAAGGAGGTAAACGTTCAGCCGGCCGAAAATACGCGAAAGTCGAAACGGAGCCGGCGTATATCGATCCACGCGGTTGGTTCGAATGGGTTCCCCGAAATGTCGAAGGTCGCAGCTGACTCGTCGACGATGCTCCTTGTCCGTGGCGTTACCTGGATCGTTTCGATCGACTTACACCACCATTTTCGCCGGCCCGCGTACGCCTAACGGTGTTTACGGTTTCCACGTGGCGCCACGCCCCAACCCCCGCGTCCCCGAAGTCCGCAAAGTCTCGACAAAGTTTCCTAATCGTAGGCCTGGGGATCCTCTTGCGACTTCGAGTGTCCCAGTCTCTCTTCCAAGGACAAAATCTCGAGTAACAGTCAACCCCGAGACATTCCTTTCAGAATATATTATTTTCATTCGTGACTGTGGATTTTTGCGGAAAATAAATGTTCTCTGCGTTAAAAAGAAACTCTAGTTTTAATGCAGTCTAAAAACTGCAGCGACCACCTTCCAGCGAACCTAACGCTCGAATTTACATTATAATGTAGCGCAGGGCGCTTATGGGGCCGCAGTCAATGGGGAATCCGTGGCACAAACGTTCGTGTTTAATTTAAGCGGCGATCTCAATCAACGGTGTTCTGAGGAGGGGTGGGGGAAGAATCGAAATTGGTAATCGAAAGCGTCCGAACACCGAAATCCCCGCGCACGAACACGTGGTCGCTCTCGGCCGAGACAAAAAGTGCTTACAAGGAGTATAGCCCGCGGGGGTGGGTTTGAATGGGGGTTGGAGCAGGGGGTGATGCGTGGACATTGGCCGGGCATCGGAACGGGGAAACGAGTTAGCCGAATGACCGGCGGTCAGAATTATGGGAGGGGGTGGTGGTGGTGGTGGTGGTGGTGAATTGCGAATACGCCGCGTCTCCATGCCAAAAACAATGCTCGCCAGTAAAACGGTAAATGGTCAGACGGCCTTATAAATGTCTCGGCTCGGCACGTATCGCCTTTATGAACGAGGAGACCTCGGCCACGGTGTCCCGGCGGAATGAAAGAAAACAATGTGTCGGGATTAAACGACACGCGTCGTATGGAAAACTGTTTCTTTATGGGTTCGTCGGCGCGGCGACCCGCCTAACTTAACGGCCCCGGACTGCTCGTAAAACTATTTATCGCGCTGGAAACTCGGTCCCGATAAGTTACCCGATTTTTCGGAGATCTGGCGGATTTTTGAAATGAGAAGATCATTTGATCCTGTAACGGTATAGGCCTATCGCGAGTCCTGTTATCAGAGGTTTATACAGAGGATTTTACAGAGACTGCATCGGAAAGCTGCAAATAATGGAATGGTAAATGTAATTTCTGTCGAACCGACATCTCGACGACAAAATTTTCCAGCGTTGCGAAAGATTTTTTTTACGAAGAATGAAATAAATTTCAAAAAATATCCCGGCCGATCTCTCGACCGATAAAGCGGAATGTTCATAATACAGTAATTCCCCTAAAAGTGCACAGCATAATTTCGCTGAACGAGAGCGGATCGTTTTTCTTTCGCGCACCGCGTGCCTGCGCCTGAAGCTTCCCACTTTTGTCGCCGGCCTCCATCGACGTCCATCACTTTCATTAAAACGAATATCGGGACACCTTTTTACAATTTAATTCGCCGTTTCTAAACGGAACAATTTTAATTAAAATGTACCGCGTTGGCCGCGGGAGCCGCGTCGATCGCGAGAACCGATGTTCAATTCGAACCCCGAAGTTCGTTTCAAATTTAATTAGGTTTATGCGGAAGCATAGACGCGCAAATAGGCGGTGGGTGGGGAGGGGGGTAGCGTTTTCGTCGAGCCGCATCCCTCCTCCCACACCACCCCTCCCCCATCGGTCTCTGTGTAACTATCGATCATGTCTAACTCGTAAAAGTGAATTTCGCGAGAGTGTCCATAATTTGAAAACGCGGTCCTGTTATTTTCCAGTGGAACACAGTACTCCGAGAGCGGTTCTCGATCGCGCTCTTGCCCGTTCGATCAACACGTAAATTTATCATGCTTTACTTGCCGTTGTGGAATCGCTGTGCGCTGCCATTATCTGTTTCGACTTTACAAAATTTTCGCTGGTAACGAAATGCTCGAGCGAACCGTTGCGTCCGACTCTTTGTGAACAATGGAAAAATTGATTTGCTCCCTGTGTGCTCCTCGAAAACAGCCCCGCCGAAGATTCCTCATCAATTCCCATCCAATTTCGTTCTGCACTTCAACTCCGTCAATTGTGTTTTATTCGTAAACTTGCGCGTTGAACAGGTATATTGAAGTGCTGCAAGAATTGCTGGAAAAAAGTTGTACTAAAAAAATCTAAAATTAAAGTCTCTCAATCCACGGCCGGTAAACAAGGCTAACAACAAGTTGAAAACTTTACTTGCTAATAATAATAAACGTTTATAAAGTGCATTGAATCGTTACCGAATTAACTGGACTAAACCTGGAACATTGTTCGTTACAAAATTGTCAATTCTAATCGTCAACGTATTTAATACAGCTCGAAACGGTACAGCTCGTTCCTTGTATCGATCTGCCGAACGGACACACGGCACAGCCGTTCAATAAACGCACGGCACTGGTATTGAATTTTGATTTTTCAGAATTGCTCGTAGGAAAATCGTGAATTGTGCGAATTTTGTCTCTATCCGTGGCGGTAGATCACCATTCGAGCGTGACCCGCCCGCACAGTAGATAATGCTTAAATGTCAGACACCGCGCTGGTCGTACGTAGAAGTTATTCGCCACTTTGAAAATTCACTGATACCGGCTGATCTGAAAAATAAATGTCACGATCATTTTCTTCGGGTGTTTCATGAACTTTCGAATTTGGAATTCGAATTTGCAATTCTTTGGAATTCCGGGACCAAAGAGACCCCACACTGGACATTCTCCGATTTTCGGTTCGGTTCGGATTTACTCGAAAGTTGGCGTTCCGAGCTCTGTCAGAAATTGCTCTCGATAGCAGACCAGGTGCGTCGCAGAGAGCGCAACAGTTGCTGTTTCCGGGGCCATTTAAAAAACACCCGTGCGCATCGAGGGCGGTTGACACCGACATTCCGAGTGCTCTCGTCGGAAGAACAATACTATTAGCCTCGGCAAGGAGCCACAAAGAATCCCCGACCGACCATCGTTCAGAGCCTCTCTGAGTCCCGGTGGTTTTCGAGTTTCCGTCTATTTTTTTTTTCAATTCGTCGGAACACATTCGCGACTCGGCCGTGTGGGGGCGAACTTTTCAAGGATATACGAGTTCCCATTCCGGTTCGAGGGGCGTCGAGATCTCGGGCAAGAAAGCGAGAAAATGAAGACGGACGTGGATGGCGAAGAGGAAACGAAGGTTGCAGGGTTGGTTCGAGTGAGGGAGAGAGAGAGAGAGAGAGAATGTGTGCGAGAGAGGAAAAGGGGTTGAGAGGAACATCGGGGTGGCTGAACGTCACTGTGGGTGGCAGCAGGAGAGATCAGCGTGGCGCCGAGGGGCTATAAAAATCGTATTTTGGCGGGAGACCCGCGTTTGTAGGTTGTATTTTCCCTTTCTATGACCCAATGCAGCTTTATCGGGTCAGTTGCATTTGCATTGCGATGCGCACGGCGTTCCCGTTTCACAACTCTCTCACGTATTTTCCCTCCTTCCATCTCTCTGTCCCTCTCCGTCTCGCTCGTCCTCCAACCCTCCCCGGGTTCGTTTCCTCTCTTTTCCGGCTCTGTCGTCTTTTTTATTCCCATGGCCGGCCTGGCCTCCCCTTTTCCATACGCGGGCCCCGAACGCACGCCGCCGCCGCGCCGCGATCCGATGGATCGTTTGCTTGGCAAATCGACCGACGCGACGCCCGCTTTTAATTTGAAAGAACGCTGTGTACCGATCGGGTTACCCGGTAACGCTTCGACGACCTGTCACCGATACTTTTTCTGGTCTTTCGGCAGACCCGGATTACCGCTACTGTTTCGCGATGGTGTCCCCCGTGCTGCCGAACCCGCTGAATTGTAATCCTACCAACCGTAACAGAGGAGACTAAGAGCAACGTAGAACCGAATTTAAAAATGTTTGATCTTGATTTTTTTAATTTTCTAAAATCTATCCCTTTGAACGATGGAATAGTAAAATTTTTTTTTGCCCTTTTTCTGGAAAAATGCATACACACGTGGGAACTCGTGGTCTCCATAGCACTGTACACAGAAATAAACGAGGTGGCCCGTTTCATTTTATCGTACTTCTATTAGTTGAAAATTGGAATGGATTTCATTAATAGTTTTTATGAAAACGTTTATTCGCTGTTTGCACTACTCTGACTAAATAGTCAGACTGTCGAATATAATAATGCAACTATGTGCGATACAACATTAGCAAAACTGTACTAGGATAGCAGAGGCGGTACACTATACGTGCACATCCTGCACGCCACAAAAAATACAGAAATGATTATCGTTTTCATTAACCTCATGATCCGCCGGATTCCGTTTATGCGACTATGAATTTTATGCGATCGTAGGTCGTACCAACAAGCGAAACACCATAAAACGAAAATTCTGTATAAAATTTAACGACACTTCTATCTTATTCTAGGTAGCAAAAGTTTTTATGAAAAAAAGGCACATTCCCGACTATTTCGTATTTTTATAAATCAGCCTATGAAATATCGTACGCGTACACGCACCGTTCTCCGATTTTTATTCTTATCGATGCCTAACCAGCACGCGTTACTTGGCGATATGAAAATATTGCGAAAAAATTTTTTCCGATGATCTACCAATATTTATTATTCGACAGATTTTACACACTTTAGCGAAGTATTGTAGTAAAGAGACAGGGTTCGAATCGATGAACGAATGAAACGAACCAACGAGTCGGAATGAATGATTTTTTTTTACAGTTTCCGGGAATTTTTAAGACCACCGAAACGAGAGCGAGGGAAACGAGGGGACGGGAGAGGAGAATTAAACATGTTTCATCACGCGAGTCAAGACACGAAAATAAAAAAAAAAATTCTATCGACGAAATCACGTTCGGTCTCGTGTCTTGTTCCATAGAAATTTCACAGCCTCCCATCGCGACTACGAGCTATTCCGCTAGATTTTTGCTGTGCAGGTGCAACGGTGCAGTCAGGCCAGACAAGCGCATTAAAAAGTTGTGAGGAATTGCTGGCCGCATTTGTTGCTGCACTTGGACCACTAAATTTCCATTGCGGCGGCGAATTAACTTCTTTACACCTTTAACCTTCTCGACTTCAGCATTTCATGAGCTGACACCATCTGCCGTTCACAAATATTGCGCGAACTTCAATTTTCCGACGGGGGCAGTCGGCGTAGCAAAAATTTAAATGTCGAGCGATCTCATTGGGCGAACAGAAATTTTCAAAGTGTTCGATGCACGGACGCAAGGCTAGAGCGTCTATGTAGAGCGGTGATAATAGCAGAGACGCGTATCAGCGATTCGATTCTACGTGTGGATCGACGTTAGCAACGGCGATCCTCTATCTTCCGGTGGACCGAAAAGCAATTCTACCTGTCGTAGGTTGAATCGGGTATCGGCGGTGATTTAAGAACCGCGGGGTTAGCAATCAGAGCGCGAAGCGGACTCGGTGGAGTCTGTCTGGCAGCTAGCTCTTGCCAGCAGAAGGGAGCAGCAACGCTGCTGGTGTGCCGTAAACACTCCTGATGGATGGATTGTTTTCGCGCCTTTCGAGGATCGGGGAATTGTTGACTCGCCGGGCTCGTGGTCGTGACTTCTCTCTTTCTCTGTCGGTGGAAAAACAGGGGACGAATCGAACGATTCGCGGCCACTTATCTACATGCTGTCGTTACGTAACGCGCATTCGGAACGATCGAAAAAAGAGAGAGAGAGAAAGAGCTAGCAATCCGTTGTTTAAAACGCTCTACGCGGATGAGAAAGAGGGTTGCGTTCCGTTCCGAAGGTGTTTCGGTTGCCCCGTTGGTAACCCTATCCGGTACCAGGAGGCCAACCGTGCCGCGGTGGCGACGCTGCTGCCGTTTATCTCACGAAACTCCATTACCGACGTTTTCTCTGAATTCCGCGCTAAGCAGACGAGAGAGTACCGTGAGCTTGACGCAATGAAATTTGAACGCGCGGTGCGACGCCTCTCTCTCTCTCCTCTCCGTCTCTCTCGTTCTCATTCTCCCCCGGTTCACTCGGCTGCCCCGTTCTCCTGCAGTGCTGCACCGTCATAGTCTCTCCTCCTCCTCCTCCTCCTCCTCTTTTTGATCCTCTATCTTCCCGTTTCCCCCTTCTCTCTCTCTCTCTCTCGCGCGCACTCCGCCTCCCCGTTTCCCCCACTCCCCCGCTCACCGCCGCTATGTCACTCCCACCTACGCGCTCCGCGTCGTTCCGTCTCCGCCTATCTCGGTCCTCGTCCGCGTCCCGTTTCGGCCAAGCCTTTCTCTCTCTCGCTCGCCCGGGCCACAGGAGTGGGGACCGCCGCTTATCGTGTTGGCGGAGGGGCGTGGTATAAAGGGAGGGAAGCCCGAAACGTGGCAACACTACACGACCGTGCCACCAGCAATAGCGCCGACGACGCGTGTATCGGCAACGCAGCAGTGACTCAACACCGGGTAGCAAGGCAGCGCTGTCGCTCCCGATGGCACCGCACTCTGTGCTCGCTGAGATAGGAGCTGCCTCGACGAAACTGTATTTTCATGTTTCTTGACTCGATATTAAACCCGAAAGAATTCACTCCTCCCTCCTTAACGCTTGGTACCAACGCTCCGCTAATCAATGGAATTTTTTAAATAAATATCCATGTTCTTCTCCCTGCTACACGATAAATTAAAAATCATTTACAGGAAAAATTGATTGCACGGGAAGATAGTTTTTGGTAGCTTCACCTTTCGTAGTCTCCTTTCGCAACTCGAAGAAATTAATTTATAATTTCGTAAATAAATAGAAAACACACTGAACTATTGAATAACTTTCACATGAAAATGGTTTTCGTAGGAATTCACTTTTGATAGTTTCACCTCCGGTACTTTTCCTCTGTTATTCTCGATGTTAAATTATTGAACCAACTAATAAAATTTCTTAACTAAATATGAAAAGACGCGGAATTTTCAAATGACTCCCAGGAAAAAATTGATTGCACAGGATAGTTTCGACGTTGTCTCGGCGTCATTGGTAGTTTTTGCAATTTTGGTTTTTGTTCGACCAACATGGTTGAAATTCCGGGTACTGGCGGCGCTGTTCCGCGAAGCCCGTTACACGATACCCGGCGACATCGATGCAGACCTTTTACAACTCAGTTTTGCAACTCGATTCTCTATGGTGAATAGCCATACGGGGCCGGCAGTCGTTTGACCGCCGGCGTCGCAGATACGCTGACGGCGACGCGTTTGCCGACCGAGTACACTTTCCTGGGACACGTGCCGAAAACACCGGTGTACCCTCGAAATTGATTCGAAATTGCCACGCTTGGCCCGCGAAATGCAGCTTTGAATTGCGGATTAGGGTCGGCGACCCTGAAGGTCCCGCTTGTTTCCTGTTTTTCGATTGTATGGGGGTTGCTGAATTGTAGGCTTCGTTGTTGAACGGTTTGACCGCATGCGATGGGTTAAGAGCCTTCAAAAACCAGAAGCCAATAATTCCGGGTGTTTTTGTTAATTCGTCCTCGTCGAAAATTATGGTTTCCCCCATGAATGTTCTGGATAAACTTATACGTTTAGTACCGCAGTACTTGAATATTGATGACTAGACTGCGGATTTCATGCATTTACGACAAAAATGGGTGGATGTAGTAATTTAGAAGAATAGAAGACGATTTAAGAACATATGTTATTTTTAATTTATTATAATTGTTAATGATAGGAAGAATTTTTCTACGGTTCCCGCATATTGTAATTGAAGAAAGTTTTTATTTTGTGCTAAAGATCCGCAGATAACAAACGAAGTTAATCAAAATTTATTTTTTTATTTCTTAACCCTGCTGTGTTCTTCAACTCTTTTTTACTTTTTTTTCATTAACGATCGTGTAGATAATATCTTCTGACCTAGTTCAGTTTTAATTTTGTGGATGATTCGATATATTTTACAAAGGGATATCGAATCTTCTACAATATTTCACGAAAAAGAAAACCGGTGAGTTTTCACTGGAGCATTCCAGGAGGGTTAAAAGGTCCCACGTTATGATATATCGCACGTCGAGTTGTATAACCTTGCCCGAGACGACTGTTTAAATAATTATAACGTGTAGAGCTCTTGCTCGACGCAATCGTTAGATAAACGACGGAATGAGACTGCACGGTCGTGCAGGGATCGCATGAAACTCTCTCACGACTTCGCTGACTATTTTCTTGTTTTTGGGTGAAAACTTTCAAAAGTACAACGAAAAAACCGTTTTATTTTTTCCCAAATGTAATTATTAGAATTTTCGTATTATATTGCATGTGCACGATTATATGCAAATGGACAGAGGCAGGCCATTCGGTGTGTAAAATGTAAGTCAAAAATGTAGAATACAGCGCTCCGTTTCGGAGATAATCGACTTCGAAAGATCAGATACGCGCGCATTAGTATTTATAAGAAGTAGAAACGGCAAGTCATGGACAGACACGCTCGCCGAGTTCGTATCGTGGATCGCGCGCACTTTTACGTCTGAAAATTATCTTTTAATTACTTTCCTCTGCTTTCTCTGGTTCATTTTTATCGAAAATCACGCCTTAAATATTTTTTTTTTTAATTAATCTCTATCAATTTGATTAAGGACTCGTAATACCTTCATTACCTAAACACCAGGGTTAATTTTCGCGCACTCTCAGTCCGGAGAACTTGCGATTACGTTTTCGATGGTATGGGAATATGGAAAATTAACATCAATTATTTTTACACATTATTGTTGAAGAAAATCTTGCTGTTTCACAATATACAGGACTTCTCGCAATACATCGTAACACATGCGCAACTAAATGAACGTATACAGCAACGACGCGTTTATCATCCTAATGACTCAACGTGTTCGAGCTTCCCGATAAATGACAACAATTCATTGCAAATAGCGAACGCAAAATCGTTCCCGATACAAAATGCTCGTTGAATTTAATCCCGAAATAGAACTGGCAAACCTGTAAAAAAAAAGCAAAAGCTGTAAGAATAATCGGCGTAACGTTTACAGGCCCGACACAAAGCGAATTTCGAGTTATACTATCCGCGGCCGTGGAACCGAGCCGAGAATTTAGGCTTGCACGGCGAGCACATCGGTATCGAAAGTTCAAGCGGGAAATCGCGGCACGCGTTTCTATTCTTAGCCGGGAGAATAATACCGCGGGAAAGGCGAGCGTAAGTGGCAAAGTAACGGTGTCGGTCATATCAGCCGCCGATAATGCAGAGATTCGAGGGACAGGTCGAATGCAGCGAACAGAAAGAAAGAGAGAAAGAGAGAGAGAGAGAGAGAGAAGAAAGAGGGAGAGGGTTGCTTTTGTTTGCAACGCGACAAAACACCGTGGTATTTCGAATTTCGTGGCCGGAGACTGAGGAGAGGCTGGTTGTCTGCGTCGATGACGAAACCTCGAGGCACACGAGGAGAGAACTCTGGACTCTCCGATGTGCCCGGCATGGTGGGAGCGGCCGAAGGCCGGCGTTTTGTAACAGCCGACGACATGCCGGCCACCGGAACGCCTACGACCGAAAATTTCGGCCCTGCTCGGTCGTGTTCGATTAAGCAACTTTTATATTTACGGTACTACGACCACTCGACCTGCCCCACCGTTTCACCGCGACTATTTCTTCATGGCTGATCCGAACGAGCTAGAAAGTCCCCGTAAAAGGGCGCCCTGAAAATGTACTCCACTTTCGTCCTTAATATTGTACGACAAAAGTCTTTTACGCGACGCCCCTGCCTAATCTAGGTCGGCAAACATTTGGCATTCGAGTGGAAGTAAAATGTTGTTAACCCTTCAACTGCCGGTGTGGTTTATAAACAATATGCTAATTTTTGATAATATTGAGTAACGCCTGTGGCTTACACCAGTAATATAATATGATGAAATAAACACGATACAAAAAATAATCTTTTAAAATAGAATATCAGTTCAGTAATATAATATAATAATATAATACCACCAGTTAATGGGTTAATGAATCTGTTGATAAAATGTCTAACACGTATTTGTTTCCTCGCGGTTGGCAAAAGTTCTTCGTCGAGCGTTGCAGGTCAGGCAGCTTGACAATTCGAGAATTATTTTTAAGTATTGGATCGGTGGCCGCGAAGTCTTGATTGTCTTCCGAACGTGGTGAATAAATATTGTTATCGACTAAATACACTGAAAAGGGGAGTTCTTTGAAGCATTCTTTGCCTCTCATCTTCAATATTAGACACTTCTACTTGGGCTGCGACAAAAGTCTTTTATCGAAAGTTTCTCTTCTGTTGGGCGACTAGGAACTTTCGTAACTGGAAAATGCAGTGGTTCTTCTTAAGTATTTCGTTCGCTGTAAAAGCTTGCTATTTTTCTCTCTTGTGTGACGAGTAAATATTATGAAGGACTAACAATGGTGAAATGGTTACACTGGAATCTCTCGTGACCCTAGCAAAATGTTTCCAGCACTGATATCTCCACCGCTGTGTTACGAGACGATCGCAAGCACGAAGTCTATACGAAATTATTTTGTTCGTCGTTTCGAATTTGCATGCTTAATAGTATTTTAGAACACAAGTTGCTAATAATTGCGGGGTTGTACGAGAATTAGTACAAGAAATTCGGGACCACGAGCTAATGCCATTTTGCTTCTGGAGCACTGAGAAATAAACATTTAAAAATTACAGTCGAACGAGTATCGCGAACTAACGTTGAATAATGCACCTCCCCATCACGCGCTATGATACACCGAGAACGTTTTCAGTCCTCTAACCATGCTAGAGCGAAATCATGTTGTATGAATAGCGTATTATTCGGGAGTGACCTCTGTCAGACAATTCTTCCTCCATTTTCTGCTTCTGTGGAGTGAATCAATTTATATACTAAAAATAAATATTTTTTCACAGGATGTTCCCTGCCCGAAGAAAAATCATGCCGGCGAATTTCATAAAAATTTCAAACAAAATCTGCTGTTCGACCCGCTAAATTTCTCGTACTAGTAACTACAAGCGATACAAACATATCTCTTCGAAATCGGAGAAACGAATCGAAGAAACACCCGAATACCAACAATCGCAAAAGCACCGCGTTCCCCTTAGAAATCGATATAAGCTGACGCTAAATATAATTACTGTTCGCGCATTAAATTTTCAAGCAGCTTCGAGCTTCTGCTCGTCGCTCCCAATGCGAGACTCCGATCCAACCTTATTATTGGCCGAAGTCTGTCGGTTTAAAAACCATTCCCTTTCGTGGATTGCGAAATTTATCAAGAAAACAAGCCGCGAAGCCTCGACTAGCCCGATTTTTAAGCCCTTTTCGTCGACCGATTTTTCTGCTGCACCCCGGTTCCTCGACTTCTACACTTTTTGAATGATTTATAAAAGTGCTGCTCTCAGCCTCGAATCGATCCGAGCCAGGTAACATCGCAGACGCCCGTTATTTAATGCCTTCCCAATGCTACACGCAAGTCAATGTTGCGAACACGGTTGTATGATGAGAGCAGAGGCGGAATAAAGCAGAGGTGAAAATAGAAGTACGTAGACTGATATAGTAGAGCAATGAGAAAGCTCCGATACATGGCAGCGGAGTTATAGTGAGCGAGAATGAGACGGAGACGAGTCGCGTGAATTCGTATTTTAGTTCTTCGTTGGCCGCTGGTCGGGTCGTGTATACATATAGGAGACGAGTGTTGGAACTAATTCGATCACTATTGCAAAAGCTCATAGAAATGGGTAACTTCGTTTCAAAAACCCTTTGCTAGGGTCTGAATTATTTCTAATGCATTTTCTGATGGACCAAGTGTATGTATTTTCCCTATCAAGTAAAATTGTATACGGAATAGTTAAAGGTTGCATTTAATTTTTTGTTGACATAATTGTTCCTTCTGTTATTTCTCTCCATTTGATATGTATTAAGGTCTCGATTCGATCGCTATTGCAAAAGTTCACAGAAATCTATAATAACTTCATTTTAACCTTTTCCAAGGTCTGAATTATTTATAATGCATTCTCTGATGGACCGAGTGTATGTATTTTCCCTATTAAGTAAAATTATGTACAGAATAGTTAAAGGTTGCATTTAATTTTTTGTTGATATACTTGTTCCTTCTGCTGTTTGTCTCCATTTGTTCCGAAAAAGATTAAATTCCAATATTGATATTTATTCTGTTTTTCAAAGGTATAGACGAATGCGTTAAATGGCAGATATTCCGAGGATTTTTAACGAGGACGTTTGCTTAATGAAACAAAAGAGTTGCCTTCAGTTTCTAGGAATTTTAATGAGGAGTTATAGTTCCTGTATCGATCCTCTGCAGAAGTGAGCGAGCACTGGATTCAAGCGATAGGATAGTTAATTGAATAGCATGAAAAATTGAACTGTTTTCGCATCCAACTGGATAAACGTCTTCCCATCAGACTGTAGCTAATTATGTACACGAAATTGTGTTTTCGAATTGCATCCGGCGTTCGCACTTGGAAATAGTGAAATGAAAAATCTTGAGCAGACATTAGATTAGTCTGATGTACAAGTAGAAACGGTAGTCAATGAGCCAGACTCGTAGCCAAAGTATTACACCCGCCTGACTGAGAATTAGATTCGATTCTTTTTTTTCACTTCATTTTTGTCTGATTTTGCTCACTTCTTTCAGCTGATGGAATCACAATATTTTTATACGCAATGTCGATCGATTATAATTTTTCATGTATGTCGACAATCATCTCAACATCCCTCGAGTGACACCGATTTTCATTATTGACAGCAAGCTCGTATTGCCTGATGTTGACGAAAAATTTTACCGACAATTACAGACGATTTAAACTTTTTATATTCGATCCTATAAAATGTTTAGCAACGTGTATCGACAATTTAAATATTAATCATAAAAAATCTTAATCAACTGTCTCACATTTTACTAAGTATATTGACCGTTTAATGTAAACTTCAGAAAAGCGGAACAGCTTTAGGTAGGTTCAAAACGGTTTGATTCCTACTGTTCAATGCTTTTCATATTCCTACTGTTTTGAACTGCAGCTATTCATCTTAAATTAAATCTTCAAATTAAAATATCCAGCATCGATTACGAACAACAGGGATTCAAATTTTGTTCTTCCATAAATCATTTTAATAAACAATAAATATGGACACTTAATTTCTCCACAATATTTTTACCATTTTAAATCGTAACTGCTCCTTGTTGTTATGAATGCATCAAATCGGCGTTGGGAATGCATAAAAAATTATTTATAGAAATTTTCTCATAAAAAAGTTGTTCATAAAAGTTTTTTCAAAAAATCCGAACACCTTATTCCATGTGATTTAAATAATTATTTGAATTATAATTTTGAAAAACCAGTGTAGCCTAGATAGACAGCATCGTTGGAGCAGTACGTGTCTGGTGGTGTTGAAAGCTATTCTCCTCCGGTTTTCTTAGGATTCGGTGGTATTCCGAGGTATAATTCCGGTAATTGACTCGCGAGGGTGTCGTTTCCATCCCTACCGCGAACGAAATCGCGGCACGGCCGTGGAGAAAAGCGCGGAATAGAAGGTAGCTGCAATATCGGCGATACATCAGGATGTCGAAGAGGGAACCAATCGTTTCTGTCGGAATTGGGCTCATAGCACGTGTATATGCGACCGCGAAGGGAACTGGTTACCGACCGTGATTCGGTGAACGCGGAAAGTTCCCCAAAGAGGACCGTCGTAAGGCGCCTGGGCTCGACGCAGACGGGAATACGAAAATAGTGCGAGGCGCTGCGTGGAGCACGGCACGTCGCGTTTGCCAGTGACACGCTAATTATGTTTCCCAATAGGAAAATGTTCCCGGCTGACCCCCCACCATCCTTCGGCTATTCTAATTTCAAATTATCCCGTTCGTATCATTTAACGGACAATATGCCGCGGCCGTTGCCGTGGCTACCGCATTTGGTAGCGGCGCGCTTGTTCGATAAATTTCGCTATTTATTTGGCAACGGTTTTCCATAGTTCCAGCCCGATAAAAATTTTCGTACACCCTTCCCGACATTCCTCCGAAGAACAACACTCCAACTGTCTTCTGGGTTTCTTATCGTTGGACGGATCTTCGTGCAAACTTGTCCATATGTGTTAGAAAACATTTACAATATTTAAAAATTCGAATAATCTTCCACGGAATACGACAGAAATTAATTGATCAAACTGAAACTGGAAAGAGACAGAATTTGTTACACTGGTTAGTCATTCAATTCTTCTATTCAATCAACTGAATTTAATCTACTTGATTGTACCGCAATAAATATTAATTTATTAAATCTGGTGGACGACGTTTCATTAGACTCGGACGATTTTCTAATTTTCGATCCAGATGAAGAAAATGAGAAACGAGTGTTAAAAATTCGCAATTATTTAAGTAAAATTCGCCGAATTTGCACCGGTACCGATGTTCAATAGCTGATAAATAAAAAAAACAGATATTGTGGATTACTACCAGCAAAATATTCGTTCTGTTTCACGGCCCGCAGTCGGTAGGACTCGAACCTACGCTCCCAGAGGGAATCTGATTTCTAGTCAGACGCCTTAACCACTCGGCCACGACTGCTTGTTCGATAGTGAACTTTAATTATTAATTACTGCAATTTGAAGGGGCTTCTTCCCGTACAAACTTTAGCAGAATAATTATTTCAGACTGCGTTTTATTCGATCTGGTTTATTACCACATGCTCAGAACTTTCGTCTCGGAATTAGTAGAAATTTGACGAATGGACTTTTTATCGAAATTATATTTTCATAAAAGGATTTAAGAATGTCAACGAGTCTAAAGAGTCTAAAGTATTTTCTACAATATACGCAGAGAATTTTTATTTTTTACAAAGGTCCGCAATCTAGTTACAAAACAGAGTTCCTTTACCATGAAAAAGGCTTTAGTCAAACAATGCATAACTTGTATACAAGCATTCTATTGAACTAAACTGCACTTTCCTACACAAGCGCGTAAAAATAGGTAAAAAATACACGGTCAAAATGTTGTTATACCTTCGTTCTCTAAAAGATTGTCCACGATATCGTGTTTGAAAAAATTGAATAATTAACACTTTCCGAACCACACACACACACACACAAAACATATGTGTGCGCGCTGGCGTCGTAAAAATTAAAAATCGATATTTTGCAGTACGAAAAAAGTTGTAACAAAATGTTCTTTTCTAATTTCTTCTCGTAGATTCCACCCTTCCAGGACGATTCTATGAAATTAAGATCGTTCGGTGCAATTATTGTTGCGCTGGCTAAACGCTATGACAAAAATCGTGGAAACGAGTTTTTCACGATCTCGTCGATCGCTTCCTGTATCCCGTTGATCCTGACCGATCGTTTCTCTAACCTTCGCGCCGAACTTTTCACGGTTTATTCTCCACGGTGTTCCACTGATCCCGTTTTAGTTTTGTGCTTTTTACCGCGACCTCGTTATTTATAGTGAGACGAATGCGTCGATCCGCGGCGCACGGAAAGGACTTTGCCTCGCGCTCACCAGCATTGCAAACCGTTCTAACAATAACCGCATTGTAAAGAACGATTAAAAAAACAGAGTCAAAAATTTCGGAACGAGACACCCACCACAGAAATCTCTCCCATACCCTGTGTGATAAATGATAAAGCTATGGCAAGATTCATTTGTTAAATTATTACTCTGAATGTGTTTCTTATAAAATAATATCCACTCTGGGTCTGAAATACGAAAATATTAGATGAAATTATGTTTAACTGATTTATGCAAATTTTTGGTTTTATAAATAAATGTACGGAACCGGAATAAAATTTTATCAACCTCTATAGAATTCTGTATTTTTTTAGATTTTAATAAACCGTGCGCAAAGATTCATAGGTTAGTTATAAATAATTTCTAACGTAGGAATGAAAGAAATAATTGATTGGTCAGTCATTAAATGGCAACAATAATTCATTGAATAGCAATAAACGTTATAGCACAAGTTCAGTGCAGCTTTATATTTAACTCCCATAGACTAAATTTCGGAACGTATAATATTATTTACGATATTATCCTCATCATTATTGTGTTTTAAACCGATTGATTCTTTCTATTTAATTGATTCGAGGTTAATAACCTTGTTCGATATATTTGCCGCTGATGTATGATGATTTCAATAAATACCATAGAAAGATACACGTACCGATCACGAATAAAACGTACCTCGTAAATCGGGGGATGAGTGTGTACATAATCACTAGGCTGTGGATTCGATGCATTTATGGTAAATCGGATCATCACCGATTGAACTGATTAAAAAATGTGTCGGGATTTAATGAGATTTTTCTGTTATTAAATTTCAGACAGAGCTTTACCAATTAATAATAATTATTTTTTAATTCTACTTGTTTCAAATATTTACTAGTTACTAATAAATTGCATCGCTTTTATGCATGTAGAGAGTATGCAATTTCTCGAGAGGCATTGAAACACTAAATTCGATAGAACTGAATCGCATTTGGATAATTTTTGGTACATCAAAGCGAAAAATTCAATTCACCGTTTTTTTTTAACGAAGCAGATCGTGCAAATAAATGGGGAAATAAATTAATAGGAAATTAGCTGAAATTTCCCAACTTCACGTATAGGAAATACAATTTTAATTCTAATGTAATTACAAGTACAATCACAACCACCGAAAATACAATTTTAATTCCATGCCAATCACAACTGAAATTAAAACCACAGACAATACAATTTTAATTTTACTGCAATTGCAACTACAATCACAACTCACAGAAAATGCAATTTTAATTCCATTGCAATTGCAACTAAAATTGAAACCATAGAGAGTAAAATTTTAATTCCACTGCAATTGCAACTACAACAACCATGGAAAATATAATTGCAATTGCAGCTGCAACAACAACCACAGAAAATAAAATTTTAATTCCACTGTAATTGCAACTGCGACGACAACCATAGAAAATAAAATTGCAATTCTCTACGTTCTTGATAATGTGCGGATTCTCAATACATGATGAGAGTTGCAACAATTTCAACTGACCGATGTTTCGAACGAATTTGCCGTGCTCAAAAAATTTCCGATCCATTTTTTAGGTCATTCGGTTTAACGCGGACACAGTCTCCGGTTGAATTTTTGCAGAGAGAAAGTATAAGAGCGAAGAAAGTGACAAGGATATCCTTTAGCCGTCGGGCCACATGGAAACTCGTCGGTGTTCATACACACTCTTCCCTTTTCGCTTTTCTTTTATTCCTTTGTACTTCTGTTATGTGCTTCACATACAACTTGTCGCTCGCCGTTGTCTCTTTCACTTCGCCTTGATCTCTAACCAAGCTAGACGCCGAGAATCCCGCGAACACAATTTTTTTTCTCTCCTCCTCTCTCTCTCTCTCTCTTTCTCTGGAAACTTTCATTAAAGTTTGTTGCACGGTTCGAGTGTGTAATATTAAGGCTCGTTTTACGAGATTGTTTGCAAATCAGTTTTTTTCTGCGCCTGCTTGAATTGCATGAGAGAAGGAAGAAGCTTCTTTTTACCGCGAAGATCTTAGATAATCCGCATTAGCATAATTACTTAAACTAAAATTGCAATTAGCACCGGCTGAAACAAATCTGCTCCCTCGCGACAGTGATATTCGAGTATTTTTGTGTTGGGTATACATGTACACATAGTATAATATACATATATGTGTATAGATACACTTGGCCATTGCAGTTGGATAATATTAATTCACTCGAAGAAATGTATGCACAATGTGTACAGTTAGTGTACATATTTTATCATAGTTGGGACTCGGCAGATAGCAATGATGTTTTTTTATTCATCTATTCTCGTACTATGTTGCGCTATTGCCGCGGTCGTCGACATATGGGACTGTACACAGAATATTTTTAAATTGCAAATATATCTCCGTTTTAATAAATAATAAATTAAAAAATGTATATATCATATAATCCTTTCGTACAGTAAACGACGGTTCGCATCGAGTTTTATTTAAAAATTAGTGCGGCGAAATGATTATGGTCCTTTATGAAATCAATTTTGTAAAGCTGTTGTTCTCATTCGTGAAATATTTGGAGAATATTATCCGTTAAACAATTGACACGCATTGAAATAATATTGATTAAAAAAATTATTTGTGAAAGACCAGGAGGGAAAATTAATTTTGCACGAACCTCCAATACATAATGACAGCGGTGGAACAATTCGCCGAATTAATACACCGGTCAGGCCGTTCGATTATTTTTTATAAAGACGTTAAATAATTTAGCAGGGGATGAAGCATTATGACAAATAACGCAACGAAATTGTAATTCTTCAAAAAGATAAAAAGATCGGCTATCTGGAAAATGAATTATGCATCGTGCAGAAGAAATGCTGCGTGACTTTTTATTTGATACTGTAGAATCGCTGAATATTTAATACGATCGTACCAAGTGGAATTTCAAATATAAATAAAATCGCACGCGTAAAATGAACATCCAATTATTTAGACCTCTCTGTGTACAATGAGGTAAATTTAATTGTATAAATTACTAAACTTATTTATTCTAGTGTTTATTTGCCTGTACATATATGTATCTATATATGTATGTACACACATGTATATGTATGCATATATGTACACACACATATACAATGTAAACATATATACAGCAATTAAAATATTGTATCAGTTATTATACACAATCCCCGCGTATATATTTCCATTCTATGAAATTCAATATTTGATGTCGTGACAATTAATGACTCTCTGCCGGGCGTGTTTCAACCTGGATTTATCATCTGAATAAAAAGTATCAAGCAAACCAATTACTTACTGATCATTAACCGACCTGAATGGAATCAGAATCTATATTTTTCTCTTTTCCGTTTATTCAACTTTAATAGTAGTGGATGCGCAGATGGGCATAAATTTTCCCAGATTACGAAGAATACCGAAAATTAACAAGGTAATGACCGGTGAACAAGGCTCAGAAATTCATTACCAACAATTTCGGTGCATTAAAATAATTCGCGAACAGTAACCCTTACGATTTTGCAAGTATAATTAATAGCGGCGTAATGATGCATCTTAATAACTCTACTCGTCAACGTGTAAACACTTTTAATCTTAGTAATTGATACTTAAACGCGCGTATATCGTCGGTGTATCGCCATAACATTGCAAACTGCATGGCAAACTGCTGTTTTACGGAAAAAAAGCTATTTATAAAAACTAAATTTATTCTGTGCACTTGCAGGTGATATAAATGCGTCGAAGCGCCGGTATAATGCTTTATTTATCTCGCACTGAAAACGAAACAAATCTGAATAAATATAATTACTTACAAACAAATTACTTAAGCCAGAATTTTTTATATTTGTATAATTCTTTCATTCAGCAATTATTGAAATTGTTAGAGATGCTTCTGTGAGAAATTATTGAATAAATTTATCGATATACGGATGATAAAAATTTTGCAAGATGAGAATACATGCTCTGTCATTCTTACAAACCAGTTAGGCGCGATTAGTTCTAGTTTTAATTGTTCGAAAGGAGTACGAACAAGAAATACGGAACGATGGAAAAAGGGTTGCTTCGCATGAATATTATTTTGAGGATATGCGGGTCGGAAAAAATCGACTATCGAACCTCCGGCTTCGAGTTGGAGCGGGCAAGGAAGGACAGCTGTTCCGAGCACATGTGGGCCCATTCGAACATCAGGCCCCACTCTGTTATTCGCCTCGGCTGCGAGGCTATAGCGCGGATGCCGCAGCGCTATAGCTGTTTCCGGTGCGATCGTCCTTCGTCGCGCTTAGAGTGGCTGCTCCGATTTGCAACGAGGCTGCCAACCACTGGGCACCCTCGAATATTTATTGTTAATAGTATAGCAGATAGTTCTTTCCAATTTTCCCAATAAATAATTTTGGAATAAAATTTTGTAAGAAAATCAACCAATTGTAAGAGAATCTTCAAATATATCATATGGAAAATAAAAATTTTCTACACGGATTTTAAGAGACAGCTAGGCAAATATTTTCGAATATACTTTACATAAAATGTCTGCACCAATTGTAAGAAATCTGCTCTTACGAAATAACGAAAACTGAAATCGGTACATTTTCGTAAAAAAAATTTTTGCAAATAAAAAGCGATGATCGCTGAAATATTATCGAAAGAATTCCCCTTGTTCTCCAAAAAAACCATCGCAAAATCGATATTGCAACTTGGCTATCCAATTACGGATCCGCCACTTCCATAATTCATCGATTGATCCGTAAAGGTTTCCGTCAGCCTTTTCTGTCGGCGTCCGAAAGACAACGCTCGTACAAAAATGAAGTCGAGGATGGACATTAAACGCACTTCTACCTGGCTACACGTTCGTCCAGCTGGCTGTTGCTCGCAGCTGCTCGACGAGCAAAGCGGATTCGAGCGGAGCGGAGCGGAGGCGCTCCGACGTCCGACGTCCCGACGCGTAAGTGCGCGTCTCGCTCGAGGAACGGCGAGGGGCCTCGTTAATTACGTTAATATAATTACGCAAGCTCTCGCGAAACAGATAACGCAACGATTAATTTTATTGTTTGATGTTTTACTTTAATTAACGGATTATTCTTCTAATTATGTCGACTCGCTCGGCCACCGTTGCTGCTCGCGCGCGCAAGAGAGAGAGAGAGAGAGAAAGAGAGAAGAATTATGCAACGGAGGTTTTGGCATTGTTCTTCCACGTTCCGCACTTTTATGACGTACTGTCTGTGGCTCCGGTCGTTTTATAACGCTCCTTGGATGAAAATTCATTTGTTCCCCGTTCGTAGATGCTGTGCGATGTCTAATTTATTTAATAATCTTCCAAATTGATTTTTTCAGCGTGAAATTGTAAGAGCGTTAATCCGCGGAGAATCAGCGAAATATCTGCTGAGGATATCATTTGTTTAATTATTTTCTGAGAGTGTGTGGGGGTTGGAAGAGCGTGTACAATAGAAGATAATTTACTTAACGCATTGCCTCAATTGAATCGTTCGCTTGGTTTTTCTTGAATCGTTACAAAAATAAATTATCGTTTAAGGAAACTTTTTCTCTTTTTATAGATTTTATCAACTTCATCATTTATGGTGTTTACACGTTCTTTACATAATAAAGACATTACATAATTCGTCGCTCACACAGTTAATTAATTGTAACACCGTATTGAAGTTTCGTTAATAGACTAGATTTGATGGATTTTCTATTATCTCAAATAATTTTATACAGTATTTGTGTGTCTAAGGAAATGATAAAACCTCAAGTAATTAGGAGTGATAGTAATAAATTACATACAGCAATAAATTACTATGGCAATATTTGTACGATTGAAACAGAATGGACTGCAAAGGGATAACTTATTAATAGACTGCGGATTTTATGCATTTATGACAAAAACGAGTAGGTGTAATTAAAAATAGCAAAAATATTAGAAGAATTTGAAAATACTATTATATTATTTTTAATCTACTAAAAATAACAGGGAGGAAAATAAATTTCTATTTCACTCCAGTTTGTTGCAATTCCGGTAAGAAATTTTTATTTTGCATAAAGCTTCCGTCAGCCTACTTATTAAAATCGTTAAACAGAGAAATTTCTACTTGTCTCTTATTCCCTGAATCGACGTAGTGTGAGTTCGAGACGTATCTATGTTAATTATTTAATTAGCAAATTCACGTAGGCTTACGAATTCATTTGCACACCTACCATTATACATTTCGTAAGATTGATAAATGGAATAGTTTGGGTTCTTCGTAAGTGTTGTTGATGTGTGAAACTCGACGGAATTTCCGAGGAAGAATGAAGATTGCGACAAGAACAAAGAAAACAGGCATCTTAATTTATGGAGGGTCGTTTATTTATGAGGCGATGCTAGATATTATCGACTATACGGCCAGTATACGAAATGAGAATGCCGCGCGCAATTAAATCCGTCGTTCATGAAAGTTACAGACGCGCTGACCGCGCGCCGGTTATGGAATATTCATAACCGATTGATAATCTCCCCGGCTGGTTTTATGTCATTTGTGCAAGGTTAATGAGCACGCTGCAACGCTGTGTCATCGAACCGAGAAATTATAACGCTTCCTTTTCAACGTCGGGAATGATCGATTTCCTAATACTGATTAATTTACTCCCGTCAAATTTCTTGTAACTCCCAAAATATCAAATTAAAAGCGCAACGGTCCAAGTAAACCAATCAATGTATTCAGTATCCATTGCGTCAACGTGTGCGTTCATCAGACAATTAAATTGTTGAATCAGTAATGCCTAGAAAATGTTCATACGACTATTCAATTTTCTACATCAATGCCACCGAAACTACATTAATCAACCAACGTACTATTAATATATCATGAATTTTTAGTCACTCAATAATGAATCTGGTTAATCATTGTTTAATCTGCTCACCTGAAAATTGCTCAATAATTAACGCCTCGCTAGCCGGAAATTTTTTAGCAGCCTTCTCAACATCAAAGATCAAGAGAGCTTGTCGAAATTTTAAAAAATGATACCTCAATTTTCGTATTCTTTCAAACCCGTTTTTTGCGATGAATGCATAACATCGGGTATAGTAATTAACAAACTAATTATTAGATTGTCGGTAGATAAAGCGTTCGAGCGAATTGACGAGTGCTAAACGCGACAACGACGATAAAACTAAAAGTTGAACGGAAGGGAAAGGGCGCGATGCAGTTTTGCATATGAATTGCATCTTTAGCGGACGTTATCGAATTATAATTCACGAATTGCGTCTACCTGCGGGATCGTAAATGGATCCCACGATAGAGGAGATTAACGCCACCTGCGGTCACAGACTGCAGGAACGCGAAAGTGTCTTTTAAAATGCGTCCTCTTATCTCCCTGGTCGATGCACACGTTACACACGGACGATAGACTGTTCCAAATAATTCCGAAGGCGGCGCCGACGGGGAAGTCTCGGCCGTATCGCACTTTCCTGTTGCGTCACGCATGCCGACGCATAACAGTACACACAATGTACGGTTTGCTTGCCAGTGCAAACACACGACCGCTGAGGAACGTCATTTATATGTGCGGGACGTGTCTAAACTGCACGTCGATCATTCGACAGATGAATGCACCAGCTCGATCCCGTAATTGATCACTTTCTGGCGCCATTTATTTTTCTCTAGTGTAGTGACATTTTTGAAAATGTTCTTGGTCAACTTAGATAATTTCATTCATATTTATATATTGTGTGCACATTAATTAAAACAAGGTTTGCAAAAGAGAGACGTGCAATTGATTTTTCTTATTTAAAAAATTATTTCTGAATCTTGCGTTTTCGAATCTTAGCATGGAATGTCAAATTTTCTTGAAGAAATGTGGTCAGGCATATAAATAAATCCTACGAACCTATCGGAATACAAATTTTTTTGTTTAAAAAATTATTATTAAATTTTGCGTTTTCAATTCTTAACATGGAATGTAAAACTTTCTTGAAGAAATGAAGTCAGGTCGGAATAAATTTTGCTGAACACCGTGTAAAATTTCTATAATCGATACCGAAGAATAAACATTTTTCTGTTAAGAATTTGTTTGTCCCGTAACCAGGTAGTAGGCTTTTGAGTAATTCAAGATTGAAACAACGATTGTTTCACTTCTATCGCGAATCGGCTCCAGAATTAGCAAACGATTGGTACAGCCTCTTGGCAGGGACAATGCAGCTCGTGCAGGAATGTTATTGTTTATGGATTGGCCGGGTTTTGCCGTTCGAGTAATTAATTCCATTAAATCGCGGTAAGCACAAATAAAATGTTGGGTACCAGGAGTATACCTTTTCCGTCCCGCGACCGGTAAACGGAATTGTAACGCGAGTTTCCCGGGCTATGCTACTCTGTACGTATCGAATTAATGAAGTTGGTAATCAGCGTTGCCAGATTCTGACTTTCGTTCGGCGGCCCCCCGACAAAAGTTAATTACTGCGGCCAGATACATGGGCGTGGGCGTGATTAATTATCACGGGAGAGCGACGAACTCGCACCTTTACTGGCATATGCACAGAAATTTATGGAACATGTACTTTCCGCTGTTTGGGAAATAATACCTGGTTTAATTACGAAACCGGCGTGCACGCGTGTGCGCAATTATGAGGAAATAAAATGACGATAACGAACGGGGGCGACCATTACACAATAGGCGATACACCGTGATTATGTTGCGAACATTCTTTCCGTCTGAACTTCACTTTACGGGATACCGATCGCTGTACGATTACGTTCAATTTTTCAACACGAACAATATTTCTTATCTCGTTCCTACTACAAGACAATTTTTAGTTCATAGAATCTAGATATTCTCGCAATTTTTTCATTTTGTAAATTTATATTAATCAGTGGATGAATATCAATCAATAAATAAGGTCTTTTTTAGTCCACAGAATTAACTTTTTCTCCGCTGTAAAAATAAAAAGGAAATCTTGCGTAAAAACTGACAATTCACTGATTTATAAATTTTTATAAAATATTTTCTTATATCTCACGAGTTTGAAGATTCAGCGAATGTATAGAAATCTATAATTGATGATTACTGTAAAGAGTGGCGCATTTTCAGATATCGAATGAAATAGAGGGTAGCGAAGGAATTCGGATATCGTTCAGCGTATCGATGAATTTATCGAAGCACCGAGTATATTTTTCACGTTTATCGGCCTCATCTAGTTACCGATTCTATTGGCGATCGATTTCCGCCACTAATTAATAAACGTGATATACCCTTCGACCGAAAGCTTGAAACCCCTGATCTCGGGTACTATTCTCTAGCAGGCGCTACGTCATTGTCACTGGTAAAGCAGGGGCTTTGCGTGTCATGGTAATTGACGCTAAATCATACGAGTGCGGCGATCCTTATCCCGGAGACATTCCTAACAATGGTGGCTCCTAACTGCCGGCCGATTCTTAAATAGGCTCGGTAGTGCCCCGCAATAAATTCTGCTAATTCACCGATTCCACCAGCTCCGTTCACAAAAATCCACAACCCCTATTTTTTTTTAAAAAATACACATCGCTAAAAATTCATCAACTCCTTCATATTGGGATTCGAGTCAGCAAATTTGAATTTTCGCAAAGAAGGTGGACGTAAAAAGGACTGATGAATTCGCTAGACTTACCCAATTTTTACAACAAGATCTGCAAACTATAGTTTTTCCCACGCACCGTACCTCGTGATTTCCCCCCCGGAGCCGCCGACTGTCCAAAACAATTCAATCTCCATCACGAGGAACGAATTCAGCTGGATCGACTGTTGAAGACCAGCTCGCATAGTCACGCTAGCATAACCGGCCCCGTGGCATCCCCTTTCGGAAACAAAGAGGGGCTCGGCTACCGAAGAATTCCGAGCTGATCATAATAGACCACCGGAAGCTTTGGCCACCGACTTACTGGACCGGTCCCACCATCTTCACAGATTCGGATTGCACATCGATACATCGTACGCGGAACACGCACTACTTACATCCGATTTATAAAATTATAAAATACTCTAACCCTTTCCTAAAATACTGTCCTTTAACCGTTTTTAAGGAATACATTCATCGATAACGAATTTCACAATACAACAATTGCAGTATATTCTGCGAACCTAGTAGCCCAAAAAAATCCCATATAAATCAAAGTACTCGAACGAAATAAAGATTGAAAAGATGAGACATACGATGCCCATTGTCGGCGCTTGTTCCACGAGGACATTCATCATAATCGCATCGCTAGAAGTTGCAGGCCACATAGAACTGTTCCAGCCTGCTTTCAGCTTGCTTTAGCTTGCTCCAGCTTGCTCTCGAGCCCGTTAAAAGTCGGCTGTAAAGGGCTCAAGCGCAGCTACTCTCTCTCTCTATAGTGTTCCCCTTGATCTCCGTTCACCTTGCGCATTCTTCTAGTTCCCTCGCGAGCGAAACGCGGAAGAACCTTGGCCTTGGTCTGGCCGCTTCCGGTCAATTTAGCGCGCGTCCAGCGTCGCCGCATTTGCGATTCATCCACGCGGAGCCGAGCCGGATAAAGCGAGGCGGGAAGAGTCAGTGATAAAAGGGATGAACGGTGGTGGTATACATATATGTATATATATACTGGTTGGATATCATGGGGGGAACCAAGGGGGGAGGGGGTAAAGCAGCAAGAGAAAGAAGCCGAGGAATCGGCTTGGAGGAAAAGAGCCGGTGCATCGAGCTTTGATACCTACATAGGGTGAGCCTAATACATACGAATACATATCCAGGGGACACGCGTGCGTGAGCACATATCTCTCTGTACGTGCATACACGTACCTGTTGCTTATTCCATTGTTCTCGGTGTTGGTCGGGCTCCTGTGTGCGCGGCTTCTCCTCATCTCTCTCCGCGTCCTCTTTTCTCTAGACTACTTGCGGTGTACAGGGCGAATCTAGTAACTGGGACAGGGCTGTAACTCGGTTTCTATCTGGGGCGGACAAAAATTTCAATTTTCCTGCGCTCATTGTCTGGAATCTCGATTTTCTACAGGAGTATGGTTTCAAATTGCACTGCTCTTTCTTAACGGAACGCTAGTATTCTGACGATAATTGGTGACGGTGATATGGTGACGGTCGGCTCCATTTCGACACAGACTGATAACTGGACTGCGGTTGTTTATGCAATTTGCAATTTTCGTAGACGTACTTCAAGGAAATGTAGCAAATTAAAATTTGACTTTCAGTGGCAATAGCCTTTGCAGATCTGAAATGAGTAAAAATCCTACTAAATTCTGTCGAATGTTGTATTCTAACACTTTTTGAAAATTTTCGGTTGCTGTAAATGCATGAAGATCCGTCGATTTTCAAGATTTTTTAACATGTTGTCGAGGTGATCGTAGCGAAGGTCTGGGTTACCATTGTTTATTAAGAAGTCGTTAACACGTTTTGTACCAGAGGGTAAGGGACCTTTACAACTATGTCACGATGTTAATTTATTAAACAATTTTTACCTTAGCGGTAGAAAATTCACATACAGCTCTCTTCTTGTTGCGAGGAAATCTCAAAGAGATGGTTCACAAGATGTAAAAGTACAGAATTAGAGATTGGGTTTTTGTTCAAGGATTATTGAATAAATTGTAGTGTTCTATTGAAGACTGCAATTGCACTTTGCGACAATGTGAAATTGTTCCACGCAAGTTTTCTCCTTGCCCGCTGTAGGGGCAGAGCTACAGCCCTCGGCCCAGCTACTAGATTCACCCTGTATAGCTACCGGCCACTCTCACCGACGCAGCTCCTGATCTGCTAACACAACCGTAAACAAAGTATATTTGCGGAGGAGCCTGCACGTTCACCTCTTTCGCCAGTGTACATACACTCCCGTCCATAAGTCGGCGGGCATTTACATCGGCTACACGGCCGTTGCCGAACTAACACCCTTGACCTCCTCAGCTGTTGGCAAATCTCGAACCGGGGTTCAACAGATACGAGGGCACATCAATCCGCTCTTTTTGGAATCATATTATTCCTCCACGGCGCCGGGTGTTTGCACTTTCGAGCAAATGTACACGTTCGAAATCTGGTATCCGGCTTTGCACTTTAACCCTCGCATCAGTATCCAAAATTTCGACGATACGATGTTTCACTTTATAGTTTCGATGGCTAATTTTTATTCGTCAAATGTAGTCTCTAATGATTCAGGAGCATAAAATCTACAATAATTCCGATATTTATCGACAAAAACGTCAAAAAAGTTCAAAAAACAAATTGAAAGCGGTTGCCGGGTTATTGACACAACGGTTAAACGTGCACACTCAATAATTCCGGCTACTCTTTCCTTTACCAATTATCCATAAAATAATATTGTCACGCAGCAAATGAAACTTCAACTTCGTCAGAACAATTTCACCGTTTAAACCCGTAAAAAGTGAAGAATTATTTCGATTTTCTATCTGTTCGAGTGAAACTAACCGGCAACGACGCGGCGACTTCTGAAAGGGGGTGTACAACAGAATATCGCGGAGCAGGAAGACGGCGGGTTAGGCCAGGAGGTTCGCGAACAAGGACGCGGGGCAGAGCGGCGTTTATGTGTGCAGATAAACGGTCGCCGAGGGGTGGAACTCCGATGCGTTCGTGTGCACCACGAGCACACGTTTAATGCAGCCCGCGGATCTTGCGGGGCTAAGCCGTTGCCTCGCATTCATGACTACAGCCTGACGTGGTCTCGCCTCTTCTTTTAACGTAGAACGTCGAAGAGAGACGGCGCGCCGAATCCCTTTCTTCGTAGCGGGCCGCGGCCCTTATGTACACGCCGTGTTAACGTTTACGCGAGCCACGAGAGCAGAAGTTTCTCCATTCATAACCAGTGGAAGTGGATGCCGGAGCAGTGGTCCCTCGACCGGCTTCGGGCTGTGTTGCCCATCCACTGTGTGTATCCTGTGTGTACATGTAAACGCTCGGATCGCTCTCCTCTCCGATGGTAAATGTAGGTTACGCCGGTGACGACTCTCTGTCTCCCCACCTTCCCTTCTCTTCTCTTCTCTCTCTCTCTCGGTGCGTCTGTCCCTCGATTTGATCGTAGTATGCGTTCCCCGTGTCCGTGGGAATACTTCCAAGGTCACCCGAAGACGCCCGTCATTTCCATCCCCATCCCTCCCGCCGACACGACCTTTCCACGCCAATTTTTCAGAGCAAAGGTCGCTACGTGGTCCCGTCGCTTTTCTGTCTTCGGGATTTACTGTCCTGCCGCACGTCTTCTTCTCCTTCTTCGGCAGGTTCTTCATCTTCAAGATCTCCGCCTGTTCGGTGACTCTTCGGACTTTCTTCGCTGTTGAAATTAAAGCTTTCTTTTTATCGCGAACGGTTGTTTCCTCGTTAACAGAACAAAAAAATGTGCAAACTAACAGACTAATCTGTCGAATACGATTGTAACTCACAATTCCTAATTAAATTTGACCGTTTCTGTTCTGTTGTTTCAACGATGTTCGAACAACGAGCTCGCGAAAGACATTTTAATTGTCGTCGGGAATAATTGAAAAGAAGAATCGAGGTGAGAGAAGGACTTTGGCTGTGTGAAGTACCTCCGTCCTAAATCAGTTTCCGTTGATCGGTTTTTAAGAACTTTCTGGGTCAGAGACTTAATGAAGGCGTCTGTCTATTACGTTGCCCAATTTATGACTTCGTTATCGTCGTGCTCTATACTGTGACCCGTCCTCGGCGCATCCTGAGCGTTACGCATATGCAGGGTGAGTCGTCTAACGTTTGCACCTCAAATATCTTTTTCGTTTACAAAGATACGTCGAATGTCTGAAGGACAAGATGAATTGTCCAGTGAGGCCCACACGATTTCATAAAAATATCTATTTTTATTACTTTTTTTTTAGAAATCTGAAGAAATCATCTTAATTTTTTAAACGACATCACCCCTTTTTAAACACCTACGAAATTTAGAGACCTAGAGACATAAAATTCAGTAACCATAATTACTCAAGGTCATTGAAGGTCACGGTCAGAGTATTTAAGAAGTAGTGGTTCCGTTTAGAAACGTAGTGGTGACCTTGAGATTTCTAAAAAAAAAAAGTAACATAAAAACAACCATCCAACTTTGAGGTGCAAACATTAGATGACTCACCCTGTATATTTACTCGCTAAATGATGCGCTACCCTAATACATAGTTGCAATTTCTAGTCTAACACATCGACGAATTCATCGATTTGATAAGCGGATCGTCTATTTCTCAAATATAAATCTTTGTGTGGAAAAACAAGATTTTAAAACCATTTCAACCCTTAACATACAAAACGGGGTCACTCGGGGATCCTGATATTTACATGCTATTCGATCATCGTTGAAAATAGACAGATCGGTATATTCTTCTGCGTCTGATTATCGGTTCTGATAGATAAAAACGGGCGAAGCATGCCGAAGAAAAATCTCGAAAACGCAGGCGTTGAAAAGTGGCCCAACAATTAATTTGAATTTCCGAGACCTCCGTAGAACCGAATAGACAGCCGAGGAGGAGTTATTTGAACAGAGTCGACGAGCCAGCCAGAACGAAGACAACAAGACCTACCAAACCGAATAAACACAGTGTCCGCAGACAGGAGTACCGCGGATAGGATTCGGGCGGAAGAATGGCTAACCTGACAAGTGGCGCCCCGTCGCTTAATCCCAGCTCCGGCCCACTCCACCCCAGCAGCGGCCCTCAAAGTTTAGCATAAGACAGCACACGTTCCCGTCTCTCTTTTCGCCCCGTCCCTTTCCCACTTGAGGTCTGGGATCGAGTATTCGGAAAGTGGTTGGCGCCGACGGTGTGTACGTGTGTACACGCTTACCCGGCGAACGGAATCGAAGACAGAAGTGGGTGGCGCGGGTGGGATCCGCATAGAAACCGAGAGCAACAGGTTCCCTAAAGCTCGAATGACACGCTTCGGGGATTTTCGCGAAACGACTATTTTGCATCCCCCACGATCGCCCGATGATGCCGGGCCCTGCCGCTGCGTAAGGGTGAGTCGAGTGCTGTCTTTCTTTCATTCTTTCTGTCTGACTTCGGTGCTAACTGCCCGGGGCCGCGTCCTTTATGTTCTTTGCGCCACGCGCACGCTGGTTTAGCTCGTTGCTTTGTGCGAGAATTAGCAATTAACAAATTGGCAGGTTAGTTTGACCTGACTACAGAGTCGGAAACTCTTGTCAGTTATTAGTACCTTTACGAAATGTTGGATGTTAGGTCCGCATATTGCATATCAAAATAAGCAGACAAGATATCTAGAAGACAGGTACCTCCAAAATTATATTTTCTCCAGAGTTAGAATCTTCGAGTAAACAGTTCTCACTATTTCAAAAAATACTCATCTTCCGAGGATCAAAACCACCAAAACTATTCACATGCTTGAAAGAATCACCGGCCAAGCTTTCGATGTCGATTATACACGTGACTCTATCAGTTTCAAAGTGCTGACCCCAAACACAACCGAGTACGAAAAGATCAAATCCCAAAAGATTCCGAGCGCCACCCCTCCGCTGGTGAACTCCTAGTCATCCGCAGTCCCATGTGACCGCCCTTATTCAGCAAATCTCTCTGGTAAACCGTCGTCGGGGAAGTTGTCCGAGAGTTGTTCTGGCCAAGCGGACAGTTTGAAGACGACGACGACGTCCGAAAATGTAAATCAAGGGACAGAATGCAGGACGCGACGGAGGGTGAACGATCCAGCGATCTGGTTCACGGTAATCTCTCGCGTCAGGATCACGTGGGAGAACTGGCGCTCGCACATGGCGTGGCGTCGCGTCGGCTTGGAAGTTTGGAAACCACGTGGCCGAATAAGTTTCAGCCGGGTCACGACGACGAGCATACGTCACAGAACAGCTGAGCCTCTTGCATCCACATGAAATACCGTCATGCCGTTTCCCGGTGTGCGTGGCACACGTATTCCATCTCACACGGACAGGCACACGTTGCTCGACGGGCGTGCACGTTTTCCTGTGTATTCACCAAGGGGATGAAGGTAGGGGTGTAGAGATGAATATGTGAATATGTGCCATGCGAGCGAGCGGCCGAACGAAAGTGAAAACGGGGTTGGAGGGCCTCTTCCTACACTTCCAACCCCGCCCCGCCCCTCACCCCTCATCCATCCCTCTCACAGTTTCTCCGTCGCGTGGCTCTTTCTCTCTCTCTCGGTCTATTCGATGTACTGCACCACGGTATGCACAGCCATGCACCATTCGGTTCGATGTATGCGGGATAGATACGGAGCGAGGTCGAGCTCCAGTTTACCGGCTCACCCTCCCACCCTCCCTCACCCTCCGCCGCCTCCGGCTCTTCCTACACCGGATTTCCTAGTCAAACCGTATGAACGAATCGTCCGTGACGTGAGTTCTGACAGCTACATTCCCTTTTGAGGGATCCCGGAATCAAAGCCACGCTCTGTGTTCGACTACTTGTGGAATCGAGGGCTCGACGGTTCGGCGCCGAAGAGATCGCTCTTCTCTGCGGCTAGTGTTATCCGAACATACCTCGCTGTTCTTCAACGTTTTGCTGTTAACACGGCCGATATGATTGGTTCGATTGACGCCGGTCCTCTATTGATCGACGATTTTTATATCGTATTTCTCTTGAGAACCTTTCGTCGAAGCCTGTTCGACGCGGTCGTTGTTTCGATTTTGGGAGATTTTTGAGAATTTGGTTGACCGCGCGTTACTCATTTTAATTCGCACTTACCATTTGTTGCGAATAGGCTGCGCATCTTTATGCGTTTATGGCGTCTGAGAATTTTCAAAAGATCCGCAGCCTATTCGCAAATGGTAAGTGCGAATAGGCTGCGGATCTTTATGCGTTTATGGCGTCTGAGAATTTTCAAAAGATCCTAGAACATAACATTCGACGGATTTTAGTACGATTTCGATTTATTTCAGATCTACAAAATGGCTACTACCGCTGAAAATAATATTTTATTTGGTTCGAAAAAATTGCATAAACATCCGCGGTCTAGTTATGAATGTGATCGTTAGACAATATTCCGTTGAAATCCAAGACACAAGAGGGTTGAAAAGTTACTCGCCACGATTTTAAACGTTCTCTTCATTTCGGCCGACTTTTTAAGGGTGTTCGTTCGAATAATTCGAGCCCGGACTTGCCACAGATTCGGCAGGACGAACGTTCGGCGGCCGAGAACCGCGATTGACATTCAACGAGCATTAGTAATTTTTTCGGCGGAAATTCCCGGCGCGGCGCCAGAGGCGAGCGAACGGAATTCTCGTCGTTCGTTCAGGGTCGTTCGAACAATATGCGCGCGGTGCGGGGCTGGGGATCGATCCGGAAGCCCCCTAACCTAATTCCCGACCGTCTATCCCCGTCTTTGAGACAGGAAGCAACGCCCAAGGGACATTCTATATCCCTTACCGGTGGCATAGAAAGTGGCCGGAAGTGGTGGCGCGGGCCAACGTGTGATTGCATCCTCGAGGACCTGTTGCTCCGTCTCGTCGCAGGACTGCGAGGAAGGGTGGCGAGAGATGTTGGTGTTCGTTTCGCAGTTAGAAACAAATGGCCTAGTACACACAGAGAAAGCGACAGAGAGAGAGAGAGAGAGAGAGAGGGGGTGGTGGTGGTTGTTTGGAGGGTCGTAAAACGGCGCGTGGTTGAAAGAGGAAGCAAGAGAGAAAACGCGTCGAGTTAAAAGGAAGGTGGCAGAGTGGTGGGGGAGGGGAGGGTGTGCAGAGGAGGTTGGTGGTGCGGAGAAGGTCGAATGGGAGGTCTGGAGAGTGGCGTTGGTGGCTCGCAGGTCAGGGGTCGTAGGTAAGTATATCTACCCTTTGTTAATTCGGGCTTAATGCAACCGGAGCGGTGGGGGCGTCGAGGGAGAAGCGGCGTGTTGCTCGCGGAGGCAGACAATGGGGTCACTGGGATGTTTCGTGCCAAGTTTTCATCGCCGGACAAGTTTAGACCGACGAGTTGCGCGACCGAGGCAGCTCGTGGCGAGGCGAGACGAGGCGCGTGTTGTTGCTCGCGCCTTATCCGAGCCGGACGAGCGAGCAAGAGCGAGACCGATGATCGCCGCCGAGATCGAACCGATAGGATTGTGCCCGCCGAACGTATCCGCGAAGGTAGCCCGACTGCCTGCATGCTTGCTTGCTTGCTTGCTTGCTTGCAGGAGGCTCTCCCTTGCTTCTGTTTTAGCCGAGAGTGCCCGACGACGGTCGTACATTATGGATACGGGAGCGAGCGTGTTTTACGTAATCGGCGCGGCACGGCGCGTGCCACCTGTGCACGTAACAACGCTTAGAATGCGGACGTAATAGCCGCAGACCGCGCCATCGGCGAAAAGAAACAATGCGCGGAAGGTCGTTGCCACCTGCGAACCGTGGACTTGCCGATCGGCGTTATCGGATCTAGGGAAAAATCTTGGAAACGAGTGACGTCACGAGTCACCTATACAGAGCGTAGTTCCGGAGAAAATTGCTTGTGGAATCAATACGATAAAGTAATACGGGTGCTGATCGTGCCGAGGGTGGGGCATCCTATCCATGATTCTACGGTCGTGATGGTGATGGTACGGGTCGTGACATCACTATAGTAATTATCCCCACTAGCGGTGGTGGGACAGTTTTCGGAACGTGACGTTGCGTATTCCCCCGGGGGATCGAGATATAGCGATCTATATGTGCTGATGGGGGTGAATACGGTAGTTGGAGGTTGCTACTTATTAAACAGATAGTTGTTATAATTTTTACGTGGTTGTTTCTGGTTGGTTGTTGAATTGAATTGTGTATACGATATTTTTAAAAATATTTTTATAGTCTGACAAATTACAATGAAATAGTAAAACATTTATCGTTAAACCTGTCGAGCACTAAAAGCGATAAAAATGTTTTATCTTAGAAAAATGACGATTTATTTAGATTTTGTGCATTTGTTTTTTTTAACACAATATGTGCTTGGACAAAGAAATTTATCCAACCAATTGCCAAGTAAGCGACTTTATATTTTTTATAATTGTAAAATGAAAAATATAAAAGGGATCATTTGACCCATCGTTGGTAGGTTTAGTGTTAAGTAAGAGTCCGAGACATGCTCCCGGTCCACCGATTTCGGCAAGCTAAGAGCAGAAAGTGTGAGGAGACGCGCGCAGCTTGTCAGCGTGGAAACGGGAACGGAAAGGAGAGTTCGGAAGCGATAGGACAATTATATTTGCAATTTCGTGGACATTCCTGAGATTCTCGACTACGTCGAGCTATGCGGTCGTAAAATCCGATAAGCTATATCGAATGGGTGCTCGAGTGTGTTCGGTACGTTACGCAGACGGGAATCAATTGTCGGATCGCGATTCATGGTATTCGGCGCGATAGGGAATTCTCTTTCTTTCTATTTTCTTTTTTCCTTTTTCTCTCCGTCGAACTGGGTTATTGTGTGACGCCGCATGGAAACTATAAATCTTGGTGTGGGTGGTTCGGTCGGCGAGGGGCTTGACCTTGCCACTTGAACTTGTCCCCGTTCCCTGCCGCGGTTTCGACCGCCACATAACTTCGCCCAGTCATTCTTCTTCCCCGACGGATCGCCGTAACTTGAATCATAAACTTCCGGGAGAAATAACGGATTCGGTGGAATTCCCGTCAGGTCCCGCGCGACGTGCGGAAAAAATTAATGGTAGCTGTGACAATCGAGTATAAATCTGCGGCATCGTTTATTCGATGTCTCGTTTGTAAAAATTAATTTTCTTAATCGACTACACCGATACACGGGATACCGATTAACACTTTCGCCTCGTTGATCATTTATAGGTGACAGCATTTTTTGCGATCGAATTGAAAATCAATCTTTATCACATTATGTTAAGCGATTCAGACCTCCTTAACGATCTGTAAGATGTAAGAGGATCATTAAGGTAATCGCTGTAATAAATCTTGTCTTTTCTAGTCTTGTGTTGTGACATGTTGTTTTGTTGTAGTATGACTTTTATGTACATTGACGTGTGGTGATCGACGCGTTGGAATTGCTTGAAAATGTATACTTGAAATCAAGAAGTCTCGCAGTAGGTGTGGAAACACCCTAAATTTTTTTAAACGAAGAATTAAATATTTTCGGTTAAATATACATAGACTCCTGTGAATTTTTATGCTCCACATAAAGCTAGATCAAATTGCTTTTGCCGTATTCGAATCGACGTATACATTGTATTATGTGTTCTACTTTACCGAGTGTTTCCAAAGTATAATTGTCGAGCGACAATCACGAATTTAATTGTTGAAAATATTTTAATGTCCCGTATACTGGTTGCCAGTTACTTTTACTGTTATTGTTGCGCTTCATATTCGCAGTAACGATTGCGTTGTGTTTTTACGCGAAACAACAAAAACCGATACACAGCGTGCGCGCTCTTTCACAAATATTGATATTAAAATCTCATTCGCGGAATCAACTGTGTACGCGCGCGCGCGCGCGTCGCCGTTCCAAAATTCGGTATCAATTGTCCGACGAGGGGTGAACTCGATTCTTTTTTGTCTACAGAAAAAACAAAATGTTGAAAATGAAAGCTAAAATAATTGTCTCTACCCTCGCCGAGGACAATTTCTACAAACACTTGAAAATTGGTGTCGGTTATCTCTCGGAATGGACCGTGGATGGCTCATGAAAAATTTCATTGAATTTTCACCGACACAGAAGAAGGTCGTCGATCGTCTGTCCCGCGAAGGACAGACACGGCGATCCGCAACGAAATAACCATAGAGCTGACTCTCTCTCTCTCTCTTTCTCTCTCTCTGTGTATTCGCAAAGGGCGCGCGAGGGGGTTGGGTGCGAAATAAACGAGGAAACGGCCGCGTAAAACGTCGATAACCCTGCGGAGATGAAAGGGCGAGAACGAGGCTCGTAACGGCTGGTGGTACATGTGGGCCAACAGTTTGTCGAGGTGACGTCGCTACGATATGGGGGCAGGTCAGTGATATCCAAGCGGAGTTTAAACGGTTGTTCGCTTCGGTACAAACTCTCTCTCTGAATGGCCAGCGAGGGCTCTCGAACGGCTTGTAAGCACGAGAACAAAACAAACCCCCGGCTCTCTCGGCTCCGAAGGCAATCCTGGATTACTCTCGCTGACTGACCCGCGATCAACCGGGCATTGATCCTGTTGATTCTTTCGTCAGCGAAATATTCAACCCTTCCACCCCTCTCCTACCGCCGATCAATTCGTCGTGTTTACCTGCATTTATCTGATTTTCTTTCGAATTTTCTTTTCCTTCGAAATTTATTTTTCAGAATTACAATCGTATACAAAGTATATCTTGAGCGACGACTCGTGCAGAAAGAATAATCTTTTATAAATAATTTATGAATAATTCTTTGAATATATTGTCTCACATAAATCTCTTTATCATAGAGACGTTCCTCTGAAGTTCCTTTATTATATTACTCTCAGGTGTTGTTGTTTTTCGAAGTCCTTTATTATACCGCATTCAAAGATTGTTCTTTATAAATGTCATTATTAAATTGTACTTCAACGTTGTTCATTATTGTATTGCGTTCAGTAGTTTCCTATTTTCTCTGTTCAATTGTCCGTACATGATGTACGTTCCATTGAAATTTCTTTGATACACTGCACTCCAGTTTTGTTCTATTTACATTGCTTTATTATATTGTACACAATACTACATTCTCTTAAAACCGCACACATCCCTTTGTCCAACACAAATTAAGCAGCACGCACACTGAATCCACCCTCGGGATCAAAACGAAAAAGCCAGAGAATCAAATTCTACGAATTCCGAACACGCGGAGGAAAATTAATTTTCTTTCGATCAGCATGAATCGGCCCAGGCTAGATTCCGTATGAATCCGGCGCGGGAAATTGATGAAAGCCGGCGATCGAAGGGGCCAGTACATGTTTACATTCGCGAACGACGGATTCGTGTGCGGGATGAGATCCCGTTGGCGATAGCGATTGCGCGCCGGTGATTCGCAGCGCGAACGAAACCTTGGGTCGGCTCGTTGCCGTCGCTACTCGGTAGTTATTATGCGTGGGGCGAGTTTCAAAGACCGTGATCGTAACCTAACAATCAGGGCTCTGGGTAGTTAGTGGGGCTATTAGCCGACGTCACTGTGCCGCCCAGTAATCAACGCCCCCGTCGGTGCCGTGGCGTTGCTTAACGATAGAGCAAGAGTGAAACCGGGGATGGATAAGGGCGGCTGGAGAGAATGACTCGAGAGGATATGCACAACGTGTGCGTGTGTACGTACACATCCGTGGATATTCATACGTATATACATTTAAACATACATATTCATACGTCGATACGCAGGTGTGCGTATACATATATGTATACAATACGTAGACACGCTAAACATATACGCTTTGAGCCATTGAAACACCATGACGGAATAATTATCTCTAATCGACGAATCGTAATGGGATGTTAAGTAGGTGACTCCGATGGCAAACCGGAGCACGGATAGGCCACTGTCGAGGCCAACGGGGGTTGAAAACGGTTCGGAACGGCTTACGAAGGAGGTTTACGGTGGTTTACCGTGGTTTACGGTGCCACCTAAAAAGGAAGCCCGTGCCCTTGAAACCGTTTATACGACGGTATAAACGTAGTATACGAGAGGGAGAGAGAGAGACCTTTTAACGTTGTTTTTACAGTGGCTCGCCGCGGGATCGTTGCCTCGGACTAATCGAGGAAGTTAACCCGACGGGGTTTTACGCGTTCGACTGTGTGTTTTCCACGGTGTAACGGGTGGCTGTTAACTTGTAACGACTAGGCCGCGGAAATTTATGCAAACACTTTCAGAAATAAATACTTACGAAGGGCCCGGCGAACGGCCCGGCGCGAGGCGAGCTTCCCTCTCGTCGACGATCCTCGTAAATTCAACGTAAAACAGAAACTGCACCGACGCGTTTTATTAAGACTTTTTTGTAATACTTTTACGATTTTTGGACGACGCGAGCGAGATCTGTCTGGGGATATCTCGCCGCGGTGAAACCGGTTAGGTAGTAATCGAGTTAACATGTTGAGCAACGCTGATTTTTAAGTTGCCGTAACATCGGCCGAGTTTTTATTCTAAACCTAGTGTGTATTGGTTTATGGGATTGACGCGGGGCTTACGCGAATTGTTCTGTGTGCACGTTTTCTATTACGTACCTGTCGATACTGAGAAATATACTCGCAAATACAGGGTGGTCCACCTAAATATAAAAAATGTTTTTAATGCAATATAAACGGTATCGCAAGGTGAATTCTCTGCAACTCTTATTTTTTCTCAAGGTTATTTTTTCCGGCGTGTTTACTTTGAAAATCAAGGTCATTCGAAGTGTTATTATACATATCTGAACTTATTTTTCAAACACCGACGACCTTGAGAACTCCGACAAAAAATTCATCACAATAACCTGAAGTAATATTTAAGTAGCTTTACTTAAATGGACCACATGGAATAAATAAAATAAAATATATAAAAAAATGTAAAAAGTAGTTAATCCTCGGATTAATCATTACAGACTGATGATTGCTTTTCAGTCTAAAATGATGGAATGGACCTAAAAACGACTGCCTATACGTAGTCTTAAAATGTCATCGGAAATGTGTACGGTCTTCAAATTCATGCAAACTAAAAGTGTGCTACCCGAGTTAGAAGAAACTGAAGTCCGGTGAACATTTATTTCTTGTGCAGTCCAAATTCGAATACCTGCTATATCTTTTGCCACGCTTCCATTCTGAATATCCCGTAGAGATGTCCAACTAGAGAAAAACCGGCAGAGAGAAAACCATCTGTTACGGCGAAGAAAAAATTGTTGGGAGGAGAAGCGTGGAGCACTAATCCGGGGAGGAGGGGAGGAGGCGAAAGCCGTTCGCTAAACCGTGGAACGAACGTGGAACTAGCCGTCCCGCGGGGTCGGAGCGCGTTCCAGATCGGACAAGTTTCCTCGTGACACTCTCGTTGGCAAAAGTTTTCCCTTTTGGAAAACTTGTCATCGATCTCGTTCGACTAGAGTCGGCAGTCGGGGGTCCCCGGCAGATTTAAAAAGTTTCATTCATTCCCGCAGAACTGGGTCAGAGACGTCGCGTCGTCGTCGCGCGACTTATCACGCGGCGTGGCGCGGAGCGGCGTTATCGATACATAACACACGGGGTTATGAAGTTCAACCCCCGGACGAGGAAGAAGCGGTGGGGGAACATTGGGTAATGCATAAACGGAGCTCGCAGACATCGGCAAGTTTCCAACTATGCGTTCCCCGGCTCTCTCGTCTCCCTGTCCCCACGAATGTTTTCCCCGGCGCTGATCCGTTGTCGACACGAATAAACTTAAGTAAAGTTTCAAGGTCCCCTGCCCCGACTACGGTTCTCGTGTCCGTGTGCTGCCGATCAGGTGTTAGATAATCTTGTTAACCGGGGTATGTATGTATACGTATTTCTCTCTCTCTCTCTCTCTTTGGTCGCGTTGGCATTTACATTTCTCTGAATGACGGAGCCCCTCCGGCCCGTAAATGAAAATCGATCGATTAATTCAGCCTGTGTGCCGAGCATTATGTAAATTGTATTATCTACAGCGCGGCCGGATTCGATGACAATTGTAATCGTACTTTACGCCGCATCTCCATTCACCGTCAGTCGTTTTCGAGCCGCGATTGCAGCTGCTCGAGACCGATCACTGGGTCACGTTCATTGCACCGTTTCATAATCGATCTTTAGTCGGTCGCGCTTTCAAACGTACACGAAAAAATTGGTCCCTCGATCCGCGCATCGAACGCAGCCGGAAAATGGGTGAAAAATACGAGCGAATTAGAAACTGCCTTGTCGATTCGCAGAGGAATTATATTACACGCGACAAGATCCACAAGTGGAAGCCTTCCACCCCCTGAAACAATTAACGCGTGTCACGATCGAAAGGACAGCCGGATGACCCCCGAGCCCTATAATCCCCGAAAAAATCCAAGGAATCCGATCGCGGAGCCGGAGGGTCAACATGCAGATCGTGTAATCCCGAGCAAAACACGCTCCCGGCAAAAAGTCGGTCCTCGGAATCGTGGCCTGACGCGATAACAAAAGGATCGGGACGAGAAAAAGGCATCGGCTGCCGGCAAAAACAGGAGGCGCGTGCCCGCTGGACCTTCGAAGATCAATCTTCGGATTAGACGCGGAGGAGGACGAGGTGGGGCCCGAAAGAGGATCTTCGGGAGGAAGTACAGAAAACGAGAAGGAGGGAACAAGCTGGTGGAATAGGTCGGAGAAAAATAGAGGGCAGAGCTTCAAGCGGGAAGGGAAGGGCTGCGTGTTCGGTAGGCGATTTCGGTCGTCCTTAAGCCGTTGATGTACGAACCTTTGCGCGTGCGAACGCACCGGAATTCGATAAGATTAATTCCGACGATGGAAACTAAAATTTATGGACAACTTGTGTGAATTTTCCTTCGTCTATGACAAGAAGATCCCCGGGCCAAGATTTGCGTCCCCACTCTACCTTCCCCCTCCACTATTCCCCACGCTTCACACTATTTCAACTCTGTCGTGCACTAGCGCAGAGAGGGGGTAACTTTTCCCCTCAATCTGTGCTCTCTCCCCTCATGGAAACACTGCTACCCAGGGACCTTCCTGTCATCTCGCGACAATAATCTTCCTCTCCGAAAGATTTCGGTTGTCGGGCGTTTAAGAAAAATCACCTAATTACGAATGTAAGCAATTTCGGCCGACAGATTGAGTGTCCTTCTGCAACGTAAAACAGTAGCAGAAAATAATCGATCCTCGATAAAAATGTGTCCCTGCTAGACAGACCACCCCAGCAAGAAAACAATGTAGTACAACGATCTTCAGAGGATCTCGGACGTCCCTTTAGAACCGAGAACACATTTCCATCGCACAACTATCAAGGTTCCGGCGTCCAGCCAGTCCCGTTTCAGACACCTTTGTTCCTCGCGCAACTTACTATACATATAGCGTTCAAAGCGGAAACGTCGCTAGATGTGGCCCACGGCTAAAGGGAAACGAACGAAACGATGGGGTGGGCTGCGGAGGGGGGCTCGAGGGGGCGTAACAGGAGCGAGGATCGGGAAACTATTGACCACGCTGGAAAGCCGTTTAACCCCCCCTGAGAAAGGGAGAGGGGGAGAGAGAGAGATGAGCGAGAAGGTGCACACAGAGAGAATGGTCACACGCACGCACACCACGTATGCAACGAGGCAGCAGCAGTAGCAGCCGCCAGGAAGGGAAAGCATAAACGGTTCCACACAAGGAAGTTCATTCATGAGTGCGGAACTTTGGTAGATGTTGAGGTTTGCACGAACACGGCCTCGCGCCCAGTCACATCGTATTCGAGAGTACGCCTGTAGTACGCGGCTCCGCTCCACCTTCTCCTCCTCCTTCTCATCCTCCTCCTCGTCCTCCTCCCTCGGCTACTCCTTCCTCTTCTCGTCCTCCTCCCTTTGATAGTGGTTGAACGTCGTAAGCGGCCCCTGGATAAAGAACTTCGACGGAGCGAGCGAGGGAGAGAGAGACGGACGAAAGCAGAACAACCACGACACCGACATTGTTGTACCACGATAAGATAGCGAGAAACGGACCGAGCACGTGCAGGAGCCTCGGACATCAACCGATCGGCATCAGCGATCGGGAACGAACACTCGCGTGTGCAATTAGCGTGTGTAACGCGCGTGACATTACACGCAGAGACGCCGAACCGTGTTGCACTTTCTCCCGATAATTTTCGGTGGAAATGTAGCCGCTCTCGGATTCGGGGACGATGAGAAGCCCGGATTTTCATCTCGTTTCTTTTAGATGATGTTAACGTTCATTCTGCGTACAGGTGTGTGAATATCCTAGAGTCTAGGAAATTTGTCGAATGGAAAATTTCCAAAGTTCTCTTAGGAATGCTATGACATACATATTTTACACATTTTTTTATGTTGAATTGAATTTTTTAATCTTGTATCAACCGTCATGAAAAACAGTAAAATTTCAGAAATAGGCGGTCAAAGTTTTTCCTTTACATTCCGCACTGAAAACTCGCGGGGGGTGTGATTGCGCCCCGGTTAACACGAGTGGATTTTCATGCGAATTAAAAATATTGTCTGGATCCACCCATTTATTTATTCTCCTAACAATTTCAACCATTTGCACCCGAAGCCGTTTTTATTTCACAAGCATTTGGACATTCCATGGAGAATATTTTCGCGCACACCGATATTGTACGAAGGGGATGTCCACTGAAAATATATAAAACGTGACTGAAAAATTTTCCCAAAGCCTTCGGACAGGTCCGAATTTTCGCGAATCCTCTCGATCCCGCCTCAAGAGTGTCGCGCGTAATCCGCAAACGCGAGATACCGTTGACAAACGATTCGCAACCTTTTTTCGCGGCTCTCACGAGGTAAGCACGCGCCGCGAGTTGTCGCGGCAAAAATATGGACCCGGACGAGCGTGCAAAGCGATTGTCGAGGTATTATAGACGATCAGCCAGCCGTGACACCGGTTCAATCGGGGGTGGTCGAGCACATGGTGAATTACACAGATTCTCCCACGCTACGTGGACACACAGCCCGTTTTCCCCTCCTCCTACTCCTCCTGTTCGACCTTCTCTCTTCCGCTCTCCCCCGATCGCTCGTCTCGTTTTTCTTCCGAGAGCTCTCTCGTTTCATTCAACCTTTTCCCTTTCTTGCGCTCGACGTTTTCTCTTTACAGCCCCCACCCCCCGGCTCTCTCGTTCGACGCTTATCAGAGGCTCGATTCCCTCGTATCGGCGAACGTGCCACCAGGACGATACACAAACATATACATACTCACACAAAGTCGGGGCCGTTTTCACAAAAGGCTCCCGTCCCCTCGATCCTCCCATTTTCCCGGGTTATGAATGGATTTCAACTATGTACTATTAGGCCATCAACCGCTCGCGCGCGATACACCTCGTTTTCTCTGGTTCCGCGGCTCTCTACAGCGTGTCCCACGAAATTGGTCCACATAGAATACTTTCAATATCTTGCCAGAAATATCTGTCCGATAAAAACTACAGGCTCTAGAGGAAGTGGCTCCAAAAATCATTGGGACACTAAGTTTTCGATTTTTGTAAAATTGGTGACTCGATGTTTTTATGAAAATGGAAAACAGAGATACTCTTTTTCTAGAAGATGCTGGAGATAGGTCTATGAAAAAGTTAGATAATTTTTTTCGGAACTGAATCTACTACAGATTCGAATTCCAATGTTACCCTGTACTGGGCTGCGATCACACCCCCGCATGTTTCCAGTGCAACATGTAAGGAACAAAACATTGACTGTATGAGAAGATTAAAAAATTTAATTCAACATATAAAATTCTGTATACATAAAAAAAAAATTAATATAGTAATTTCAATTTGTTTGAAGTGTGAAATATGTCACAACATTCACGAGGGAACTTTGGAAATTTTCCATTCTTCAACTTTTGAAAAGTTTGAAGAGTATAGGTGTATTTTGTTATCAGTCTGGGGGTTGGTTACACCCCTGTGCGCAGAATGAAGGTGACACATTGACGCGAGGGTTAAGATGAGATGAAGAAGGAGCAGAATTAGAGGACTAGACTCGTTCTATCGATTAACAAAAATTTAAAACATAAGATGGAAAGCGAGTACCCAGGTACCAGGTCATTGACACGAGGGTTGGAGGATGAGACGAAAGAGGAGTAGAACGAGGATTGGAGCTAATTTTTGTCGGGCAAGTGAAGAGAGATATTTTAAGCGATCAAGCAATGTTGTTCACCCTGTACGAACGTGCATGTGCGTGCGTAGGCGCGTGTCTGTAACAGGGCAAACGTGGAAAGGAGAGGGAGGAAGCAGACTGACAAAGAGGGACAAAGAGGGAGGTTGCCGAGGGACCCGGGCAAGAATGAATGGCACACGCCACGTTAATAGCTTGTTCTCGCTTCAGGGTTGGCCGAGGTCAGTTCACTTTTAACCGGGCCGATGCCGTTATAACTCGCACGACCGTCACCTGTCTTCTTTTTGGCCGGCGTAATATGTTAGAGGGATTTCGAGCGTGAACTTGCCGACTGAATTGATGACTGAATGGCCCGAATGGATGAATGGGCGTGAGCAAGATTACGGGCTCGCTCCCGCCGGCACCAGTCTGTCTGGCACTGCTACTGTCCGATGATCCGAGTTCTGATTTATTGTTGCGATCCGTAGCCCCGGAGCATCGTGATCGCACGCTTTCTCTCTCTCTCTCTCTCTACAACGCCACCGCCGCGTCGAGCTTTTGTTCTAGGAAATTTGTGTTTAACTGCTCGACACCGGAATCGATCCTGGTTCTCTCATACGCTATCCCTGCCTCTACTTTATGGACACCGGTCGAGTTCGTTGGGCATATCGGAATCATTTTTATTCATCTTTCTGTTGAATTTTCTTGGAGCTCTTCGGAAGCTTCAATCGATATTCTTGTTTCGTCGGTAATATAAACGAGCGCTTGGTTGCGTTTGATTCATTCAGTTGTCTCGGCGCCCACCGTTCACCGTTGAAACATATCAAACGCAACTCGCCACCTCAACGAAATATCGAAACGTCTCAACAGCGGGAAGATCGCGGAGTCTCCGAATATTACAAATAGCACAAAGTGTATAAAATTAGTATAAATAGCAAAGTGTACAAAATTAGTATTAGCGTGATCGCGAACGTCACGTATGTACGTGTGATAGGCGACCATGTTTAACACACGCCGAGAATGATTTCGGAACCGAAATCTACGGAGGTGTCAAAATGGCGGCGACAGCGTCGCGGTAGCGTACAGAATTTAGAGCACCGCAGCCTCACACCATCGGCGCGAACACCATAAATCAACTGGCAGAAGAATTTACAGCGAATCCTCGACGACGCTGTAAAGGTTTGAGTCCTGCGGTCAGGATGGCGCCTGTGTCGAAGAACCGCGTGCGGGATCGGTGGCGTGACCGAGGGTCCAGCGTTTCATTGAGGAACAATGGACACATGACACCTGCTGAGGGCAGGCGTCGCCGCCTAGACCTAGATTACGACAATAATGCCGGGTTCCCGGCGTTAACCGGAACACGAACGAAGACGGCGCGACGGGCAAAAGAGCAGGACGGAGACACGGAAGAGCATAGGGTACAGGCGGGACAGAGACGAACGGACTCGGCCAGCGGCAAAGAGGATCGGACAAAGACGGAGAACGCCTGGCACGAGTCTCTAGCACTGGGGCAATGTCACACCTAAGCTATTATTCTCATTCTCCGCGGGCAGACTTACGGCAGACTAATAACCTGTCACCAACTGCCGCCACCGTTGCGACCAGCCTCTTTCCGTCCCCCTTCAACGACCAACTCGCCGAGTTTTCTTCGTTGCTCGAACGGGATTCCCGGGCGATTGTGTATGCGTGGCTCTCTCTCTTATCCCGCCTCTTCCTCGCCATCTCCGAACTTCTCTTTTACAACAGAACTCGGCCCCAGACTATTTATGTAAACGTCAACTAACCTCAGGCAACCCCGGAACCGGGAACAGGGCTATTAACTGCGGCGCGTGCCGCGCTAACACGTGGTCTTTCGCCGCTGATGAGCATACCCGCGTAAATATGAGATCCCATTTCGCTGACTTTTTCACTTTAACGGCGCGCTCTCGTTTTCTCTCTCTCTCTTTTTTTACGACGCCTTTGAAACCTTTCACGCTCGACCACTTTCTCCCGAGCTTTCCTCGCACCGGTGGTAATTGATGCTGATGTTTATGGGCCCTTTGAAGCCGAGGCTACGCTGTAGCACCCGCTTTAAGACGCTACGGATTAGCTCCGTACGCTGGCGGATTTTTGCGGCCTCTGACAAGGAACGAGCCGAGCCCGGAAATCCAAAAAATTATGTAACTTTCGGGATATGCAGCGCACGTGTAAACTCGCTTTAAGGGGGTAAAATCGACCCTTGACAATTGGGCTGTTAAAAAATTTTGCGGATTTTTGTGGGCTCTGACGTGGAGCTCGAGCCCGGAAATCCAAAAAATTATGTAACTTTCGCGACACACGTGAATTCAATTTAAGCGAAATCAACTCTTGACAATTGGGCATTGGGAAAAGTTTTCTGTTCCTAATTATTCGAACAATTGACGAACGTATTACCCCGTGATAATCATCGTTAAAACACTGTCGATCTGGTACAGGTCGTTCTTCAATATAATAAGCGTCAGTTCAGAATGAAATATGCGCGAAACCGGACTTTGTTGATTAGTCGAATTCATCAATCGAGGATTTAATGCAAGTCGGCCGGAGTGTCGGTCGAGGATCTTGGAATAAACACTGCGAGGGCCCCGGCCAGAATGATATTCTTTCGCAATCATGCTCGCGGTATCCGTATGCTTGTGGCCGAGCCGAGCGGAGCTCGTAACGAGAGCACGGGATTTACGATCGTAATCAAGCGTGACAGATTGCGCGTCAAAGGAAACAGGTCTAGTCGTTAGATACGTGTCTCGGGCCCTATCCTCTTTCTTTCTTTCCCCGTGTCGCCCCGTTGCATCACGGTCTTTCGTATCTTGACTCGGTGATCCTCTTTGTCGCGCACCCGTAGAAAGAACTGGCACGCGCCCAACCGCTCGTGCATTAAACAGAAGCCTTTAGCCACTTTATCGGAGTAGGAGTGGCGGCGGCGTGCAAGTATGCATTAAAGCTTCGTGCACACTTCCCGCCGAGTCTCCGAAGGAATATCCGCCCCATAATTCCGTCGACGACGTGAACGTTTCGCGCCGTTTTCACGGGCGTTCGTCATCTCGAGTGGCGACTCTCTATCACAGCGACTGTTTTTTCTACGCCGAACCTCTCTCACTTTCATTAAGTAGAAACAGTAAGTCGTAAGCAGCCACCAACAGCCATTCAGAATTGCTCTGAATTTTCCACGAATCCTGAAGGACACGACGAGGTGTGGAAGATACGTATCTCCGGTTACTATCGTCGAGCAGAGATGAAATTGTGAGGTTGTGTGAGGTTATGTGAGAGTGTGAGAGTGAGCGATTGAAGACTAGAGGGCGCGGAGCGAGAGGACGAAGCCGATCGCCGATCGTCAGGTTGTTACCTCGTGGCCCTTACAGAGAGTAAACGTGTTCAGAGAGACTTATATGAGAGCCTTTATATACAAATATATTTTTTCTTATTTTTATACACAAATACCTGTGTACAACTTATTTTCCTACCAACAGAAATTATTTACCACGAATATGTATCGACTTTTTGAGCAAAGCATAATAATCCACAGGCATGATCATCGCTAGACGGCGGATATTTATGCGGTTATGGCTGCTAAAAATTATGAGAAAATGCTGGAACATCAAATTCCACCGAATTTAGTACGATTTCTATCTATTCCAGAACTACCGTGGCAAGACTCGTGTCCCCACTCTACCTTCCCGCTCCACGACGCTATTCCCCACGCTTTATTAATACAGTGGAAAGTTATAATACCGCGTGTACAGTGTAAAGGTGGTTTTCCTGCGTGGGACGACGGGCTTAGTTTGACCGTTCCTTTGCGACTGACTTCGGTCCTTGCTTTCCCTTCCCATAAGGGCCCCTTGTACTTAAGGTCTGTAAACCGCCCCTTAAACTTACAGTTTCTGGAAGTGGCAATCGTTGTACACCAACATCCGGCACTGACGCAGAGACGGGGTAACTTTTCCCCTCAATTCGTGCTTCCTCCCCTCATGGAAACGCTTCTTGTCATCTCATCACAATACAAAAATCACTGAAAATAAGATTCCACGTGATTCCACTGTCAGCAGAAATTTACTTAGAAAAATAGCAAATTACCCAGAACCCACGGTTCCTCCAACTCCGAGTCCCAACAAAGACCAGTCAGCACCGATAAGGATCACCCGGGTGATCAATATCGGTTTCCAACAGGTGCAAGATCTCGCAGCTGCGCGGTGCTACCTGAACCACCGGCAACGTCAGGTGTCGGAGTCAAGTGTGGGCACACCCTAAGCTTAGGCGTTGTAGGGGGGCGAAAGGGAGCTCGGGAGAGACCGTATAAGCTAAACAAATCCGGGGACGTCTGAGCATATCGAGCACGACGACGACGACAACGAAGAAGACGAGGACGGGTTATGCGGATTCGTCGATGCCGGGTGACACACGACGCTCGCGTGTTGACACTGGTTAACGGCGGCGTGTCCCGTTGACATTGGCGGCGGTGTGGCATGGCGGTTTGTCGGTCGGGTTCAGGTTCACGGAAGCCATTCACGGTTCGTACGCCGGCATACAGAAGCGCCGGGCGCCTACGGCCGATAAACTGGGTTGCCGCGCATTCAGGAAGGGATTTAGACGGGCTCGAGAAAGCCGACGCGACGCGCCGCGACGCTCCGGGTGAGAGGAGGCTCATTCACTCGGCTACGGTTCTCCTGTTTTGTTCCTCGAGAGAGCCGCCACCGCCGCCGCCGCTTGTATGTACTGGACCCCGAATGCAATTTTTATAATCGGACCGGGGGAACACAGCTACTCCGGCCACGGCCACCGCGTGTGTGCCAGAGGAATTAACACTTTAAACTTGGAGAGCTATTAGGTTCTTGCATATGTAAGGAATATTATATGATAGAAAAGCCCGTAACTATATTCCTGGGACAGGACGATAAAGAATGCTATTTATTGTAAGGAAAAGATCTTTACACACTGAGTGTCACTTGAAGAGTAACCTCTCAGCTAACTTCTAGTCATAAGGACCCCCATTGCCAGCATGTTCGCTACCTGACGGTACACCCCCATGGGTTTCCCCCGAGAAGGGTACGCGTCGCGCTCTCGAACCGCACGCTGCTCATTCTCAACATTCCTTAATTCGATATTTCTCACATTCTCTAATTCGATATTTGTCACACATACCCGATTGTTATCGGCGGGTAACACCGTGAGGCGACTCACGCGTGTAGCGGGCGTAGACCTAAAAGTTTGAAATAAATCTCTCATGAAATTTTCCATAATAAAAAAAAACAGAAAATACTTTATTACTGGTAAGCTAGTGAGAATCTCGACTGCCGTTGCAGTGGCTATCTAGACCACGATGTTATCGAGTCAACAGTCGGAAAGAGCAGGAAAAGAGGGTCTTTTCCCTCTCGTTAAAATTTTCAACGGGTGGGGCTTTCGCTGGAAAAAAGAGGAGAGTTGGGCGATCACCTTCCTCGAAGAGCTGGCCCATCCATGGGCCCCGGAAAACAAACAGAGGTCGGATTACGGCTCCGGGCCGACGGCGAGACGACCATCCATGGCGCGACAAAAACCAGACGCGGAACTAAACAAGGGCTCTCTATTTCAACTAAACGCTTATATACACATATCTCAACGCACCTAATAGTCCCCCCATAAAGAAGTGTCGCGCCTAAAACCATCGAGGAACGAACAAAATATTTGAAAGCTTGTCGAAAACCATTCTAAAATGTTAGGTTGTCCCAAAGGTTCGTTTCGTTTTCGATAAATGAGCCCGATGCAAATTCAGAGTAGTTGGCGTGGTCAAGAAAGAGGTTAAGCTTAATTAGCAATAAAACGAACAAAAAATCATATCATCCGTGTATGCTGATGTTATCTAACAATATGGATCGTACTCGCAGCGAAAGAAACTTTCAGTGCAAGCTAATATATCGAGAGATCAATATTGAAACGACGAAAATCCCATGGACCACCATAGACCCTTGACCCACATCAGCCGTGGCCCGTTCCAAAGCACCTGTTACGCTCGCTGTATAATCCCTCTGGCATCTCTTTCCAGCAGAATGCTAATTCCCAGGGAGCATCGGAAAAAGGAAGACGACCGGCTCCCTTGTCGATACGGCACGGCAGCGTGGCCGGACAAGACCGCGAACGTGCAATTGCACGAGCGCTGAACTCGTTAATGAAGTCCCGGTCAGCTCAGTCGTTAGCTCTTACAATTAATGACGTCGTGTAGAGTGTGTGTGTGTGTATGTGCGCGCGCGAGTATTCGATGTGTCGCTACAGGTACGTGTCTCTTTGTAGCGGTGTTTTGCGACGGCGCAGCGGTTTGTCGGTAGGTCGGGTCAGATTCGCGGGAGAGCTATTAACGCTTCGGCGCAAAGAAACGGGCCTGGTAGAGGCAATAAAGTGTAAGGTAGCGAGAGCATAGCGGACGGTGTAGCAGCCGGCGCCGAGTAAAACGGTAGGGGGTTGTTAGAGGGTTGCATGTATACGTATGTATCTGTGTGCGCGGGACGGAGAGGAGGCAGAGAGAGAGAGAGAGTACCGGGAATTTCAGGGTCGTAGGGAGATAATGCCTCTCTTACGGCGTTCGTGAATGGAACGGATCGTCTGCCTGCTACTACGACCTTTCCGCGCGTAGTCCTACGCCCGGGTCAATGGCCTTGTTTAAAGGCGGCCGCTACGATCGCTCGACGTCACGAGGCGTGATCGTTTTACGGAGGATACTCCGTCGATGTCGATAGCGGTGTATCCTCACGCACGCGTACACGCGCACGCACATACACGCATCGTGCCATGCCTGGCCCAGAACTTCGGGATTGGGAGATGCTTTGATCGGCATCGGGCAATTATGCGAGGACGGGTACGTTGGTGGATCGTCGAGATACGAGACTGCTCCGGCGAGGATGTTCGGGCTGATACTTTGACTCGATATGCCAATTAGTTGTGTACAGCGGTGGGACTGCTTGAGGAAGTCAGTGGAGCACGTTTCGGGTGGTGTTGTCTACCGTATCAGCGGATTTAGATGTCTGATTTTCTTACGAGCAATCGGATTGTCGGGATTGTGGAAAAACTCCATTTCACGATGAGTTTGCTGCTGCTTACTCGGATCATAGCATTTTTACCAGTGGCTTTGAATCTCTGAGATTCCCAGGTGCAGATGGTCTTACAACGACTTGAACGAGCGAAAGAGAGACAGCGTTTCATCTTGGGCTTGCTATCCCAGACGGATTTCATCATTGTATATTCGACTTCTTTTTAAGTTTCTCACGTCGAAACGGTTTGTAAAGATTATAAATGAGTAAAAGAAAGGAAACCGTTTTATCTTAGGTTCGCCAGAACTAACTCGTCTTTTGCAAGTTCCTTGTAGTTTTTCCAGTCTCGTTCCGAGGTATAAATGGCTTTGTAACGACTGCGCAAATGAGCGAAAGAAAGGGAATGCATCATCTGGAGAGTCTGCTGTGGCTAACACGGATCATATCGTCGCGTCACAAGTGCCTTCAAAGAGACTTCGCGAGAGAGACGAAACTAAAAGGCGGAAAGCCGCGGCGTAGCCTATCATCGAGGAACAATATCACCGACCTAATCAGCGCCCAATTGAAACTAGAAAATCCCGGACCTATCCCAACGAACATGACCAATGGACCCCGCTCCATAATCCAATTTCATCCGGACGCCAGCCAAACGCGTGAAAGATCGCCGCGCCTAACGTCATCAATCAGCGCTCCATTACTCCCCGGTCGTAACACTGACCCATTGCATCGGAGGTGTGCGAGTGAAATGGTAATTAGGGGTGCAACGGAACGAATTGTGTCCCGGTGATCGCATCCCCGTTACCACCGCCACAACATTCGCCCTGACACGCGTACACACATGCATAGATCGGGAACGAACGGAGCAGTTAATTTGTAATTCAAGATTTCTGTCGGCGTGTTCCGGATTCCCTAAAAGAGAGAGAGAGGGAGAGAGAGAGAGAGAGAGCGAGTTAGGGTGGCTGGTATCAGCTGACTGGTGCCGCTCCTAAGATGCACCCATTCATCTCCTCTTTCTTCATTCACACATTCACGGTTGGACCCTCTCTCGTATTCGCCCATTGACGTGCCTTTATTTTCTCCCTTCCTCGTTGGCTCTCGGTCTAGCCACCGCATCGCCGTTATGGCGGCCGATCTCATCTCCTCTCCACTCTCCTCTCTCCTCTTTCCATCTCGTGGGCCAGAGATACCGAGAGCATCTTTCTCTGTTAACGTCCTCTTGCGGTAATGCCACTACGACCAGCGCAATTACGACCACCAAGAACCACGGATATCCACCGAGCATCTCGAGTCGCTTCCCAGCATCCCCTTCTCTCTCTCTCTTGCTCTCACTCTCCACTCCCCCCTCCATCTCCCCACCTCTCTCGACACAAGTACCCTTTTTCCCTACCTTCTCCTACCTTCGTCCTCATCCCAACGTTCACCGACCTCCACGTGCCATCCCTCCGATTCTCCACGGCACTTTTCACAGTCTCTCTCTCTCTCTCTCTCTGCGGCGCATCGCGACCCTGTGTTTCCCTTTGTTTATGACCGCAAACATCGTTGCTACCGAGCGAACTTCGGCCGAGAAGAAGGAAGAGCAACCGGGAGGAATATGAACGGGAAGTGAGAACTGACACGCTTCGGGCCCCGCGGAATTATGACCGCTCCTGCTACCACCGGAAATGAAAAACCCTGATGAGCTGGCGGATTGTTGGGCCGCTTCAATTTTAGCCTAGGCTCTGATGTGCCTCGCTGTACGCTGATGCGCCGGGTTCGCTCCGTCCCGATGAAATCTGGTGTGAATGTGGAACTGGGTTTTCGTGTCCTTCGGGAGTTGGATTCGCGGAAAATTGAGGGCGAAGATCTTGAGGGAGCTGTGTCTACCTAATGAAAATGAGAGAGGTACAATTATTATAATACGAATAGGTAAATTATTTCATTCACCCCGATGCGAACTCAATTTCAAACTTCCCCTTCCACTAAAGACACGGTTGAAACACCAGCGAAAGGCAAAACAAAAAGAAAATTAAATGATCGACAGTCTCCCGACAAGAAAATCTCAAATTCGACCGAGAACACGATTCGCTGCTGCACGATGTTAAGCGGGGAAAAAATCGAAAAAATCCAGAATGGAGTATAGAATGGAGCGGAAGCGTGGAATCGTATAAAATGTAGAACAGAAAATTGTGTTCGAAGACGCGTCTAGCGCGAGAGCGGTGTAGAATGGAAATTGGCTGACGCGTCTGATCATGACTCGCCGTTTCTACTTCCGGTAAATGGTAACGCGCGCGCGAGGCCGGCGGACTTTCGAAATGGACTTTCACGAGCGTGGCGTCATATTTCAAACAATTTTATCGCATCTTTCAGATTTATTTCTTCCTATTTTGCGATCGGTACAATGTTGGAGTAGTAGCGATCGCTCGGACGCATTTTGCTCACAAATATTTCACTTGACCCAATGCTCGTATTCACCGCGAGAATCATTTTATAATTTTCACGTGTAAACCTCGCCGAACTGCCGCAACTCCTGAAACACGCGAAAAGGACGAGGGACATCTTGATTCCGCGGAAAATGGTTCTGAAAGGGTGCTCGCTCGCAAACCTCGATCAAGACACTCGAGTATAGACATGGTATGTCAACAAGCAACCATTTACCGTCGCTTTACGTCGTTCCAGGAGCTACTCGAGCCGGCAGACGGATTTTTCCAGCCGGCGGAGCATCTCCGACAAATGGTAAATACAACAACAGAGCGGAGAGCAGGGAGGAGATAGGTCGGAGGCGCATCATCGTAGGACTTAGGGGCGGCGGGGGTGGGATCGGTGGCACTCGACGAGGGAGCGAGGGAACTGAAATATTCCAGCCGTCCTCTCCGGGGCACTCCGGTTGGTTCAGTGGGTCAAGTTCACAACGGTGGTAAGACGGAAAGAGGCCGAGAGGCCTGAGAGCGGCCAGAACGTCGGAGAAAGAGGCGGAGGATGATGCGGATTGGAAGAGGACGGAGCGAAACGGAAGAAGGCCAAGTCGTTCTTTCGTTGGTAACCACCGATCGATGCCCGATCGAGATAACAGGTAGGCGAGGTCGCTATCAGGGGTTTGCGAAGTTTCGAACGCTGGTTTAAATTCCCCTCTTGTACTCCTACTCTCGCGGAATTCCCTCTCGCTCTCTCTATCGTCGCGCTCATTCATCTCGCGCAACCCTTCTGTCTCTCTCTCTCTCTCTCGTGCGCTGTACACTTTCCATTGAACGGGCGATAAAATCGTCACGAACAATCGCGGATCGGATACCGGAACGGAGATCTGTCTCTAGCAAGCTGCGTGGAAATCTGCGTGGAGGAACATTTTTTCTCAGCTTGCCAGATTTCAAAATGAAAATTCAACCACAGCTTCTCGTTTGCAAGCATCCCCGGATTCAGATTTTCTATTTTACAATTACTGCAATTATAAAAACGCGATTCAGAATTGTTAAATGAACATACAACTGGACGTAGCCGTCGGCGGGTTGAAAAAATTGATAAATACGAGTGGATTTAACCATCACTCTGCGTACATACAATTCTAACGCGAACCCTGTACTGAGGTGCAATCACACCCGCTGCATGTTTTCAGTGCAGAATGTAAAGCAGGTATGAGGAGAAACGTCTATTTCTGCAGCTATGAGAAGATTAAAAATTTTAATTCAATTTTATAATACTCTCTGTACATAAAAAAACTTAATAATTTCAATTTTTTTTAATCACGTGTGAAATATGTCACAGCATTCCTACGAGAACTTTGAAAATTTTCCGTTCGACAAACTTTTCATGTACGCTTTTATTACTCTGGGGTGTGGTCGCACCCCTATATGCATTTTCCATCGAAACACTACCCAGGAGTTTCAAAGTTAAAAACGACATCCGCAGAAAAAAAATATAAAAAATCGGGTAAAACAGGCAGGGGAAGAATGAATTTAAGTGGGTCCTCGATCGACAAGGATTCGGCCGGTCTCCAGGAAGCGGAGGAAACGAGGCGAGGTTCGACAGGAAAGGACGACGCCATCTCGTCGATGTTTACAAGCAGCTCCACCGATAAGCGGGACCGGATCCCTCGGTCGCTGGGACATCGTGATAAGCCCTTCACCCTTTTTATCTCCTCGGGCGGAGTAGGTGGCGCGGCTCGCCGTATGTGTCCGCGTGTTGTCCCCGGTCAGAACTTTCTCTTTCCGTCTCCTCGGCGCTGCGGGGCGCTGCGGGGCGGGTGTCGTGCCGCAAATCTGGAGCACGAGGTATCCGCTAACGAACCGTGCAAACGTGTCAGCGTGTGTGCAGGTGGCTCTCTCTCTCTCTCTTCTCCGATTCCTGGTGTGCGTGTAACAAAGACGGAGAGTACACCGAACCACGCAACGAAGGGTGAGAGAGCAGACGTGCTGTCGCGTGCACGGAAGTGCACATAAAGCATACACACCGATACGCGGAGCCGGAGCGTCTCGTCGTGTCGCGTCGCGTCGCATCGCGTCGCTCGGCTGCAGTTTACCTCGAACCTGGCAAGTTCACCTACATTCGAGCCGGCTGCTGCTGCCGCTTGAACGCCGAGGGAGAAGATTAAAGAGGGACGGTCCACGGGGAACTGGATCGAAGGATTTAGGGGCGTTTCGATGGAGGATCGACGATATGGGAATTTTTATTTCATTCTCTTAACGCTATTTTTCTCTCTTAGTGTGGGATCCTTTCCGTTGCTACCGCCAATCGTTTTCCATGAGATTCATCGAATAATTTTCTTTTAACACGTTAAGCGGCCATTCTGTTTTGCTTGTCACAGCCGTCAAGTGGGCCACGGCCCGGCTTGGCATTTAACGCGTTGATGCATTGTTGCAGTCTGAAGGTTCTTATTTGACATTGCAAGAGGTGTCCGTCGAAGGGCGCACGTGACGTTCGCGGGCACGCGAAGCCGTGGAAGAAGACCGGCAGCGTCTCGTCGCGAGGGTAAAGAAACGCTCGCCGGTCCCGTGGCCGCTTTGTTTTTCACTGGGTCAAGTTTATCGGCGTCGCGTAGAAAGAACAAGACGAATGGCGGCTGAACGCAGCCACCAGGAGCGAGAGAGGATGCGAGAGTCGATGAAGCGTGGCTGCTGCACGATAAAGAGACGGCGCGGCGGCGGCGCGCGCGCGCGCGACCCGTTCCTGTCCGATAGAGAGTAAAAGGAGCGCGAAGGGCCGTTCTTGTGTTACTAATGAGCGATCGATGTCTTATTGAGATATCGGTCTTCGTCCATCTCCGCTCGATGCACGGCGTTTTTGCACGGTGAGACGTTCCTCCTCTTCCTCGTTCCCCTCGGATGTTCTCCGGAGACCTCCCAGGGATCCGACCGTTTCACTTTTACTTTTTTACCAGCTGAAAGATCTCAATTCCGTCTGTTTCCCTCCGGGGAGCACAGAGTCACGCCGACACGGCCCAACCAAGACCGCTTTCGATCGGCGAAAAACGATCGAGCGCGATCCATGCAGAATGCCCGAGTGCTTTTTTCTCTCCCCGCGGCCGAGATAAAGAGATCGACGGTCGAGGCGTAATCGCCGTTGCTTTACGAACCGGACACACCGTGGTTTCGATGCGGACGTTACACGTGGGAGTGCCGTAATTTTTTTTTTTTTTAATTGTTGTACTTCAGAGGATAATTAGGTTACCACGCGTGTTACACGGTGATTAATTAAGGCTGATGTTCGCGGCGATGTTCGGGATAATTAAGGGCAATGTTATGTGGGTTTAGAGTCGGTTTCTTGGACGATCAGACGCGTCTCGTAATTTTGATGGATAAAAGTGGGTAATTAGCGGCTTGAGGATGTTTGTTGTCGGAAGGTTTCTTAATTAAAAAATTGTGTGTAAATGTAAACTGAAAATTTTACTATCTTCAATTGTATCTACATTAACCGGTTAATGAGAGTGAAAATAAAAATAAATTGTTACGTTTTCGATGTCGAAATGAAAATCGAGGTGAAGGAACGACGTAACGATACAACGTGGCGGTGTAAAAATTACAGAAACCGCGTGAACACACTCTCCAGTTTGTTGTTTGCACTATTCCACAGAAACGAGTATTTGTGTAAATATTTTTTTTTGTAGAGATTGGCTTCGAGTGCCGTGGTTATTGGTCGCTGCACAAATATTTACTCTGAGATCAATATACAATGGCAAACTTAGAGTGGGGATATTCCGTCCCACATAATTTTACCTGGAAAAAGGGGCGTCGCCTAATTGATACAGTCTAAGAACAGTTTAGTCGTTTCTGGATTGTTAATCGAGTCGTATGGAATCTTGTCGGATTGTCGTAGAGATTCATTTGTTTAATAGTGACGGACTGTGTTTTAAATTTTTGCAAGGCAGAGGCGTATATACTTACACAATTTTTTTTCACATAGAACTGGCTACGTGATTTTAACACGTTGACGAACTATAATCATGTAATTTTATTACTTTGTCGGAGTCTGTTATTGTTATTTCGACATTATAACGAGCCAAAAAGTTTTACTACAAACAATAAAATCTCATGATAGTTAGCACAATATAAAATTGAAAAATTCTCCCGAAATGTGAACATTTTCGCAATTGCCGCTCAATCAATTTCAGTCCAAACTTAAGAATTACGTGGTGTAACAAAAATTCCAACGTTCCACTAAAAAAAGAGGCTCGACCGCGCTTAGCGTCAACACGGAGGCGTGCGCGCAAAAGCAAACGGCTGAACAACAACGGGCCGATAAACGCCGCAAAAACAACATCGCGCGATTTCTCCTATCAGAAGCATAGTTACATCCGAGCGCAATTACAAGATTTCCAACGCATACGTACATACACACATACATTCATACGTACAACTAATGTCAACGTTGTTCCCGGTCCGCTGCGTCCGATGCAAAACTTTTTGCCGAGGTTGTGCGCGCGAGTAACACACAGCTTACATCTCCTCCGGCGCGGCGCAACGCGGCTATAAAACCGTCTCGCTGTCGTTTTTGCGAGCGTGTCGCGCTCCGTCGTTGTCGTTCGGTAGGCGTGTCGGTGCCCCGGTATACAGGGTTTCCAAAGAACAACTTTTTCCCATCGTGCAGTGCTCGATGGCCGTTCGTAGCACGTGCGATCGCTCGTGTGACGGACGTGGACGGAATACGCGGATGATGCTGGGCACGCGATCTCGCGAGATATCGGACCGGCGGTGCAGTGTGCGCCGGCAAAAAAAAAAAGAAAGAAAAAAAATAAAAGGGCGGCGAAAACGCGGGTCGACCGGAAGAGTGGGAGGGACGGGGGAAAAAAGGACCCGTGGGGAGAGAGGTCGAGGAGAGCTTCGACGGAGGAAGTGAGAGAGCGAGAAACGCCAGACGACCGAGAGGGAGAGTAAAAGCGTGGAATGTGTGCGCGCGAGGCACGCGATCGTCGAAACTTTTGCTGTCCCGCGGATCGAGAGGTATGCAACAGCTGTTATCGTGTTACGGGTTCGCACGAGCGGCCCGTAACTTCATATCATCGTGGTGGTGGTGGTGGTGGTGGTGGTGGTGGTCGTGGCAACGGCGTTCGTGGTTGTAGGAGCCCACTCCGTCGAGTGGGTCAAGTTCGCGCTACGCTTATGATAACATTTCCGCTCCGTTCCAGTTCTGTTCCGCGTCTAACTGCGCCTTTCGCCGTCTCTCCACCCCTCCCCCTCGCTCCTCGCCATCGCTCTCTGTCTCCTTCCACCTTAGCCTCGCGCGGCCTCTACCGCCGCCGCTGGAGCCCACAGATTCCTCTGTCTTCTTCTCTCTGTTCGGCTCAAGTTATTCCCTGTGTAATCTCTCTTCTTCTTTCTACCTTGTGCTCCAGCTTGTCCCGCTACCGGACCCCTACAGATTCATTTTACATCTAACGTGTACAAATCTTCAATAGTTTTCTGCAAGAAAAGCATAATTGAAGGGCCGATGTCAGGCTTTTCAAATTTTATAGGGGCGCAATTTTTAACTCGAATTGCGACGATGAAAACCGGCTGAAAATTACGTAGAACCTTCTTCCATTGAAAAAAGACTGAAACACTACGGTTTGTTTCGGTAATCGGTTAACTGCGTTCGACGCGTATACAGGTCATTGTTTGATTTTAAGTCCGCATTGTGTGAGGGATTGCTAAAACTAAATTCCGCGGTGTTAAGGGGCTTAATGTTAAAGCAACAGTTTCGGAACATAAAATTCGGTTTTTGGAAAATCACGATTCTTATATTTTCTGTAACAGGCAACCCTTTGCACTCGACTGTCTTCGAGACACCAGAAATTGCCAGATTATAATTCTACGATTCGTATATTTTATGTCTTCGCGTGTTTAAAACATTGCTAAATGTTCAGGCGCTAGCGAATACGCTCGATACCGTATGGACAAAATGATAAATTTCGCGGATCCAGGCACAGTTTTTCTGAAATGGCAATTAATTCTCGTACCTATTCACCGTGATCTGCCAACCGGAAACGTGCTGCCGAAAACCGCGGAGCGCACCGATTAAAAACCGCTCTCGCCGCGCCACGTAACAGAACCTTATTCCCGCAGTCGACGTCTCCCCGTAATACCAGCGGCGACAGATTTACCATGCCGACAAGCCAAATATTTGCCCGTTTAGCAGACCCAACACGATCGTTCGCCGTGAAAACGAATCTAGCCGGCGCGGTGTATAGCGACTAGCCGAGCGTCAACAGCCCTCATCCATCTATCGCGAGAGAGACCGTCTCGATCCGCCCTTGAACCTGAACTCGCTCGCATCAGCTCTGAAATAACACCGTTCGCGGAAAAAGATCCGAACCGAACGTCTTCTCCATACACTGATTCAGAGAAACCGCTCGACCTGGAGATGTTTACGAAACGCGACTGGATAAGCGAGACGGGTCCGACACTCCGGGAGAAAAGGACGAAGGCTGCGGAATAAGCTGAACAGAAACACGAAGAAGCAGACCTGCTCGATCGTTCTGGAATTAAGTCTGTGAATCTACGATTCATTCTTCGCGTTTTGCGTTACATATTTACCAATCTTACAAACAAAATAATTCGTCGCTGCGGATCTTTATGGAAATCAGTATTTTATAAAAACCAAGATGTCGAACGAATACAATTAATCAACTAGAAAATTCCTTGTGCTATAAACGGAGTAAAAATGTCATCAACATTTGCTGATACTCACGATTTCGTCATAATAATTTCATGTCATAATGATTTCATCATAAGGTCAAGATATTAACCCTCGACCGTCCCTTGGGTCACTTGACACAGGTTTCCAGAAGTAAGTTACGCTGCCCATGCTGTAGGTAAATTTGCCCGAAACTTCGTGACTTTTATTTCGTTTTAGTGCGAAACTCATAAGTAGACAGCGGATGTTTGTGCAATTTTTAATTTTTGTAGACAAGTTTCAAGAAAGCGGTAACAAATTGAATCTTATTTTCAGTGGTAGTAGGTTTTATAGATCTGAAATAAATTAAAATCGTCTTAAATTCTGTGAATTATGAAAATTTTTAGAAGCCATAAATACATAAAGATCCGCAGTCTACTCATAAGCGAAAAATCTTAGATGCAGATGTTAACTGTGAAATGAATATCGGCAGTTCACGTCACGTTCCACAAAAACGAAGAAAGAGAGAAGCTTCTGCATGGCTGTTAAACAGTAATGTTGCATACAGATCCGCGTTAACAATCCGATGATGTGAAAGATCGCCGTGGATATCGTCGGACGTGGCTCCGACCGCGAGTCCAAAAGTATTCTAGAAAAGGAGGAAATATCGCGCGACCCGTTAATTATATGTATATCGAACAGTGCGCGCGCGAATAGCATTCCGCGTTCCCGTTTATGCGAGTCGGAGCGATAGGATCGTTCGGAAGCGCGGCGTCGGAACGGGACCAGAAGATGAAAGAGATAAAGCGAGGGAGCATCGGCTTAAACGCGCAATGCATACTTACTTTACCGGAGAGGAGAATCGCGTCCCTCTCGCTCGCTCTTTCTCTCCTCTCCTCTCCTCTCCTGGCCCCCATTTGACAGCCAAATCGAGCATCACGAGACCCGGCAGCACGTGCTCACCGCGCCGCATTACGAACCGTCCCAGGAATGCGGTCTGCAAACATACAGGTTAAGGGACTGCCGAGAGCTGCGGCGAGCTCGTAAATCACTCAACGATCGTGTAATCGCCGGGTACCGGCCCGCGTATACCCGCTAAACGCTCGAGTCTCGGATGCGTGTGTATGCGCGCGTGTGTGTGTGTGCGAGAGAGAGAGGGAGGTTTTACTACGCAAGAAACGATTCGGGTCCGTTGAGGAAGGTAATGGACTCGCGCGTCACCGTGACTTATTTATTCGCGACCGTGAAGCGATACCGATTACCGGCGCGACGGGCAACGATACCCCCTGCGATCGCGACACCGACGCTTTTATCGACCCCTTAAAACGCTTTATTGCTCGTAATGCCGCGGACGTGGAACACATTCTTTCCACGCCGAACCCCGTTAATTGCGCACCGCGAATAATTGATCGCCCACCGTATCGCTGCTACGATTACTGCCCATGTGCCCCCGTAAATATGGTTGTTGAAAATATTACGTGTTTATTACCCTCCTTTTCGCTCTTTCATCTCGCGAGTGTCCCATTCATCGGGAATCAAATACCACTACGGTGATCAGCGCGGCTGAACTTTCGCTTATGGGACCAAAAATTGTCAACTTTCCCGAACGTAATGTTACGCAATTCGACGCAGAGCTGATAAAACTTGAAATTCTAGTGCGCGGGCTTCGCTTGTTTACAAGTTACACACGATCGAAGTTGCTCAATTTCGAGCGTGTTGGTTTCCATGCATAGGAGCGTGTGTGACCGCTGGGTCTGGGTTGGGATTCCTCGCAGTAGAGTTTGAAGTTTTATCATTTTTTCGTCGAATTGTACAACGTTACATTCGGGAAAGCTGAGAATTCTTGGTCCCCCGAGTGAAAGTTTATCACCGGCGTACCAAGCCTAATGTCCCAGTGCATCCCAATAAATAAAAGCACGCGCCTTTCGATAAAACGTAAACCATTTACGGAGATTCTGGACTAGTCTGAATAAAAGCATCGCTATAAATTCCGGCACGGTTCGCTCGAACCAATGCCAAAGGGAGTCAGCGTACTAGGTTCCAGGCGATCGGTCACGTTCCGCGTTCCGTATCCGTTGGATCGCCGCGCCGGCGATTTTTCCATGGAATCCAGCATACCGGGAGTCCACGTGGCGGTTTGCCCGGCTCGGTCCCGCGTTTGGCGCGCGCATAATCGATGAACGTACTCGTATTTCGGCGGTCCGATATCAATCGCGACCTTGCGGTTCGTCGTTTATATGTATACACTGCCTTACACACCGGGCCGCCGTCGGTCCTCCCTCTTTCTCCGTTTTCCCTCGCCCACCCCCGCACCCACACCCCCTCACTCTCCCTTTCTGTCGTGCAACAAGTGTGACGGCTCTCTCGTACCGGTGGGTAGGCGAATGAACCAGCAAAAAAAAAAAGGAACGTGGTTAGAGGGTTGAACGGATGGCGGACAGAGAAGGATGGCGCATCAGCTGCGCGGAGAGAGAAGGACGGAGCCCTCGACCGGGGGAAAGACGGAAAATGGGTCGACTTTTGTGTACCGACGAGCTTTGCGAATACGTCAACGCCAGGACACACCTGCAGTTCGACGGTTCAACCCCCTAACCACCCCCGCAACGGTAATGCGCGCGTGTATGTGTGTCGGTGGGTGAACGTACGCGCGTGTCCTTGAGAGCAATTGTGCGGGCGCGCGCGCGTCCTTTTTTCTTTTGCTGCACTGGGTGGTCGAGAAAGTTTTTTTTTGGAGGAAGAGAGGATTATTAACCTTTCGAGCGAGGAGGAAAGAGAAGTGTTTTGCACTCGCGGAGAGCGCGAATGTTTTTTTGTGAATACTCTGGAAAGTTAGTTTTTTAGTTGAGAAGGAATTTTTCTTCGAGAAATGAACTTTATTATAGAAGAATATCTAACAAGAATCGTATGCAATGCAGGTGCCGATTATAGTATTTTATTTTTCTAAAAAGTCTGAATTCCACTTGGAACCACTTTCTTAAAATCTGTTCGCAAAATTGGAGAACCATTGGCGTCCATTAGAGGTGGGCCGAACGAGTGCCGAAAATTTTGTTTAGCTCGAAACTTCGTTCTTCGATAATGTTTTAACGAAATTCGTGACGAGCGATAGCTTTTAGGGGTTCGTTATTGTAAAATAACATGGAGACTCTATCAAACTTGTTTGCGTCCATATTAATTTAATCTTCAGAGTGTGTTTCGGGAAATTTGATTAATACAGGCGATATAAAAGGACATGAAAAAGAAAAAAAAATGAAAAATCTGAATATTTCAAAAGTTTCCCTTATTCTAGCAAGAATGTAAAATAATCTAAATAAAACAATTTGCACAGTCCAAGCTTGAGTTTGATCGAGGTTACGAAAATTTTGGTCGGATTTCGGAAACTTTTTGCCCACTCTGTATGTGAACGACGGGGTATCTATGTCGAATATACGGATCGGAGCATATAGAACACACCTCGGAGTACATCGATGGAAATATGTAAAACTCGATTGATAGACGGCCGATAGATGAACAAGGACGACCTCCGTCACGAATTTCGAACGCGTGTGCGGCGCGGCGGTTTAGCTGGACGAGTGGTTTGTGATATCGAAGAATGTCGTGCCCGGACTTTCGATCTCTTCCCGGACCGTTTTCCGATGAATTCTTTCCCGTTGATTGATTGACTCGGATGACGGGACGTAATAACCGAAACTGGGAAGCTTTGTCGAGGGAGAGAGCGTAGTGGTTTCGCGCACGAATCTTTCGATTGCCGAACGTTTATTCTATTATTAACCGAACTATTACAACTGGGGAATTTCGATTGACATTCTTTGACAACGGACGTCCATAGAAACATACCTCGACGAATTTTCACGAAAATAATACTTTTCAATTGCTTCGAATTCAACCCTTCAACATATCCTCATAAACATTCAAGACTACCAGGATAATTCATCAAATTTCTGAACTTCTTCAAAATGTACAATGTTAAAACACAATCGTTTTAATTATTGATTCGCAAACACACACACACACACACTCTCTCTCCCTTTGTTAAAAATTGTTTAAAAATCAGTGCTTTTCGATATTTTTGATTTTACACAATTATCGTCGATATTATTCAGCATTCCAGTGCCAGCGAATTGCCTGAAAATTTACGGGAGTGTGTATCGGATGCACAGGATCGATCATGCGTGTATCATTGAAATTTATTTGCTATGTATCAATTAGTTCGATACATGCACTTTGCTCCGCCTGACAGCAACTCGGATATTTTCATCGATCTAGTGATATACGTTTAACACTAGGATAGTTCATCGATCGAAAGAATTTCGCTTCCTCTTGTTGCGTAATTCGGGAAAATGCGTTTATTCAGATTCAGATACGTCGGGACGATCACTTATATCGATACGGATATTTTTTTTCAGGGGAATTAATGGAGGGAATAGTCCAACAAATTCCTGATAAGTAGGATTAACGAGTCTTTTCGTGCAAGAACGCGGCTGTATCGCGTCATTACCGATCATTACAAGCCACACTCGACTGCGATCGTAAATTGCACGTGAAAAGGGATATTACTTTCGTTCCGAGAACACGCAGTCCAGTAGTTCCCCGGTCAGAAATCGAGGATCCCGGTGTGGCGGAAAGCGAGCTATCCGACAGCTTAATTACACCTGGCCGCCACAGGTGTGCATCGACAGATAAAATCGTTCGAGCAAGAGATCTCCGGCATTGTTCACCTGCATTTAAGCTGTCTCGCGGCCGATTAATAATCTTTTAAATCCCCCGAGGGGATGTCATCCCTCCCTTCGATGAAACGGACTGCGCGCGCCTCGATGTGTAAAACGCTCGATTATACACATAGTTTTCCATCGTGTAATAAATAAATATAAATATTTGACGACGCCTCTCGGTGCTGTAGACTTTGCACAATAAATCACGTCGCTCGTTATCGACTCCGGAACACGAACATTCTTTGCCTTCCTGCCTCTCGTTCTCTTTCTTTCTGTTTCGTTTTCATTCGTTTTTTTTATTATCGCCGTTATCTATTTAAGCACGGTTGAATAAACCGTATTTTTTGCGACAGTTTCCAATTCATTGATGATACGGGACACACACGACGCACGGTACGCTGGGCAATTTCCCGGAATACGTAAGGAGATCGCGAGTTGATCGATCAGATTATCTCGAAATGATCGCTGTTGCAAAATTAGCAATTCGTCTAGGAATATAAAATTTTCCATGAAGATGCTCGATCTGTCGATACCATCAACTGCGATTAAAATTGGAAATTCGTCAAGAAAAATCCCCAATCTAGAAATACTATGGAATTAGTAAAATTCGTTTAGAAAAATAAAATGTTGCATAAAGATGGTCAGCCTACCGGTACCATCCTCTAAAAAGAATCAAATTTTGCAGAAAAATCCCCATGATTGAAATTAGTAATTCGTCTAGCAAAATAAATTTTTGCATAAAGATGCTCAGCCTATCGATACCATCAACTGTGATTAAAATTGGAAATTCCCCGGAAGAAATCAAATATTACAGAAAAACAGTTTAGACACAGTACGATCGAGATTAATAAAATTCGTCTATCAAAATAAAATTTCACCAGAAAGATCCGCAAGCCGTCGACGTCAGGCTCGCCAAATCCAAAAATCAGAGATTCCCCGCGCACGTACAGCTACTCTCCTATCAACGGGGCAATCAACTTTCGCAAGAAAGCATGGGACCCGCCGATAATGACGTAACGAGACTCCGTTGTCGAAGTATAATAGCCTGGCGTAGAATAAAAAAAAGCGACCGGTCCATTTCGCGGACACCGAAAGGTGAGAAAGAAGAGAAAAAGAGAGAGAGCAAGCGAGACAAAGAGGCGAGGAAAGAGAGGAGGCGAAGGCGCGATGCAACGGTGAATAAAATCGGCGATCTCGTTCAGGATGCCCGTGAAAAATGAGGCATAACCGTGTAAAATGAACGTGTAATGACTTAATTATGTCCTGCCGAGGATCGCGAGGTGTTGAGCACACCGAGACGACAAGGGGGCGTGTTAAATGGGGGGTGAAGGTAGGTGGTAACGCGGCGGTGGGTGGTGTGGGTGAAAAGAAGGAGAGAGAGAGAGAGAGAGAGAGGAGAAAATGGTAGCGAGTAACAGGGGGAAGGTCGGCGGAGCCATTCTGAATGGTTTTAATGGGATTTATGAATGGATAACGAAGCTTGGCCGGCTTTTTCGCCTGGCGCGCGTGTAAAACGGCGCCGCACACCGGCCTCGAGAAACGCACGCGTGTGCACCGCCGTTGGTAACACGCATACACACCCGAGGATAGCCAAGAACCGGGCAAACATTATTATACCCGGCCCCGTGAATTATAGCTCGGCTCGTTCAGCGTTTCAATTTCAAGCCGGCTCTCTCGGTCCTGCAGCAGCCTCGCATCAATTAAAGGGGAAGAAGCGGCACGGTTTACCGGCCACTGTGTTCATGATCTCACTCTCTCTCTCTCTCTCTCTCTCTCTTTTGTTTCTCTTTGTATGCTTCCGTCTCCGTTCTTTTTACACATCTCGTCACCGAAAACCGCTTTCCACCAGCCGGCAAGTTTCCGCGCCTTAATGCGCGGGCGATTTTAAGCGATTTACGTTCTGTTTACATAAACGACCGTAATTACCCGCAATTTGTCACGAAAACCCGCTGTATCAGTTTCACGTTGCGCCCATATTTCGTACAGCCCGCGCGAACACGTGTGCGCATCTCCCCCACCGCCCCGCCCCTTTGCACACCTTTCGTATAATTAGCCGCGACGGCTCCGGAATTTTGCGGATTGAACTTATTCTTTGCCCCTGATGGTAGGGCATTGAACCGAATGGAAAGAATTCGTTTGTGTTGGAATAGTCGGACTCGGTATTTTCGTGACAATTTTTATGAAGATTCCTCCGGATCTCTTATTCTATTTTCATGTTGCATGTGCTCTCTGGAACGTGCGCTGTACTGAATCTTTCAGGACCACGGTGACGTCGTAGTTAGCTCGCGTCGTCAGACCATCTATTTCCTCTTTCGATAGTTTTAACAATTCCGGAATGATATCTTTGATAAGTTCTTGCAATGAAAATTTATAGGTTTATAACACAAAGAGAGTTACCTCATGAATTTATCGAACAAAAATCCATATTTTAATTTTATTTTTGAACTTTAATTTAAAAACGCTACGCATTTTCGTTGCGACCCGATAATAATTTGCATAAAGATCCGCGGTCTATTAAAAAGGAGTAGGAGTCCAGTAGAAGTACACCCCCATAAGTCAACGGACACTTATACACATTTGAATTAGACAATTGTCTATTATTAAAGTATCTATATTACGAAATAAAAATGATATATGCTAATTTTTTCTAACGTAGACAACATACAAATCAAATTATATGTCAAATATCCGACCGAAATATCTTCCATTTTCTAAATTTTAAAATTCAAGTGGGGCGATTGTTCTCCAATTCGGCTCCCAGAGCTGTTCATAAGCGCTGTTTCGATTTTGGCTACACTTGTCTTATTTTATCCAATCATTGCACGATCTCTCGATCTATTTTTTCTACATTTATTAAAATTGTGTACACTCAATTTTGCATTTACCTACAAATTTACCACACGATACTTGCACTTATCTTCTACAATAGAATCAAAATCAAAGTGAAACGATAAAAATCAAGCTGGAAACATTTATTCTTACCATTTTGTTGAGGATGGGTAAGCGTTCGGTGACTTATGGACGGGGGTGTGCGTCCCGAAAGGTGTTTAATGACAGGTTCGAGTCATTGTCTAGCTAAGTCCATTCTTCGTGCTGATTGCCCGGTTAGTTTCCGACCAGTTGCTCCGGGACCGAACCATTCCTAGATAAGTACTTCGAACGTCGTGCCCCACGATCGAGGACGGAGGAACGTCTTCATCGTCGTCGGCGGAGAGGACAGGCCGTTTAATCCGGCATCTTGCAACACGGGTGGCACGCCTAAGCCGTCGGCAAGAAGCGTGTTCGCGTGCCAACAAGGCGAGCAAATCGCCGCAAAAAGGGCGTAACCTTATAGACTCCGCGTGCTGTTCCAGTTCGGGAATGCGAGGTTTACGAGCTGGACGATGTCCCTTATACAGGCTGCCTGCCTTCGCCTTGCTCTGTCGTCTGAAACGTTCCCGCAGCGGTTAGAGCTTCATCAAGACCGCTTTTACCAGAGCGGAATATTTTTCTGTCAGTGAACGTTCATTTATTCCTCTGAAACGGGTTATTTAGATAGGAGCCGACGGTAGAACAAATAAAATAGTGAATTATTAAATAAATTTACCTCGTTCGAAAGAGGAAATTAACATAAGGATTTTTTAAAGATTTATTTCGAAAATTTCACTGAAATCAAGAATTAAATCAATTCTTGCGCGAGACATTATATCTTTACCTAAGTCGATAATATTGTAAATAATATTAATGATATTTTAAATGTCCATCGTGTTCAGAAGAATATCGCCGTATGCGTTTTCAAGATCGATGCTGAGGAATTGTGCTTAGGTGTATGGTTTGTTAAATAAGTGGTTGGCAGAGAGGATGATTCAGGTTGGTCTTTCTACAGTCGAGCATTTCCTCGACCCGTCAATCAGAATGATGCAATTGTTTCTCCTCGTCCGACCGTTAGGTGTACTATTAATCCGGTTTGAGATCGATCGATCGGGATCGAGATAGTGGGGAGGATCGGCGCGTGCCGCGGTAAATATGGTAAATGACTCAATTACTACCGCTGCTCGGGATCTATCCTCTGTTCTTGTGAGTGGATCATTTAACGAGCTGCCGCGCGGCGTTCGAAAATCAATGTGGTGACAAACGTTGGTCGTTTTACAAAATTTGCAAGTTTGAAAACTGGAAACCGAAGTGTTGAGATACCGTTAATTTGACGAACATAAGCACAAAATAAACAGCTTTTAAAATGAACGCCGACCAATTATCTCGTGTCAATAATTACAAACTGCTCGTTCGATATTTACATAAGACACGTATCATACACCGTCAGAAAAATGTATTCGGAATGACTTAGCTGTCCAGGGATCTCCATTTTCAAGCGGTTTCGATCGATTTAACGACGCGCCATTAGCATGTGATCGACGCCAGTTACGAAGTTTTGTAATACAAAGTTATTCAATCATTCACAATGACTCTGGCGACCGTAGACGTCGCGCGCGCGCGTGTCTGGTGTGTCTCTCATAGGCAACAACACGCAGCTTCGGGTAAAGGAAAAGTAAAACCGTGACGAACTCTCTCACGTGAATCGATCAACATATTTATCGAGGCACGTGCAACCGACTCTCTGCCGTATCGATCAAGCGTATCGGATTAATGACACGGTTGTCTGCGGAATACCTGATGATAGCCGCCGTCGCCGCCGCGTTGTTACTGAATGACCGTCTCGGAAATCTCGTGACCACGGAATCGTATTGCCGGAAACATTTTCATCGATCGTTTCATTGAGATTCCCGACGCGTTTGCCGTTTTAAATTGGTTTACGAGTACTGTCACTCGATCTCTTTGCCAGGACCGTAATTAGATCGCCCCAGTGTCTCGCGCAGAGCAAAGTTGTTTCCGTCTTTCGTTTTATTCTACGAATAAAACGAATACCTGTTCGATTATTATTATACAGCGGTTCTTTCGACGACATAAAAATTCTCCACGTTAATTGTGAGAAACAGAGATTCGATAAAAATTTACGGTAAAAAACACGAAAAAATTCGAAAATATACGGTCTTCGAAATGTTCGATTATTATTATACAGCGGTTCTTTCGACGAAATAAAAATTCTCTACGTTAATTGTGAGAAACAGAGATTCGATAAAAGTTTACAGTAAAAGGCACGAAAAAATTCGAAAATATACGGTCTTCGAAATATCGATCATACTGAAAATTGATTCAACAAGGTATTGTCATTTAGCACTGTTTTCAATTTTTTTAAAACGTTAAAAAAAAATGAAACTCAACTTTTTCGAAGTTATCCCTATTTTTCCCTAACCAGTATATTATGCAGAACATTTCAACATTTTTCCGATACGCAATGCATCGTGGCAAAGTGCTACTTTTGAGATACTCGTTTTGAAGCGCGAGTAATTTCGAAAGTAATTGTTATCCGATTGTTGTTGATGGGAAAATCGCAAAAGTGGGTTCCAATTTTGATCATTGATCGCGCGCATCTCGATCGTTTCCCGCGAACTGAATGGGGGGGGGGCGCAGATCTACGGGCGCCCCGGCGTTCATTGATCGCTGGAGCAGATCGATCGAGTCACGTGTTTGTCGATAGTCACGTGCGAGGACGAACGTGTTCGACGCGTTTCCGATGGAATTGACCGCGCGCGACTTTTAGTTTCGTTTTGCAACAGCGAGCCCGTCCGCGAATCGATCGTGCTTTCTCTCTCTCTCTCTCTCTCTCTCTCTCTCTCTCTCTCTCTCTCTGGCATTTACGAGAGAGAGAGAAAAAAAGGAAGACAGCCCGACATTATACGTATCTCCGAGCGGCGTAAAAAGCTCGCGAAACGTGTCGGCTTGATGGTTGTTTATTTAATCGTTCCTTGCTACCGCGAAAGGATGGAGAAGACGAGGAGGCGTCCTCCTCCTCCTCTCCACGCGATCACGGTGCGCGGCGCCTCACCTGTTGCCGGCTGTTGCACTTCTCCATGCCACCGATTACGTAACGATTATTACGACAATCGACGGCCGTTTTATCGAGGTCGCCGGTGAATGAAATCGATTCGACTAGATGGGGGACATGTTAACGCGCTGCCGCCGATGACTAGTTGCTCCGTGACACGATTGTTCTTGGCCTCTTGCGACGCCTTTGCTCCCTTACCGTTCGTCCGCTGTTCGCGATCCTGTTCTACGTTTTTCGCGTGACGTCACGATTTTTATCTGCCACCGGACTGCCAAAAATTCTGCAGTTTCGCAGCGCGCACGTACAATTGTACTAATTGTACAAACAAATAGTTTTCATCGAAAAGAATAATTTTTGTAACAATCCAGCGATTATGGCTACTGAGAAGTCTCAACTTTGCATTATCGAGAAATTACTTGAGGTCTCATGGATCCTTGCAACCTCCTCTACGTATACAGTGGATCTAGGGCTGTGCGAGTGTGCCGCCACATTCACAACGATCAGAACAGATACTTAAGTTTTGAAATGAAAGATAGAGCGGCGGCACTTTGATTGTTTTGCTTCCAACTCGGTCAGTTGAAGCATAGCGTTCGAAGAGAGAGAGAGAGGGCATCGTATAAATATCGTTAAAAAGGTGATATCTGCCTTCTTTATTTCATAATCGCCAAGCTTCCCCAAAACCAACAATTTCATCCCCTAAATGTGAATTCGTACAGCAAAAAAAGAGAAAATAGAAAAAATCGCGTGAAATCTAACGTATCGATAATAAAGCGATTAGCAACGAGGAGAGCCGAAGCTCGAGCTTGTCGATCATCCAGGAATTATAAAAACGTCCGACGCGATAATATCAGTTCGTCAGCATCGAGCGTGAACGCACGGGGAACACGAAGACAACGAATTTGTTTCGAATACGATTTATCAATCCGTTCGAATATATTGGCGGCGGCGGCGGTGGCTGCAGACGCGTACAAGTGGGTGAATCAATCAAGTGTGACGCAAGCAGACGATCTTCCGTGCCGCCTAAAACGTGCGCGAGGAGAACGACAGAGAGAGAGAGAGAGAGAGAGAGGGAGAGAGAGAGAGAGAGGGAGAGAGAGAGAAAAGCAAAAGGGAAAACACCGCCGCGTATACCGAAAAACACTCACCGCGTCTCCAGTTGTTTCACGTTGATTGATCGAGAGATCGGCTCGCGCGCTCTTCTCGGCCTCTGGTGATGAGAGATTGGTCGGCGGGGGTGGAAAAATCGGCGCGTGGCGGAGTTAGATATATGGTAAACGAGTGACAGCCGCCACGAGGTCCGGTTAAACTCGGCGCCTATTTTTTCTTTTTCATTTTTCTCTTTTTTTCTATTTCCGGTAACACGTCCGAGCATTAGGGACGCGAACGACCGCGTCGCAAATGCGAAATTATGGCGAGCGAAACTGGCGGACGATGTACAGCGTTACCGAGTTGTGAATCTCGTTTCATCGGGGTTACACGGGGTGGATGCTGTAATGAAACTTCTGGAGCGATCCCACTGATCGGATCGTGCTGCGTTTTGATGGCTCTGACGAGTGCTTTTTCAGGAACTGGCGAAAATGTCTGGGTTTTCTGATACTTGTTCGAGACGAAAATCATTTTATGGAATTATATATTTATTAACATGCTCGCCATCCATGTCGTACACGGAAATACTGATTAAATCAATTTCATGCTTTATTTAAAAGAACATAGTACAGCGTTCAAGGAGTTTAAATGTTTCCCGAATTATTTATTTATAGTTTATCTTAATGGGGTTGCATTAACAGCGAGCTCATTAGCGTTGACTCACCTGAAGTGTTATACGGTATTTACGCGGAGTGTTCTGCGGGAATTTTGAAATTTTGCTGAACTTTCGCTCGAGGTACTAAAAATTTTCAACTTTTCTGAATGTAATACTACACAAATAGATAAAAAAAAATAGAGCTTCAAACTCTAGTGCGCGGAGTTCGCTCGTTTATCATTTATGTCAATAACCAATTTAGGGTATCGGGTAGATTAAATAGATGCGAGAAACACGTGTTATGTATTAACAAATATTTAATACCGATGTCAATGAGAAAACAACACGTCGCGATACGGTAAACGAAATACACGCGACGAACGTTGCTAGCTTTCTAACTCTGTTGGGTAATGGGGTGTCTTATATAACCCTGCAACGACGTCCCAAAAACCGTTAAAATAAGGGGAGGAACTTTCCATCCTTGAAGACGCAAGGAGAAAGTTTCCTCCACCAAGACGCTACATATGAGGACGGCGTTGAAGAACTGCAACGGTCGGGTCGAGGTTCTGGCAAATGTCAAATAACCAAACCCTTGGACCCGACCACCTACGGCGCGTACTTGGGAAGGACGGAATTTTCGCGTCCGAAAATTCATTCGTTCCCACGCACAGCATCCGCTACACATTTTTACGATATTCAACGATGTTCTGCTTTGTAGTTTCAATGGATATTTCTTATTTGTCAAATGCAGGCTAATTTATAATTATTCAAAAAGCTAAAATCTACAATTTCGATATTTATCAACAAAAATGTTAAAGTTTTCTGTTCATACACGATTAAAGATTCTCGATTTGAAGCGATATTTCTTATTCGTCAAATGCAGGCTAATTTATAATTATTCAAAAAGCTAAAATCTACAATTTCGATATTTATCAACAAAAATGTTAAAGAAGTTTTCTGTTCATACACGATTAAAGATTCTCGATTTGAAGCGCATTTGAACGGTTGGAACGCCGCCATATTGGTTTCCAGACATAGGTAGCGGATACAACGCAGCGATCGTGGATCTTGGATTCCGCGCGATAGAATTTAAAGTTCCATCAAATTTTTTCGTCGAATCGCACGATATTAGATTCAGAAAAGTTGACAATTTTTGGTCCCCCGAGCGAAAGTTTGACGTGAAAATCCGACAATTCGGAGGGAATTGCATCGTCTCGAGGGGATCGGAATCGCACGCAGGGTCGCGTGGAAGCTAGACCACGTGGCCGATTGTGCACCTTAGTCAATGAACGGCCAGGAACACAACGGTCGAAGTGAATGAACCGAATCGTGCCTAAAGTATATGCACGTTATCCGACAATACGAGCACCACGACGTGCGCCGCTCTGCGATTCCGCTCGGAACGAGGACAGACGAGAATGCTCTCTCTCACTCCCTCTCTCTCTGCTCTTCTCTCGCTCTCTCGCTCTTCCGATTGCCATTCCCTTTTATCGGCCCGGGAAATCTGGACAAATTGAACGCGGTAGGAGGGAGCGAGATAACCCGATGACGCTCGAATTGTGAGTTACGACAGCGAAGAAAGGCGTGCACGCCGGGAATTGCGTGGCCGCGGTAAATTGAACTGGTTTAAGAGCAGACACACGCTTTTACGATGTTTTCGTCGCTAAATTAAAAGTTCACCTTCGCGTCGCCAACGACACAATACCCACGGATAGCTATGCGATTTTAAGGAAAAACGGCGCACGTCATAATTTCTGTTGAACTTTTTGTTAACTCCTTAAAACTCCGTTCACAAATAATTACGCGCCGCGTATATTATTATAATACGTTTATTTGAACTGTTAACAAAACGAATATAAAAGAAAAGAACTAACACGTGGTGTCACGTGGATTGCTCGGTCGGAACTGGGGAGATACATCGATCGAGATTAAACAATTGAATCGCCAAATCGCAGGGCGTCCTCCCATTGGCTACCGTCGAGGCATAGAGTATGAAAACCTGTCGAACAAACCTGCGAATTTTTGGAAAACGTACCCGTTCCCGAAGGAAAATGTGAAATTTATTGAGAAACTGCTGATCGGAAGATCAACGAGTACCTTCGACTTTGTTATCATTATCCTGTTCATTGTTCGAGTATACTCGTCACGAAGCTATAGCATTTTTTTAAAATTGCATTTTTGCTGTTAACACCAAACCTCCGAGCTTTAAAAATGACTGACACGCGTTGCCTTATAAAAATGACGTCGTAGCACCTCGACAGATCTTTCGTGATTTTTATGATAACACGTGCTTGGATACAAAAACGCGTGTAATCATTTCCAGCGAAAGTATTGCTGTAAATTCAACATTCGCGAAACCGAAAAACCAGAAACCGGTCATCCGAGCGTCGGTGTGTTTAGTGTTAAATAAAATTGAGGAAACTGCACGCATCGAAAAACGCAGAGAAACGATTGATCGCGCAAGTGGTGAGTTCTTAAAATTGAGCGTCAACAGGTCCGCGAGGGTGGTTTCCCGAGGGGATAATTTGCAGACTGTTGAAAAGAGACAACACTGAAATTCCACGAACCGGTGGATCCTCGTGACTAGCCTCTGCGCAACGAACAACGGGCAACTAACAAGGTTTCGTGGACATTTTTGCGGAAATTGGCGACGTCCGCGTGCGAACAACGGGCGGGACACGAGAACGAGCGACGGCATCGAGGGACGGGGAAGGAGGGGGTGATGGTGGTAGCGTGAAAAAGCGAGGCTCGCTCGGGGGATCGTAGCACGCGAGCCCGAGGAAAACAACTCATGTTATCGGGAAAAACCGCAGGCACCGGCCCTATCCGGCGAAATCTGTTTCCAAAAAATGATTGCAACCCTGACCGCGGACAATGTTTCGTACGTAACGAGAGAACGAACTACGCAGCCCCGGCGTTTCCATTCGCGACCGCGCGTTATCGCCTGCGGTCACGTTTTCAGATCGTCGACCTGTCGCCGGTTTCCATTAAAAAGTGACCGAGGAACGGGAGGGGGTGGGAAAGACACCCCATAGGAAAATCCAGCCTCGTGTCGCGCTGTACCAACCTGGGAATTTCGGCACCGGGCGGGGGTGGCCGACTCGGATACACCTCATTACGCGGACAGCTGTGTCCGAGGCTCATATTTATGCGCGTTTGTACACAAACACGTGTCCGACGAGCCTGTATACTACAATTTCGATAGCAGCCCTCGGCCTATTGTGCGCTGAATTAACCGCGCCGGCTAGTAAATACGCCATTGAAGGTCGCACAATGGCCGACTTGATGTTTTCGGGCCGCGCGCGGGGAAATGTTACAGATATAATCCGAGGATTTCATTCTATATGGAAATTCGAAGCCCAGCGACGCGGACGCGGTGCGGCGACAGAGCCGCGGCCGGTTGAAAAATTTTATTGGAACGTTCCGCTTTACTTTCGCTCCGACGAACACGCTGCACTTGCACTTTTATCGTGGCCGACACACGGGGCCGGAGTCTCGCGGAGTACGCCTCTAATTGTGTGATATTTTTCTGAGCCAATTACGTGAGAAAGGGTGATCGAGAAAAACTGTGTGTCTGAATAATTCTTCTCCTCGACAGTTTTGCATCTTATCGATTCAAGCAACAGCATCACGGAGAAAATTAATTTTTGAACAATTGTGAGACACGCTTAAGTGACCGACGCGGCAACCTGTGAACACTACCGCTGCCGGTCAATTGACCGGTTTTAAAGTTTTCATTTCAGGATTATTGAAATTATACAGTTACTTAATTGATTCGATACATTTTTTTCATCCAAGTACATACTGAAATAAAAATAGCACGAAATCTAGATTGTAGCGGTACACGATTCGCAGCGCACGATGCTAAAGTTGACCGCCTGCAGATGTTTGGGTTTAGAGTAGTAAATCTACCCTAGTCTGCAGGATGGCAAATCATTTTTTTGTAAATTGCTTTTCCGTGCGTAGTAAATTTAATTACCCGGTCGTAAAACGCTGCCAGTCGTGTGCCGTCAGGGCCTGCCCGACCGCGCAGCAAGCGCGGTCCCGGAAAGTCCCTTTTCCGCACGTGGTGACCACCTTACCGGTAACCATAAATTAGATGTTAAGGATTTTTACCCCCGCTAAATAAGGCGACAACGATTCGGCAAGAATTCGGAAAAACTCCGCCCCCGTGCCTTCGAAAAGGTAACGTCTTTTCGAAGAACACGAGTAGTAGGCAGGAGATCTGCGGAACTTGTAGAGTCAGTTAGTCTGCCGATGAGTACGCCTCGCATAGTCCGGTTTCTGTATACATTTTAGAACGCGCAAATAAAAACCGAAAAACAGCAATAGTTGTTTCTTGATTGTGGCAACCTTAGACCCCACATAGATAAATATAGCTCAGTCGTTTTTCTAAGCTAGAACATTTTAATCGCTTTTAGTGTTCGGTAAGTTTAGTGTCGATGAATTTACGGTAAAAATCGTGAGATGATACATTTTTTCATCCGAGCACATACTGAAATAAAAAATGCCCAAAATCTAAATAAATAGAGCCTTGTCATTTTTGTAAGCTAAAACATTTTAATCGCTTTTAGTGCGCGGCAAGTTTAGTGTTAATGGGTAAAAATCGTGAGATGATAAATTTTTTCATCCGAGCACATACTGAAATAAAAATTTCCCGAAATCTAAATAAATAGAGCCTTGTCATTTTTGTAAGCTAAAACATTTTAATCGCTTTTAGTGCTCGCCAGGTTTAGTGTTAATGGGATTACGGTAAAAATCGTGAGCTGATCCGCGTCTGTCACGGATCTACGGCAACACGTACCGCGTTACTCGTGTAACTTGTCGAGGGGTGGCGAAGGTGGCGAAATAGGTAGTCGATGGGCTAGCAAACGGTGATACAGGTGCACAGGACACGTGTACTCCCGTGGCTCGACAAGATCGTCGGATTCTTGGCGAGAAAGCGAAACGCGATGACAATACGCCTTGCTGGCCAGATCGAACGAACCGTGCTTTACATCTGCCTCGGTCGGGTTTTATTGGGTTAACCTCGCGTCAACTCCTTCCCTTTCGCTTTTATTGTAATCCCGCCTGGCGGAACTTAAAGCTGACCTGTTTCGAGCGATATCTGCCCGACCGGAACTTTTTCTTTTTGCCGAACTTTAAGCTCGCTGCTCTTCGATCAGAGTCTCTGCAACCATCGTCGACCAACTTTCATATTTTTATTCGACACAGGTTTTGCACTTGATCCTTTTGTAGATCGTACTCCTCTTTTTGCTGGAGCGGTTGAAAAGAAGACACTGACCAGTGGCGGAACTACTAATTTACACCCCCCCCCCCCACCAAATAAAATATAATTTTGGGCACCCCTCCTAAAAAACGATTCATATTACATAAAAATAGAAATTTGATATTACATTAAAAAAAGAACAAAATTAAGAAATAATAAATGCAAACGTTTTTTACTCCCACCCCCGCAAAATATGATTTTGTGCCCCCAGAAAAAATACAATTTATATTACATAAGGAAAGGAAAACTTGTACCACATAAAAAACAAATAAAATTACAAAATAATGAACGCAAAAATTTTTTACCCCCTCCCATTACCCCCCCCCCCCCCCAAGTCATCAATTCTACAAAATTGTGTACCCCAATTTTCCCATTAAACGGAATTCGTTAAGCATCCCACTAAATTCTGAAAGAAACCAACAATTTCCTTGATGGTTCTTTTGAAGTTCGAAGAAGTTTGAAGTTCTCGTTCTCAAACTTTCGATGCAAATTATCATGCAGCAAATTAAAATTCAGGTGAAATTGAGAGGATCGAAATTGTCGAAATTGAAAGATGAAAAAAAAATCCGCTTTCTCTCGTTTCGTTTTCTACGGGCATCTCTGGAACAGTTCGAGGAAAATGATTCGGTTGTTTTGAGCGGCGCAATTGCAGGAGAGAATTCCGGACGATTGGATAACGTTTCCTTCGGCGGTGAGGCGTTACGCAAGCTTTTTGAAAAAGCTCGCCAGGAGTTTGCAGTCCATGGAACTCCTTACGTAAGGTCCAGGGAATCACCAGGTTACTTTCTCGCGAAACGTTGCACTGCCATTCACCTGGCACGGTAGACGGGGCATTCGATGCAAGCACACGTTGCATTCAGCTCCATATTATATTCTATGTATATCTCTGATAAATATTAATCGTTTCGCTCGCTAATTATTTCTCGGGCGTAACAAATGCTGATTGACATTTTCGTATGTATATCATGCAACGACCCATAAATTTACCAACGGAAGACCATAATAATTTTTGGGCGAAATCGCCGCAGGAAATTGGCAAAAGTGCATACGAAAAGAACGTGGCTGGTAAAATTAATTTTTGGACCAAAGGCTTCTGTTTGTGTAATTGTAGATTTTTTAAAATGCATACTACCAGCGTACGAAATGATTAGCAAAATTAATTTTCCGATGAAATTAGAAAAAATAATAATAATAAATTTTAATAGTAAATTGACTATGTATTTTTTTTACCGGTGGAAAAAATTACAATTGTAACAGAATTTCGTACGATTCCATGAATTCCAACAAATTGCTCTAATTTACGAAAACAAAACTAATTGACGTATAAAATACTCGGAGATATAATAGAATTTAAAACACAATTCAATTTTTTTTAATTACCGGTCCAACTTTCGACTAAAAAAAAAATCGCCGAGTGTATTTCAACTTTTTTTTTCTGCCCCGTTACATCAGATTTTCATGTTATTTTCTGCTGCCGGTTTTTCCAACTGAATTTCATTAGAGATCCGTGTGGGATCCAGCGGATTGTTCAAATGTCAGCTATACTATTCCGTTTTAGTGGTTAATTGTTTCTTGATTTTTAAATAATATTAAATATTGTCACACCCTCGGCAATTGTCCCTTTGGTTTGCATTAACAGCGACATTAAACAGCCAATCTGAATATTCTGACTTATTAAACATTCTTGAAAGCTCGTGGATGGCTCGCCACTTATTGATTCTTCGGGGTGAAGCTGTTCTCTTAAAGGTTAATGTATGGTCTCTTACTTTCTTACATATAATATTAGAAGGGATAATAAATATTAAAAAATCGTTAGACGAGAAAGATAATCGTTTCCTTTTAAAGGAGAAGGCCGGAAAACATTTTTCATTCGTTTCGTATATTAATGTTAGAGAAGTGCTCGTTCACAACGATGCAGAGTATTCAATTTCATTTTACCGACTTTTTAATAATTGCAATAATTAGAACTTCATTTTACGCACGTGTAATAATATTTTACAAAAAAATTTCATTAAAAAGCGAATGATATTATCGTGAATAAACTTCTCCGTGTACGAACATTTCCTGCGAACAGACTCGCATAGTAATACCCATGTTTAAACTGTGAACAATAAGTTTTCATAGCAAGAAATAATACATACGAAACAAATTCTTTCATTACAATTAAACAGGTTGGATTCCACAGAAATGGTCATTAAGTATCAACTATATTAAAAATACAATAAAAAATGGAGCCCATAAAATTGACTCAATATTTAAAAATACATAAAAATATGTATTGACTATATTAAAAATATAATAAAAAATGGAGCCCATAAAAATTGACCCAATATCTAAAAATACATAAAAATACGTACGAAGTATATTGAAAATGCAGAAAGTAAATACGCCAAATAAAATGGATTGGAATATTAAAAAATGCAGTAAATAATTTCGTGGTGTAGCTGGAAATGCGAGAAACATTTTTTGAAGTGGCCAGAATATAATTCTTCTTGCAAGAGAAAAACGGAGTTGCATTTCACTTCGGCTTGTCTCGCGATCTCACTTCCGTTTGCACTAACTTCGCGACCCCAACGTTATCCTGATTGGATATAACGGTACGGTTTATCCGTCTGGAGTAATGAGGTAGCGTTACGACGTTGATTCGCGCCTAGTGACGCAGATCTGACGCCCACGCGTCAGAGATTCTGTTTCTCAACGTCGGTTGCTACGCCTTCTGCTGAGAATGCTGAGTAACCTTTGCCGATGATTCGTTTTTCTGTTGGGCCTTGTCCGCGTGTCCGCCGCAGAGATTCCCTCTCGCGTTCGTATAAAAATAATCCTGACTTCATCGCGCGTTTCGATGGAAACGATACAGTCAGACACGTGTGTGCATAGACTACTTTTTTTTCTTCCCGAAACGTTTCTGCTTGATCTTTCGAACTTCCGGTTCAGAGTGTGAGAAAACAATCCCCGAGCGTAATGAAAAATAATGAAGATATTTTTCCATTTTATTTTTCCTCATTTTCACTCGTTCATTATTCCTTTTCCTGCATGCAGATGCTTTTAATGAATAAGACAATTTCTGTTCAAGTTGCGTCTATACGCATCCTTTATTATTTTTTTTTTTATGCAATCATTTTCGCAACGAATAGAACGATGTTGTCAATCTTTAATGCTTTCCTTTTATCCCTTGGTTCCTTCGTATGTTTTAATAGCTAATAGAACAATTTCTGTTCGTGTTGTTTACCACGTACCCCATCATTTATTTTTACTCCTTTATTGTTTCTCTTTTCGTACGGAGATATTTTTGTAAACAATAGAATCATTTCTGATGATGTTGTGTCATATACTCCAGCCTTTATCATTTATTTTTACATTTTTATTGTTCCTTTTTCGGTATTCAGATATTTTTATAATCAAAGAACCAGATGTTTCTGTTTATGTCGTATCGTTACTCTTTTATTATCTTTGCTCGCCTGAATACTTGAAAAATACATAAATATATATTTATATAATAACTGACATACCTATAAACGAAGAAGTAATATGTTATTATTATTATTATTCTACATAGAAAATTTATCATGTATCTTCTCATTTATGACTCTTTATTTGATTCATTCTTTCTGACTCATTATTTTCTGTTGCATGCACAAATTTATTAAGAGTAGAACAACGTATATAAATTAAAATACAGAATAAAACGTCTTATCGAACCTATACCATTTTATGCGCATCTCAATATAAACAGAAAATGAGCAAAATAAAAATTCCAATAAAATTTTATCAATTCCATATAAACTGCGAAAAAAAATTAAATTCTGTAAAACACTACTTTTACGAAGCACTACAAGTGAGTATTTTATATTACTTTTTAGAAATAAAGTTCATCCAAATTTTTAGCCACATTTCTTTTAATATATACCTAAAGAAATAAATTACTTTAATGAATGAATGTTCACAGTCTCAATATTCGTAAATTTTTACGGGTCCCGTAAATCTAGCGTTAAACATCGATACGTTCCCGACGATTATTCTCCGAAAAAATCACTTATCGCAAAAAAAGTCAGAGTTCCCGTACAAAGCCGATTTTCCGCATGATCTTCAGAAAGAGCCGAGCTCGAAGATGATTGTTAACGCAAATCTAGTTCACGAAACGCGTTTCTACGTTTCGATAAAAACAGTGGGAGCGAAGGGAATCGCATTGTTCGCGGCGTCAATGGCGCGTCGAACAATTCGATGAAATCGCGAAAAATAGCATTCCGGTGGTGCGACGGCGTGTGCTGGCTCACTCGGGAGCGGGCTCGCGAGCGCGCGTGGGCGGGTGCAACCGTGTGTGTGTGTTGTGTGAAACTATGCTAACTAGGAAAAAGTGGAAAACGCCGTGGCGTTTTCTCATTCCCAGGGGGGGCCGCCGGTGTTCTCGGGCCTCAGGAAAAAGAAATCGAGCAGAACCGGACCGATTACAAGCAGCTGGAAGACAATATTTAATTGCGCGCGTAGGACAATGTATCATATTTCTTACGCGGCGCATTTTGTCGGGCATTATCAGATTAGATGTTCCCAGTGCGCATTTAAATAATCCCCGTTGCGTGGCAGACATCGTTTCTTACGCAATCTGTCTAACTTTTCGATATCGTCCTGCTTCAGAAACGAATCCGCCGGGACTCGAGAAAACGCGTGTGTTGTTTATAATTCACTGGAACCATTGACATTTTCGCTCGAAGAACATCAACTGGCTGCAAAAATCATTTTTTTCCACGGAAAATGTTGTCAAATTTGCTCGCACATTTAATCGTCTAAATTGTATATAACATTTCCAGTTTAACGAACACGGAACGCGACAGAAATGAACATGCAACAATTTTGTACTTTTATTTGCGAAGCACGCGACCAAATACGATTACCTGCAGTTATTTTTAATAATATGGACAATCTCTTGGTTTCACATTTTTCATATTTCACAGTTATTATTAGAATTACGAAGTTACTTGCGTGGAAATTGATTTGACGGACATTTTTATCCGGGCACGTATTGAAATAAAAATTGCACAAAATCTAAATGACAATTAGTGTCATTTTTCCCAAGGTGAAAGCATCTAAATCGCATTCGGTGCTCGGTAGGTTTCGTGTAAAAAATATCACCCGCCAGTTTCAGGACTTTTCCTCCCTACGAAATTACCCAGAGATTCTCTCCTTTGATTGGCGGTTTTAATTCGGCCGGGAAATATTAACCTGCGCGGATCGGAATAAAAGTAGATCAACTATTTAGCTCTGATGATTTAAAAGCCTCTATGGACAGCGAATATACATATAATGCGAATCTCATGCGGGCATTATCCGCAAAACCGGTGGGTGGCACGCTTTCGAGAAAGTTGCGTCAGACATTCAGTTGGATAATATATCAATCAAATTAATTAGCGAATTACTTAATGCGTCCGTATAATAGGTCGTTTTGCAAGTTGCGAGGAGAAGAGTGTGTGCGAGAAAGAGAGAGAGGGAGCAATTTTAATTTAGCCGCGGGTGTTCAAGTTAAATAAAGAAAATCGATTGACAATATTAAAGCAGAAGAATTACAACGGCGATGCTTCTCTTTAATTTCGCAGCTTTATTTTATTTCTTTTTTTCTCTTGTTATTTTGCCGTTTTAATCCGCGGGCAACGATGAAATGAAAGTTTGATAGTCGGTCGTATCGCCGGGCTGTTTTTATTTATCAATATAATCGAATATGTCTGATAACATAAACTATCTGGCGCGGCGCTGGCATTTCGCTCGAGTGATAAATTCAAACAAAAGGTTCATCGATCATGAAGTCGGCTCCCGCTAAATTACACAAAGTTTACTGATGCGTCGATTTGTTGTGACAACGTAACAAAATATATTATTGGTGTATGCGTCGCGTATGGTACACATTTTATTGCGTAAACAATAGAATTATTTGCTGCCTGTTATAAAGGCCGCGCGATTCGCGATCGACAAATACGCATCGAATATCGTTCATGCATATTTTAAAAATCGTCTAATCTGGCGATGAGGGCAGTTGTTGACAAAATTTTGTAATTCTAACAAAAAAACTTGTAATTCTTTCGCGGTGAAAGAGAATTTCACACTGATCCCTAACAATATCATTTCAAAGAGAAAGGAGAATCTAAGTTCCATGCGAGAAAAAAATGCAGTTACAGTGTTTTCGCGTTGCTGAAGACGACTGTACAGTTATTTGCGAAGATTTTCGCACAGGAACAGTGTTATCTGCCGCTAACAATCGAACGCTGTCCGTAGACATAGCGGATTTTTGCCAGTTTGCGCGGCGGATTGAAGTTTATTTAGAAAACCAGTGACTCCCGAAGCTCACATATATATATGCGATCGTGCGAAAAATTCTCTACATTATACCGAACTGAATCGCAGAATTCTTTTTATAGATCTTTGCTAACAAGTTCCGAAGTCATTTTTGTTCAGATAATTCGCAGAATTAATTGCGTATCATCGGTGAGTAAGAAATTCTTTTATCTCTCACGATAAATATATAAATACATAAATACATTAGCATAATATAAATATTTAAATACGCAAAATCGTCTGGTTATTTTAGACGGTAAACATTCTCTCGTCCGGGGCTTTCAACAAAGATTTATCCGTTATTCAAAAAGCTCAAATTAATTGTGTATAAAGAGGAACAAGAGGAGTGGCGATTTTATTGAATTTTCGTTGTAGTAGCTTTGTATTTTATAGCAGATTGATTTCATTGGCACGTAATGAACGTCACAGCGTTCATTCGTACAGGGAGTACCGACTTCTGAATTGAACAGCTATGATACCTCGAACAAGAGAAATATTTGCGTCATCGATTAATTAAACGCGTATGACAAATTAGGTTCAATCTCGCGTAACTCGGAAAAGGAGGATTATTTGCAGCGTATAATCTGACGTATTAACAGGTATAATCTGACAAACCTTTACGAAATTAGTCTAAAATTCTATACCTTTGATTTGATTTTTGGTATTTGACCTTTTCTCTATGCACTGCTATTACATTCATTACATATATTCCACACATTTTCCGAGCAAAATGAATTAAGAAAAATTCAATGATTTTTAAAAGACAAGTTTACTTAAAAAAAATTCGGAACATATCACAGGTAGCGTTCCCAGAAAATTTTTGTAAGTTTCCCAGTCGTCAGCTTTTTATTCCCGTTTTTCACTCGTTCATTATTCCTTTCCTGCATACAGATGTTTTTAATGAATAAGACCATTTCTGTCCTTGTTGCATTATATGCATCCTTCCTTATTTTCTTTTTTATGCAATCATTTTCGCAACGAATAGAACGATGTTGTCAATCTTTAATGATTTCCTTTTCTCTAAAAAAAAAATTCGGAACATATCGCAGGTAGTGTTCCCAAAAAATTTTTGTAAGTTTCCCGGTCGTCGGCTTTTTATATCCGTTTTTCCAAGACGTATTTGCACCCCGTAAATGGTTAAACGCATAAAGTCATATTCATCTGCGTCGGTTCAAACCGAAGAGGAAATCGGTGATGTCATTGGTTCGGCCAAAATTGAAATCTAGGGGTGTGACGAGCTACAATAAATCCGCTGTTCTAAGATTCGAAAAGAGCATCGCACGCCGCTTTTCCCGCCTCTGCGAGGCGAGGCGAGGCGAGGGTTCGAGCGCCGGCGACGACGGCCCCACAAAGAGTAAGTACGCGGAGGCCTTCGGCTGCCGGCTCGGTGGTATGTGAAAGGAGAGTTCAGAGATATTTCCTTGGCTAATGCACGACGAGGACGCGGCCGCGAGCGCGCGCGCGCGAGAGAGAGAGAGAGAGACTCAACGGAGAAAAAGAGCGCGAGGCAGTCGCGCGACCGAGCGGACGAAGGAAAAGAAAACACGAGGGAACGAGCCGAGGACAGAGACGGAGATACGGATTCTCCCGTCGCGAAGCAGGGAACAAAACGACACGGGGAGAGGGAGAAAAGGAGCAACTAGAAAAGAGGAAGCGAGAGAAGAGGGGGTGAGTTCTACTAGGAGCGGGCGGCGAGGGAAAGGGAAAACGGGGAGGGTAAATTTATCTGTTGGCGCCGCGCTGCCGAGCGGTGCCCACACTCTCATCCACGGTTTTACTGTTTCGAGTCGCGCCGTTACGCGAAACTTTTAGTCCCATCGGTCCGTTAGATTTTTCGCGTGAACGGAGAACGGTCGCGCGGTACCTTCGGCTTCGGTTTCGCGGATCGCTGGATCCGGCTTTCCTTAACCCTTTGCGGACGAATGTCGGCAGATAACCGACAAAACATTTTTTTAAAACAAATCTTTTTGAATTTGAATAAAAGTTATAACGCAAATAGAATAAGTTTTAATTATTATAACGCAAACGTTCAACGTTCAAATTTTCTCAACTGCGCGCACAAATACTTCTCGTCCACAGCGACGCACGTTCGTCGGATGACTCCGTCCGCAAAGGGTTAAACCCGCTGCCCTCCAGGCCGATGACACTCAGTTTTATCGAACCCGGGATTTTTCGAACCCGTCATCAATCAATTAGTTTGCTCATTCGTTCGCATAATGGCGACACTTGAATTTAATCCTTTGCACTCCTACGTCGAGTGTGACTCGACATCAGTTTTCGTCTCGGGAGCTCCTTCGTCGAGTCCCACTCGATATTTTCCCATGCCCAAACCAATAGAAAAATGAAAAAATTGTTCTGTCCTGTAAAGTAAATTTCAACTAAAAACAGTTGGGAGCTGCTGTTAACAAAATTGAAAAATAATTCAGAGTGCAAAGGGTTAAATATTCTTGCTACACTAATTTCGACATCCACAGGGGTTAATCACTGTAAAACAGAGTTATTCGAACTGTGTTTCTCGGGACCCTGGGGTTTCACAAAATTTCCTAAAGGGTTCCATTTTTTTAACTTTTATTATTATGTTGTAAAAAGGTATTAAAACATTTTTCTTTATATTTACTACATAGATTGTGAATGTTGTTTATGATCCCGGGTTCCGCGAAATAATTTTATAGTCATAAGGGTTCCTTAAATTGACAAAGTTTGAAGACCACTGCTGCGGAGAATAAAATACTGCTTCGGTTGGTTGCGAGTGTACGGTTTCATAAAAAAAATCGAAGTTTGACCTCTACAAGTCCTTGACGCGACCACCGAATTCTAATAATGACTGGACTGCGGTTCTTTATGCAAAATAAAAATGTTGTGCATCGATTGTGGCAAGCAAAATAAAAATTCATTTCGGACTTTAATGATTCGATGGAAAACAACATTGCAATATTCTTAAATTTTTCTAACCGTTTACTGTTTTATATTTTAACCAGCTAATTTCTTCATAAATGCGTAAAACATCAGCAGTCCAATAATTGCGTGAATCAAAATGGCAATGTGTGGCGGGAGAACATTTCCATTTTTTCAAAGAATTTCAGGAGAGCAAGAATCAAAAACAGAAAAAAGCCTGAAAAGAATTGTCACATTATACTCAATTCGTTTCATTACTCCGTGATTATTTTACACGCATAAATCTCTCGATTCGACCGAAGCGTTTTTAAAAGACTGGCGATTAAAATGACAATTATGTTCTCATTTTCGCGTCGAGCGTCGCTTAATTAGAAAGAATTCCGTTTGCGACAGGAATCATTAAAAATGTTATACGCGAACCGCTGTAATGTTTACGTTATTGTTTGCATTTTGTAAGCTCGATGAATATTTCACTTCCGAACACTTTCGCCCTTCATTAAAACAGCCGCGGGGCGAATTGTAAATTGTTGAATATTTATCGATTCCCGGCCAAAGTAAAATAAATATGTGAGTACTTATTAAAGTGCAGACTGCCACGCGTATTCGCATTTTCCGTAAAATAATCCAGAGACACGCGCGGCAAACAGTGAAGATAGAATTTCGCTAAAAACGTGATTACAGTTGACCGAAGCTTTCGTTTTATTGGGTTTCGCGTAGCCAACATTCGGTCTAATATTTACTTTTAGCCGGCGGTATCGTCAATTTTGACAACACCGCGGGGTTAACTAGAAATTCATTTCCATTCTGAACAGAAAACTAAATACTAAATGGCCTAATCGTTTTTGTCATAAATACATGAAATCCGGTTAAAACTATTGCTGTAAAAAAAAGCAAACATTAAAAGATAAATATGCAACTTTTTCACTGACCAGAATATCATTTAAAGAAACTCGCAAATTCTATTCAATTATTTCCTGTTACAAACATGTTATTTTCCGCTAGAGAAAGCCTTCCATGCTTGATTTCCTGCTCCCCGTGTGAAAATTAATCGAGTCTGGAATTGAAAGCGAAGAAGAAGACTCGTTCCACCGAAAATCCACGAAATCTCGGTAATGAACCGCTCGCCTTTCGGAACCAATTATCCGAAGATCGGTCACGCGGCGTGCCGGAACCGCGAAACAAGTTTACGCAAACGTTTCGACAATAATCCGACCGAACAATTAATCAGAATTCGACGGGGTCGCTTTGTCGGTCACGAGCGACTCGCAGCTCTCGTGTGAAAAGTTTCGGCGTGACCGGCGCGCAATAAACTCGCAACCTAACCATGTGAATTACAACAGGATGCAATGGCATTAAGTTATTACATTTAGGAGTGCAAATGGGTGGGCACGCTATAACCGTTTCCGGTTGTATCGCGTACTCTCGTGCATCGCGATTTCTCTGCCGTTCGAATTTTCTCACTGCCCGTAAAACCCCCGTGGCCAACATTGTTTCCCTTCATCGATGGCCCCGTAACGAACTCAACCGGTGCCTTATATGTATACTGACCGTGGAAATAAAAGTTTTCAAATTCTTAAATGAAAACCAAAATTTTACAAACAATTCAACATCAAAGTTCAAACATCGAAATGCTCATCAATCCTGTAGCAATATTGGGTTTCCAATGGCCCCAGAAAAATTCTTAAATAAAAATTAAAATTAAAAGTTCAAACATTGAAATGTTCATCAATTCTAACGATATGGGGTTTCCAATGCCTCCAGAAAAATTTGTTCAGTAACTATGGAAATAAACGTTTTCCAGTTTCTAAATAAAAATAAAAATTTTACCAAAAAATAAAGGTCAAAGTTCGAACATCGAAATGTTCATCAATTCTAGCGATATGGGGTTTCCAGTGGCCCCAGAAAAATTTGTTCACTAACCGTAGAAATAAATGTTTTCCAGTTTCTAAATAAAAATAAAAATTTTACCAAAAAATAAACGTCAAAGTTGAAACATCGAAATTCTCATCAATCCTGTAGCAATATGGGGTTTCCAGTGGCCCCAGGAAAATTTGTTGCACTAACCGTGGAAATAAATGTTTTCCAATTCTTAAATGAAAACCAAAATTTTATCAAAAGAAGAACATCAATATTCAAACATTGAAATGTTCATCAACCCTGTAGCGATGTGGGGTTCTTCAATGACCTCAGAAAAATTCGTTATCGTGAAAAATTGTTAGTGCAATAAAATTCTTGGAACATTTATATTCTGCAGTCCAGCGCTGTACCTAAAAGGATGGTAAGTGACGAACACCATCGTCAACGTTCCTTCCAGTTGCGACCGAACGCTAATAAATCTGGCAGGGCAGGGTAAACATCGACTTGCGGTTTAAACAAAACGCGCAATTGTTGGTCGACGGATGTCGACGATCGAGTTTGCCGGAAAAATCCGTGGAAAGATGGCATGGGGTAGCAGATCTTCAACAATGAACCCGTTGGATCGTCTCCGCGGGGACGCCCGCTGTTTTCGAACCTCGGTGTTTTCCCGCTCGACTGGCTCGCGGCAGAATGCGTGTATGCGTGCGTAAATACGCGTGGCGCGCTCGGGAGAGGCCTGAGCACTCACAGAATCGTAGGAACGCGCGATTGCGATGCGATGGTTCAGCGAAGAGCGAGAGACGCACGGGTCTCGCGCTAAGCGGTTGCCGAGGAGAGGAGAGCGAGGAGAGAGAGAGAGAAGAGCGAAGGACAGGGCCTCCATTGAAACGGAGCGCAATTGCTTGGCCGAACCAGAGAAACGAGATGCCACGCGCCTGACGAGGAAAATACGGGGGAAGGGGGACGACGACGACGCAGAAAGAAAAGCTTTTTTTCATGTGTACCCTTAGGGCCCCGTGTACGCCTATATCCTGAACGGAGGAACATTGCTCGAGCAACCATGCGCCCTTGACCCCCTCCACTTATTGCTGCCCCCCTTTCCTGCCAGCTATTTCTTTCAACCCCTCATCGTTTAGTTTATTTTCCAACCGGACACGCAACTTGCGCTACTCTTGGTGATTTTTTAGGGAGGAGGGGGAACCGCTTCGGTCTTGCGGTCGGTGGATTTCGTGTATAATTATTTTCCGTGACGTGTGCAATTGATTTTCTTTAAAAGATTCCATCGATCCTCCGATCATCTTCTTCTTTCTTCTTCGCGGCATTTTCTTCGACGTGTTTAGCTTCTCTTTCCGCGAAACGATCGCGCGACTCGATTACCCCCCTCCTTCGATCAGGAGAACTTCGGCGCTGGTCGGGAACCGTTTTCCCGTGGCCGGTTAATCGAAGGGGGTAGAATCGCTTAGGCGGGGGTGTTCGAACTTCGCGGTTATACTTCCGTCTTCCTACGCTCCCGATTTACGAAATCGACTCATCGAATTCGTCGCGGGAATCAACTCTGCAACACGACTATTCGGAGTAATTAAATAGAGTACGTCCGCTATCTGTAAGAAATATTATAGATTAAGAAAGAGAGTCCGTAAAGCCCGTAACTATATATATCCCTTAGACAGGATGATCGGAGCGGGTGTTCAAGTAATACACATATTGACGGTAAAGCCGTCCGCCAAACAGTGCGATTTATTGTAAAACAAAGGTTGTTACAGACCGAGGCCGTTTGTCCACGAAGCGTCGCGTCAGAGACGCGTACACGTACATACATACGTACGTTCATCCTCGTCACTCGACATCTTTCTTTACTTTTCGTAAATTATGTGAAGTTTGCTCTACGCTTCGTGTATAAACGATTGCGGCATCGTACGCTAATCATAATGACGACTGAATGTAGCAACGACTACGCGACGATGACGCTTCGTGGACACACGTCAATTATTTTATGTTGGTTGCAGCACTGAAACGTACAGCAAGCGATATTTTGTCGCGTACGCGTCTCTGACGAACGGCCTGAGCGTCACCTGAAGAGTGACCGCTCGGCTAGCTTCTATGAGGACCCCCTGTTGGCGGTATCCTTTTTACCTGACGGTACACCCCCATGGGTTTTCCTCAAGAAGGGTACGCGTCGCGCTCTCAAGCCGCACGCTGCTCACTCTCAACATTCCTTAATTCGATATTTCTCACATTCGGCCATACTGAAAACAAGGTCTGTCCTCAGACTTTACATGCATACACTCCTTAATTCGATATTTCTCACATATCCGACAGACTATTTACAGTAATCCCGAATTCGAACTTATTCCTCTGTCTCTCTACGATCCCCGCGACTCTGATCGTCCAGCAGCTGCCTCCTCCGCGTCTCGAGCAGCGCAACAGGACTCCGTCGACCAGTTTGATCCCCGTTCCCCGAAAAACTAGGTCCCCGATAGCGAAACTTTCCAGACGAATAGCGTCTGCCCGCGCGATCCGTTGGATTTCCACAGGTGGTCAGAGAAGCAGCCACCGCGCACCGGCGACTTTGACGTCGCGACGACGTCGTCGTCGTCGTCCGTGGGAGAGCGAACCGTATACTCCTCCTTCCTCTCCTCCCAGCAGCTCGGGTGTCGTTTCGCCGCGTTCTTCCCTCTCGCACTTTGTACTCGTTAAGGTCGCCGGTGCAATGGTCAGGGGCAAAGACATAAGTAAGCGGGGCTACGTGATGCCCGGCCACTGGCTGTGCACGCGCGCACGAAACCGAGTTTACAGTTAGCCACTTTAAAAACACGGTGTGCGAGAGAAGGTAGCTGGCTGCTCGGCTCGGACGAACAGCCGGAGAGAAGTCGGCGGGGGCGCAACGCGCGCGCGAAAGAAGAGAAAGAAAACGCTGTTCTCGTACGCTCGTGTTGCTGATCGGCCGGGCAGCCGCGCGAGAGCGACGGAGAGGACGCCGTTGGAAGAGATGGGTGGAAGACGAAGAGAGGAGGCAGTCGGCGAGAAAAGAAAAGAAGGGAAAAAACAACGAGCAGGAAAAACGCGCAATCATCGGCGTCGGGGAGGAGGAGACGGAGGAGGAGGAGGAGGAGGTGGAGGAGGAGGAGAAGGAGGAGAAGGAAGAAGCCTGGTGGCGGGGGAGGAAAACGTCGTCGTCGTCGTCGTCGTCGCACGACGAAGAGGGGAAGAGAAGGGACGGCGGACTTTATAACGAGACAAGGTTGGGAGGTCATCGGCTGTTTGGTGCGACGAGGACAGCCTGCGCTGACATCAGGCCATGAGAAAGAACGCTCCGAGGCGTGTACTCCGGTGCTGCTGGCCGTGGGAGCGACGAGGACAAGCTCTCATTCCCGTGCGTCGGAGACGAGTTGCAGAGCTCGCGCTGTTCGACGCTAGCGCGCTAGGGACGAACAGAGACAACCGCGTAGATATGAAACGCTGCCGGGATAAAAAAGGAACAGAGAACACGACGCGAAGAAGAGAAGAGAAAGAACGAGGGGGAGATCGAGAGGAGAGGAACCGGTGAGAAGAAGCAAAAGAACCAAACGCTCCGGCGCGGCGCGGCGCGCCGCAGCCTGGCTGGATATCGCTGGCTCGACGGCGGCGTCAGCGGCGGCTGCTTCGGATTCGTTCTCTCTCTTTCCGACGCTAGACACCCGTGCTCGAGCCTCTTCGTCCCCACCGGCCAAGAAAGCAAGCAAGCAAGCAAGCTGATGTCGGCAAGAGCAGGACGGGAAAAAGGCCATCGAGAGAGCCGGCGAACAGCGTTCCGACGCGCAACACGCTGGTACGCGCGCGAACCCGGTCTCCCCGCGCGAAGGACGACCGCAACGCCGCATACTGGGAAGATTCCGAAATTCCCCGACGATATGACCGCTGGAAATAGTGTTCCTCTCTTTCTCTCTCTCTTCGGGAAGAGACCGACCAAGAGACTCTCTCTCTCTCTCTCTCTACCACCGACGCCTGCTATTTTGCGCGGGACGAGCAGGAAAATCCGCTCGGTGCGTACACCGCTGCGCGAGGATGCGCGAGGTCTTTTCCGAAAGCAAGAACAGCCTCTTTCGAGAGACCCTGGTCCGTGAGAAACGCGATTTATACATCAGATTTGCGCATCTGATTTGAGAATGCATATGTGACTTTTGATCTGGAAATGCTACTACAGTCTATGTTTAATCTCCATTTTTTATTTAGAAATAGTCTCGCGTGATGTCGTACGATGTTGTTCTGCGGGATAACGAATTTCCAATAAACTTCTGCCTGGACTGTGGATCGGAATAAAAATTGCGAAACACAGGAACGAAACAGAAAAAATTCCGTCTGAAATTCTTTCGTCGTTTAAACATTACACCCTCCCGCTTGTGTTACGAACGTAAAATAATATCATTATGAAAATTAAAGTATTTTAATACTTTTTTAGTAATATTTGTTTGGAATAATTTTACAATGAGAATTAAGGTATTTTAATATTTCCGATTTTTGAATTTCCTCAAAAAGAGAAGGTAATCGTTTACTTCGATCCACGGTATTCCGTCGCAAGAGAAAGTCGTCGTCCGTTTAGCATCCTCGGAGCTAACGGCACCGAACGTCGTATCCGGCCGCTCTCGAGCCAGATTTCAAGATCGAATTTTCCAAAGGGACTTCGAAATCGAGTTCCAGAAAGTTTTCGAATTTCTCGGACTTCTCGATCGGAGTCCCCGTGCCTTTGGTTCGCCGTTCTGGTTTCCCCGTGGCCGGGGAACGGCGATCGAGAGGAAGGACCGGTTCCAAAGGATGCTCCTACCTTTCGTCCTTCGGGCTGCTGCCGTGTACTCCACTCTCCTCTCCTCCTTCCTTCATCTTCGCCTGCAGCTTTCCCTCCTTGTTCGCCGATTATCGTTCCCTCTCTCGCGTTTCCTGTTCTTCTCCGCCTCCCCTCCTCCCTCTCCCTCTCCCTCTCTCTCTCTCCCTCTCTCTTGACTTCTACTTGAACTTCGAAGTCGCCTATGCAAGCGCGAAGATCGCGACTGGTCCTCGCTCCCCGCTCCCCCCTCGATCTTCCACTCGATAATCTATTTTTCATAAAAGACCAGCGCCATCTTCGCCGGGGCTCCAGTGCCATGGGAAACTCGCCGAGCCGCATGCTGCTCCGCCAGTCAATGGGGTTTCAGAACAAAAATCCTGTTTCGGGTTTTTGTAATCGAGCCGTAGCTGCTTAGAACACTCGCCGAGCTTTTTTCGTCGTCGCACGAGCGGTTCTCGTGGAGCATAGATATTTAACCGTTTAACAATTTCTTTTTTCTGCCATATTCTGTCCAAAAACAAGCGCAGTTTTCATGAACAATTTTGTATTCAAATCGACTATACTATATCAATAGCAACGATATAGTCACTCAAGGTCATCCAAAGAGAAACTTGTTAATTTGGTTATATTTTTTAAAAAATGGGTACTTGTTACGAATTTATAATAAAATATTATGTTTCAGAATTTTAACTATTTCTTTTTACCATGCAGTGATAAGCGATCCGATTCGCCTCGGTCTACCCAATAACCGCCGAATAAAAATTCCTGCTCCGAACAAATAAATACAATTGGACGATGCAGTGGCAAATAAAAAATTTGGTGTACAAGGGGTTGAGGAACGACCCCGAGCGTCGTCCCCAGCCGCGAACTTGAAGCGCCGACAAGAACGATTTGCCAGACTTTTGTCGGGCGGGGAACGCGATGAGCCGGTTCGCGTGGCCCTCGAAGGGGATCCTTTTCACGGTCGATCGATACCTCGAGGAATACCTCGAGGTGGCGGCCCGTTCCCTTGTCCGTGCAAGGTCGGGACCTTGCGAGTCGCAGCGGAGAGCCTCCTATCACAGTCATTACGCGCCGCTATCGGCCAACAGCGGCGATCCATCCGTTCTGAATCGATACCCGGTACCTCTCCTCTCTATCTTCTTCTGATTCTCCCTCTCCCTCTCTCTCTCTCTCTATCTCTTTCTACTTTAACAAGTAAAAAGACAGCTGCGTGTCCGGTCGTTCTCTTCGCGATCCGCCCGCGGCTCTTTCCACGGCCGGCTGCTGTCCGCTGCGCCGTTCTGCTGTTCGCGGTAGCCACTTTGAATCCGCGCAAATGAGCAGGATTGATGGCGGAAAGCACGCTACTGCTAAACGAGCGGTTTGCTTAACTGCACACCGCACCGGCCCGCACCGGCCCGACCCGGTCCGCGAAAGAAACGCGGCGGGAATCGCTCGAGGAATTTAACCCTATTCACGGTTCAGCGTGTGCGCGAGAGCTGGACGGGAGGAACCTTTCAAAGGTGGTATGCACCTTGCTGCCAGCCGCCGCCGGATAGAGTCGTAAACTCCGTGAATCGACGAGTTATCGAAAGGGATGCGATGCGATGCACCCGACGAATAGTCTAGGGTGACTTATAGATTCCCTCGGCCCACTAGCAAACGCGTTTACGCGGGACATCTGTTGCACGAATTAACGCGAGATAAATCGTTCTTCGAGGCTGCACGTACGCGCGCGCTTGCCTTCCTAATTGCTCGACGCTGTCCACCCCGCCATTTTTCTTAAATTCGGCTCGATTGTTATTGCTGGACCGCGGATTTTTATGGATTCATGAAGAAATTGACTGGGTGAAATATAAAACAGCGAAGAATATAAGGATTCTAAGAATATTTTTATGTTGTTTTTAACGTAAAAACACTGTTAAAACTTTGCACTAGGAGCTATTTTAACTTGAAAGTTGAATATTTTTTCCAACCTAAAATAATTCAAATATTTTTTTTATTTCTATATAATATCTCATAGAGTACTTAAAAGGGAGATAATTGAGATACCAAAGATAATTGATTAGATACCAACATATTTAATAATGTAAACAATATTTTGAATAATGGTACAGCAATTTTTAGTGGTGACTGTGAGTCACCTAAGAGTTGAAACGGTGAAGAGATTACAAAAATTGTGAGTCACCTAACGTTTGCTCCTCAAACGTCTTTGTTGTTTCCAGATATACGTTAAATGTCGCAAAAACAAAGTATAAAATTTTTGTTATTTTTCTTTTTTAGAAATGTGAAGATCACCTTCATAAGGAGAACAGTCTCTTTCGTTGTTTCGTTCAGTGACTATAATTGCTCAAGATCGTTCAAGATCAGAGTACTTAAAAGGGAGCGATCCCGTTTAAAAAAAAAAAATAAAACAAACAGAGGTGACCTTGACATGTCTAAAAAGAAAAATAACATACAAAATTTCCGTTCAACTTTAATAAGAACATTTGAAGTGCAAACGTTAGGCGACTCACCGTATATAATATTTCCAACTCGAGAAAATGTTTGAACGGATAATATTTTTTTTCGGCACTGTCTCTTGGCGGTTTTCATTTCGTCACGCTCTACACGTACATTTCTTCTGTAACAATTTAATGCATAGCGTGTAGTAGACGCGAGATCAACGAAAAAGAACGCGGATCTGAAATGACAATGAGGCGAGCGCGGGACGATCGTTGATAGCGTCTTGCGGCGTTCTACGTTTGACATGGTCGAAGAAAGGCGGTAATTACGCGGTCCTGTGAAAAGATAAGAAAAGGCGCGAGCAAACGGTATTAATATTGACGGTCGCAAACTACGTCCGGATCGGGGAACGCTACTATACACAATACACACTGTGCAGGCTGCGCGTCGGGTAACAATGGGGTGGCTACGTTATCGATAAATTACCATTACCGTTAGTGCCACTGCTGGTTACGTTATCGTGTAGCATCTCTATTCGCGAACGATGTGCCGTACTGATAGTCTATTTAGCCCTCTCTCTCTCTCTCTTCCCTCCCCCCTGTGTCTGCGTGTGTGTTTCGTGCATCGTTCGCATATTTTATTCACTTATTTGTTGTTTTAGTATTTTTTTTCCTCGCTCCCCGCCCTAGGGTCGTTCATTGAGACGAAAAATTGAACAGCGGCCGGCAACCGGCGCGCCGCGGCTCTAAATATTCATCGAAAAATACGTCCGCGGACGGCAAATCTCTATTTCAACCTGTAACTTCTCTGACTTCGTTTTTTTTTGTTATTCTATTTATTTGTATTAGACCGACGCGCACACTATTTGTGTGTGATGAGCGCGCGTGTGTCCGTCTATGCGTGTCTGTGTGTGTATTAATTCTCTCGCCTTTTTTTCCCCGTGATAAGTAGCCGCGCGGCCCGTTCGTCCGATGTTTCATTAAATCGCGTGCGGCTATTTTGCTCGCCGGGGGTGGGTATTTTTTTTTCTTTTATTTTCAAATTGATGTCCGTCAAACCGGGCGCGCACGACTAAATTAGAATACATGCGAAATTTGCGCGTTGACGGGAAATAGATACCGGGAATGCGAAAGCTTAATTTCACGTAAGCATGTTCACCGGATAACGCGATTGCCCGGAGAGATGACTCCCGCTGTTAATTTATGAATTAAAGTTTATGGTTCGATCTATAATCGTGTAATGTTTTTTCCTCGAATTATCGGACCGTTTCACACGCATATTTCGAGATTGCGATAGTGTTGTTATAAATGCTAAGAATAATAAGAGTAGGGCATTCGTAGACGGAAATTCTTCGATATTTTAAATTCGAGGAGAGCAGAGCTTCGAGCGACAAATGACCTTGAGATCCTGGGAACAGTGACCTTGAAATATGTTTATGCATGGTCTTCCCACTGTCATATTTTCTCCATAAAATCGCGAGCAACTTTCATCGCTTTCACTGCTTGAGACGTCAACGTTCATTAAACCAGCACCGCCATGTTAATAATCCTTTTTATTTCGTTACTCCTTCAAGGACGATGTTCTTTTATTACAAACATCACAGTCACGTTATTTATCCCCGTGAAGTCAACAATTTTAGGATAACAATATCGTAATTAATTTGTTGTAATTCTGTATATATGTACAGGGTGGTCCACGAAACTTGTTCACCCTGAATAACTTTGAAAGTATGCATTGTATGAGAAAAGTTTTTCTAGAAAAGTTGTGTATGGTTTGATGGGAAACATTATGTAATTCGTATACTATTTTTTTAAGTCTAGGCGCTTCGGAGATTCGGAGGTCAACTTCGTTTTTTTAAATGGAATGCTTAATTTTTTATGCCAAAATATCAAAAGCGTTAAGTTTTGAGTACAAAAGGACTGATCATTATTAGCCGTAAACCTAATAGTTGACGAATAATTTCTATTATATATATAATATTTATTATTATATAATATATAATGATTCGAAATATTTTATCCCTACTCTTTACGGCTAATAAAGGTCAGTACATTTTCACTCGAAATTTAAAAATAAAAGCATTTAAAAGATAATAAAGAAATTTAAGCATAAAGCACTCCATTTAAAAGAACGAAGTTGACCTTCAAATGTCCGAAACGCCGTCACTTACACAAAAAAAGTATACGAATTACACAATATATGTTACAATCCCTTTACAAACCATACACAACTTTTCTAGAAAAACTTTTCTCATGCAAAGCACACCTTGGAAGTTATTGGGGGAGAACATGTTGAGTGGACCACCCTGTATATTTGAGAAGAAGGTATCGAAAATAATCGAACATAGTTATTGCAAAATTCAATTGAGTCGCGTCGCGAATGATCGATACTTTCAGTGTCGTTATTAAATCACTGCTCCGAGTGGTATAATTCGCACCGATTTGGAAAGATCCCGTTTACTCGCCGGTGCTCGTGCATAACAATCGGCGGTCTAATCGTCGCAGTTACGCGGAGAAAGTAATTTCACGGCTACGGCGCTTCGGTGACATAATAATAAGATATGTCAATAGCCGGCGAGAAACGGCACCGATTACCGATTTTTTTTTTCTTTTTTTATTCCCGACGCATTCCCCCACCCGTGCGATTCCGTTTCGCCGTATACTCGAACATAATAAATCAACGCGTCGTATACTATACCGCGGAAGCAGCTTTCCGAACGAGGCGTTGATGGAAATTTAATACGATGAAAAAGACACTCGTGGCGGGATTTTAATATCGCGGATCTGTCAGAAACAAAGCGCCGCGCGTCTCTTGTGTCATCGGCCGATTAATAATTTATTATCTGTCCACTCGTTGACGGGTCTACGAGCTAGATTCACCGCCGAATTAGTACGCGTGCATTATCGCCCGAAAGTTTGTAGATATTTTTAAAACGGTCCGCGTATTTAATCGTTGCGACGATGATCGGTTTTCATATTACTTTTCGTGATCAAAATTGACTAACACCGTGGGTCAATTTTCGGTTACGAACATCGAGTTAAAGTGGGAAATCGTTAAAATTCAATAATTTAACACTAAACCATTGTTTTTTTATTTCACGATTATTCAGATTATACAGACACTTTCGTGGTAAACGATTAAATAAATATAGTTAGCAGAGAATGTTTAAATAAATTTAATATTGTTAATTTTATAAAGCTAAGTAGCTTGGCGGGTTGTTTAGTGTTAATACATTTAAATAATCATTGAAAAATAATCCTTCATTAAATATGACGATACATTTATCTTGTGATAAAATAATTTTTGTGCAAGAAATACGTTACTATAAGTAACCAGTAAAAATTTTTTCTTATTTTTACACGAGGTTTTCACGTGAGTTTTAGGGTTTTTTTCTGAGGGGGTTTTAAGTGATTTTAATGAATCACTTAATTTACAAGGTGCAACGATGGTTTTTTTATGATCGTGGTTGGTTACGTTGCCAGCCAGAAGGGGTAAATAATAGTTCCGTATTCCAAGACGTTACGTAGACGTTATTTCGTCCAGAAATTCGGCGCGTGAAAGCAAGGCGTCCTAAATTTAGAAAGTAGCCAGACCAGGCTCTAGCCGGCTAGCTAGAGCAACTTTCATCCGTGTTGTCGGCTCTGATGGTCTTCAGGATCTGGCATCGTGTTGGACTGGCCATACAATGCTTATAAAAATTCATTGATTTACAAATTTCGCTCTAATAAGTTCATTAAATTTACAAATTTACCTCTTAGAAATTCAATTAATTGCGTACAATTCAGAAGAATCTGCGTTGCAAATGTTTATTTAGTTAATGTATTTAAATATTTCACTTCAGATTTATAGCACTGTTCGAATCAATTCAGAGTCACATTGTATAATATCATAACATTTCGTGTTTACCCGCAAAACTTATTCGCGGAAGTTTGATCGCAGAACTTTGGAACACCCCGTATAAACTCAGACCGTACATCAGTTACGTATATTATTGTATAATACCTAACGGCGTGCAAAGTAAAATATAATTAACACGAGCTTTACTCCAGACTTGCGAGAATATTAATTCCAAGCTGAAAGTATACCGCGGACGATTGTTTAAATAATTACCGACGATTCGCCTCTAAAATCCCATACAACGGTTCAATTAGCCGGCAGGCAAGAAAACCGAAACGAGAAAAAATTGCGGGCCGCGAGATGAACGCGTCCAGATCGGCAAAATCAATCAGGCTATACACGTATATTCGCCTGGCACGATTGTATGAAATTCAAAATTGGAAAGCTGTATCGTTCCTCTCTGCTATATCGTTCCGTTTTCGACGAATGCGCCGAAACACGCGGTCAACAAGCTTATTTATTTATTCTATTCACTGTTATTTATTTATTAATAAATACACTGAAAAAACTTTTAAAATTTCGTGTATATTATTTCATCAATTTTCTTTGCTTTTTATTTTGTGGAATCAATCGATTTGGAAGATTAGCTAATTAACATCGCAAAATTTTGAAGAAAGAGAAACGAAAAAATATGAAAGAAATTCCTTTCATTTCGAAATACAAATTATTATTATTTTTATTACGAGATTTCAATGATACGTTAAATATTTGAGGTCCATGAAAAATTTAAAACAATTCATGGAAAAGATATCAAGGCAAATTTAATAACAAAAATACCAGGGAAAAATGGATAAGCAAAGATAAACATTAGGGGATGATATTGTTAAATACTGTGCCTGACCATCACCGTGCAGGTCTATCAAAATTTGCGGTCCACAAAAAAATGTTTAAAAACACGAGAGCAGGTTTAGCATAAAAAAAGACACGCAGGAAAATTTAATAACAAAAATATACGGGAAAAGCAGACGACTAAACGCGACAATTAGGGGGTGGTGTTTTAAATTCTGTAAATGCTGTAATTACAAACACCACCGTGCAGTTTCAGCTTTCATTCGCGTAAATTGTAAATAAAATTAATTAAGAATGTATATTTTTCGTTTACGGAAACTGATGAACAACTAGTCCACGAACCGATTTTTCCCGCGACATTAAGCATTGCGGATGCCAGGGGCGGCTCTCATTGGAAAATGTGCGATCCAGGCGCGCCTTCACCCGCAGCTAGAACTTGAGTCATGCAGTGAATCACATGCTCTCTGATTTACACACATATGCGGTGCCGTACGCTTCCAACGGTTTCTCAGTGAGTTAATTTCAGCCGTGGAAGGAACTGTTTCTTCTTTCGTCTGTGTCGCGGGAGAACAGCGTTCACCGTTCGGGACCCAGGAGCATTACCACGGATCCCGTTATTAACAATTTTTCGAACAGGTCTTTGGCACAGGCACGGTCCGAGATTATGGAAATCGAAAAATTCTTATCGATTTTATCACATTGCTCTCGAATATTGCAAATTATTTGTTCTTATCACTTGCACGAATTTCCAAACTTCCAGCAACTTCTTCATACCAAAATTCATTGTTTAACGACAGGTCTATTTTGACCCGAGACATAAAAATCGCCATTTAAATACTCGATTTGTGGCAAATAACTCTAAATCTACTACTGGCGATTTTTATATTTTTCATTTTACGATTATCGAAATTATAAAGTTACTTATCGCATGGAAATTGATTCGATGGATTGTTTTATCCAAGCACATATCGAAGTAAAAATTGCTCAAAATCTGAATAAAGTATTTATTTGTTTGGAAAATAGGCATTTGAAAATGCTTTTTCATTTTTATAAGCTGAAACATTTTAATCGCTTTTAGCGCTCTGTAGGTTCAGTGTCAAACGAAATGAATAGTTTAAAAATTATTAACTAGATAAATTATTGACTAGTAAGAATCGTCGATTATATAAAAATCGTCCGTTGTCCGAGCATCAATCATTGATTTTTTAAAAGCGACTATTACATGCTATTTTGGTGAAAATTATTTCGTACTCGCGATAAAATTTCTGTTCAGAATTGGGAAGATTTCTGGTTACATGTTGAGAAGAATTTCGTATGTGTGTTAGTGCAGATTCAGCTTAATAGACCGACGATAACTAATGAGTCCATCGTTCAACGATCACAGAAGTACTCAGAAATTGAGAATCACAAGTATGACTGTTCCATAGCGACTCGTGCATTGTTTGTCTTCTCGTCCTGCGGTTGCAGCTGGTTTGTATTCACTTCGGAATCTTAGGCTAACGGTGAAAGGAGTCGTGACTCAAACGATGTTTTGGAGTGTCCGCTGCTCGTTCTGGTGACTAATGTTTAAGGGTGAGCGATAGGCACTGAGAGAGAGACAACAGTGTGGGTCAGGGTGGAACTGGGTCATCTCAGAAATTTCGTTAACTCCTCAAAAATATTCTCTACGGCAACGAAAGCCGCAATAAAAATTTCTGTTATTTTCCGAAACTCTTCCGAACGTGCCCGATCAGTTGGTGCTTTTCGAAGAACAAAACTTCTAAACACTGAGTGCTCGATTATAAATTTGTAAAATTGTCATTCCAAAATTTCTAGAGAATCGCGGATCAGATTTAGACTGCGGATCGTTATGCAAAATAAAAATTGTCTGTGTCGATTGTAAAAGAATTTTAATAGAGGAGAAATCATAGTTTGACAACTTCAATTTTCAAAAATTTTCCAACAATTTTGAATTTCGTCTAGTTCATTTCGCTTAACGAATGCGCAAAGATCCGCAGTGTGGTATTGTTAAATTTCGTTGCTCGAGGATATTGTCTGGAAAGCAAAGTCTACGGCGACGATCTTTCACGCTCGATCGCTGAATTCCCTGTCGTGTATGCTCTCCGAAAATTCCTGGAGGATCGCGAGAGCTCGTTCCCTCGATCATCCCTCGCTCGGCGAGCTCGCCGCGAATGATTCACTCTGAGTCAGCGATTCGTTTCGTCGTATTTAATGTCCTGGAAGCGAAGAATCGCGGCAGAACGAAGCGCGGGCAGGCCGCAGGTTGATCAGGCTTCGTTCGCCGCGAAACATGGCGAGATTTCCGTCGAGCAGCTCTGCTTATCGCGGGAGCGGCTTGTCCGATGACGCGATTGCTATGAAACCATAAACGAGTCAATAAACGGAGGATTCTCCAAAGACCCGAGGAACTAAGTAGCAGCGCCGTTGCAATTCCGATCAATACCGCAATCAAATATACTGAATAAATAATTAAATAATAATTAATAAATAATTAATTCGCGAGTATTTATAATTGATAATTTATAATTGAGATAAATAATTGTTGAAATATATTCTGAGAAACAAAATGAATCTATTACTCCACACAGGAAACGATCGAGCAGTTTATTTCAATTTGTTTATAAAAGCGTTGGTTGTTTGTTTATAATGTTGTTCAATGTTCCAGCCCGAATGACTCCCGTAAAGACTTGTGCTCTTATTATTATTAAATAAATTCTATTGAGTTAATTTGAGTCGATTTGAACACATAATCTAATAAATATCATATAATACTGAATCAAAGTTTTTAACATTTTTGACAATCGTCGCGTAGTCTTAACATTGAGCTCACTACTGTCGGTCAAACGACCGGTTTTGTATTCTTCAATTAACAATTATCGGAATTATAAAGTTACTTACACGGACATTGATACGATAAATGTTTCTATCCGAGCACATATTCGAATAAAAATTGCACAAAATCTAGCCAATCTTAATTTAAGTAATTTCAATTTTAATCGCTTTTAGCGCTCGATAAGTTCAGCGTCAAGTATAAATATTTCCCGAAGTAAACGAGACCGAAGTGGATCCGATTAAAAAATATTACCTTTAGTCCGCGTCATAATTACATGCACGCCGAGTTGAATTTTTTATCGAGCCATCCTAGCAGAGAAGAAACGCGCTGGAGGTTGAAAGACGAGTCAATTATTTCACAGTAATCGAGACAACGCTCGAGTAGTTAACATTGCGAAGGTGCTAAGTGACGAGAGAGCACTATGCATTTCGGTATTGATTTTCTAGTGACATGCTCATGCATGTCTTTACCCTCTCGCGAGAAATAATTAATGGTGGCTGGAATGCTAGTTTAAGGGTTACGCGAAGAAACGGGAATTTCGCGATCGACAAAAGCATCGTGCAAAATCCGGCCTCGAAACCTGAACCGATCGGGAACGGTCCGCAGCCCAACAACATCCGAAGCGAGATTTCCTTCCATCTTTCGAAAATCGTTACTGTCCAGGGTAAAATAAAAATCAAAAAAAAAAAGAAAAGAAAAAGGAAAAGCGGGCGAGGAGGGAGGGGGGGGGAGAAAAAAGAGAAGAAGCCGGTCCCATGCTTCCTTGCCGCGATTAGAGTGAAAGGGGGGTAGAGGAGAGGAGGGAGAGAGAGAGGGGTCGAAGTGTCACGGAAAAGCAAAGAGGAATAGAGGTATAGCGCGACGGCGAGAGGAGGTGGGGACGACTGTGCTGCGAAGAGAAAGAAGGACAAAAAGAAAAGGAAAAGGAGAAGCAAAGATAGAGGCTAGAAGGAGAGGGAACGAGCGCCGGAGACGGAGGAAAAGGGGGAAGGAAGAGAGAGGAGTCGGAGAGGGAGAGAGGCAGCGATCGAGAGAAACATGTCGGACGAGGGGAGCGACGGGGATAGAGGGGGGTGGAGCTTGGTACGAGGACGTTGGAGAACGGCCGTTAGATATAGTTAGTGGCGTCGCCGTCGGACGTCCTCGGGCGACGGCGCCACCGTCGTCCTCGTGCAGGCGTCCCTCGCCTAAAGTAGGTTAGGTCGATGAGGCCACGACGATACCGCCACCGCGGTTTCTGCGCAGCGGTCTCGATTCTTTGCCTCTCCTCTCTGCAGCCTTCCTCCGTGCCGGCGATTCCGCGAATAGTCACTTGTAGTTACGGTTTCTGATCGATTTTCATGGTTCTTCCATGTCTAAGGCCGCAGATCCCGAAGAGCTATCCGATTACACCGTTACAACGATGCCCTCCTGGATTTCTCTAGGATTTCAACCCCGAAGGGCGAGACCTGAATGAACCTGGTGGACGAGCGCCGATGGTCCCCGCCCGATGGATTTTGATTTTTTTTATATTCTTTTAGAGGAATTTTGACGATCACGTTGTAAATGCCGAATCAGATGGTTTCAGGAGAGAAATCCTGAAATACGCTAGGTTACAGACACATCGATTTTTCTATTTTGCCACCGGCTCTCTCTCTCTCTCTCTCTTTCTCTCTCTCTCTCTCTCTCTCGCTCGCTCGCTCGCGCGCTCGCCGTTCCCCAGCATCGCAACAATGAATAGCATTGTAACGGAACCGTGATGTCTATATTTTCCGAGAGTCCTCCGGCTTTTGTCTCGATCGTTGAAGGGAGGGCCGAGATCAACGGGTTTTTAAGCGTTTTAATGCGGAGTTTGATGAAATCGGTTGCAGAGACTCCACCGTTCTAACCGTATCAGATGCATGCGTCTGTACAGTTAATTTTAATGTAATTGTTGTAGGTAACACCGATTCAAGGCAGTATTTTTGTTTGTGGATGTACGCTTTATTCGGTTCGGTAAAATTTTCAACTCTACAAGAGCAGCGCTGGATATTTAATAGAATCGTGTAAAACAGAGATATAGCGACACCGATTAGTATTTGGACGCTTTTAAAACAACGATAACTTTTTTGATATTGGACCATACTATTTGAAATTTTTTCAGATGTTAGATGAATTTGTTTATTACTGCACGATGCGAAAAGAAATTTTTTCAAAAATTGCAATTGGTCGGATTCGTACGGAAATATTAAACATTTTATTTTACAATTTTTTTATGTGAATGAAACATCATTGAAAGATTTAATTCATACAGATCTGCGAAACGTGTTTTCTGAATTTTCAATGTAAGCCTACATAATTCCGAGTAATTGCAATTAAAAAGAATCCTTTTCACGTTACGTGACAAACAAATTGTTTTAACTTCTCAAAAAAATTCAATCCGTATGGTCCAATTTTTTAAAAAGTTATCGTTTTTAAGAGTGGATTTTGCTGAGATCGTTTTATTCTTTCGCAAAAGTATTTCTATAGTCGTATGTATAATATTGCCACTACAATACCGAACCCGTGAGTATCAGCACTGATTAAATTTACGAATGCGTGTACAGCCAGATCTATGTTTTCCGACAGTTCTACTTTTATCTCGCAATTCCACAGAGACTGAAGAGGTCATTGGATTTTTCGGTATTTTTGCAGATCTCTGAAACTGCTGCTTCTGTTCTTTGAACTACATAAATTTTACCCGGTGTATCTACAATTTTTGTACATGGATTTTACTGTTTCCTTTGTGCAGTGGCTGAATTTTTGTTGGTAAAATTCCCATCTCATCAACGGCAAGCGCAGAATATTTAACGGAAGCGAATATAGTCACTCTTAAGGTCGCAAGATCGATTTTCCAGTTCCTGTCGTCTACTATCCGCCCGCCTAAAACAGTCTACTAAAAATATTCCGTATTTCCTCCAGTTTATCTCGATAATTACAAGTTATAGTTACATTTTAAAGTCAAGTAAGCACAGTTTCTCTGGTCGTGTTAATTATCGCGGCGACGTACACAAATATATATATATATAATTTATCAATGAGTCACCAGTTAGAAATTCTAAAGCTAGGAACGGAGTCACGTCTAAATTAGCTTGTATGCTAAATGCGAAAACGCGAATAGACAGATGCGACTCGTTTAAATTCCCCGCCAATAATGCGGCGGCGGCGGCGGCGGCTATACGCAAACTTCCGGCAGGGAAGTTGCGAGATCTGTTTTTGTGTAACTTGCCGAACAAAGTTTTTCGATGATCCTTACAACGATGGAACGACCGGTACAAAAACACCAAGTGCCGAGCTATCGTCGAACTCGAAAGGGTTATCATGTAGGCCGCGAGACGCGATATCGTTGTCTGTTAACAAAATGGCTGACGCCGCTGTGCGACTTCGGGTCATCGGTTACTAGAAAAATTCTGCGTGATCGTCCGCTCCAATAAATTCGAATTTCATGTTTCGACAAACTCGCTAATTAATTGTAAACAAAAACATTATACAACATGTGCAGATCAGTCATTTCTAGCTCGCAAAAAATTCTTAAAATCGTTCTTGTTATGATAATTACATACATAATTGCATTATTCTTGGCACACATATACGATTTCCTTTTATCTATCTGTACATTTTTATATTACATAACAAATTATTATTATTTCATTGCTCGTTCATCATCGACACATTGTAAAATCGATCAGTTGTCAGTGACACGCTATAAAATTGATCTAGTTGTAACACACTATACAACGATATAGTTGTAATCAACACACTATAAAATTGATTCAGCTGTGATCAACACCCTACAAAATTGATCTACTTGTAGTCAACACACTATACAATTATATAATTGTAATCAACATACGTATAGTTGTAATCACATACGTTAAAATGATTTAGTTGTAATCAACATACGTTACAATGATTTAGTTGTAATCAACATCAATGATACAGTTGTAATCGACACTTTATAAAATTGACCTAGTGGTGGTCGACAGACTATACAACGATACAGTTGTAATGAACACCTCATAAAATTGACCTAGTGGTGGTCAATACACTGTACAACGATATAGTTGTAATCAACTCCCTATAAATTTAATCTATCTGTACCCAACCCGCTATAATATTGATACAGTTGTGATGAACACCCAAAAAATCGATCTAGCGGCTCCGGAAAAGCGAAAAAAGAAATTTCCTCGATTAGCAGAACACCGGTCCCGGAGCATTATTCTAAAAAATTCGTCCAATTTGCAGTAAAGAAACGCCGCCGCCTACGCCGAATTAGGGCGCACACCACGCCAAGGCAAGTGTGCCAATAGCGTCGTTCTATCTCTACACGATCGTTTCTGCGAATCGGACGATCAATAAAAATCGGAGTCGTTGGCTTTTCGCAGAAAGATAAGCCCCGTCGAAGCCGATAGCGTGGGGATAAATAAAAATCCGAGAGCAGGCGTCGCACGTCCGAACGAAACTTCCGCGTGGTGTTGTTCTCGGGTTTCTTGTCGCACTAACAAACCCGTAGGGCTGTTGCATTTCGATCCAAATAATCGTCGCGCGTGACAGAACACTGTGTAGAGCTCGCGATACGTCGTTGGAACCCTACACATCCTTGGCCGTTTCGATGAATCGAACCTGATCTTCGTTGGACCTCGTTGGCGCGCTCGTTTATGGCATTTAATAAATTCGATGGTAGCGACGAAATTGGCCGATTCGGGGACGAGGTACGCCGAATGACATCGACCGGGAAAACGTTACCGGCACGCGCGCGGTAAACACACCGGAAATTTATTTTTGACGTGAACACTTTTCACGCAAATATTTCGGAAATTCGTTTTTCGACGCCGCCCCGGCCGTTACCACTGATTCTATACAGTCGGGGAATTCATTTATCGCGATAACATAAATAATCCGGTATTTTATTGGCCGCGTGTAAAGCAAATTTGCACGATAGTCGATTTTCTGCCGGGGGAACTCGGAAGCCGAACTCTTTCGGCGTGCGGGGGTCCCAGATATGGATTCACGATGGACGAGAAGGAAATCTTGTTGCAGCAAATGCTTCGATATATTTTTGAAAGAACCAAATGGTTAACTCCGCGTACACGAACGCAGAAATTTAGCATTATTCTTTCATACTAAAACTATCAATTTTTACAAAGGTATGCAATTTAACAACGAAGTCTGAACTGTTTTGCCATAAGTTTTTGCCAAATTATTCATTATAATGCCCGCGTGATTAACATATAAAATTAAAAAATTTTGTGGAACACAGTTCTTTGTCGCAAAAAACAAACAACTGTTTTTTTTCAATTAGATATTCGCATTTTCGAACAGAGAAAATTGTCTTGCAAAACCGGTTTCCATTTCTTTCGGATCACGCGTTGGTTCCCGCAGCGAGCGGAATATGAAATTTACCACTTAGCGGGCATCGGGAGAAAATCGAGCGCGGTCGGTAAAATTGAAAAAGAGAACGTTAACGGCGCTACATCCAGTTTAATTACAGCCATTCGAACGGCTATTGCCAAAATCAATATGTAATATCAATGAAAGCCATCGAGTTCGCGACATCTCCGTTCACGATTTAAATAAATTCCAACGCGCCCTTCCTTTTTTCACCGAAACCTTCACTGTACATACTTTCCTCTCTCTCTCGTGTTTGTTCGTCCGGCGTTGGTCCATTGTATATCTTTGCAAAATTAGTAGGAACACAGGTATCGGGTGTAATAAACGTTCAACGGGATTCATTAACGGAATCGGTTCACGGGCAAAATTAAATTCCGCCGAATAAAATGAAAACTGTCGGCGATAGAACGGGGTTTCTGTTCGCGCGTTCAATCAACCGAACAAATGATTTTACGACTGACGACGAACGGTGAACAATTTACGGCTCCCGGCGTATCTATTCCGAGGACTCGGTTTTACAACAATATTTCATCGGGCATTACTAGAATTTCATTATACTGGAAATACTTAGAAACATTCCCGAGCTTAATTGTTTAACTCAGTGTTAATCGAACCGCGTTCCACAAAATGTCCCGAAGGGTTCCATAAACGTGCATGAAATATTCAAAACAATACTTTCCAAACTTTCATTATAACATTATAATAAAAGAATATTAAAACTAGATTTTGAATTTTACAACTCGTAAGAGAGTTCCTTAAATTGATAAAGTTTGAAGACCACCGGTTTAAATGCTCGCGCTTGCCGCGGAATTCGACTACGGTCACTTCCAGTCACATAAAATTGTGTATAAAAAATATACGACCGTTTTTAGGTGTAGATCAGTCTACCCGTTGTAAAAATTATTTATAAAAGCTTCGGAGCGTGCCGCAAAATTTGTATAATAATTACGCAAAGATTTACAGCGGATTATTGAGAAAATGTTCGCAAGATACACCGTCGTAGACATTTATGATCTGCATATTTACATATGCATAGCGGTCTTCATTAATTGCAGAGAAGAAAAACGTACAAGAAAAAATGTTTAAAATCCGGAAAGAAACTATTGCAAGAAGTTCGTTGTCGGGCAGTAACAATCGCGTCGGATTATTTAAGCGGTCGATTCGTCGATGGAGATGAAACAACGAGAAAATCAACGAACAAAGATCGAAGCGCGCCAGGGGGCGGAACAGACAGGGGGTGGTTTATCGGGTTTGATAACGCGCGCGTCCGTGTAATTGGCCGGTGATTTCTGCTGTGGCTGGTGTCACTCTTCGTGGGAACTCTCTTTTCCCGAGTTTTCGCGACGAGGGTGACGCGCATCCCTTCATCACCGTGGAGTTTTCGCGGGATCTCGCGGTCCGTGATGCGCGATCTATCGTCCTAGAAAGTAGCTAGCGACACGCGAGCTCCGTCATTCCCATCGAAATGCAATGAAAGCCTGATACGGTTTTTTCTGAAACGAGCGAACAGAGGCGCTCCGGGCATCAAACATTTTGACGGGACCCTTGAATTTCTTCCCCGATCGCCCCTCCCGTTTCATTAATAATGATCGAAATACTAGCCCAAGCTCGGTAGTCCGGTTCAATTATCCGCAGCTTAGTCGAGTTATTTTTTAACGAACCATCGATTATTGGTAATTAAAGAAGTTCCATATCGATGAGCTCCGCGCACCGATTTCAATTAGGGAATTTCGAGTTTTCAGGCGGTTTTTTCTGTGCCGAAGTGGACCATCGAATCCACGTTAACCGGCGAACTTTCTCAACTTATTGAAATTCGTACGTGATTTGTTCAATCTTACAGCTCGAAATACCGGCATGGCAATCCGGATGGTAATTTTCACTTTGACGGGTCTCGTTGTTCATTTAATTCGACATCAACTCTGAATCAGTTTAGTGTAAAATATACATACTTACTGTACGGCGCGATGGGCTAATTAATATATGAGAATAGAAATATTGGTTTCAATAGCTGTCGAATCCAATAAAATATATGTTAACTACACGCGGTATTAATTACCGCACGTTTCGGTTCAATCGAATTCTATAGGATTATAGATCGCTATTTGCGAATAACCGGTCCAATAACATTTCTGGCTGTTTAATGGCCAAGAAAAATGTACGCGTAACACAATTATTTATTAGAGATTATATGTATTTCGGCGCTAATAATAATAGGAGCCATTACAGTGGTGATATTTATATAAATTTCTATTATCGTAGGTATTTTTGGTGGGGCTGACGGTTATTCGAGCCAGTATTTTATTCGTCGCAGTATATTATGTATGTGTATGTTACACTGAAATAGCGAACAATCAACGGCAAGTCGAATAAACAATAAAAGTCGAGAAGCGAATAAGAGAATTACTACAGTTTTAATTAATTACTAGATTTGATGGATAAGTGAAATATACAGAATATCTAGAATAATGAAGACAAGAATATATATTATTGTATTAACTTCCATTTAGTAAAACTATTTAAAAAAATACATTTTTTCCTGTTGGAATCGACGAAGAAAATTTTTATTTCATATAAATTTCCACAATTATTACACTATTCTCGACCGATTGAAATTGTCAGAAGACAATGTTAATTTTTATCAAATTTTTTATTTGTTCACCTCGGAATTTTGTATTTTCCATAAAGATCCACAGTCTATTAATTATCATTCGCGCGGACATTGTTCCGACGGAACATTGTCGAACTTTTATCTTCCAGTATCCCGTTCGTTACCTGCCATACGCAGCAGATATTTTCATAACTCGAAATTGTGCGAGTATTAAAGCAATAGCTGTGCGACGCATTGAAACGCGGAATTCTATAAAAATTTACGAAGCGTTTACCTCGGGCGGGGCATGTTGATAAAAGAAATAAAATTCTATCGGCACTGTTTTCAAATGATTTGATAAGCCTATGAACTCTCGCGGTCTGTCTAGAAACGGAAACAATACGCGCGCGTGTAGTAGAAAAATCGCGATACTCGATTTTTGATCGTAGCGTTTCGAGTCGTGCGGGCGAACAACGACACACTAATTTCGCGCGCCAACGTCGACACGGTTTCGATAGACGAGCACTGGTGTCTGTGCTCGCCGAAAATTAGGTTAACCGGCCCCGAAAAGCGTCGTCCGCGTGCTCCACGCGATTACACGCCGATTTCCCCTGTCTGGAAACAGTAATCGCTGGCGAGAGCGGTGAACGGTGAAAAAAAAAGAATGAGAGACGGAGAGAGAAAGAGAGAGAGAGAGGGAAAGAGAGAAAAAGAAGCGAGAATAATGAATATTTTTTACACCACGGTCGCGCGCGCCGCGGGCGCTCGCACAAAGAACTCTCTTCCCGGGTTAAAGCGTTGTTACTCGCGCTCACAATGTACCGGCAACGAGGACTTCCATGAAATATTTTCCCTTTAGCCGGGGAGCCCTTTAACCCCGAAAAGTCGCGGCTAAATAATACGAGTCCCCGCGGACGAGCCGATCAGATCCCGATTACGAATTTATGTAGGCCCTTGTGCTCCCAGAAATCTTCCAAGTCGACGGTTCTTTCGTTGTTTCGATCGGAAAGATGCTCTTTCTCGTTCGGTTGTACAGCGGGCAACGCTTGCCAACTGCGAAATTCCGAAATTGAACGAGATTCTTTGAATTTTAATCAATTTAGATAGCTATCTAATGAATATTCTTTAATTAATAATTTATTTCCACCCCTATTGAGGGAATGTTTTTGCTCTTCCGGATTTTGTTTTTTCAAGAATCATAGATCGGTTTCGTAATGAATTTTTGTACAAATGTTTACTATCACTTAGAGTATATAAAATAGAGTATGTAAATTTTTTTCAACCCCAATTGAAGGGATGTTTTTGTTCTTCGAGATTTCTTTTTTTCACGAATCATAGATCGGTTTCGTAGTGAATTTTTATAGAGATATTTACTATTAACTAAAGCATATATATTTTTCATTGATAACTGAAAAGTGTAGTGGGATATTGTAAAATTCGGTAATAATTCTCCCCATCCCAGTTCGATCGATCGTAAATTCGTCGCGGTAATCCGATAACTTTTTCTTTTGCATCGACCGGCCGGATGGAGCGTATATCTCGCAATATTTAATTTTAGTGCATTAAATATTAATTTTCGTGGAAGAATTCGTCGGCGCACTCGCGGTCCAGCCATCCGCGACACCGTTTCCGGTAAAAATATAATTCGCATCGATCGCATCCCACCGCGAGCAGAAATTCATCATGGAGGAACGGTTCGATGAGAACGCGCCTGCAACCAATCGATAGATCGACTCGAAGCGATAGATTCGCTCGATGAAATTCTGTTCCGCACGATTCTCCCTTCTTCTCCCACTTGTCTCTCTCTCTCTCTCCCTCTCTCTCTTACTCTGCGCGCATTTCCGGCCCGATTGATTATTGAAATCGGTGGATGCGAGCGCGCGCACATCCAAAATATCGATCGCGGTGCATCCAACTCGATTTTAATTACCACTCCGCGAGTCGAACTCCGTCTTGAGCACCAGTTTCGAATGTTCTAAAGGGACGTGTTCAAAATCCATACGCTATTACCCGAAACCGATTTGCTCGAAACTTTGCGCATTAGCTGGCCCGCGAACCCGAATCGATTCTGTTCGATCATTCTTTTCATTTCTCGATTTTAACCGTGAAGCGATATACAGGATGGTCCACCTAATTTTGGCCGCCTGTATATCTCCCGTATTTGTGATGACATAACAAATGTTTTTAATGCAATATAAGTAATATAATATAAATGGCACATAATACAATAGCGCAATATAAATGGTACCGCAAGGTGAATTTTTTGCAAATGTTATTTTTTTCTCAAGGTTATCTTTTGTCCGGAGTGTTCACTTTAATTGTCAAAGATCAAGGTCATTCAAAGGTCACGTCATTATACACATCCGAATGTATTTTTCGCTCAGCTGCGCGATGCAACGAAAACAAATGCAGTTATCAAAAAACACCGATGACCTTGATAAATCCGAAAAAATTAGCTTGCGTTAGAAAATGTTGGTCCATTGACACATTACGTAAGAGATTTTTGTACGTATATTGTGCGATTAGACTTTCTGTAGAATTTCGTGTGCAGTACTTTTAGAAATATGTTTAAAATATTCTTGACTATTTAAATAAAACAAATTCTTAAGGTTGTAAAAAGGAAGGCTCGATCTTCGAATCTACGCTGGTTTCAGTAACGAGAAAAACTTTTCGACGTCCCCACAGACACGAATGTATATCGTTTTCAAGACAAGAAAACGTGTCTTCTGTTTTTCGCGACTGTTGTATCGCGAAGCAAAATCTCGGAGAGAAAATGAACAAGATATCGCGAAACTAGAGATTTCCAGCTTTGAAACGAGTCCGAATTGATTGTCGTGCGATAATTTTCCGCGAGATTATCGCAGTTCGATTTCTCGAGAATCGGTTATTCAGTGTTATTTAGTTGGATTTCGACGATTAGGCGAGAAAGAGTGGAATCCTAGGTTAATGGTAGAAAAATACGGGGCCGGGCTGGGTGAACAGTTTACTCGATAATTTCATACATTATTTCACCGGCACCCGGGACGCCGGCGGACACCGGGCCGTGGATTATTTTGGATGGATCGATGGAAGCGCGATTATTCGGCCGGCCTCCGATTCACGGATTTATTTCGACGCTGCCACGGCGGAACGGCGAATCGCACCCCATTCGACAACCCCCGTCGCCCCCTGCCCATCCCCCCTCCATCGCCGATACCGCTAATATTTCCCAATTTTTCTCTGTTATTTATATTTATTTAGCGCGGCGGTCCCGCGTGCGTCACATTATTACGCGCGTTACTCTCCTGTCTATTTTGCACAACCCGTTACAATGGCTGTCATTAATACGCAAACATTCCGGCTCGAAGACGCGCGTAAACTTGCCTATCGATTCACAGGATTATTTAATTATACGTATTACATTCGACTCGGAAAGATTTGCATTTTCATTGAATTCAAGATGACAACACTATTCCAGTGAAATTTTTTATCACTTCGTTAGAATTATTCAATTGTACGAGTTGTTGAGGGGTGAATCGTCCCAAAATGTGTAAATTATAAATATTGTAATTAGATGCAAGACTGTACAAAAATTTTTTTTCTTTATTTTTGAATGTTTCTTTCTTTGTAGCTTTTCAATTCATTAAGACATCGGCAGTTTAATTATAACTCTCTCGGTTCGCCAATAAGACATCGATCGGGGGGAACGACTTCTTTGGAGCGGCATTCGTTTATTTAGGCCAGAAATATGCGACCTCCGCGGAGATTTACAAGCATTGATATTAATATTTTAATAATTCTATCGTTAGAAAATACGCATTCGAAGGCGATCAACTAGAGCAAATGTAAAACAAAAATTGCACTGATTTACCTTCGTACAGTTTGCAAGATAGAAGGTAAATTAATTTACATACATTGTTTCCACTGTTTCACCATATTTGTTTGCGCGTCTTGCGACCGCATGCAATTTTTTTTTTATTAATTCATTAGTTTAAAATTGACTGCGAAGAAGATGGAAAAACAATTTCTCTTTCATTTTTCTTCTTTCAAAATTAACGTAGAACGTGGTCCCATAGACACGGCATAGACATGCACGTAAATATTTGTCTTCAATGGAACCAACGCGCGTATAATTCATACAGTAAAAACACCGATAGACTAATTTGTATCAATTTTGGCGATTATTTTATCACGTTTCTTTCTATGCCCGACACGCGCCAGGGAAAATATTTCCCCCGTCGGCCTCGCCATTTTTACCCCGATTATGAAAATCGGATAGCACACACGACGCGTCCTCATAGACACTGTACACGCAATTTGTTAGCGGCTAGGGTCCGCGTACGTGGACGTATTATTTGTTGTCGACTGCGTATGATGGTCGGAGAGCCGGAGCCGGAGCCGGACCCCAGAGCGGCGGGTCCATCTCGATGGATCGATACGTCCATCCGGTCACCGCGGAATTCCAGCGAGTTGGGAATTTTCCGTCGCTCCCGTGCTATTTCGCGACTTGATTGCTTTGTTATAAATGTATATGCTGCCCGTATTACCGTTTCATTTTGTTTTGCTACTCGTTATTTTGTTATCCGGCCGGCGACGCCTGCACCGGCAACACTTCCCCGCGCCTATCTGTTCCGCCTCCTTTTTTCTGTCGCGCGAACGTTCGCTGAAACCGGAAGTAGACGGGCCGCGAGGCGCCACCCGCGGAATTAGGATGCTCGAAGAGCGATCCTTCGCCGGAGGGATCGCTTTTGCGCCCGAGTCGGTCAATTATCTTTTCTAAATCAATTTTTATTCTATTCGCGTTCACAGATTGGCCACTGTAATGGCTGGGAAATTATAAAATTTCTCTTTGCAACACCACAAACAAAAAAAAGGACAGAAAAAGATGCTCGCCATCGGTGACCTCTGACCGTAAACGGCGTCTGTTCCAAAACAAGGATATCCAGGTTCCCAAAATTCCATTTCAGCCGTTGGGTTCGCCGTGAGCCGAGCCGTTTTCGAAATTTCCGGCGGCCGCGAGAGAGAGAGAGAGCCCGGTGCAAAATAGGCCCGTGAATTTCGCGAACGGCCGACGCACAAACGGACAGACAGACCGACGCGACCGACGAACGGACAGACAGACGGACGGACGGACGGACGGACGGGCGTATATCGATCCATCGAGCTGAACCCGCAGGCTAGCGTCGCGGCCCGTCAGACGTAACGGACAGGATAGTAAAAGCCCTCCGGTTCCAGTTGGTAGGACCGGTCGGTCCGTTCGTACATCCGTCCGTACGTCCATTCGCTCGCACGACCGTCACTTCGACGGATAATACCAGAGTTCACCTAAATATAACCGTCGAGTTCAGAGCCGAGATATGAAAGAGAAGGGGCCGGAGAGCGCGAACGAGGAAGACGCGGCCAGAGAGAAACAGGAAGGTACGGAAGAATGAGAGACGCGGCAGGAGGATCGAAGGAACGGTAGGTAGAGGGGCGTGGAGAGAATGCGACGAACGAGAAGAAGCAAAAAGGAGAGCAAGTCTGTAAGAAGATCGGCAGGATATCGAAAATTTTTTAGTAGAAAACTGTGCGCAATTTATAAAAATTCTTTGAGACAATATCTGGTGGCATGAAAAAATTCATTTTGTGCTATCGACAACAAGTCGGTCCAAAACAGTCGAAAGAGTTTCACGTCTTTGAAACGTGCTAAAATTGTTAGTGAAAAAAGGGTACGAACGGTTACCGTTTCTCGCAACTGATGGGAATAATTTTTATTTTGCATAGAGATCCAAAGTCTAATCCAGTGCGGTGTTCATTCACTGGATAGTTGATGCAGTAACAACTTGCGTTGCGGACTATAAGTTGAGGAAAGGATTGGGGAGGAGGGTTCGTAGGAGAATGCAACGGCCGCGATAGCTACAGCAGACGTCTCCGTCGCGGTGCGCTATTTTGCACGTGATTTAATACATACGCTAGTAGGAAAGCCGGTTAACGCTGCCGAAATCTCGACCGCGGCCTGTCCCCCGAATTCGGTTTCCGTTAAGCGATGCAAATACCGCCGATAAAGCGGCCCCGATTCGCGGTTTCAAGGATCACGGTACACTTGCTCGGTTAGCCCCTTCGGCCTGTTATCCTTCGACCTAACCCAGTCCACGCGGCGTCTTTTCATCATCCTTGCTCCTTCTTGGCGAGCACCTTCGCCACATTGCAATCGATGCGTCGTTCAATTTATATTCGAACTTGTTTTTCAACTAAACGGAATATTTTAGAGTAATTTCGCCTACAAAGACCGCCTACATTTTTTTCAAATTTCTTTACGAAGGAGAATTTTTTAGATCCTGAAATCGAAATTGAAAAAATGGAATATGAACTCTTGAATATTAATCTTTTGTTACTGGTACGATTAAATTATTCGTTCTGCAAGGGTTAATTTGTTTTCCTGGAATATTATTATTTAGAAATACAGGTATTCATGTCATGGGTGAGAAAATAATGGAACACTTAAAAATTGTTGTGTGGATGTTTTTCGGGAACATTATTATAGTTTGCGAGGTAATGGCACATTTACATTTAAGGGCGAATGTACCAGTGTACGTGTAGCATGTCGAATGGAAAATCAATAATGTTTGCGATACACTTAGCAGGTTGTGGATTGCAATAACTAGCGGATGTTTGTGGAGTTTCTCATTTTTCGTGATGAATTTCTGCAGAGCGGAGCGAAGATGAATTTTTTCCCCTATTTTTCCTCTCTTTATTTTCATGGTGAAAAAAAAACGACAGAGAATTGTTTTAACGTTAAAATTGCGAGGGCTCTAAAAGTGATTAGTGTCTTTCGGGTAATGTATTATAAAAAGTAGATTTCTTTTTAAAGCTCTCTTCTCTTTTATTTAGACAAACACACAAACGCGCACACATTTTCTCTCTTTCTCTCTCTCTCTCTCTCTCTCTCTCCTTCCGTCTTTCCATCGTTTCGCTTTTAGTGACTGGTCGCATGCTAAAACGAAGTACACTACCACTCAAAAATATTTGATCGTTTGTCCAGCGTATAACGAATGTGCCTTTTCCAGTGACAAACATGCGAGTGGAGCTTTTAAAGCTAACACATGTGGCCGAAAAAAAAATGATAAAGCGTCGTGCAATAGCTGTTAGTTCCATCTTCCATCTTGTTCTGCGAACCGTGATCAGTTGATTGTAGATCTTCGTGGAAAATCTGATTTTTGTGAGCCACTTGATAAAACTAGCAAAATAAAATTACTTTATCCTATGAAAAAATTTCCTGTCACCAAAATAAAGATACTATCAATCTTGAAAATCGAATGATTGAAAAATTCCAATGGAATATCAATTTCAAAATCGACGCAAGTATATTTTTTATTAAATTTTTGCTTTTTTAATTTCCCAATTTTTCGGCTAGCCAATTTAACCCCCTGCTCGCGCATAGTGGCTCCGAGGCACTTAAAAATCATTACAGCATAATTTAAAACTTTTTCGAAAAGGTTTCATCGTGATTTCGGATTTTGTAAAAATGTCAAGAAGAATTAATTTATCAAAAATGATCAAATGATTACAAAATGATCAACGTTGATCCAGGTAGAAGAATTCGTAAAAATATAAACCATTTCATTTAAAGCAATAATAAATAAATAAATAAATAATTTCTACGCAAATATTTGAACGAATCTAATAGATTCGTCTGTCGCGTGTTGATTGCTAAAATATGATTATTAGAGTCTCCGAAGATAGGAGGAAAGTGCGCGTATAAACAATGCGAGTAACCTGCCAACTGTCCGGGCCGGTCATCGGTTCATATTCCGTGATTTCGAAGTTCGTGGATTACGTGTTAAAGCCTCTTTGCGTTATCCCGGCGAAAATCACGCCGAGAACGTGACTAGGTCGTGTTTGAGGAAACCTCGTGCTCATCATACGCGGAGTAATGATCGATAATCGAAGTAACGAAGCTAGGCGTTCAAACACGGCTCTTCTTGCCCCGGCGACGACGATCGCGTTAAACCGATATCACCTTTGTTTTAGTATCGTCGCGTGCTAACGAAATAAAAAAGAGAAAAACGAAAACCGATTAAACCGTACGGACGATCCCGCGATTTTCTCGGGAAACCTAAATATGCATCAACGCGTCCGAAACAGAAAATCGATCGCCATAAAAATGTGAAAATACCGTACAATTCAAATTTTTTTATTCAGTCCAACTTTCACATTGAATTTTGTAACTATAATATGATTTACTTACGTTCCACTCGTCGAAAAAACAGAAAGTAATATATTCAATTAATCACTTACCGTACAGTTTTATCGTTCAGAAATATTATCGAAGGCGTCGTGTTAATTATTTGTAGTTCGCCGCCAACCGAGGTATTCAATTAGAATAAAAATTTAATATAAGTGGAATATTAAACATGGAGCGATAACGTTTTGTTCCGCCCGTGCAAATGACGAGTGGCATTTCAAAATTGCAATTACGATCAAATATGATATTTGATCTTCCCCTCGCAGCGCGCGCACATATATTTTTTGTCTAATTAGCACAAATCATTAGAAGCGAGATCCGTTTTGTTACAAGGAATCGGGTTTGATTCGCGAAAGAGCGAGAGGGAAATAATAGGGTCGCGGAAAACGCTAGCGTATCAGGAAAATCGTTTACGTAGACGCAGTCGTACGACGTTCATTAGTAACAATTACGAAGCTACTGCGAAACCTGTAACTTTCTGTGTCCTCCCTTGTAATTAGTAAAGATACATCTCTCGTACGGCGTACCTGCAGAGGTTTGTTTAATCGCCCAACTCCAGTGCGTATCTTGTCAAAGGCAGTACAGCCTCCGAAACGTTTTATACCTATTTCGAGCATTCACCGGCGTATCTCGCGCGTTACCCGCGCGAAAGTTAAAAAGCTCGAGCCCCCGATGAAAATGCGACCGTTTATATTTAATCCGGAGGTCTAGAGTCAATATTCAAATTTATTCAAAGATTCAAATTTAATTCGACGCGGAAATTCTGCGAATTTAAAGTCGATAGACACGGGAGTTCGCGAATTCGAAAAGTGCTTCACGGAAATTCCAAAATTTACGTGGAAGCTAGGATATTTAGAAATTAGGGAATTTGAGGCTTCGGAATTCGGGAAGGTGAAATTTGAGATATTGAAAATCTCGGATATGGAAGATTGAGGGTTTAAGAATTTTGAGATTTGGCAGTTTGATCGTCTGAAGATTCGGACGTTTAGTATTGGGGTGTTTGAGAAGTTGAAAATTTGAGAAATTAGTCTTTGAGAAATTGAAAATTCGGGAAATCGGGGTGTTTAAAAGATTGAAAAATTGGGCAATTGGGATGTTCCAAATTTTAAATCTTGGGAAATTGAGGCGTTTAAGAATTTGGGAATTTGAAAATTTGAGAATGTGAAAATTTGAATAATTGAGAATTTGAGAATTTAAAAATTTGAAAATTTGTATAATTGAGAATTTAAAAATTTGAAAATTTGAAAAATTGAGAATTTAAAGATGTGAGAAGTTGAGAATTTAAAAATTTGAAAAATTGAGAATTGGAGTAATTAAAACATTGAAAATTCGGGAATTCAGAGGGACGAAAATAATGAGAAAATTCAGTAAACTTATTAAAAGATGCCCAAAACGTGGAGTTTCGAAGTATCGAATCGGTCGACAGAATTCGTGGATGAAACCACCTGTTCCCCGTTTACATCGTAATTTTCGCAAGGTGGCTTCTTTAAACGTTCTCATTAGCCGGCGCCGCGTGACGCATTCCCGATGCTCAGGAAAAACAGAAACGCAAGCCCGAAGAGGGTGAGCAGTCTCGCTGGGAAAGGGCGCCGTTTTCCTCCTGGCAAAGCTACGATCAACCTAATGGTTTAGTAAGACTATACGGAGCCATTAACAGGTAATGAAGGTACCGGACAATTGCGACTACAGTAATACTAGACACGTATTCACTTACTAGCACTTACACAGCCGAGTCCCGCGGAACGAGAGATAGAAGCTTCTAAAGCTCTGTTCTATGGTACTTCGGCCGTGTCCTGTTTCATTGACCCGACCCTTACCGCTGCGTGTATAACATACACGCATACCGATAATGCTATCGGGTAACGATGCGAGACAAATTTCGAAACTGGACGCACCGATTGAACATCTGCACACCGTCGATACACCAAATCCATTGTTATTCGCGCCAATTTTCCCTGATTCACCGCTCTACAGCCATCGCTGATTCTTCGTCTTCATCTGTGACTAATATCGTCGCTAGACTACGGATAGTCACGCAGGTTCAAAGACATTTCTGTATCGATTCGATTTTCTCCAGCATCGAAACACACTGATTGAATCAAGAAATACTGTTCCACCATTTCATCTTGAAATTCTACAGGGAATAAATAAATGTCTATACAGGATGTTCCACCTAAATATCTCTTTTATTTGCGATAACATAACAAATGTTTTTAATGCAAATAGAAGTGGTATCGCTAGGTGAATACTTCGCAAACTCCGATAAAAAATTAGTTTGGGGGAAACAATGTTCTTCCCAGATATCGACACTATGCACATTAGAGATATTTAGGTGGATTTACTTAAATGAATCACATGGTATAGCTCCTGCACTTTGGAATTAATCCTAGACAATTTTTATTTAGCTTGTTCAATTCGATGCATCCCGTATACATTTGGTGTATACAGCTAACAAAGCTCGGAGGATATCGTTGGACAGCGTAGTCGCCGACAATAAGATAAATCGCGAAGAAGACTTCGGCACCGACTAATATCGTTTGGACAGGGACCGGTCGTTAGACGAAAGCAACTCTCCGGATTGTAGGGAGCAGCTCCGTCGCGTCGTCACGGAACGAACCTAGTCGTTGATTATTCATCGAGTGGCCGATTTTTTGCCGGGCAGAACTATGAATATTCATTGATCTTTATCGCGGCCGATACTTTGGTCGCGCCTCCAGGCGACGACGACGTTCCAACGGATAGATGAATGGATAGATTACGCAACTGCCCAGTTGCGTAACCGACCGCGTGAACTCGCGGGGGTGGTTTCTATGTAACAGGAAGTCGAGCGAAAAGATGGACGGTTCGTGGGTGGTGGACGTTGCGGGGGTGGAAACGAAACATTCGGAAGAGGCGTACAAAGCTCTGAAACATTTTCAAACAAATCCTCGCGAGTGCAAAGGGTTAATTTATGTTCAATTGTCGATGGCCCGAAAATATTGTTAATCGATCGTCACCGGACAATTTGATAAGATGAGAATTTGGAAATTTAAAAAATTGAGAATTGGAAAAATTGAGTATTTGAAATGTTGAAAAATTGAGAAGTCGAAAAAATGAAAAATTGAGTATTTGAAATGTTGAAAATTTAGAAAATCGAGAATCTGAAAATTTGAAAATTTGAGAATTTGAAAGTTTGAAAAATTGAGAATTTGAATATTTGAAAATTTGAAAATTCAAAAATTTGAAAAATTTAAAAATTCAAAAATTGAGAATCTGAAAAATTGAGAATTTTAGAATTTGAAAAATTAAGATACTTTGAAAAAAATGTGTCAAATACTTCTGTATTACTCCGTAAATATTTTCGACAACGTTCTTCAATTTTTCTCGACTTTAATCTATCGGTTACCGTACGACAACAAATATTAATTGTATCCATTGAATTAATTTTCGTTCGAATATGTTTTGAATATATTCGAACAATGTTAAAGGGGAAAATGATTGAAATATTCGCGGGTCTACGTGTATGCTAATTTGAATAAAGAGTGTAGGCGGCCGGTGAACCGCAGGTCAATCCTTTCAGAGTAAACAGCGATTTTCTATTCCCCGTAGTGTAAGTTACCCCTATCCGCGTTTGTCAGGATTATCAGAGATTACACGGAATTAGTTTGTCGTTTTATTGTGTTAATCTGGTTACGCAGAGGGCTTCCACATGTCGTTCATTTTATTTCAATACTCGCTTAACGCCTGTCATTCCTATGATTACACACTATTATATCTGTTATGGAACCGCGAGCTGACCATTTACTCGGACAAATACTTACAATTCGCGTCACGGTCAATACCGAAAATCCTTTCCACGCGTTTCAAGATCGAAATTTAATTTTTTCAATATTTGCAACATCGAGCGTTGGACTCTTGACGGAGATTTATTTTCTTCGTGAAAATTGCTAGGGAATTCTATTTTTCTGCGATCAATATTTAGACATCAGAATAAATGTAGACGTACAATAAATATTCTATGTTCCTTAAAAATTGTTGCTCTAAAGTAATTCTAATCACCAAAACAGTTGTAACGTTTATATAGCAGAGGATTAAATAATCATTCAATATTCTGTTCTTTTAGAAATTGTTACTGTAACGAAATTCAAATCACCAAAACAGTTAAAACATTGATATAGCAGGAGTTTAAATAATCATTCCAGAGGGAATTGTTATTAAAAAAAAAAAATTATATAATTTTTTATTAATCTTTCGAGAATAAATATCATCTTGTTAACATCAGGGTAATATAATATAGCTCCTGAAGTTGCGAACAAGTTATTTAATTACTTCAATAACAACCGATTTATGATCCGGTCCTCCGAAACATTTTCAAACAAATCCTCGCGAGAGCAAAGGGTTAATTTATGTTTCGCGACCATTTCTTTTGTGGATACAATATTTTCGAGGGCACGATACAAAGGGTCCGGTACGAATTAGGCGGGACAAAGGGTCGCCACGAGCCACAAAATTTTCCCGGGCCACAGATCAGGTGAAAAACCCTGGAACTGATATTTGCTCCTTATAGCGGACGAAGAGCCGAGTCGGAAGCAAAAGGGGAACGTCCCTACAACTGCCGAACGCCGTCTGGTTACGGATGAGTCCCGTCAGGTTCCGTTACACCTCGACAAATCCACGAAGATTCATTAAAGAACTTGGGTAATTACTGAAATAAGTAGATTTTCGCAATGCCCTATTAATACTCCGACTGTGCGGCAGGCAAGAAACCACCGGATGAGGCGTCACGACCATCTTCCGGGAATGTTTGTATTTACAACTTTGCTGGACTACCTCTAATCTAGTCCATCCAGGTCAGTCGACGCTTCCTGGATCCGACCGCAAGACGTTGCACACCGTACACCGATATAATCTCTCTGGGAAAAATTTCGCTCTGTTGTTATTTTTATTCTGGCACTCGGAAATTTCTCGCGACACTTCGTAAACAAGAAAAAATAAAATTCACTTACTTCGAACAGTAAAATTAATTTTATTTACTCTATTACTCCCAGTGCACAGTGTATAAGAGAAGCTTTAATTTTCCTCCGTTCGACCGTTGTTGCGTTGATTATTTAACAAACGTCTCAGAGATGTGGTTTATCAAAGAGTTATTTGGGTATTGTAAAAATGAAGTTGAAATATTTAGGGATCGATAATGTACATTCAAAGAGAAACCAATCAGCAGCACGGCAATTAATTGTCAGGACAATTGCAACGGAACACTGCTCCTCCTCTCGCTACCGCTTCCCGTTGCTAACTCACATCTGACTATGTTTTGATGGAATGTGACCGGCGAAGTTTACTGGCAAGTTACCGAGGTTGTAACTAGTATGGTTCTAACGTATACTTCTTGCCAGTTGGTTGGGCGAGAGGACTAAAGACAACACTCCACCGGATCAACATGAGCTGCTATCACTGCTGCCCGGTGTTCAGCAGTGCACACTCCGCATCAGTATTATCAGTAATATTTTTCAAGTATATTTTTCGAAGTACCTAATCCAGAGACAGTATCTATGACTTTGAATGGCCGTTCGTCGTATAAGACAGACGTCGTATAACTGTCGTATTGGCCAGTGTCAGTGACCAGCGCTAAATATTAAACAAAAAGGTTAGGGGTGTACGGTTCGCATCGACCATAGCGATTCGTCGACCACGCGGTCGTACTTCGCCGGATGAGAGCTACAACCCAGATCTAACCACGCGTACAGCCTAACCAACGGTGAAATAGGTTCCTGATGGAATCGATATCGTCAATCGGGTAACTTCCGCGAAGTTCCCTGGGTCTGCGATGACCCCCGTAGCCTGAATATTCACCTGGACGTGGAAGTCCGACGAACGAACAATCTGTGGTCACAGTTTTCATTTGGTTTCTGCGCGGTATACCAGCCGTAGGAAATTCTCGCGTGCTCCTCGAAAGAAGAGACCTCCTAAACATCACTGTCCATCCGGATCCTCCCGAGCTTGCCTTCGGCACATTGTCGCAAACGCTTCGAGAAGAAGCAAGATCTCAAATATTGCTCTAACAGAATCGGCTGTTGCGCGTGTAACAATTTAACAAGTTCGCCGGTAGCAAAACCTGAAGAACGCGCAGACAGTCCGCGAGCCGTCGAACACGACGACGACTGCCGTCGCGCGAAGCCGGCGACGCTCTTCAGCATTACGGGATCGCCGTCAGCTCGCGAGACAACTCATCAGAAGCGCCAGACGGCCTGGAAATGTCTCGTTCCTCTTTTCGGAAATTCTGACAGAACGGACACACGAGAGACTTTAGACCTACAATTTAAGGGACAAGATGATCGAATAAAGGGACACCCTGTATATACGCCTGTACGAAAAGCACTTCGTGGACGTTTCGTTCGGCGTTTCGGGATTGGCGTCACCGCCGCGGCCCCCGCAGTTTCTGGTTCGAACACCGGGACCCTGGCGTAGCTGTAATGAAGCACGGGCACCGAGTACCAAGCCGGGTCTCCCCTCGTCGCCACGCCACGCAGCGCCACGGCCACGCCGTGCCGCGCCGCGCCGCGCCATTCCTTCCCGTGCCCACGCCAAGCCACGCCACGCCACGCCGAGCCGAGTTCGAGCCACGCCACGATCTCCCTGCGCCGACAGCCCCGACGCCGGCTAGTTGCAATAGGGGAAGCCCGGGTGGCCCGCGCATGCGCGAGGGTAACACGGAAAAAAATCGGCCCAGCTAACGGGCGTAGAAGGGGCGCACGGGGGGTGGCCGTATCGATCGCGCTAACATCGGAGTCCGCGGCGAGTCTGTGGGCACAGGCGTCGCGCGCCCATGATGACGACGACGACGACGACCACCACGGGTACCGACTCCTCGACGATGACGTTCGTTTCAACCCCCCGAGAACCACCCGGCACTCGGTCGATCCACGGCCGAATCGATCCCCCGCTGTGGTCTGATTCCATCGATCCATTTTTGCGAGGTCATCGTTATCTTTCTTCCGCACCCTTTGCCGGTAATTTTCAGCTGGTGATTTTGATGTCCGTGCGTGACAAAGAATTCAGGAAAATCTGATGGTAGTTTGGATTAATCGACTTCTTCTAGCTGTTTCGGAATTAATTTTTGGTTAAGGGGATGATTATTAGGGTTGGAATTATGTGAGAATGTACCTTCCTTCTTGAATTCAGCGAATTTCCTTCGAATGCGAGTTATTGTATCTTTGCAGATCAGGCTTTTCGATTTTTTTGTTTCGGTGTGTGCCGAGGGGGATGATTTCGAGGGTGGAGGAAGTGTGAGAAACAGGGGGACGGATACAGGAACGTTGGACGACAGCAAGAGAATTATTCTGGTTTTTACCTGTCTTTGATTTTGATCTTCCCTCCCTTTTTTTCGTGTGTTTTCTCCTCTCTCTCGTTTTTTTTTTGTTTCGGTAGGCGGTTTGATTCGATGGCACGCGGAAACGAGCACGCGAGAGAATCGCGGATTTTTCTCCTCTTTCGTTCTCCGGAATCGTTTGATTTACCGGCGATTGATGTGTAACCTTCAACTAGCCGAGTGTACTCACCTCCCTTGAGGCAAATGTTTGTGGAGCGAAGTTCGTATTTTATTGGAGTGATATTTCGTCAAAGGGTTAACGAGATTATCTTGAGCGGTATTGTTCGGAGAAACAGGCTCGTGGCGGGTCTCGAAATGATGATTCCGCGGCTATCCGAGACCCGCTGCGGCAACAAATCGTCTTATATTTATTTCGCGAAAACTTATTTCTCGCAATTACAAGTCCCCCTATCACCGGATCCAACTTTCTTTTCAATTTAAAACTTGATCGAAACTCGGGGGATTGTAACCCTTACGTCAACGAACCATTTCAATTTCTTTCTGAAACTAATTCAATATTATTTTCACGACAAATAGCAAAAATTACTGTTTTGAAAAATATGTATCGAAACTACCATACAAGCGTTAAAAAATGGTGTTTTGTAATTCCGCTGAATTAATCCGTTGTTGGAACAGCAGAGAAAATAAAATGATTATTACAGAACTCCAAATTTTGACTTAATTTCATTTTTGTATCAACTAAAAGTCACATAAATTCACTTCAGGAATAGTGCTAAAAAGCGCTCTAAAAATTCGGCGAAGTTCAAAACCGACGATTTCGTCTTTTATAATTTTACGGAGGCAGCGAATTATTATTAATTTGAAGAAAATATACATTTCAGGGCAACGTGTCTGGAATCTATTAGTCAGTTTCGATTTATGTAATTTCCCAATGCATCAGACTTTATTTCCCCTCCCGTCCAATGAGATTTGTGTATTAGATTTCACCGAGTTCGATAAGGAAATAGAAAAGACGGGTATGATTCGATAGGAATTTGAAGGTCGAAAGTCGACTCGAATGCGGAAAGGTGAAACGAAATCGTCAGTCTATAAGACTCTTTCCGGAGAAAAAAGCTTATCCACAAGAGCTCTTGCTCGTACGGTCGACAATCTTTAACCTGTTACTCGGGTAATTTATTTGCAACGAGAACACACACACACACGAAGCATAAGTAATCTAACTTCCATTTATAGCCATTCTACAATTTAGATTCTACAAATGAACACGAAAAGGCAACGAAAATACATCAGACGATAATTTATAATTGAACGAGTAAAATTCATACGACAGAAGGTTAAATGATTTCATAAATTTAATATTCTTCCATTGATGACACCTAATGCTGTTGGTGTTAATATGTTTTTTTAAAGTTCATTACTTATGGAGAACCGAGTACTCGATAAGGTCAATTAGTTTTGTTAAAAGCAGCTTCCAGCGCTTAAAAAGTCCGAGGGCACCGAATCTATCCGTTCGACCCTCCATTTACTCAGGTCAAGAGAGTATTCCCGTGATCACCGGGTGTAATTTTGATGAGCCATTTTCGCTTTATGGACTAGGTGACTAATAGTTATTTACAGAAGATTAAATTTATGTAAATTTAATTCAATTAAATCCGTCGGGGTTTACCATACTCCGCGCGAGTAATGCAGAGTTAACAGCGAAAACACTAACGGTTTGGATGGATAGTTTACCACTGAGTGTGCGAACATTAATCAAGCGTTCGAGCGCAACTGTCTCACAGTAGCATTTGGCATACAAGATTTTTCCAACAGAATCCTTCTCAAAAGCAATTTTTATCATCGTTCTTGGTGCATTCTTCGCGTGGCCATTTTCGTCACTGAGAAAATTAATAGTATAATAAACATAATAAATAAATAATAATCATTTTCCACGCAAAATTTTCGCAGCATAGTATACTTTTCGAAAACAATTCGTATCATCGTTCTTCGTGCATGTTTCTGAGAAAATAATAATTAATAGTATAATAAACGAAATAAATAATAATCATTTGCCACATAAAATTTTCCCAGCAGAATATCGTTCTCAAAAGTAATTCTTATCGTCGTTATGGCACTGAGAAAAAAATAATGAATAGTATAATAAACATAATAAATAGATAATAATGAATGGGGTCTGGCGTTCGAATTCCATGTCTGGCAGTAGATTCAGCCAGCGTGCACAGACACATAATGTTTCCATTTCCATTTCATTAATCCCTAACCCCCGGCCCCCGAGCTTCATTCACGCGCTGACTGAAATAAGTGACGGAGTTTTCACAGTCAAGAAGAACGGGTCAATGAAAGAAGTGCCGGACGTCTTTTTCAGCCGGCGAGTTCCGGTCTATGTCTCTGTTCGTCCTTCTTCACCACCCCTTGTCAACCAGGAAGAAGGGCGCCTTCGCTGGGCGACGCGTTTAACGTCGCGAAACAGACAAACCGATGAATCACGAGCTCGACTGTTGCACGCAGTTAGGTTCCGTTTCATAGATTTTTCATCCGAGCCAGAAATAAGATCTCTTGCTTCTGGTGTAACTCAATATTTACCCTGACTCGCATTATTTATTATTAGACTATGTGGATTTGATACATTTATGAGAAAGATCACTGGGTGGCCAAATTAATCGAATCATAGGTTATCCAAATTTTTTTGCCATTCTTGGTGCGTTTGTTTATTTATATCTTCGTGTACCATTAGACAGAACCACGAAGTCTTTCTATCATTTTCCTTCTTGTTACAGTAATGCAATCATAAACGAATGGGCGTCCGGAGGAACGGCCCATGTCGTGATTTTTAGAAAAACCGTTTTTTCGGGCAAATCGTAAAAAAAGTCTTTCAGTCTTTTCCCGGTGGAAAATGTATTATTGCAATTACTATAACAATTAAAAAACCTCGCATAGACCCTTCTCCCACGCACTCGTTCGAGTAAAAACAAATATCCTAAGAGGATTTTGAAAAATCGAACTTTCTCGAATAAAAATTACGAGACTAGTAAAGAAATCAAAATGGCGAAACACGCGAGAAGAAGGTTTAGCTGTCCTCCGCAAATCGCAGAATAGAGTTTAAATTGACTCTCGGAGGAGGCTGAAAAATTATGTCTCTTATTGAGATTTGCAATAGCCATACTCGTCCCGGTTTTTACCTTGTTTTCGAGAGCCGAAACTTTGCCCGCGCTCATTTCACTCGACGTAATACGTTAGGGACGGGGGTCGCCTTAGAGTATAGGGGGTGACGTCCTTTCTAGCCGAATATACATCGGGGTTGGCAGCGTAGAGTTCACCCCTCGACAAAGAGGGCATTTCCATCGGCTTACCCGAACGAAGGGAGCCGGGTAAAGCACGCGGCACTTTTTGGCCGCGCTGTGCTGTGTTCTTCGAGAATACGCGCGTGCTGGAGATCGGCCAACTATCGCAAAACGCCGCGCCGGTCCTCGGCCCGACACCGGAGACATTTCAATGGACAATTAACGTGTGACGCCGCCGCCCCGCGCGCTGCGGCCTCTTTTGTCATCGGACATTATCCCGGGACACGGTCAAGCAATTTTCTGATCGTGCCCCCGAACGATTTTCCCAAGATCCGCTCCTGTTTCGCATTTTTCAACCTGCTAACCCTATTACCGATCCTTATCGTCAGTCGAACTGAATATAAATCGATACGGAATAGAAATTAATATCAGCCCATAATTACGAAAGTGGTTCAAATCATATGTCATATATATAAATTCGAAGGATTTGAAATTGCTATTAATTCATTAACAATTGATCGAACCCATGCGCCGAGAGTATTAATACATTTATTAATAATGAGTTCCATTTTTTTTTTATAACAGTAAAAATTGAATTAATTTCGTTTAAAATAATGTGATGCGAACTAACTGTTAAACTCACTTTTTTTTTTAATTTTGAGTTAGACTTTTTTCAGTCCTTAAATTGTTTTTTAAAAAATCACAACCTGGTAAAAAATTGTTGAATATCGACGAAAAAACTGTATTGTGCTCTGAATAAATGATTAGAATCCATTTGATTGAACTCTTCGCAAGTTTCACGCGATCGATTAAAAGTGTATACAGGATGTCGCAAAAGTGTTGTTCTTCGTTGAAAGGGTCGAATCCCAAGGTCATTCGAAGTAACTTTTTCCTTTGCGAAACTGTTCTCCGCTGCTTCGTTAAGCAGTTATTAAACACGGACCAATCGGAGCGCGGCTACTGGGGACGGCTCGCGGCTCGACCAATGTCAACGCCGCGATCAGCGTAGCCTATACCCTGATGGGTCCATTGGTTTTCGTTAATAATTCCTGAACGAAGCGACGGTGAATATTTTCGCAAAGGAAAATGTTACCCCGAATCATCTCGGGAATCAGCCTTTTCATGGAAGTACAACCATTTTTTGAGACAGCCTGTATCGCGAGTAGAACGAAAGTGATGGACGGTTTGTTCGGAATGTAAAAAGCTAATTGCGTAACGCACATGCAACAGTGTACTGGAGAGAAGCCAGATATTATGAAACAGGATCTAAGGCTCCACGGAAAATATTCGAACAGCGAGAATCGATCAGTGCGTTCGACGGTTCTATTCTCGGTCTCCAAAAGGTCTAAAAATACAGGGTGCATTGACTAACCACGAAAATTAAGGCACCGCGCGTCCGGAAATAGCGCGTTGGACCACTGCCACATATCACAAATACTACACCGTTAGAAGAGAACGATCGTTCGTACGGAGGAATTTGTAAATATTGTTTGTGATCAGTGGACTGCGGATTTTTATGCATTTGTGAAGAAATTGGCTAAGCGAAATATGGAACAGTGAAAGATTTTTAAAAAATCTAAGAATTGTGTCATGTTGTTTTCAGTGTAAAAATTATTATTAGGGGATGAAATAAATGTTTATTTAATTGATATTTAAAATTTTTATTTAATTAATGTTTAAAATTTTATTTTTATTGAAATAAATTTGTATTTAACTCCCGCTTCCCACAGTCGCTGTTGAAGGTCTTTATGCAAAATAAAAATTTTCTTCGTCAATTGCAAGAACCTTATAAAAACTTCTTCCTAACATTAACAATCACAACATAAATTGAATGATATCGGCGCTAGGTTCGATCAAAAGTTACACTAGGAATAATTAACAATCATAATAAATTGAAAATAATATACGGATGTTCCTGAGTCGTCTTAGTGTTTGTACTGTTCGAAATTACAACCACAAATTTTTGTCATAAATGCATAAAATCCGCAGTCCAGTGCGATCACGGAGAACGATATTTCCCCGAGCAAACAATCGGGTCCATCGATTTTCGTTTCTCGATCGACCCGAGACGAGTAAAAAATTCAGAATTTATGATCGAGCGAAAGTGAAAAATTCCCATTAATAAGTGGCGTACAGGTTTTCTTAGGTACCATTCGAGAGTAATGGTTCAGTCCGTTGCAGTTCCAATGTAAATTGCAACGGAACAGAACGAGTTATCTGTTTGCCAGAGGATATAGCGTGTGGTCCAAATGATTATAATTATTAAACGACTGTGTACCTGCTGCGAAACACATCGAACCGCTGACGAAGGTAAACCAGATTGATGTAGGTTCGTTAGTGCACCATCCTCGATCAACGTCGATCCAGAAACGATCGATAGAAACGTATTGACACGGGGAACTTCCACGTTGCGAAACTTTTCGGAAGTTTGCGGATATGTTTTTTTTCAGTCGGCTCTCGATAAAAGCATCGGGGCGGCTCCCCTAACTTTCTGCTCTCAAAAATTGATATCGGCCCGATCGTTCGTCCGCGTACCTTGGAGGAAACCGCTGCAGACGTCGCAATCGCTTATTCGATTATACATTTGTTTGTGCTGCGAAGGGAACGGTAAAAATATTTACGAAATCTCAGAAAAATTCACGTGGCACCTTCCTTTAAAATTGCGAACTTCCGGGTGGGTCAGAACTGACCCGGGCCATGCGCATCATTTTTCGAAAAAATTACACGTTCATAAAACTTCGCGAAGAAAGCCTGCATCCACAAAACATCTTTCCAAAAAATTGTCATCTGGGAATTGGAAAATTTAAATTTGTTAATTTGTAAATATTTGGTGTCCCCTCAGGGTTTCAAATCCATTTTTACCAACTTCTCCCACTTTATCACTCTTCACTATCGCGTCATTTCAACGGGACCTACTTTTTATTACGGTGGGTTCCGAACCACCTTTGGAAAATTTAAATTAAGAAATTAGTAATTCCTAAAAATATCAGATTTACCTGGTTGAAGTTGAGAGAATAGATGGAGCTGTTTGAACGGCGGGTCGAGACAGACCCAAAGCACAACTACCCTAATTTGACGTAATTAGGAAGTAAAATCGATACGATAAAATACGATAAAAATCGTAACGGCAAATATGTGGTGAAATCAATTGTAGGGATCGATGAAATTCCAATGAAACCGAGTCGGGGCTCGGTAGGCACCAGGCATATCGATATTCCCGGTGAACCTTGCTCGCTCTCTGACCCAATAACTTCACAGTTTCCATCGACTTTTTGTTCCGTCTCCTGATTTACGCGGTTTATCAGAGCGGCTCCTGACGAAAGGGACCACCCGGTCTGTGTAGGTTGTCTCACAATGAAAGTACATTCCCCTCGGGTACTGGTTCGAACGAATACCCCGCAGGGGTTCCCGGTGTCGTTTTCGGGGGTGAAAATGTTGGGGTTCCTGCTGACGAAGAGGGCGACTCCGTCGCAACCCCCCGACACCCGAGGGGGATCGATCCGGGAACATTCTGCGCAGCTAACATCGTGCCGGAACCTAAATCCGGATGCTTACTCCGAGATCCGAAGGAGCGACGTACCGTTAACCTAATGAAAACGAAAATTAAATCTCCTAGGCGTGGGTGGCTCGCATCCACCGAAAATCATTGCGAATATTTTATATTCGCACGTTTCCTTGCAGAAATTATATTTCCCCACAGTCTATTTTCCGAGGCTCGCTAAAACACATAACACCTGGTGTTACCACGTCCGACGAATGTAACTAGACTGCGGATTTTTATGCAATTTTTAATTTTCACAGGCAAGTTTCAAGAAAGTAGGAATTTTATTTTCAGGGCCTTTATAGATCTGATATAAATAAAAATCGTATGAAATTCGGTGGGCTTTTATATTCCAGCATTTTTTGAAAATTTTTAGAAGCCGTAAATGCACAAAGCGGTCCAGTTATAACTGCGAATTTCCATGGAAAATAAAAATTCTATGCATCAATTCCAACATGCAAAAGATGCGTAGATGTTTGTTTCCTTTTTTTTCTTTTCAATAATTTTCACGAGTTGAGAACGACGCGACAATGTTCTTAAATTCTTTCGAAACGGTTTCATTATTTCGATCGTCCCACCAATAATTCGAACAAAGAAGAAACTTCTCCGAATGAAAAACACTCACGGCGAGAATGAATGAAATATGCTCGACAAAATTCGCTGTGAACAGTTAAAATTATTGTAGTGCTATAACTCGTTATATATCCGCGATGCCGAGAGTGAAAAAACGCGGCGCTTCAGCCAATAAATTCATAAAAAGGTAAAATGAAGAGTCCGCGAGCGCTGTTAACGTTATTATTTTATTTACACGTAACGAAGCAAAGGGATTCGCAGAGTGGTGGGGCGGGCCGACGCGCCGCATCGCGCCTTGCCGCGCCGCGCCCTGCCGAGGGCAAAAATCACCGAAAAAGATATCGCGTCCTGCGACCGAACGTGTCGTGTTTAAATTAGCCCCGGTACTTGAGGGAAATTAATTCGCTTTAAGGAGCGACGAAGGAGCCGAGGGATTTTATTAAAGGAAGTGAACCTCAACGACCAGGCATTACTTCCTTATTTATGATATTTTAACGGTGCACAGCTAGACACAGGAAATTTCGCAGTACGTTTTTTTATTATTTTCTTTCTTTTTTCGAACCGGCCCACAGCACCCCGGTGTAACTTGCATTCTGCAGGAAGAATGGGGGAAAAAGGAGAGAGCAGACTTCCTAGGGAAAAAAGATTGATACGAGAGGGCCGTGCAATATCTTCCCGAAGCACGTATTAACGAGTATCGATCGCATTCAATGAAATTCTTAACACACCTCACGCGTATCGAAAACACGTCGACTCCGACACTCGTTCGCCGTAATGCGAGCCCGGAATCCGACTTCGTTTCTCTTTCAGATTTGCCAGGTTCGAAACGGTAAAAATAGGGGACTGATCAATTTCATGGGGCAGTGTCGGCGACGTGGTAACTCGGATTTCCTTCCACATTCGTATAAACATATTCTATGCTCTATATTCTTTTACGTATTATATATATATATACATTCTCTTCCCTTTTCGTATTCCCTTCCCACGTCGTTCGATGTTTCCTTCTCTTGTGATTCTCTAAATTCTATATTATCTTCAACTATTCTATATTTACATATTATTCATTTTCTGTCCCGTTGCTCTGTACCCACCTCTGCGACTATTATCGATTCACGTGTGTTATTCTACGCTCTCTAGCGACATATTTTGCAGGAATATTCTGCATTAATCTACTTGATCTACACCAATTTATATGCTTTTGTATACCAATCTATATTTTCATCCACATTATCAAATATATTTTTCTTGATTAATATTATGCTCTTAGATATATTGTTCTACATTCTCTGATATTCTATGATATATTTTGCTGGAATATCGTTAATCTACATGATCTACACTCATTTATATGCTTCTGTATACCAATCTATATTTTCTTCTATATTACGAAATATATTCTACATTTTCTATGTTCTGCAATATATATTTTCCTGGAATATTTTGCATTAGATGATCTACAATCATTTACTGTCGACACAATGATCGAAAATATATAAATAAAAAATGAGTAAATCTTTCGTGCAACTACTAAGATCAGGGTTGAGTCCCAGAAACAGAAGGAACAATGTCGAATACCTTTCTTGCAAATCGCGGCATAAGAGAAACCGATGCGAAGAACATTAAATGATAAAAATTCTTCTGGTTTTTGCTGTAGAAGACAGAAGCGATAGTTCGGCGGCCCGGTTCCCAGAACCGCCATAACAGGCACAGCACAACAACTGAGTTCCCAGGGAAAAATTTCATTAAAGTTACACGGGCTGAATGGAATTCCGTGGAAGGTGTTTCGGGAACGCCGCGCGTCTCGAAAATTCGGCAAGGGGAACGGCCGTTTCCATTGAGCAAACCGTGATTAGCGTCGGATCGACAATTATTAGCCCGGCACGGGGTCAAGTGTAATGCGATTCTAATTGCGCCCCGAACATGACACGACCGTTCGTTCGGTCCGTTTCGATATTCCCTGTTGCATCGGCGATTTTCTCCAACGGCAGACGCGAAACCGAGCCGTTCGGTATATTTATCGGAATCGGCACAGGAAAAAAAAAATAAAAAACCATACCACGATCGATCGATCACGCTCGATAAAATTCTTCGCGTTTTGTCGGCGATTCCCGAAAATTACTTGGGGCAGAAATCGATACAGAATAACACGGTATATTAAATTAACTCCTCTGTCCTGTCAGTATCGATTTTCACCCGAAAAGGGCGTTTAATTTCTGGTTCCATTCGTGTGCGCAAACTTTTTAATAAATTTCATAGACTCCGCTTTTATCTTGTCGGTTCTGATACCGTTTTACTAGCGATATTCCATGAACGCTACTCGATGCACCTAACAGCTTTATTCCGACAGGTGTAGAGTTTATGAATTTCAAATTCTTTTTTTTTTTCCCGAAATTCTGCTCGATTGTCCGAATCCGAAATGAGCACTATCCCGTTTGTATTTTCGGATGCTAGTCTTTTGCGATAGGCAGAGTGAAAGTGCAAAATTTATGCAACAATTCGTGTACTTTATTAGAGGTACGTCCTAAACGAAGTAACTAACTTTCGAGCATATATTATGTATTTATTGAAGACACGATAATTTGAAAAAATTGACTGATTCATTGAATCCACAAGAACTAGGAACATTTAAACAATCTTAAATATAGCTGATCGATTTGTTTCCATTAGAACGAACGTGATAAATCTAACGAAAACTATGCATTTTTCAATCGAACAATCCACATGGAAATAATCAGCAACACGTGTTAATAATGCTTCCAGCGCGCGTTATCGATACGAATAGTACAACGTACGCAAGAATAAAACGCACCGCGTCTTTTCGCCGTCGAGCGAGTATTCGCGGGCAACGTAATTATTTACACTCCCGGGAAGATCCGACAAAGGAGTTAATTAACGAATACAATTACCAAGTAATTTATTAACGATCAAATAAAATTATACCGACCGGCGATTACGCGTAATTGAAAACGCGAAGATCGCTGGCAGACAATTCAAAATTATTGTACATCCTCCCCGGTATCACACGCGCGCGCGCGGGCGGGCGGGCGGGCAGGGGCGTTTAATTTTTTGCCGCATCGAAAACGCGCGGCGTACACGGACATGATCGAGTGTTATCAAACACACCGCACGTCGGCCAATGTGATGGATATAAAAACAAATACTCCGTCGCGGCGGCTGAAAGGGAAGATGAAAATGAAAAACGAAAATTCACGGCGTTTGCTCTCGTTTTATAAGCTGAACAGCTTCGCCACGGCGCGCGGCGCGGGGGCCGCTCTTTTCCCCGATACGTTGCAAATTGATTGGGATCGGCTATAAAATCTCTCGATGTATCGGCCAGTTTCGGTAACACCCGAAACAAATTAAAAGCGATACCTGCCGTCGACCTGTGCGCATCAGCTTTTTAAATGAGCGCGTCTCGGCGATTAGATTAACAGTCGAGAATTTACGCGAAAACAGGCAGTTTAGATAGTACCAGACGCGTGTTCGTCGTAATTAGAATGCGGGCTTTGTACGTTTGCGACGGAAACGGTTAGGCGAACCATTAAACTCCGCGGACGTCAAAAGAATTTAAGGATACATTGTTACGTTCCTTTTAATTCATTGAAATTATCCGCGGGAGGAATACATTTTCGTTTCGCTTCTACTCACCTCCGGAATTGACGTGGAAAATTTTTCCGTTTTCTCTCCGGCGAAAATGGCGAATACGTTTCTACGTTTCACCATTTCGCTTTTTAATTTACGTTATAGTTGTAATAAATTTTTGCACAATTTTCCAGACACTTGAAAATTATAATTTTCATAGGAAACGTGTTAATGGAACAACGATCCGATATTTTGCCGAGCAGTAAAAACAATTAAAATGTTTCAGCTTATAAAAATGACGAGGCTCTCTATTTATTTAGATTTTGTGCAATTTTTACACGAATACGTGCTTGGATGAAAAAATTATCGAATCGATTTTCATGCAACTTTCTAATTTAAATAATCGTAAAATGAAAAACCGATCGCTCGACCGGCAGTGGTAGGTTTACTGTTAAAAATCCACTGGAAAAGTGTATAAATGAAATTGATCAAACAAATCCTCAGGAAAATTCGTGTTTAATCATAGTTGTTAACGTTGTTCACGATTAGATGGCCCGGGACGAGATAGGGGACACGATTAAGAGATCGTTTCATTGGTTAGCCAAGACTCTTCCCCTGCGTCTTCGGGAATGCTCGGGGTGAGCGCCACGATCGGAGGCGTGACGAACCGGATAAATTGCAGGACGGTCGCCTTTTAATCGGTTCATTCGGCCAGGGCGCATGAAAGCTCGCAAGACTCTTCCGGTGTGCCGCGAGGAATTCCGCTGCCGGCCATTTTCTTCGCCGATATGGATTACCGAACGAGCCATCCGGCCGGGATCCAGCCCGTGGGCAGTATTGAAAGTGTCCCTCGCCGGCTGAAAATGCAGTTTTACGCTTGTCCGTTTCTTTTATGAGAATTCGGTGAAAGTCGAGTAAACGGTGAAACGCCGGCGAGAATTTCGATTGTTCGCGCCCCTTCGAAATTTCGCTAGCGAGCATCGATTGTTACATTCCTGCGTCCTCCTTCGCGTGAATCATCTGCTTCGATACTTGACACGTCGACTGCCGAACAACTAATTCAATTAGAGTCTAACTGAAATTACAAGCGCATGGAAATTTTATTTTTAAAGATAGCCGAAGAAGGCAGTGAACGTGTTAGTTTACCCGATTTTTTAATTTTCTAAAAAATTAAAACACACGGTACCTACAAATCCAGCACGGAGATTCTATTTTTAATGCGGATAAATAATTCCGCCGCTTATTTCACAGTGTCACTCATGATGTCGATTAACGCCTTAATTGTCACGTATGGGGTGACATTATTCTTTCACTAGATTTAAAAATTAATGTTCACTGTGATAAATTCGAGAGGACCGAACCTTGTTAGATCTGAATGATGCAAAAGGATCAATGGCTTTCCAACAAATTCCTATTTTAGCCATTTATTTGTTCTCGACTAAAAATCGACTCATAATTCCGCAAAGACGATCCAGATCGAAGATCGCGGAATCGTCTGACAGGAAGTCTCCGTTGGCGAGCGGTGTATCGCGAAAGCAGTTGTCCGTTCGGCGTTCGCGGCGATTCCGAAAGCAGAAGAGTGGGAAAACCGGGGGATCATTAGAAGATCGCCGAGTCTCGAAAATTGCGAATTCGAGCGCACATGCGCGTCACGCGATTGCAGTCGACCCCCAGGAAGTGCGGCAGGATGCATGCACCGACGACCTTATTATCTTCTCCCTTCTACACCCGCTCGTGGCCCCGTGGCAGAACTGAAGTTAAACTTCGGTTGTTTGCGCTCTGGTTCGTAAAATTCGGACGATGGAGCGCATTACGACGTCCAACGGCTCGAGAAATTCTATGCACCGCGATGACTCGTTGCTTTCGACGAAGATGCTACCTTCTCGATCGCGATAATTGCAGCGCCGACCATATTGCGAGCCTCGAACCAACTCAGCCTCCCCTCGCACGGAATTCCTCGAACCAATCGGAGAACATTATTTCTTTTATCGCGCGCCACTGTTCTTCATTCTCATAAAATAATATTCAATCACAGGTCCTGGAAGCAGACATTTATTACTTATTATAATATAGCAACATTTCTTATGTATTCCTAGACTGCGGATTTTTATGCAATTGTGGCTTTTCAACAGTTTTTCAAAATGCTAGGGTACCAAGTACGGCAGAATTCAGTGCTATTTTAATTTATTTCAGAAAATAAGATCTGACTCGAAAATTTTTTCAAAATTCGTCTACGAACATTGTAAATTGCATAAACATCCGTAGTCTATTTACTACTTATCTATTTCCACAGTATATCAAAGATACTAAAATATATAAAATATTGTAAGATAATGTACCGTGTTGCTAATGACCCTGGATGTTGAAGCAACATTAAATAAATAAATTGTAGTAGTAGTAGATTCTATTATTTATCTTCTCCATTTTACTTTTCACTTACTTGATTTTAAATTGCATAAACATCCACAGTCTATTTATTACTGTCCAGATGATTATTCCAGTTTATTTAAACAAATTCATCTCACAACATCAACAGAAAGAAGTCTGGCACTCGGTCTAGAAGCAGAAAGGGGTGAGTTTTCACCCCTCGGGAAGGCATCCGAGACGGTGCTTGCTAGTAAATAGACAATTGCAACTAAAAGAAATTCCTGCTCGTAGTTCAAGGATGTCTCTTCGAATCCCGGTGAAGTTCGTTCCGATATCGTGAACGGTTCTCCCGGAAAAAATTAACAAAGATCACTTTTCCTCGCCGTTGTTGCGCGGCACGCGTTGCGACGAACGTGCTAATTCATTTACCGGCGACAAACCAGCGCAAACGCCGGTGAAAGCGTCGTTTCTGAAAATCCGAAAAGCCGGTGATAGCCGCGTATCAGCGAAAGCTTGTCCCACAAGGCACAAAGACGCGAACCTCCGATTGAACAGAGCGAGCCAAAGAGACCAGCGCGTGCACGCAGTCGGTAACGGCACCGGAAAAGTATGAGCGAGTACACACGGGGATGATGCCGCAATTGCACGCTGCACAAACGTGCACAGACCGCATTCAGAATGTCCACTCCGCGCCGGGGCGGGCCGAGCCGGACCAGCGAATGCACGCTCGCGTACACGATTCGATGAATGCACCGTGAACGTCGCATACACGGCTCGGACTATGCACGGGACACGCGCGCGGCTATAGTTAATTTCATCCGTGAAACGGCTACACCTGGAATTTAAAAAATGCGCCGGCCGAACGAACGGTTCTAATCCCGTTCCTGTTCAAAAATTGCGCGATGCGAGGCTGCACCAATTTCCCTGCGAGTTGACAGGCCACTCTGTCCCCGCTGTTCATGCTGCGCGAGTATGACTTTTGCCACTCTTTATCTTGATCTCGATTCTTTCTATTGGGACTTGTTCCGCGAGCGAGCGTGCATTTTCATGCGCGTAAGTACGAATTTCTATGCATAATAAAAATTCTCTGCGTTACTTGCAATCTTGAATAATTTTAACACTGAACCTACTACCGTCAAATGACCGGTTTTGAATTTTTCATTTTAAAATTACTGAAATTACGAAGTTGCTGACGTGGAAATTAAAAATTGCTCGAAATCTAAGTGACATTTTTGTGAGGTAAAACATTTTATACAAGAAAACAAGATCGACATTCTTCGATTCTATTATTTATCTTCTCCATTTTATTTTCCACTTACTTGATTCTATTATAAATATATAAAATCTAGTTCTTCCGTTTACTGTCACATCAGTTGCAATATACTGATTTTTATTAAGGAATGAAATACATTTTTCTTCAACATCTGTAATCCAGGCTTCAGCTACCTGTAAGATGGAACAAGTGCATGTAAAACGTTCCGATTAATTTTCAAAAAAGAATTACATCTCGATTATTCTTAAATGAATAATTAACGTTGGATTTTATTTCGCGGATGCAATGGATGCAAGTCTCGGGTTGCACAGGTGGCAATCGGAGGTCCATCGAATTTTCTCCGGCAATATTATCGAATTAATTCGGAGGATATAATTGCACCGCAAATGCCGGGGCCAGTCTATCGGGTCCTGTGAAAAGTGGCAAAAAGTCGTTCGAAGAGCAACAGAGTGCCGGTGCATCACTGCAGTATCACATTATACACACGCGTTTGCTCCACGAAATCGCATGTACGTGGATCCGATTACGTAAATGTACGTATCTACTGGTATGTACTCGCCTATCAATCTACAGATGCGCATCTACGTGCACACGTGTCGCACCCTGAATCATGCGTGGATACATGCACGCGACACAGCGCATATATGGTATACACGGGGGTATTTGTATGTACGCGTGCATCCTATATGTACGCAGCCCTGTACATTATGTACCGGGTGTATGTGGAGATTCTGGCAGCATAGCGTGTAAATGCAATTACACTTGTGCCGCGCGGCTGTGCATGTACATTTACCGCGCCGTTGTGTAGATATATTATGTGCCGTTACATGTGCCGCGTCGCAATAACAATCATGATCACTATAACGCGCGTTATGTATTATATAAGAAATAAATCGGAACGCATTACCGACGAGATAAGTCGTCGGTTTAACGCGTTTGTTGCCCCACCACGAAATTAGACCGCGACCGAAAAAAAGGAGAAAACAAACGATGCATTTACGGAACGATTAATGTTTACACGACAGGGAATATATTTGTAAATAGAGCGTTTGGTGCACATAAATGATTTACAGTCCGAGATGTCGAAAGCAAGTCTCTCGCGATAATATTGCAAATAAAACGGAGTGTGCCACGAGTTAATAAATTTGTTTTACCGTTATTTATAGGAACACAAGACTCCCTTCACGCAAACGTTCTAAAGATATGAGATTATGTCATTAATTACCGGTTCTTTTTTTTTTTTTTTTTTTAATGAAGTAGGTACGCTGGAAAATGGAAGAGTCGGTGTGTGCAAACAAAACCGCAAATGTTTGTCACTGTTTCACCGTTACGGCGAAAAACAACTTTCTAGTTTAAATATTTCGAGAGTCGTTAATTACGGACACGAGTGGCCGCGTCCGAAAATAATGAATGGCCGGAGAGAAAAATCGTTACTATGCTTGACAGGCATTTGCAACTGGAATGCGGGCTTTTAAACAATTATGGAAAATCGTCGTTAATGAAGTGCCTGTGTCTGTCTAATCTTGACATGTTCGGAATGTCGCGCTCGCCAGTGTGAATTTTCCCAATGATTCGTAATCTTGTATAAATTTACAAGAATTTACAGCGAAAAAAAGATATTTTAATCATCGTTGGAAAAATTGCTGATCTTGTGCATTTCTAGCAAAAACCAGACAATCGAATTTCAATTAATACGAAGCATTAAATGAATTTCAAATACATAGTGGAAGAGGGTGCAGATTAAAAAAAATATTGAAGAGGGGTTTGCAAGTCGCGAAGAATTGTGAAACTATGTCTGCATATTTTATGCGTCTATGTGTGACAAAAATGGGGTGATAAAATTTAAATTAATATGAAACATTAAATGAATTTCACATACATTCTGTACTCGAAGAGGGTGTAGATTAAAAAAATATTGAAGAGGGGGATGCAAGTCGCGGAGAATTGTGAAACAATGTCTACATATTTTATGCGTCTATGTGTGACAAAAATGGGGTGATAAAATTTAAATTAATATGAAACATTAAATGAATTTCACATACATTCTGTACTCGAAGAGGGTGTAGATTAAAAAAATATTGAAGAGTGGGTTGCAAGTCGAAGAAGGGTGTTGTGAAACTATGTCTGCATATTTTATGCGGCTATTACAAAAATGGGACCATAAAAATTAAGACAATGAGTCAATTGAAAAATTGAAAAAATATACATGTTGTCTCTAATTTATTTATATAATTAAAAAAAAAATGTTTCTCACAGCTCGCGTAGAAGGTTTCGATTTCTCGTAAAGATCCGGAGCCCGTACATTTTTAACATTTTTAAAAGACTAGCCATCGCAACCCTTCGTATCTCCGGGCCGTTTCGAAGCACTCAGGGTTGATTTATAAAAATAAACCAGCCTGACGTCCGGCACTCCAATAATAGCGACCGTCGGCGACGTTGATCCGGAAAAATCGGTCGCCCTGATTGTTTGCCAATTTCCAGAAATCTTTTAGGTCCGAATCGTGTCGGTTTTGCTTTTCTATCGTGGAACGAAAAGGAAGCGACGGGAGGGGAGGGGGTAGAAAATCGATCGAAGACGGAAAAACTGTACGCTTATCCGGGGGATCTGTGTGCGTGGGCGTTTTCACCTTGGTCGAATATTTTTCGGGATTTTTTTCTCGTGGTGCGACGCGTACGGTTGGCGGGCCACGGTCAAGGGGTGAACGGAAAGGGGGTGGATTAACTCGTAGTAGTACACGGTGTTTCGAGTCGTTCGATCCGACTGAATGGTGGTCCGTGATACGTAAACTTTTTTTGTCATTTTTGTTTTTCATTGATGAAGTCCTCTGCGGAGGTGAGTTTAGAATTTAAAAACAATGAGATTTATTCACACCGACGCGGCGTGCCCCCATTGTTCCCCTTGTTCGAGATGGTTTTGGTCGGTCGTGAAAGGGCGCGCGCAGTTCGATTAAATATCATTGGTTATCCCGACTGAGAGAGGAGGATTGGTCATCTTCACTCGCATGATGTCATTCTACTTTACTTCGGACTCATTGTCGCGTTATTCGGTCCGTGAGCTACGCATTTCCTAAATGTTTTTTGAATGACTTTTAACATTAAACTCAACTAACAGAAGTGAAATGGTTTCGAATTCATTTGAATTGTTCCCAATGTTTATTTGCAATATATTTCGTTATCATTTGCTCAGACTAGACTTACATTTTCAGCAATTTTGTTCGATGAAAAATTGTTTCACATTATTATGTGTAATCTCAGGATTTTTTCAAATTTGTACCCATTATTGTTAACTTTTGCAAGCAGTTCCAAATAGTTTTTCTACCCAAAACAAATCACGTCCCCTATAATCGTCCTAAATTTTATCCATTACCTGAAATGTCCACTGTATGTCGTATTTATTTCTGGTCGGTTTCGCTTCTTCTTTTAATTCGTTGTATATGTTTGTGTTTTCCAGGGATCCGAAACAATGGGAACAACACTGCACAGACAATGGAACGGCGCACGGTTTATTTCAGTAGTAGGCTCGCTTTATGGGACGCAAAAGTTTAAACAGAGGAAGAGCCGGGCGTCCCACGCATCCAGTGTTAATCAAACATTTTTTTTTACGATCAAATAAATGAAACGAACGTAATGGCTGCGCGGGATTCAAAGTATTGACGAAAGTTTGAATGAACGGTTCCTTTTGTACGGGCGGAGGTGGTGGATTTTATAACTTTCAGATACGTTATCCAGACACATATGCAGAGTGTCCCGAAATTCCTTCAGCTCCCGGAAACGGGAGGTTCCTGAGGTGATTTGAAGCAACATTTTCGTTTGCAAAAATGGCGACCGCGGTTTAGTTTGGAAGTTATTAACGAAAAACGCGGACCAATCAGAGCGCGGCTACAGCAGACGGACTCTGGCTCGCCCAACGGCAACGCGACTTCATAGCTGCGCTCTAATTGGTCCGTGTTTTGCAAAGGAAAATGTTGCTTCAAATCATCTCAGGAACCTCCCCTTTCCGGGGGTTGACGGAATTTTGGGACTCCCTTTATATATACATATACTTCCCTTTTGTGCGTGCCGAATGTAAACGGTGAATGTTAGTAACTGTACTTAACGAAATCATTGAAAATTCGTACGTAGACGCGGCGTGAATGGCTGAATTTGTTTTGCGTACGGTTCTACATTGAATTCGATCCGGCTGAAAAATATTAGTCGGATAAAAATTTTGCTCAGAATTAAATAAACACAGCGAATGCTCGCAGTGTTATTGATCGACGATATTAAAGATTTGAATAGAACGCGGGCCGCGACAATCGATTTGTTTGCGTGCGCGAAATTTAAAGCTTCTATATGACTCCGGGAATTCTTCCCTTGCATAATCAATTAAATTCCATGAATGTCGATAATACCGAAATATCGATGAACACACTACATGTGTGTGTCATCTCGATTCATAAACGTTTATTTTTTATACCGCGAGCTGAACGGCGAATTCTCACAGCAGCGGAACGAAACAAAAGTGAAAATGTCCGCGTACTAGATTACAGGCTAATTAATATCCTCAATCTTCCGAATTTACGTCTGATATTGTTATTCCTTGCAGACGAGTAAGAGTGAAAACGATTGAAAGCATATCGCGCGGCGAGAGCCCTATTAAGAAACAATTCGTCGAGAGGGAAAGTAATTCGTTGTTTAGCAGTGGGGGTTGAAAAAAAAACGAACGGATGTTTCGTTCAATGAAACTGCCGCATAAATAACGGGAAAACCTATTAAATTCGAATACATACTCGAAATTAATTTCTGTCAACCGCGCCGGATTTTTCGACCAGAATCGCGGGAATTCGTTCGAATGTATTTTTTTAATGATCTCCGCTCGCACGAGCCAAAACATACACGAACTGAAAAAAAATGTTTTTATTTTCAATATCGCGTATCTTCTTATTACAATGTTTTCAGTCATTTCAACATTTTACGCCGCGGTCCATTCGGCTCATATATTTTCTGTTTAACTTTTGTGTTTAAACAACCGGACCGATCAGTTACGACTATCATCGCGTTGTTGATCAAACAGCTTCCGCACAATCCGGTCTACTAGAATATTTGCGTTCGCCATTAAAAAACAAAAAAAAAAGAAGAATTTCGATCAAGCGTGCGTCCGCATAAATGGAAAAAAAGGTGAAAATTGAGTGGTAAATAGTGGTCACGTGTTTTACACGTTCCGGTTAACAAGCGTTCGCTGATATTATGCTAATAAATGTGTACTTCCCGCGATTCAACGATCGCCAGTATTATATTCTTCAGTACAACAATATTTATGGACAAATAAACAATAGGTTCCGCGGAAAATAACTTCTGTTATCATTTTTTTTTTTAATTCGCTCCGACCGAAATCAATTTATAAACAAACGCGCAACTTACGCGATGTATGAGAGTGGGGTGAGGTCGGGGAGATGAAATACAATATGAAAAATCTGCCTCTGTAATTGTATCGGTCATAAACATTCTAACCAAACAAGCGGTTGCTCGCGCGTTCATTCGCTCGCGCGCGCGATAATTCACGTTCCCCGAGCTTTATGAATTTTCGTATTTCTTTCACGGTCGCTGTTTATTCAAATTTTCATTTTCATTTTAAGTGTACGCGACTAATTACCATTATCAACCCTCCTCGTTAAGCGCACTCGTGTCCCGGAGAAATTCCGATGATGCATGACCCCGCGACGCGACGCTCGCTTTTTAAATAACGCGCGCTCGAATGTTCCGAACCGTCAGATTTAAAAAGCCCTGTATCCGGGACACCGTGCATTTTAACCGCATTCCACCGTGAAATTCCGTTCGTAAATACCCTTAATCTTCGTGTCGTTTTAATTTTTATGTGCCTGCTTATTTTGCGTTACAAATCCGTAAAAAAATTCGCGTACACCGTGAACGCATAAATAACCAATGATTAAGATCGAAACATCCCCGACAGGGTGGCGGGTGGAGGGGGGAATAGGAAAATCCCCGGCAGCACTTTCGCCCGAGTAACCATTCTCACCTGTGCGTGTCGCGAGAGCCGGTGGTTCGACATTCCCTGAGTCGGGGTAAGAAAAAAAAAGAAGCGCCGCATGGTAGGGGGTAGAATCTTCGATTTACACGCGCCCACCCCCATCTCATTTGGTACACCTCTCGTTTCGGTGGAAGGGTGTCTCATCCCACGGTCGGGGAGCCGATCCTCCTCCCCGTTTCATCTCGCGACCGTCTTCGTCGGTGGCGCGCTCTTTTTTCGCTCGGCTCTCTCCCTCCTTCTCTACCCCCTCCACCACAGGATGAAGGGTGCTTCGTCATTGTCGAGTATGTATCGCGTCTCTCCTTCGAGCACGTGTATCTTGTCTTTCCCGCGTCCGTTCCTCCATTCTCCCCTCTTCGTGCCGTCCCCCACCCCCATGCTTCCAACCCCGTTCGCGTCTTTGTCTCTCCTAGAGGGTGGCTTTGATTTTATCTTTGTCCCACTTTCCCGTAACACCCTTCCCTTTTTTCTCTTTCTTTTTTCTTTTTTTTTGCTCTTTTCTCCTCTCCGTCTTCCACCCTCATTTTTCCCCTCTTTTCACCCTCTAGAAACCCCTGTTCAACCTCCTCGAAGAACAGACACGCACACCGAGACACAGAGAGAGAGACACAGACAGAGACCAGTCACGATGTCCCGTTTTACTTCATTAGGGGATATGAGTTTTTCCACCCTCCTCGCGCGAGCACGAGGGTGTCTCCCTCGCACCAACCGCCAACCCTCGTCAGGGGCCGAGTCTCAAGATGGAACGCGGGGGTGGCTTCGTCCTTGTCGGCGAAGGACGTGCAGTACCTGGGGGACGGACGGCCAGGCATTTCTCTTTCTCCTCGCTCTTTTTTCTTTCGCCTTTTTCAAAAAACATTTTTCCTCGCCGATGGCCGACGATCGCCGCCGCGCCGCGCCGTCCCGCGACGATTTAACGTCGATTTTAATCGGCCGAACAATTTACCCCTGCGAACGCACCCGTTCGTTGTAATAGCGCGTCCTTTTTCAATCCTGCCGATTAAAAAAACATTAATCCTTTTCCCTGCTGACTTTTAAAGAATGATTAAACCTTCGCGACAACGGCCGAAATTTTTTACGATATTCTATTATACGTCTGGAGACTGGATTTGTTCAGAAACTGAATAATTTATCAATGTAACGCCAAGACAAAATGTATCGAGCCTGAACAACGATCTGATTTAATACTAAACCTACCACTGCCGGCCAAATGACCGGTTTTATATTTTTTATTTTGCAGTTATTGAAACTACACATTTAATTACATGGGAATTTGATTGGATAAATTTTTTATCCAAGCACATATCGAAATAACAATTGCACAAAGTCTGAATAAATCGAGTCCCGTCATTTTTACAAGCTGAAACATTTTAATCGATTTCTAGTGCTCGGTTGGTTTACCGTTAAACAGATCGAAACTTTCGGAAATCGTTTCACACTGAAATTCGCAGAACAGACGCCTCATTAAAGAAATAAATAATATTTTTCGGCAGCATCGAATTCGAAAGGAAAATGGAGATCGCAATGTAAAATATGAATGAAATGCTATGGCAACGGGAAGAAATCAGATCGAAATCAGAAAACGACGGGAATAAGCGGTTAATAGAGGAATTGATAGTCCCGCGAAACCGTCCAGGTAAGCACGTACGATACTCGCGCGCGCGTGTGTGTCTGTATGCGTTGCAGACGCGTGTATTGCATAGACACCCTCGCTCGCGTCTCTGTGCGATATTCGGGGTTTATTATACGTACAGAGAGGCCCGCGTATAGGTATATGCCAGGTGTATGTACATACCTATGTGCAGGGAGGATAGCCCCTGGGTTTATTGCGACGAGCGTTATCGCGACCAGACGGAACGAACGTCCCGCAGCAAGTGGGCAGTAACGTTTGACGAGCAGTCTAACCCTTTAATTGAGTGCAGTTTTACGATTTCAGACGTCGTTTCGGACAAAGGAGTCAAGAGTTCTTGGGACGTTATGCGGCGCGCCGGAATAATTTCAGTCAGCTACCGGAGGGCTAGCTTCAATCTACGTTGAACCCACCCCGCCGCGCCGTGTTCCCATAGATCGATCGCTCTGGACGCTGTCCATAAGTCCCGGTCACTCGGAGAAAAACCTGCGCCTTGCCCAGGTTACTTTCTTCCCCAATCATCCAGGCAACTTGTAAAAATACGGAGGAAACCATTAGACACTTGTTGGAACTTGAATTCACTTTTTCAAAGACGCGACCATCGCAAAATTTTATTTTCCCGCTTGGCGGAGACGATTTAATATTAGGCGAACGAAATAGCGGGTTTCAATAAAATCGCGTAGGCTCGTGGAACTCGATGCGCTGATTACCATGCAATTTTTTGATCCCCGGTATTGTTTATAGTTTGCGAGGTGTCTAAAGTTCAATGTCGACTGGCACTTGAGAAAATTGTAACTGCCTCCAAGAGTATAGTATGGTAAATGAAATAATTTATTAAAATTTTAAATATAAAAATTTATAGGCTTGCGGAACTCTATGCATTCTTAGATCCTCGGTATTGTTGATAATCTGTCAGTTATTTGTCAAAAATTCAACTGTCGCCGAGCTCTTGAAAATATTGTAACTGTAACCAAGAGTAATGTATGGTAAATGAAATTTTTTTGCTAATTGTTTAACCAACTTCCTGAAGGTTTTATTGTGCCGAACCGCACAGGTTGGCCCACGCGACGAATGCACGATCGCGAGTCGTGATTCTGGAGTTACGTGTCTGATGCAAAACTGTTTCGATTGGCCGGTATTGTTGTCGGTGTAAGCGCGACGACAGGATGTGGCGAGTTAAAAAATAGTTTTCCAGTGGAGTTTCCACCCTTTCATCCGGTTTCCTATGCTTCCGGCGTGTATGTCCGTGCACGGTCAACGTCCCAAAAACGCGAAACTGTCGTGACGATCGATCGACGGAAAGTAAACACCTCGAGAGGGTCATGGTCGACCTTGATGGTATTTGGTGGCACCTGTCACTCGCGTCTGTTCCGCCGTAAATTCAGGACACAGCCGTCTACCGCGCCTCGCTATTTTTCCCCCACCCCTCGCCCTGCCCTCCCGCCCCCATTTCGATACAACGGTTATTATCGTGTTTCACGGAATTTTTGCAAATTTTGCATCGCTGTCGAGGATGATCGATGAACAGCTCGCAGCTTATCAGCCGTTTGATCGAAACAGTTTTTTTTTCGATTACCTTGGATACACGACCTTTTTATTCTTTCGATGATACGTTTAACGCGGAATTCCGCTCGGCGCGGCGGCGGCTGTTTAACGGATTTTACATGAAATTTTAATTTGTTGAATGCGCGTGTGGATTCGTCTCGACCGCATGAAAGTGAATTTCAAGTGCGATAATTGAACCCGCAGATTTTATGCATACACGTGCGCGCGCGCGCGTGCTGCGTATATATGGAAATGTGTAAAACACAACCAGCCCGAAAACTTTAATGAAAATTAACGAAGTTTCTATTTTACTTTTCATTTAACGAGCTTCGGCTTTTGCCGAGTGATTGATGAAAATGGGGAATTTTCAGGCGCGCTGCCCTCGGAGATACCCGACCACTTACAACCGCTATTCATTGTTTCCTAAATAAACTTTTCGTTATTGCATTTTCACCAATTACTCTGATATACCTCCTTTTGATTTCCCTTTTTGATTCCTCTCATGAAATCGAGCGTTCATCGTCGGGAGAATTGATCCAAGGACAAGTGGAACACAAACAATTTTTCTATATACAGGGTGGTCCGTTTAAATAAGAACACCTAAATATCTCTTCAGGTTATTGTGATGCAAAAATTATTTGTTACGTAATGTGCATGGTGTCAATGGACCAAATATTTGGCACGAATATTTTCTGTTCCGAGGGTCATTTTTTTCGGAGTTGTCAAGGTCATCGATGTTTTTTGGTACGTAACTACATTTTTTTTTATTGCATCGTGTAACTGAGGTCATGTTATTTTCCAACAGTTACACGATGCAATAAAAAAAAATGTAGTTATGTACCGAAAAACATCGATGACCTTGACAACTCCGAAAAACATGACCCTCGGAAAAAAAATATTTGGTCCATTGACGTCATGTACATTACGTAACAAATAATTTTTGCATCACAATAACCTGAAGAGATGTTTAGGTGTTCTTATTTAAACGGACCACCCTGTATAATAAATTCTCCGTATAGTAAGTAAAGAGAAAATACCGCGATTTGGCACGATATTGAAAGAAAAGAGATATAATAATACGATAACAAGATATAATAATTAGAAAGCGGATCTTTATATAGAATAAAAGTTTTCTACTTGAATTGCAACAAAGGAGAGAAATAGAAATTTATTTTCTTTCTTAATATATTTGATAAGTTAATATACATATTTAATAAGTTTAATAGGTTAAAAATAATATAACAGTGCTCTTAAATTCTTCGAATGTTCTTATTGTTTTAAATTACACCCACTAATTTTTGCCACAAATGCATAAAATCCGCTGCCTAATAACAATATAATTGAATTGCAGATTTTTATGAGTCGATTGCAATTTAGCAGGACTTCGGCAAAATTAACAAAAAAAAAAAACAAAGCGACGCGGTACGAATTCCAAAGGCGCAAGTTTTGTTGAAGAAGATCGAGTTAGCGAGTCGTTTGTATTAGATTGCACTTTGGCCGTAGAATGTCTGCGTTCCTGCGGTGCGAGAACAAGGAAAAATCTGGCTAGAATTAACCGAGCCGGGAAAGTCTGTTGGGAACCCCTACACAGTAATCGAAACAAAGCTTCTGTTATCTAAACGATGGGTCCTCGGTGCGTTATTTACGCACGGCGTTCGCGCGCCGCGCTTACGCGGTTTGCGTCCCCAATATTTATCGCCAGAAATATTAATTTTCGGCTGACTGGCCTGTATCGAGCGGAATTAATCGATAACCTTCGGCGATAGCCACCGGAGTCCCTCTAATGGCTTCCGATCGGTTATGTTTCGGCCATTCACTTTTCTATCCGACGAATTCCCTAAATTATGCAACGATGTGAGGATTTTTATAATATAATTTACATGTATCAATTAACAAAATAAGTACTAGCACCGTCTTTTCCAAATTTATCCCCTAATTTACCTAAGCTGCTAAATTACAAAAATATCGGGGGACCAAAAATAATAAATAAATATTGCACGCAGAGCTCGCGGTCAAAATCATTTGGACGACGACGCGTTTATAAATTCGCCGCGCAGAAAAATAATTCCAAATGAAGCATTCATTTCACGAGGGGCGAGAGAGTGGTGAGGGGGAAGGGCGGCTGCGTCGGCGGTTAAATAAACCAGTCATTACGCGGATTATGCGTAACAAAATATCGAAAAATTTCAATTGAGCGTGGTTGCGGGCACTCGGTACGTAAAATGTTAAGCACTTCTGCGCACGTTTCGCGAAGGAAAAGTCGAATGGCGTCCAATTAGACCGCACAAAACGCGTTAAATTGGAAATGTCACGGCGAGACCGGTGGCTGCCGGGAGTGGGGCCGCGGCGGGGAGGGAGTTCGAAAAAAAAACGAGAAAAACGTGGACGGAGTGTAGAAATCGGGCGAAAAGAATCCGGCAAATTTTCGGACCGGGCCGGGCCGGTCCGCGCCGGCGGAGCGACACGCGGGTCCATTCATCAAGCATTTTCGATGTGATATTAAGCTGATAGCAAATGTTTGCGTGGAGCGGCGCATGCGCGCACGTGACTCTTGCCCCGACGTAATTTATCCATAGTTCGCGGAATAATTTCAGCCGCGGCAGCTGAATTATGAAATTACCGGCCTCGGGGACCGCGTGCAGCCCGCCGACAGCGTCTCCTGCGTTTCACACGGCCGATCGCATTCCAATGTCCACAAGCTAGATTAAAAATGCAACCGGCCAACTCGCATGAAAAAAAAATCTCGAAACTTTTTCGCAGCGGTCAATTGCGCAAATATTTTCGCTGCACGGCGGCGCCGCGGGCTTCATTTTTCCGCTTCCTGCTTAAAAATTATATTTATGTTTCGCTCTTGTTTCGCCCTCGGACGAGCCGGGACAGTCTTTTACAGCGACTCGCGCGTAATTACAAAAAAATGCTCGGGAACTGCGTTTTCACAATTTCTAATTGTCTCGGAACGTTAACCACTATCGATGAAATTTTTTAGCGTGTTTTTGACTAACATGGATCCACGAAATACGTGTCCTCGACGAACATTTTTTGAACATTGTTGTTCTCGGTTTTACGGACGCTCCGAGAGAGATCGAAAGAATTCTCGTCGCTACGCAGAAAAACTCGAGAAAAGCTCCGGTTAAAATTTGTCTCGTTCGCGTCGGTTTCAAACAATTCGCGCGGAAAAATCACGATCCTCGAAATTACGGGAATTCGTCTCTTGTCTGGCAACTTGAAAGAAAAATTCCCGGAAATTCGTCTTCGCGCCGTGCTTCGAGTTTGGAGGGGGGTGAAACTCCGAGGAATCACTTGCGTCGAGATTTTTTAAAAAATTCGTCAACTTGTAGCTGCGCGAGCGGAGATGCGAGAAGTTCCGTGAAATTTGACACGTCCGGAACAGATTTTGGAAAACTGTGTTGGACGTCTTCGTGGGGTTCGAAATGTGACATTTCTGTGACGGATGAAATAAAATTTCTATTTTCCCTATAGAACACGAGAAATCATTTTGGAATTTTTAGAGCGCGATAAGTAGACTTCAGAGCAAAATAAAAATTGATTTCCTTTTTTAACTGGTTTAATACAAAAATAGTTCTGAGTTTCTCGGATATTTTCGCCGGTTTGTTTATTTATGAACTAATAGAAAAATTAATGTGTAATGATATTTGGTCCCCTCAGCAATTCAAATCCATTTACTACTTCTCCTCCTCTTCCACTCTCTCTATCGCCTAATTTCAGCGAGATCTACTTTTTATTACGGTAGGTTCCGAATCACCTAAGAGAAAACTTAATGTCACTTAAAAATCCGCGAGATGCACGTGTGAATAATTGTTATCCGCCTGATGGCTAAATCGGTTAATTGTCCGAGGGAGAGGATAACGGTTGTAGACCCAGTATCGTATAAACTGTAAGCTTTGATGAGCTTAGCGATTTAAGGAAATGAATCGGCGCGTACATAGTTGGCGCGGGATGAGCTGTTAATGGTGACCTTGCTCGAATTTCGCCCTCCATCGAAGTTCCGCTACCTTTAAAACACTTAACGCCACCCACTCTATTTGCATCGACACGCTGCATGCGACGGGACGCACACAATTGCCTTTCAACTCGAAACACAGGCCGAAAGTGAAAGGGGTTGATCGTCGGATTGCTTCCGGTAGTGGAATCCCGCGACCCCGGAGGGAACTTGTCTCGCAATACTTTTTCCTATTTCCATAAACGATTTACATAGTCGCGAAGATAACACTTCAGCCGGCTCGAATAAAACTTGCCGAGAATTTCAACAAACTGAAAAATACATTCGAGATCCTATCAAGTCGTTTACTCGGATTAAAAATTAACTACGATTTTTGCATCTTTCGCAGACGGTTTAATTCGTTTGTAAATTCGTGCAAACATTTACTATCCACCAATGAATTTGCCCAAGCTACCTACTGCAAACTTTGCTCTTTCGTGAAAGAAAATTAAATCCCACCATTCTACGCTGCTCGGATTAATTTATCGTTGATTCTCGACCAAATGTCGTTTCGGAACAGGTTTCATGCGTATGTATGTATATGCATATAGAGTACGATTGTGTGTAAATTTTTATTTGCAACCTATTAAGTGAATCGAACTTGTTTAAGCTATATTTTTAAGCTTTACCGCGATGAGTATTGTTCTATTCTTACACTATTGACACTAGGTGTACGGAAACATCTAATATTTTCAATTTACGAGTATTGAGATTGTGAAGATGTATTCGTGAGGATTTATTAAACCAATTTATTTCTTTAGGTATACATTATAAAAAATATGGCTAAAAATTTTCACGAACTCGTTCTTCTTATTCCTATAAAATATTCACTTTCAGTGCTCCGTAAAACTAGTGTTAAATAATATTATTCTGATCCCGTATGATTGTTATGTGCACTACTACGGTAGTCAAAATATTATAGGGATTTCATTATATTTAATAACAAGCGCCCGGCCGAATTGATAACGTTTCACCTGGTATATTATTACGTAGTAACAACAACAATTACTGCAATAATATTCTGTTGTTGTAAACAGAGCTTCTATGAAATGTTTCCGATGTTACTATTCTATCTCTGGTATAAATAAATCATTGTACTGCATACAGAGTGTTTCGAGAAGAATCGAGTTTAGAAAAACGCGTGAATAAATTACCAGAAAAGCAAGAATTAGAATAATATTGTCCTAAGCCCTATTTACCCCTATCAGTTGTGTTGGAACGCACCCCGGAACGGTACCAGGACGAAATCGGGACGTAACCGCTCGATCATCGGATTAAAATAAGAGATCAGGAAGGTGTGGGACCGCTGGGGGTTAATAATGGGGGTGGCGATCAGCAAACACGGGGCTCGGTGGCCGAAAATCCTGGAATTCCGGCGGCTTCGGTATGCGGAAGGAGGAATCCCGGCGCGGCGGCGGCGGCGGCGACGGGCAGAAGAAAAATGGGGCTCCGCCGGGTGAAAAAATTCGGGTCATCGAACGGACTGCGCGTGCGACAGCTGAGAGAGGACACACAGACAGGTCGCAGAGGGAGAGAGAGAGAGAGAGAGAACTTTACTTTCGATCTCGTCGAGCCGTGTAATTCGTCAAACACACGCGTGCCGCCCCCTTTCCGGCATCGTTGCGCGCCGCTGTCGTGGCCGCCAACGCCGCCGCCGCTTCAAAACTAACTGCTGTTTACTCCCGCGAGTATAATGGTCCCGCTTGCTGAACCATGCACCACGTGGACAACAAAGCCGCGCACGTTCGCTCCGATTTATTCGGACGCCCGCTAAAATATTCGACCGTGATCGCACGCCGCCTCGTCGAACCGCTGCATATAAAAGACGTCGCGTCACTTTTATTTCGCGGTCGAACTAAACTGATCTGTCCACTCGATGAGGTTGAGTGTAATTCATGTCGAACGAAAGAATAACATTTTACTGTCGCGTTGAAATTTATGCAGCAATTTAATTTCTTCAGCAATTTTTCGAATTAATAGGCTACATATTCGACACTAGGTTCACGGGACCTGTCGAAATGACGGGTACTAATATTTTTAATTCACGAACATTGCGGAATTATTCAAGCAATTTATTTCTTTAGGTAATACTGGTGGCTAAACATTTGGATAAACTGATTCTTGTTATTTCTATAAAATACTCGTTTTTAGTGCTCCGCGAACCTAGTGTTAATAACGTATTGTTGGGGTTCAACGATCCCATGGTAAGTTTGTGTATAATTAATTGATCGGTATAACAATCGAATATTTCAACATCAACAACGCCAGGAAACATAACAAAAAATCTATGTCGTCGATAGAATTAAAAGAAGTTTAATAAACCGAGGCAGTGCATCAACGAAACTTCAAAAGAACCGCGACCAAAGGCCACGAGGTATCCTAAAATTCCACGCGACTAACTCGCAAGATTCCGAGCTAAATGATCCATAACCTCGAAGCTCGTGTGCTCTCCCATAAAAACGTCACGGTCGGAATATTTCGCATGGCGACGCGGACAATTTTTCGCGGGTATAGAGCCCGCGAAAACGTCGAGGGAACAAAAGTTCGGAGACGAGGGATCGGGAGAGCGAGCCAGATGTCCCATTTTCGGGGTCCGGACCGCGGACACGCGGGGTGCTTGGAATGAGTTACGCACCGGTGACACGTTTATTTACCAGCCGTGAATCGCGTGGGCGGGTTAAGATGAATGGTCACACACGGATGCGCTTGTCCACGATGCACTTGTGCAATAAGCGGGCTCGATTACGTAAAGATTGCTCCGACGACCTGTTTCCACGTCCAGTTCGTGCATCGTCGAATCTAATCGATTTCGATTCGACGTTCGAATCGAGGCCATTTTCTTCGCTTTTGCAATTGTTGTTATTCTTATCTTTGAAACCTGCTGCTGCTGTTGCTCGAATTTTTAACACACCTACCGGTGATTAATTCATAATTTTTAAAACTCCTTGGCCCGTAGCTGAAAACTTTTTAATGAATTCTCCGGCAACAACAACAATTGCAATTAAGCACCAACATGTCATCCCTATTGACGTCAACTAATAATTTGGGATTATAGCGTAAAAGAAGATGTCTGCTATTTGGTACAGCACAATTATTGAAAATCCTATTAATATGCTACCGGTAGATAAAGTATTAATAATTGTTGTATATAAAATAAATGGGTGTTGCGCTCTGAAAATCAGAAATGTTTCAAGACAAAATGATATCAAGAATTAATTAAGTTGGTCATGGTTGGATACATCTTGACAGTATCTGACTAAATGCAGTTGCAAATTAAATATTGCAGATGTTTTTATCTCATTTTTCGTATACGCATGAAATTTGCATGTCGGTGGAACGTTGCACGCCTCTCTAATTAGGAGAGGGTCTCTCTCTCTCTCTCTCTCTCTGTCTCTCTCTCACACACACATATACTCTCTCTTTCGATAACAGAAGCAACCCCAATAAATAAGTCTTGATGGGTACACTAGCGGTCATCCATCAAGAAACTTCGACAAACATCCCAGCAACAAACATGTTTGTCTCAATCCTTCCCGCTGCACGCTTCCAGGAGCACTTCCTGCGGAATCGTTCAGACGTCTCGCTGGCCTTATCAATCGATCTACGACTATTTATCAGAGCAGATACCAGCTGCATGCGTCTGGAAACGTCAGCCGGCTGTCAGGGAAAGATCGAGAGACAAAGATAGAGACGGCGAGAGAGGAAGCCAGAGTAAACGCAATAGTTGTTTTCGAACTGGCTAACATAGCTGGACCAGTCACGAGCATAATGAGTCTATTCCAGCAGGATGGCGCAGAGGGATGTGTGCTGGGCACCGTTGCTGACTCTCGTTCCACCGAAAATCGTCCGCTGGACGCACGGACCGTGATGTTTCGCGATATACGACGTCCCCGACAAAACGTGACCGCTCCGACACTGTCAAAATTATTGTGATGCACCGTATCAAATCAAAGCCAAGACGTAAAAGAGTTATATCCGACGGTCGGAACGACAGGTTTATTAAATTCGTCTATACAGGGTGGTCCATCTAAATATTTCTTTTATTTATAATGACTATGCGTTTCTGAAGAAATTGGCTGGTTAAAATATAGTATAGTAAAAGATTCGAAAAGAGTATTTCTCTGATGTTTTCATTGTAAAAAATCTATTAAGGGCTGAAACGAATGTTTACTTAAATTCTGCTGTCCATAATAGTTGCAAAACATTTTTATTTTGCATAAAGACCCGCAGTCTAGTGATGACATGACGAGGTGAATTCTTTGTTATTTCCCGAGGTTACTTTTGTCCGGAGTGTACACTTAAATTTTTAAAGATCAAGGTCATTTGAAGGTCACGTTATTATACATATTTGAATGTATTTTTCGCTCGGTCGCACGATACAATAAAAAAATGCAGTTATATATAAAAAAAGACCGATGATCACTCCGGAAAAAATTATCTAGAGGGAATAAATATTCTTGCCATATGTATATTGACGTACCTTACGTAAGATACAGGGTTTGGCTTAATTAGACATTAGAAAAAATTTTTTACCCGACTTGCAACAAACTCGAGTGAATAGAAATTGATTTTCTTCCTTGGTATGTTCAAAACAATACAACAATTTTTGATCAATTCTTCTAATGTTTTCACCCCGATTCAATTACACCCACTGCGGCATAAAATTACACGTCGGTCTTGCCTCTTCTTGTCAATTGAATGTGTATCAACACGAAACAACATACCGTCACGGGAAAACGATGGTGTTACAGCTGCTCGCAGAAATGTAATAAATAACAAGTAATTCATTCACGGGGAACGATTTAGGTGACCAGATGCATTTGGCAACTTTCCTCCAATTATTTATGACACGAAGCGCTGCACTTGATTACGTTGCCGCCGCGCCGCGTCCGCAAAAAGATCTTGTTCCTGGGAATCGGCCGGAGAAGAGCCGCGAGTCTCGAGACTTGTTTTTCCAATTGGCAACGCGTCATTACTACGGCAAAAAGGTTGCATAACAGTGCGAGCAGCGCGGCGTCGGTAGGAGGCCGTTGCTCGACAACAATTGCACCCCTATCCTCCCCCGCCCCGCCCCCTCCCGTGGAAATTCGATCCGACTAGAATTTTCGACGCGTCGCTAATTAATCTCGTTTCATCGACGATGCCCGTCACCCACCCGCCCACGCGCCCGTGCCCATCGTTTCCAGCGGGCAACCCCATGTATCCGTGTATCCAGCGGCGTTTTACATTTTTGGAAAGTGCGCCGTGAGGTTCGCGCGTTCGCGCTAATAATTACACGTTCGATCTATTTAAAGTGTGTACGTGTTCCGATATGGTGTAAACTGCACACCACCGTGTCGCGTCGCGGCTGCGCGCCCGCGCGCGCTTACGCGTTACTCACACAGTTTACGCGCGCGAGAGCCGCGGCACATCGACAAGGAAATTGAACAATTCCTGTTACCGCAAGGCACACAGCGCATTATTTATCCCGGATAATAATGAATTGGTTCGTCAACGAGAATACCTGCTTGCCAGCGCCCGCTCCACGCTCTCATTTACGTTCTATCCAACCGTCCCTTTCCAACCCTTTCGCTCATCGCGCCCTGCCACCCTTTCCCTATCCTACGCACCCTCGCTCTCCCCTGCTCATCCCCGCCCGCCGCGAACTGCCCGTTCGTTTCGCTCTGCTGTTCGCGCTCTTTCTCTCGTCTATGCCGGCGGTGGCCGTGTCTCTGCGATTGTTAGTGTTTACCGCGTACATATTACCGTGATGACGTTGCGGCGTTATGGCGTCCGACTATCGGCGCGACCGGCGCAAAAATCCGCGAAACGAGCCTGGACTGTTTGCGTCTGGACCGTGGTCGGGAACCGCGCCGATCGCCGGAGAATTATAATATTGCGAGGACCACCGATAATCGAAAGCTGATGATCATTCGCTGAGTGGACTAGACGCGTGATTCCGATTGTGGTATTTCTTTTCACTATGTTGTACAGGTTGTCACAAAATTATATGTCACGGCCATCATACCGTGATTCTACACCTACGATTTGGTGGAAATTGACATAAAAAACTCCCCGCGAAATTCACCTTGACCTTGAAAATTAAGATCAAAAAAACAAAATTTTTGTTTTTGTTGTTCTACTGGTCATAAGGAACAACTTTGTGAGAGAAACCATGGGTCGCATCTCAACCGTTCTCTTAAAAAAATGATGTTGCATTTCTTATCATTTTTGCAGCTTCTTTATTTGTAAATTTTTTACATCCAGCGCCAATATATAAGTAAACAGCGACAACTATTGACAAAGCAGCGGGGAATTACGCCAATGACTGCGGGGTCGTCCTGCCCCTCGATGAGGATTGAGATTCCGCAATATAACTTCTTGGTCACCAAATTGTTGATCTAGTCGTTGAAAATCGCGTCGATCTGGAATTTCTGCTGGACGTAATCGCCTGCCATTAATTCGCACTACATTTCTATATATTTCCCGAGCTAATACATAGTTCCCTGCTGCTTCGTCAATAGCATGTAACATGTGCCGTAAATTTAAATATTTTCTGGAAGGCATGTTTCTCAATCGCTTGCTTACGATAGACTAAATCGTCAATATTAGGCGCGACAATGAATCGCGTGAAAAACTATCAGCTATATGGTCGTAGTCGTTTCAACCAAAATATTTCGCATTACAACATTCGGCGGGTACCGTCAGCAAGCTATCTCGTTGCGTATGAAATTATCAGAATCATGATACTCCTATTTTCCTAACTACAGAATGAATAATATAAGAATAAATAATATATAGAAATGCAACATCATTTTTTAAGAGAACGGTTGAGATGTGATCCATGGTTTCTTTCACAAAGTTGATCCTTATAACCAGTAGAACACGATTAAACAAAAAAAAATTTTGCTTTTTTGACCTTAATTTTCAAGGTCAAGGTCAATTTTGCGGGAAGTTTTTTATGTCAATTTCCACCAAATCGTAGGTGTAGAATCACGCTATGGTGGCCGTGACGTATAATTTTGTGATACCCTGTACACTCGAAACGATCTCGAAAGCAAGATTTTACGGTCAGTTTTAACACTGAGCCTGCCGAGCACTGAAGTGTTTTAGCTTATAAACATGACAAGACTTTATTTATTTAGATTTTGGGAGAGAGGAATGCGGCGTGTAGGTTATATATTGTAAATATGTAGAAGGTAACGAGTTTAGGATGTAGGGTAGAATAAGCCAGGTTAAGGTAGAATAAGAAAGGAAATTGTAACGAAATATAATCCTTAGGAGGAGTGTAGGGTGTAAGGTAGAATAAGAAAAGAAATTGCAACGAAATGTAACCCTTAGGGGAACATTAAACATATTTATTTAGATTGTAGGCAATTCTTATTGCAATATGTGCTTGCATAAAAAGATGTATCCGATCAGTTTCCATGTAACTTGATAATTTCAATATGTAATCGTAAAATAAAAAATATAAAACCAGTCATCTGACCGACAGTAGGTATAGTGTTAACTCGAAGTGAATAATTGTCAAGCACTTTCAGAATAAACATAGTAAAATAATTCACCATTTCAGATTAATATTTTGCGTCGCTATTTCGAGCGCCATTTGCCAAAATCTGACGGGAACCCGGTAGCTCCTCTATCCAAGCGAGTAGGTTCCGTGGCCGCAGCCGCCGACCCAGAATTTTAATCCCCGGTAACGCCGTTCGTATTTCCGTCCCGTGTATTCAATTGCAAAATAACGGAACTGTAGCATCGGCCGACGGAGAACAGTCGGAAAGGTGCGTGGCCGAAATTTCTATTATTAGGTTATCAAGCAAAGAGAAGGATAAAGAGAGAGAGAGAGAGAGGTGGGTAGCGAGTAAAGAAGAAAGAGATACGGGATGGTCGTCCGGGAGAAGCAAGAACAACGGCGAAGCGAGAAACAAAAACGGGACCAATAAACGTCAGAAATGGAACGTCAAAGAGAGGAACGCGGCGGCGGTGGCTCTGCGATAGAGGACTTGAAGAGGGGTTGGCGAAAGGGGATGAAGAGGAGTAGAACTGGTGGTGGAGCAGCCGTGGCGAGAGGCCACGTCGCTCGAATTCGATGCATAAGAACGAGACGAGGAAGAGAAGATTATAATATAAATGAAGACACCTTACCTTCGTTTCTACCTGCCCCGTCAGCCGGTTCAACGAGGTAGGTGGTGCGATCGAGAACACCGTCGGGGGATGCTCGGATGGGGGTGAAAACGAGGGCTGGTAGCTAGCGATTCAGGGGAGAAATCCGAGGGTCGGGAAGGGCAGAAGAATGTTGCGATCAGCCAGTAATCGCGAACGCGAGGAGAACGGAGAAACACTGAACACGAAGTAAAAGTGAGAATGTTTTCTATTCCTGGTCGTTTGTAACGATCTTTTCCGGGTAGACACGAGATCGTGTTACACATTTTTGGACTTGTTTCTTCGAGATCAACCGTGATCCTCTTAACGGCTCGTAGCAATATAGAATTCCGATGGAAAATTTTCTCAAGATTGATGTAGATCCTCTTATTGGACCTAGCGGGTCATCATAAGTAAAATGGAGTCTCGAGTCAGCTTATAAACGACAGGTTAGGGGTTGACGTTTAACTGGAAATGAGAAATAATTTGATGCCTAGGTGAACAGTTTTTGCGCACCGTTCTTTCCCTATTCTACTTCGCTATGCAACGCTCGGAACAGTAGTCGGGGAAAACTCGTTCAGCCGAGTCGCCCAATTGTAGAACCCCCATCGAGCGTGAAGCCGAAGGCGTCGCGGCGGCGGCGGTAAGGCCCGGTGCAGCCATAATGGAGGAAGAAAGGGCGAAGCAAGTGGCAATAGACCGGCGTGGAAAGAGTGACAGGCCGGAGTATAAAGGGCAAGGACAGAAAGGGGCATCTGGAACACAAGCGTAGGTGGGGATGGTGACTCTGATGAAGAAACGGTACGAGAAAAGTAGAGAGGAGAACCTGGAGAACAGGAAGACAAACGGAATCGGAAGATGGACTAAGGTAGCCGTACGCCGAAGAGAGAAGAACGAAGGAAAGGTAGAAGAACGATGAGAGGAGGGTGGGGAGAGAGTGAGAGAGGGTTGGAAGGGGTTGCGGGAGGGTGAGTATTCCGACTCCGCGACTATACTGCTTCGAACAGGGAGAAACGGCGACGTGAAGCGAGAGGGTAGAGAAAGAGAGAGAGAGAGAGAGTGAGTGGGAGGTAGACGACGACGACGAAGAAGAGGTACAGGAGGAAGAGGAGGGTGGAGGACGGTGTACCGATGAATATGACAGATTATAATTTTACGCCGTGGGTGGTGTGAGGAGACTGCCGGAGGTGGTGCGCCGGTCTACGGCTGGCAAAGGTGTGCTGCTAGCCGATGGAGGTGACTTTGGAGGTGGAAGTCGCCGGGATGGAGGTGAAACGCTGCTAGGGAGAGCAGGAGGGAGACGGCAAGTTGCTGTCAAAGCAAAAAGGACGACCGTGGTGGGGGACAGAGGCAGGGTTAAGTCGCGCTCGTGACTCCTGACGTTTCGACGCTCGGAAATCCCTCGTTGGCTTTTTGCGCGCCACGCCATGCCACGCCGCTTCCGAGTCACCGAACCCGATGGACGTATCATTTTTTGCCCCTTCCGGGAATTACGATCGGGACTAAAATAATCCAGCCCCGGATCGATTTGATTAACCCTTTGCGGTCCTCCCTCGTATCCCTCGTCCGCCGGCTTGAATTAATTAGACGGAAATACTTTCGCAGTTTCGTCGCGACGCGCCGCGACGCAATCGGCTACATATACTACGGGACACCGAAATATTATTCGCGGACCCGGCGTAACAGCTTCTCCGGAGTCCGCGCGAAGTATGTAGACGGTTTCGCAGATATTTTTCGTATCGCTTCGGTATCATCGACATCGTTAACCGAGCGCCGACCACGATAAAGAAATGACGAACAACAGACAACCAATGAGAATAACAGTAACGACCGCGCAGCAACTCTACTAATGAATAACATAAATAACAAATAATCATGCAAATGAATTCCGTTCGAACGATGGCCGCCAGGAGTTTCGCCGATGGTCCGTCGATCACCTGTTCCACCTACGGCAATCTCGGGAGCCGCGTAACAGTTGAATTATGAATTACGTTTACACCCTCGGATCCCCGGGATTCGGAGCGCGAGGAGGTCGTTTTACGACTAGGCCGTTCGCAGAAAGAGTCAGCCTGGCCGACTGTTATTATCGACGGTAATTCCGTTCTAGGGCTGGCGAGCACCGCGAGCATCGCTAGGATATTAGGATCGTAAATATTTAAGTTTAATTGCTCCGGCGTCGGTGACTTCTCGAACGGCTATCATTGGTGTTCATGGCTTCCCTCTCTCTCTCTCTCTCTCTCTGTCTGTTTCTCTGTCTCTCTACGATGCCGTCTCCCTCGACCGGTCGACGCCGGCTAACAAGGAGTAAGGGGCAGACGACGACGCTTAAAGGAGAGTACGGAGGTCGCGGTCGCAACTTCCGGTTGTTGGGATACGTGCGCGCGGGGCTGAAGGCTCGCAGACGCCGTGGGAACCGACTTCCTCGCCAGGTACGCTTTTTTCCGAGCCGGTGAAAGTAAAACGGGCGAAGTCTCCGCCGATCCCGTACTTTCGTACGTGCACACGCAACTCTTCCGCTCGTTTTTCTTCTTTCTCTCTTCTTCTTCGTATTCTTTTCCCTGTTTCTTTCCTTCTTTCTTCCTTTCCTTCTTCTTTCTTTTTAGTAGTCTCTCGCGGGCCGCGCGCACTCTCACGCACACATGCATACGGTACAGTCGCGACGGGCCGGAAATCGATACACCGTTACCCGTCGGTCTTAATGAAGGTATATCGTAATTAACGAGCGCACAAATGCTCGTCGCGACGCGATTCGTCGGGACTGTTTGTCCATCCTCGTTTCGATCCGCTCCGTTTTAACCCTGTTACGGACGTAGTCGACGGAACCGCGTTGCCACGAACCTCGGAGACGGTCCACTTTTGTCCGGAAAGCGTAATGATAAGAAGCGTATGGCAATGAAGCGATTCGATAATGCTCGCGGCTGCTGATAGCGGGGGGCAAAAATGTAAACGAAAATCGGTGACGATTTGCGTAATCCTCCTGCGACACTTCGTAACGCCTTACGGCGAGGAACGTAAACACGAGATAAAATGGCGTTGCATCATTTTTTTGTCGCGACGGATCCGAATCGAAATCGTTGGCCAATTGTTTCGCTGATAATTAAATAGATTTTGCATCATTCTCTCATCTAGCTATTGGCATTTTAAGGATGTCATGTATGAAAAAAATGTGTTTTTTCTTAAAATTTCATTCGGAACTTTAAAAAAAAATAGTTCAGACTTTTTGCTTATTGAGAAATATTCATCATGAAGAAGTACACTACTGTGCAAAAGAAAGAAGCACCCAGTACAATCATAAGGTGGAATGACAAACGATATCTTTATGTAAAAATTGTATTGTACAACGATTGATTTATTGCATTTAAAGTACTATTACATTTAAAGAACTATTCAATTAAACAGCGGAACTTACTGTGTTCTTATTTGATTTTTTACGCTTTGCTATTAAATATGGCCGAATGCTTCTTTCTTTTGCACAATAGTGTGGTTCAATATGTTTTACTCGTTGAATCTCGAATATGAATTTTTAAATGGCTTCATTCACTGCGGCGGATAATAAAAATTTCCGTTTTCGTACATTATAATATAACAAACAAAATGCAGGAACAATTTCTTTCGCCATAATAAATGAACGAAAATCCACAATCCAATTATTAAAGAATAAATAGGCGAATAAAGAAAGCAGTGGATGGATTCGTCGAGAAAAGAATGGAGGGAATAATTCGCGTGAAATAAGTCTGAATGAAGAGTCCCGAAAGCTCTAATGGCGTCGCGAATGAATGCACTTTACTTAAAGGACACCCGGCTTCCTCCGTCGGCCGTTATTTTCCAAGATCGACGTCGTCGCCGCCGTCGTCGCCGTCGTCGCGACGTTTCCAACGGGGCATCGGTTCGATCGTCGAACGACACGCGAAAGTAAAGCGAAACGCGTTTCAAAAGCAGGAGAAAATAAAGCCGGCGAGCATCGTGCCGAGACGTTGGCGGGCAACGTTGACGTAGGATCTACGGATGATTAATGAACGCAATAGAACGGGGCAGTTCAACCTGCACGGGGCCTCGAGAGTCATTGTCATCCGATTCTTCGGAACGATAAGTCGACTCGCGTCTCTCACGGACACCGTAAGAAAGTCGCATTTTTGCACGGCGAGGAAAGGGAAACGGAAAATTGATCGTGAAGTGTCAGAGGAGTCTGCCCGTAAAATTCTACCGTTTTCGAAACAAGTGTTCTGGAATACGAAAAAATTTAGTCCAGTCGCTAGACTGTACAAACAATAGGCAGCGTGTTATGCATTTATAATAAAAATGGTTTGGCGCCATTTGAAGCGGGAGAAAGATTACAATAATCGTGGAACAACGACATACTATTTTCAACGTGTTAAAATTATTCAGGAAATAATTAGATATGTACCTAGTTTATGTTTGTTATATTGTATTATTCTTCTAGAGAACGTTTGATCGACAGTAATAAAATTTTGCAAATTTCAAATTCAATAAAATGAACACGAATGGAATTTTCTCAAAGTATTCTCCCTAAAATTATTGCAATAGAAAAATGAATTACTTTTTTCAGCAGAGTGGTTAAATAATAGACTATTCGTTTTTTAAATTCCTGTTTAGCTCTAATTAGTCGTCCAGAAATATTTTCTACAAAATTCTATCAATCTTTCAGAAAATTTGAACAATTCTGAATACCTCCAGGAACCGACGACGTGTGTGTACGCTTAAAAATAGAAGCAGAGCGGGCACGCACTTTTCTAAATTGAGGGACAAAATTTCCCGAGCACGACTTATCTCTCTTCCGACGAGCTTTATTATCCGAATGAAATTGTTTCGTTCATTATAGCGGAATTCTACCGAAATTGCGGGATAATTAATACTAATTCGGTGCTGACACATGAAAATATTCGCTTAATTGCACAAAGGGTTTCGGCTACCTTCTGCGAAATGAGTTTTCCGGTTTCATAAAAAGGACGCGAGGCTAGTGTACGCTAAATGAATTTTTATTTGGGAGATATTCCTTTTATTCTCAACCGCAATATTTAAATAATACAGTTCCCATGGAAACTTCCGGTACCGGGATACTTGCTGCCTTACGCTCCGATTTCCTGTTCATCCGGTTTTCATACATTTCTCTGTGTTTAAAACCGACAATACGTTCTCCTGAATTAAAAACCTGAAGTTCTGTCCTTTGTGGCGAACAGTTTCCCTACCGGCGAAAAATTTTTCAAAATTATTTATTAAATCCTGTTACTAATTCTCGGTTCTTGGTGGTTGTTGGCATAACGTTTATATATGTTCGTAATTAAAAAATGCAGTACCCTCTGTATCAATCTGTGGTTAATTTTTTTAAATATATATATATATGTATATTATAACAATTCATTTGAAAATGGAGGAGAGTTTGCACAGAACAATATCCCGGAATTGTTGATCTAACTGCAACGTATCCACTGCGGCGACAATCTGCAGATTGGTCGACGAACTCGAAGACTCGGGTGCATTTGGAAACTCGGTATGAAGGGGGTTGGACCGAGTGCAAGGTCAACTGAAAGTACAAACAACGCAGCTAAACCCTAAGAGCGATCGTTTATGAATACTCCTTTCTTTCGTAAACGATCTGCCAAATTGTTCATCGATCGATCGTGCGCGTCGCTCGCCGAAATGCATTCCAGCTACGAAAGAACGAGTCAGAGACTATCCGAAAAATAATTCTCCGCATCTGCTATTTCCGTTTCGACGACGACGATAAAAACCGGACAGAATGAGCACTCGACGGAAACGCCGGTTGCAGATCGAAAGCGGCTGCAAAATCGCAGTCGGGACTCGATTTTTTGCGCGTTAAAGGCACTCCGAGAATAAATACGCGAGCATGCCCGGCGAGAAAGCCGGCTAATTAATGTAAATCGGTCCCGTCGACGAGCGACATCGATAGAACTCGAAAGACACGCGTAAATACTTCAACCCCCGCCCCCTCCCGCGCCACCCGTCGCCCTTTGCCCGGGCTTTCTCGCGTTTCTGTTCCCGCGGTGTTTCCCCGGGGCTGCCGATTTCGCTCTCTCGTCGACTCATAATTCCCCGTCGAACGTATATACATGTATGTATATTTTCCTTTTCATACGAGATCGTCCCTTTCTCGCAAAAGTCCCGCGAAATCGCGCAGAGGGCTGCGCTACCCCTCGGAATTACGAAGGAGACCGGTTAAAATGGAATCAAACGTCAACGCGAGGAATTTCGCGTGTTTATCGATTCGCGGTAATGCGGAGATTGACACATGAAATGTCCCGTTCACGAACCTGGATAAAGGCGCAATATCCTGTTGATGACGAGGAGGGTAAGATCGTTTCCGTGTTTCTACTTAGACAAAGGATTGCTGTGCGCGTTTCCTGCTAAGTATCATCGACCAATTTCTCCGTCGTTTTCCGTTATCTTTGAAATCACGAACCGGTAGTTTTGGAATTACAAACCTCGAAACATTGTCTGCTCGAAGAAGGGTATCCGACCAGAGGCTTATTTTTAATGTAATTGATAATTATATTCATTGTCCCCCCCGCCTTATGCAAATCAATTTATACGTACCTGAACGTGTATCGAGATCTAGAGCAGGATTTCAAACACTTAAATCCGGATCTACATATGGATTAATTGATCCAATGAATCGCATTATTACAGACTCTAACACTCTATACAATCGTATTGATTTTTTTAGTGGGTCTTTGCACACTTTTAAGAAACAATTACGTAGGATTCTCGGATAATACGAAGGTAAGATGGCTTCGATTTATAATAAAATAATAATAATAAAATGTAGTTTAGCTTATGCTAAGAATTTTGTTAGACGACGAAACAGATTTTTTCGTCGGAAATTGCACAACAGTGCGTAATTTCTCAAAGAGAAATACATATTACTTGAATTTCGCAGGTTCGTGCTGCCGAAAGTATGCTATTAGTGCCTCGCAAACGGGAGATGTGAAATGGTTGGCGCAATCTCTTGTATATCATCGCGGACCAAGAGCGGTTTGAAATTAAGGATAAGAACCGTAATTTGGGATATATTTAAAACCGGATAATTAATTCGCTGTTAGATGCTTCCGCGGTAAAGTGAATTGTTTAAAAGTGTATGGAGGTAGACAATGAACATGAGTAAATTCCAACCATTTTCCCTGCTCGAATTAAAATATGGAAATTTTTCGTTAGTCTCGTAACTAACTTCGTCAGACTTCATCTAAGTTTCGGAATATAATTTAGCGGACAACCATGAACAAAATATGTATGTATAACGATTAAAAATCACTTTGTAGAGTTTTATGTCTACAATTATTTCGATGATCATTTTGTACAATTATACGAATGCTTCGAGAGATAATTTCAAGTTCAGAGACCGATAGCTCCCGCGGTATTCAACATGTTAATAAGCGGATCAATAATTCGAGGGACGAATTGTTCCCACTATAAATTTTTTATAATGAGCACTCCCTACTTTCCATAGAGCACGCCTCGATTCTTAGCAAGTAAGTCGTTAACTGTTTATCCACTGTTTTATAAACATTATTTTCAAACAAATTCCTGAAGTAAACACACCTCCATCATTCTTCATAATTAACTCTTCGTATCACAGGTATCGTACTGCAAACGAAAATTATACATCGGTAGACAACGGATCTTTATGCAAAATAAAAATTTTGTACTTGCATTACAAGAAACTGAAGTGAAATAGTAATTTATTTTCTTGCTGATTACATGTTTATTAGGTTAAAAATAATGTAAGTATTTTTAAATTCGTCTAATGTTTTATACTCTATTCATGAACTAATGCGATTTTCCAATTATTTCGATAAAAGGCGTAGCGAATAAAATCGCATAATTTTAGAGAATGAATAAAACAGATATACAGAATGGATATCTAACAATACCAATTCTGAAAAATATTCAGCTTGCGCATAAAGTCTTTATTGTGCCATAAAATCGAGCTTGTGCTTAATACTTTCACCGTGTTACCATAAATTTTACATCACCTTCCAATCGGATATTACGCTCCCCTCCAACGAGTACATTTATTTTACGAATTTTATAGAGTCAATTGATTTATCGCTAAGATTAAAGGAGCACTAGCAACTACAAGAACATCATTTATTTATCAGCACTCCGTACACAAATCCGATTAGTTGATCTTCAATCGTTCAAGTGATTTAATTTAATTTTGATCAAGAAAACGCTCGATCCACGAGGATCCACAATTCAAACTGCCGTTGCGATTGAAAAATAGATTCGAAAAACCACCTATCCAGGTTCCCAGATTTCCGGGGACTCCAAAATAATCGTTAGGCAAAGTGTCGATATCAATACCCGGTATCATGAATCGTCAGCTATCTTTCGATCGGCGCAGCGTTGGTCCCAGAGGAGCTTAATCCAGCGGCGCGACCATTCACACCGTTGGATCCTTTTACAGGATCAATGAAGATCGCGGGTAGCCAGGTCGCGCGCGGGAACATGCTGCGTTCACGCTCGATCCAGCTCCAGCTTCGGGGGGGAGGGAAGAGGGCAGGAATTAAACTGGCATAACAGGACACCTAACAGGAATAATACGTGGCTCGAAAGAAAAAAATACTGGTTCGCAATGGCACCAGAAGCAGCAATGCCCCCATGAAAATATCGCAGCGAGAAACGCGTTTTTTCGGCGACGATTTTTACACTTAAGTGTCGGCGAGGAGGCCGGTATCATTCATTGCGAGGTGCACTTCTGTATCCAACAACATTCGTCGGAAACATTTCTTCGTATTGCCTATAATATATCCGAGCACTACAATTTTGTCCAGAAAACGGGCTTGTCGTCGCGAATGATCCTGGGTCCTTTCGGGCTTTGCACGAATGAGGCCCGGCGCGTTTCCGCGCGGTGTCAGTCGAATCTGTTCCTGGTAGCTATACATAGTCGGCTGGCCTAGTGCAGTGGATGGTGTACGTGGAAAAACGTTCGCTGACGAGCGACGGGCGTACACACAGACGCATACGGGTTCGCCGGTCGTCCCGTACACACCCACACAACCGCGCCATTAACGCTGCGATCGAGTCGTAAAGCACTCCACACAGCCGCAGAGAGGGTCCACACGGGTACACGGGAACGGGTACGGGGTAGCTTGGCGCGCGGGTCTCTCTCTCGCTCTCTGTGGATGCGTGTGTGTGTGTGTATGTGCGTACACGGTGAGGGAACTAAATTTCCACGTTGCACGATGGAGCATTGCCCCCCGCGTCACATACACTCGCGCGCGCCCGGTTAGAGAAGGAAACGCCGAGTCCGCGCGGCACTGCGCGGCGAGACGCTAAGGGGGTGTGCACGGGGCGCGCGCGTACATAGTCAGAGAGCGACAGAGAGAAGGAGAGGGAGAGAGAGAGAGAGAGAGAGAGAAGCGAGGCGCACTCGGGTGTGCCCGTGGAGAGAACACGTACCCGGCTTCGTCTATGTAGTACGTGCACACATACACATATAGAGCAGCCGCGTTAACACGTACGACAACCCGCTACCCCCTGCTTCCCCGCAGCCCCGGCAGAGGGGAGTGCTGTCAGTATCCCCACCAGGGGTAGGATCTACTTGTGCCACCCCTTTGGCCCACCCTTCTCCTGGCTGGCTCGGCCTGTCTCGCTCGTTTTATCGTCGCCTCTCTGTCCGACGGTTATATAGATCGCTTGTCTCTTTCCAGGTCGGGGGATATTGGTGGAGGCTATCCCGCTCGCGCTTCACGCTATCCAACTCTCCTGGCCAGCAGTTTCAATTTGTTATTTTTACATCATTTTGCCCCCTAACCCCCTCCTCGTCCCTGTAGACCGCCATCCACCCCCTCACTCTTTCGCTCTCTACATCTCCCCCTCTCCCACCCCCGCCCCACGCCGCCCTACAGAGTTTAGAAACCCTCTTTCTCTCAGCTCCCCACCTCCCCCCGCTACCGAGTTCTCTCCCGCGCGCCCCCGACAAAAGGGTTGAGACACATTTTAATTGTGTAGTTATTATGTTTTCTGGAAGTTTTAATTATGTTGCCCGGCCTGCTTAGATCGTCGACACTTACCGCGCCCCGGTGAACACGCTCCTCTGCGGCGAGATTTGAAAGAGTAACGCGCGGGAAGTCGCCGCTGGCCCCGAGTAAAATTCCACGGAAACCCGTTCTTGAATGTTTCTTCTATTTACCGAATGTGTTATAAAAGCGCCGCTTCGGTTCTCTTTTATTTTTCTTTATTTTTTTCTTTTCCAACATGTCCGGGGCGGTTGATTGGGAAACTACCCTGCCGATAGCGAGAAGCCCTATTCAGACGATCTATTGGTGTATCGTGTTTCCATGCCGGAAGTTTATACTGTCTGTTTGCGAGATAATGATACGCTTTTGATGAACAATGCCCGAACGCGGTAGATTCTATCAATACCTGTGTATCTTGAATATTTAGCCGCAAACAATTTCGGGGCTGCTGTGTTACTTTCGGAGACTTCATCGACCCTTTATAGTCACCATTTGCCCGTAATTTCTATAACTTTGTATACGTATTGTTTTATCAAAAATTCGCTGGAGTTTACAAATTTCTTCTTCGCCTATCAACCCCTAAGTCTCAAAAATTTGTCTGACGAAAGTACAGAGGTAGTTTTATCACTTTCGTAGAATTGGGTCAGTCACTACAGGTCTATGCAACTGATCTTCTTCCAGTTTATACTAGAATCTAGTGCAAGTGAAAAACGTTCACGGGACAGGAATTAAAAAAAAATTCTCCCAGAAAATTTTGTAATCAATATCGTGGGCTATTTTTAAATAAAAGTATCGTTTCATCTGCCCGAGCACGGTCCACCCGGACCATCCATTTAATCACGAAATGGCCGCGAAGGCCGAGCTACCCTGGCGCCAAAATTTGTCACCGGATGTTTCCCGTTTTCGGCTGAACAAAAAAAAAAAAAATAATCCGTGTAATATGCTCGGCAACTTATTCATGGAATGTTCGCGCGTCGGTGTCGCCGCGCCGGGGTCTATAGCTCTTTTTTCGGAAAAGCGTGTTCGAAGGAGGAGAAGATAAAAAAAAGACGAAGAAGAAGAAGAAGAAGAAGTCCGCAGAAATCCAATAGGCGCCACCACCCCCCATCCCTTGGAGCACCTTAGGTAGAGCGTCGGCGGCCCTTGCCGTCGGTGGCTCGAGCGGGTGAAAGGGTGGTGGTGTGCGCGCGCACGTATCGATCCAGGGCAAGCAATCGATCGATCTATATATATACACGTGGATATAGCCCGTGTAGGTACACGTTCTCGCACACACACGCAGAGACGAGCAGCGAGGGGCTGCACACGAGCCACGGGTCAGAGAAACGTGCGTGCGTGCGTTCGCTCGCTCGCTCGCTCGCTCGCTTGCGCATGTACACGGAGAGCGGTTCGAGCGTGTGCGTCACGTATATATCGTTCGATCGATAGTTGGTGCTCAGCCAGTCGCATGCTAGGTGCGAAAGGATGAAGCTAGAGCGCGACCCACGCAGGATCCTCCGAAAACGTCCGCCGGAATAATCAATCCTCTCGATCTTATTCCAGATCCTTCGGCGATGCGACCTGGCATGCGATGCCTCGCGCTCTCTTCTCCATCCACCCCCTCCCCCTCCTCCTGCAACCCTCTACCTGCCCCTGCTGCTTTAACCCCCCCGATACATCCAGCGAATTTTTTTCAACCCTCTCGATCTGTTGTCCGTTCGTATCCTATTCTCTTTGAAACCGTTCCGCGCGCTTTTTTTCCTTCCGGTAGCCGCTCTCGCCTCTAATCCCCATTCTTTTTCGTCTTTTGACCTCCCCTTATCTCGATGCTTCTACTTCGTTGAATTTTCCATGCGCTACCAATGTTTTCCCGTCGATTCTCTTCGGCCACGGCCGCGCGTCGCTCGACTTCGGTCAGAGACAATTTCGCCGCTTTAATCTTTCCCGCCTCTTTCTCCGTCGACGCCGGTCACCGACGCTCCTCTGCGCTGCCGGTCTGGATCCCGAGCTTTTTCCCCGTCCGTTCTCTCTCTGTCTTTGATATCGGTATGGATTCTCTCCTCGGCGGAGTCTTTTGACGAACTTTTCAGCCCCGCCTGTCTTTCTCTCCCTTTTTCTCCGAGTCTGTTCGTTTCTCGTCTCCCTTTGTCCGCGCTCGTTTTTTCCCGTTCGCCGGTCCCCGTTCTCATTCTACCACCTTCTGCACGGCAGTCTTAACGGTGTCTGCGTCCTTCCACCTCCGGTCGTCCTCCGACGCCGCCGTTACCATCGTCGTCGACGGCGTCGTCGTCGTCGTGGTCCTGACGCACGGCGGACGACTTTAAACGTGGGTGTAGTTGCGCGTAGAAGCGTCGTCTGAAGGGGGTACCCCGATGAAAGAAGGTACCGACTAGAAGGTAATTCCCCGTCTCTTCCTCTTTACCTTCCCCTTTCACGCCGGTGTCCCCCTACACCGTCGCTCCCCGGAGCACGCCCCACCTTCCACTCCCAATTTAGACACGCTTCCCTCGATGTCAAAGCGAGAGAGGCCCCCACGTGTATTCACGAACACGACAGCGCGCCGGGTACACACGTACACCGGTTCGTTCCTGGCAGCTTCGTTCTGTAGCGCGCGCGCGAACGAACGAGCTAGCGGCTGCAGTCATATATTTAAATAGATTTACGCGAATTTATATATATTGTATATATATTTATTTATATACACATCGCACGGTATATAGATGTTTCAGGTGAGTCCGTTCATTTACACTGGTGCCGAAAATACGCGTTGCCCATTACCGGACCCATACATCCGAGATAAATACTTATTCGACGAAATTAAAATCCCTCTCTCGATGCCGCGCTGGTATAGAAGAACGAGAAATTCCGGGGAGTGGAGAGGGGAGGGGGAGGAGAAGAAGGTAGGAAGCAAGAAAAGAGAGATGCGTTAATGCCTGGACACGATCCCGTGTCCTGCAACTCCCATCTCCGTCTGTCTCGTCCGTGTGCTCCTCTCCTATCTTAGACTCGCGCGCGGATATCGCTCGCCTCGTCTCTTTCCCCGTTCGGTTTTCTCTCCTTTCCTCCGTACGGTCGCTTCGTTCGTGTTCGTGTTCGTTCGTTCGCTCCGTCTCTGTCCCGGCCGTGTTTTTCTATCTCTCGAAACCAGCTATCGCCGCGCTCGTTCCTGCCTGCCGTGCACGGAAGTTGGAGAGAAATAACAGAGTAAGCGAGAGGGAAGAGAAATATTACCGGCGGCGGAGAGCGAGCGAGAGAGAGAATCGAACGGAGAGCGAGCTACGAGGGCGGGAGGGAGGAGCGAGTAATGTTCGGATCAAGCGCGCGTGTGGTGGGAGTTAGGGGATTGGTCGGCGAGAGGAGGACGAGGCGATGTAGGACGTCGGGGGATGAGAGAGGACGGAAGAGAAGGAGCAAGGTACCGCGCGCGGAAAGAGGACAACGCGATCGAGACTGGCTGCGGAGCGACGAGGACCGTTGGGAAATGACAGAGGCGAAATGAGGTGGAACAAAGACGTCGAACGAGCGAGTGGGCGGTAGTCCGAAAGAGACGGGACCATTCCGGGCAAACCGGGCTGAAGGAAGACGGGAGATTAAAGAACCGGTGGGACGAGGAGACCACCGAGCTCTCTCTCTCTCTCTCCCTTCTTTCCTCCCTTTCTTTCTTGCTGCATATTCGACGTGCATGCGCGCGGCTCGCGCGGCTGTCTGCGTGCGTATATTTCTCTCTTTCTAGTCTTCCAGCGTCGTTAGACAGGCTTCGCCGGAGTCCCTCTCTCTGAAATATCTCTCCGAGAATATTATAGAGACTCGGCGATGGCGGTGTTGCCCGGACTCTCCCCGAGAACGATGCTCTACCATCGCATCTGTGGATTATGTATTATACGTGCGCGCGCGCGGCTAGTAACTTTTATTTTATTTTCGCCTGGCTGACCCCTCCCTGCCCGGCATCGACGGTCGTCTAGAATCTTTGCTAGGGAATTTTTTTGCGGCGTCACGTGGTCTAGCGTTTCTCCCGCCGGGTACCTACCCACAAGATATCCGCGGCGATCGTCGTCGTTAAGGAGGAAGAGGGCAATTTTGCCGAGACGCTCTTTAAAAAAAAATAACTCTTCTAAAATGACGAGACCGTCGTAACACGGTTGCGACGCGTTCTCGCGGGATAGACACGCGATGGTTGTGCCGGTGGCCGAGCGCAATGCAGCATTTCCTGCGCGCATCGCACGCTCAGCGTTTTCCAACGGCGCTCGCCATCCCGTTTTTCATTTTATCGAACCGCCGACGAGACTCGATTCCGCTTCGCTCCGCTCGGCTCTGCTCGGCACGGCACGACGCGGCGCGGCGCGGCATGGCGCGGCATGGCGCGGCGCAACGCAGCTACCACAGCGTGGTGTCTCTCCACGAAACATAACCTCGAAACGGCGGAGTCCTGCTGCGGATCCGGATCTTTTGGATTTTTTCCGGCCGATGAAAAGAGCTCGAAGGAACCGATTGAAAACACGAACGGTTACGAGAATCTAGGGGAATATCGTGGACGAGAGAGCTAACGAGAACGCGAGGATCCTTCTGCTTCGTGGCTCCTGTGGGGGTTGGCTTTCGTTGGATACGCTAGCTAGAGCACACCACCACCGAGAGAGAACCAAGAGAGGGAGGGAGAGAAACGGAGAAAAAGAGAGCCAAATGTATCCACCTAACCTACCTACCGCAGGGCAAGAACAGATGAGCGGAGATCCCTCTCTGCCAGCCATCAGGGAAAGGGAACGAGGCGAGGCTCTCTCCTCGAGTCTTCCTCTTCTCCCTTCAAAGCGTCCTTTGTTCGCTCTCGCTCGCGGTCCCCTGGGACCCCGCGTCCATCGCGTTTCCTTCCACCCAGTGCCGTACGTCAGGTTTCGTTACGAGCGTTCTAAGCTCTTTTTCACGGGAGACGATTTTCCTCGGGAGTATTTTATGGCCGAGTGTGTTCCAGGGGGTTGAACATTTTTAAGAGCGCCTATATCATTCGGCAGTTTAACGTCGTTATACCCTACGCCCCGATCCGGAATATACATATTATCCGAGATAATGAACGGTGCCGGATTTCGTTGAAATTTCTTCAGGCATTTCTCCTGAAAGAAACAAGCAGAAACACCGATCGAGAATTATTCTCTCGCTACCAATCCCCCCGCCCCGCCCCGTCGGCACTCGTTGTTTCGAGAAATGATAAAAACGCATCCGCCGGGCATAGGCGCTGTTCTAATCAACTTCCGGATCCATTCCGGGGGTTTTTTCTTCGATCGCGTAGCCCCCGAGTCGCCTTACGGCCCTGCGCCTCGTCCGTCTCCCGTTTTCCCTCATCCCGCTGGATTTCCTCCCCTCCAGCTCCTGCTTTCCGCACAGCATCCCTCGGACTTGCTCCCCGCTCCGAGCGAAACGCGTCCGGATTGGTCGCCGGCCCCGCCAATACCCGGCCCCCGTTACGGTGCTGGCGCATTCCCCACACACGTGGTTGACGTATGTCCATATTCTTAGGGTGGGTGCGCGAAAAACGTCAAAAAGTTTCGTTTCGGGCCAGATCGCGCGTTACCCGAGAGAAACGGTGCGTCAAGCGAAAAAAGGACACAGAGAGAGAGAGAGAGAGAGCAGAAGAGCGTAAGAGAGGGGGAAGAGGGAGATTCTCGTGTCAAAGAGAAAGAGGCGCGATGAAAAAAGCGAGCAGGCAGAAGGCTGGAGGGACAGAGAGAGAGAGAGGGGAATACTCCGGACAATTACGGAGGAGAAAGATCGAAGAAGAGGGAAAGAAAATTGGAGCGAGACGGAGACGGCGCGGCGTGTGCCTCTCCGCGCTCGATGAACAAAGACGCGACGTCGAGAGGAGAAACGAGCGCGAGCGAGACAGCGGAGTAGAGGAGGACCGAAGGAAACGTAGAAGAAAGGCAAAGGGAGACAAATGACGAGCGTGTTCCTCGTCCCTCCGCGTGCGATGACGTTAACGTGAACCGGCAACCACGTGGCTCTCCTTTCTCTCTCCTCGTCCGGTTTCCCTGTCCGTCTTCTTCCTCGGGACTTTTCTAGCCCTATCTCTCTCCCTCCCTCTCCGTGTGTGTGTATATATGTGTCCCTCCGAACAGCCGACGAGGCGCTCCTCCGTCCTCGTCGACGCTGAAAACCGCCTCTCCCGCTCGCACACGGTTTTTAGGCCTCTGCGGCTGGCTGGCGAAGCCTCCGACGCCACCTCGGCAGATGCAACGCCGCAGTCCCGCACTGCAGTTGCAGCGTGCCGGTGCACGATCCCTGGTGAAACCTGCAGACAACCACCAGCCACCTACGATCTCAATGATTCTCGGATATGGTCGTAGAGAATCGATATTTTCGACAAACTGACTTTCCGTTGCGCACCGGCGACGGCCACGCTACCATGTTCTCGAGATGTTCGCGACAAAATTATTGTATTATCGGCACCGCCTACAGTGAATGTCTGTCTATACTTGTGCGTCTGTGGCTGGCACCGTACCGCGTTGCTATTGGCTCGGGGGATAGAGCCAGCTTAAAGGTCCAGTGCACAACTGCGTATGCGAGGCTAAGAAACGTCTGTTTGCGACTCGATCGAAAGTGTATGTATTGGTTCTTCGGGTTAGGCTTCGCGGGATTTAGTCATAGCAGACATTTCTTGCAGTTGTGCACGGGACCTTTAAGCTCACTCGATCCCCGTGTCTGAACGGAAGACGAGTAGCCGCGCCGATACTAATGCTGCCGCAGACTCGCCAGTCTATAGTCGCTGTAGAGTGGTTCGACAATTTTGTCGGGAATATCTTTATCCGAGCGAAAAAATTGCTCGAAATGTTAATGGTTTATATGTATGTATGGCACGTTCGAAAATCGTCCGTTCCGCAGTTTTATACATTCTCGCGCCGCCGCGAGCAGGAACGCCGGCGAATTAAACGGAAATTATGCGATTCGAGCCGGGAGAAACGGATTAATTGTATCCGTGTTTCCTGCCAGTTCGACCGGCACCGGCAGACACCGGTATTCTTTTTCTTTCCCTTTCTTCGAGGGCCGACACTGTCAGCGCCACGTGGGTCCTACACGCATATGCACCCGGACGTGTGCACCCTCTCTCCCTCTCTCCCTCTCTCTCTCTACTCGCCGGTGCATGCGACCGGTCAATTTTCCTGTAATTTCACGCGGTGATGCGAAGATTTATGCCGCTGATACCTGCCGCTCGCGATTATTAGACGTTTCGCAGGACTGGTTTGCACTTTTCGGGGGTTGGTAAGGGGTAGTTCCGTTATGATTCCTGGTTCCAGCGCGGATAGGATCTTGCATTTCTTTTACCAGGCTGCTGTGATTGCTCGCCGCGGTTCTAGATGATCGCTGATAAATATTTTTATACTTCTGTAATCACAGGAAATGCAAAGTTTCACTCGAATTGGCTGTGTACGACGCATGAACTTTGCAATCGTGCAAGTTCGAAGCACTTGAACCGGAAAGGAAACTCTGAGAATCGCGTTTTACCAGAAATGCGTTTTCTTCGTTTGTAATTGCACAAATAGAAAAGAGCGAACTTGCACGAAAAAATATTTTGAACAGTTACAGAAATATTTGAGTATATCTCGACTATGTTTTTGAAAAAAAAATTGATTTTCAGTTCTGAATTGCGAGCGCTTGATGTGTAAATGAATTTGTTGATCCGTTCAGTGGTTCCATCAGTTTGTAAACGCACTGTATAGAAGGGCAGAGGGTCTCGATAATTGTCTAGCTAATAGAACTCAGAATTTTAGTGCTCAACTAAAGCTACCGCTTTCACTGTGCTCTACAATCGAGGGGAGAATTTGATGTCTTGGTTACCAGTGCGGTTTCTACGGATCGCTGACTGATTTCGTTGTTTAGGCGAAAACAACATCGAATTAGTCTTCATTTAGAGCCACGCGGGACGTTCGACTTAATTGTTGACTGGGAGGCGTAGCCAACCCTTGAAACTGCACCCCTGAATCCTGTACACATTTCAAAACAATGCTGCACTTATGATAACGAATTATAGAGATTCCAATAATAATAATTTGTTAGCACGAATTTCTATTGCAACTCCTTGAAAAATTATCGAAAGAAATTTTTCGAATATAGCTCGTTCATCAAATACAAGTGACTAGAAGTAAATTACTGTGTCTGATCGTTCCTGCCGTTTCTACTTATGGTGGGTCCACACACGTGCACATCGAGTCCCCTGCTGAAATTGTAATACCTGACAATGAGATCTCATTTTCATTCAAATAATCAATTCTTCGATAAAAAAAAATACACTTTCCGTGTGCTGCACAGAAATAACAAAGAAATTTTTTATTCTTCAAATCCTCGAACAAAGAGAGGAAACCTATCGTCAAACATTCTAGAAATTATGTTATACCTGAAACAAGCTTAATCATTCTATTTCGAACAATAATCTTCAGGAAAATTAATAGAAGAAATTTTTTAAGCTGATTCGTTGACCATAATAATTAATAGGTGAAGCGTTAATTGCAATGTTTGTTGATCGAATAGATTTCTTAATAATAAACCAGAATTCTAACAAGAGGTGAACATTACGGCGGGTTGCAAACCGTGGAACCGATCGAAAACTGATTAGCATCCACAATCGGCGGTAACATGATCAACTTATTTTTTCCATGCGCGCCGTCACGGGGCTGATCTGCGTCCATAGTTCACGCGCGGCTACGCACCCGGAACACTCGCATTCTCGAAATAGTTGCGTTTCATCGGTCCCTTGGCCGAACTATTCGCATAGTTCCGCGAATCATAATCCGCGGTAGCGGCCGCTCTGGTATAATCCGCGAGTAATCAACGGCGTCTCTGTAATTCATCAAGAGCCATCAATTAAGCGAAAAGCAATGGAACCTGTTAATATAGTAAACTATACCGCGATTTCGCTTTCTTCGCATTGTGCTGTCGAACGTGCTTGACTACTTATCAATTACCGGGCGCGTTGCTCCACTCGAAAGTAACAGTTTCTGTTCCCTCGTTAGTTGCCGCGATTTTTGCATTCGTGACTCAACCCCCTCCCCTCCGACCTTCGTTTTATGCACTTGTTATTTCGCTGAATAACTATAATTAATTGCCGGGAACAATTACCGGCGAGCATGGTGTTGCAGTCTTCATCCAACATTTGGATTTCTTTCGGAGATGCGGGTAGGGAAAGTGACCTTGGACGATCGATTTTAATCGTACGTTGCGGTATCGAGATCGTGCAACTCTTGCTGTGCTCGTGCTGCTCCAATTTTGGTTAAATATAGACCTCCCGGGACATTAGCTTTATTTTTCTTAACCCACGGCAAGGTGTCGCTGGTTTTGTAGTTATTTTTACAGTTAGAATTGTATATAGCTGCGTATTTTAGGGTATCAAAGAGAGGTAAATTAACACTAAATTAACAATTTATTTCTTTAGATCCAAAAATTCGGATCAACTCATTCTTGTTATTTCTATAAAATTATATAAAATACTCACTTTTAGTGCTCCGTAATCCTCGTCTTAATGTACAAGTTCAATTTGCGACGAACAAAAATCGCACACAGTTAAAGGTTAAATTGCATTTTTGGGTAAACATTTTATCGTGTTTCTACAAACAAAGCGTATCGGCGTTTTTATGAAATCTGTTCGCACCGTCAGCACCGCGAATTAAAAACGTGGTAGTAGTTCGTGTCGCTGTGGGTGAAGCAAGTTTAGAGAGACTCTTGTGTATCTTATAATTATTTATAGAGTTATGTGAATAGCGTCGTCTGTGATACGATCGCGAGGATTTACTCGAATCGGAGGAACGAGCATAATAATAGGGAAATAATTATTTCGAATGTGATTTTGAAGGAAATTTCAAGGACCGCGTTCCTTCTCGACCAGGACCACAGATTTTAATCTACAGCTAGAACGTATTATGTAGAAACGAATACCGTGTTCGTGAAATTTCGCGCAGTTCGAGCTTCACTATTTTTCTTTTTTTTTTCGAGCGTGTGTACCCGGCATTAGATGTTGGAGCGCGCGGGAAAAACACCGGATTAATCATCGGCACACAGTGGCCGAAGGGATTAAAGTGATATTTGCGACAGAGACGGAGAGGGCTCAAAATAAACAGTACAATACTCACTGGGCTGACTGGGGACATCAATTTGTCTGCCATAGCGTCAGCCCCGTTATTTAATTATCAGACCACATACTATCGATAGGGTGAACAGATTACAACTCATCGACAACGCGGACCGGTCGCGTTCATTGATGGCCGGCGATCCATAATCCGTTTCGAAACGAAAATTGACCGGCCAGTATTTAAGTATACTGTGCGAATTATAGTATCCTTCGCACAAAGAAAAAGACACACGACACCCCGACGTCGCCGATACGATTCACTCGCACCCCATTAATTCATCCCATTGTCTGAAAGTCGTAGCAAAACTCTATGCTCAAGATGAAAAAAAATGTTTCTTTTCGCCAATTAATTTTGTAATTGTTTCAATCAAACGAGGTGTTTTTCTAGCGGGGAAATATTTAAAACTTTTAAAAAAGATGGTGGTATAACCCCGAAATTTCCGCTTTACTTTTTTTACAAATATGTAGCGGCACTTTAAAAATAGCGAAATAACTATAATAATATATATATCCGTAGTAAAATCCATAATAATACCAAGTATATACGTAGTAGAATCCATAATAATTATAATAGCTATATCCGGAGTAGAATCCATAATAATAATAATAATAATAATAATAGATATGTCCGTAATAGAATCCATTGATTCGATAAAATGAATAAACTATAAGTGTCTGAGCGAGAGTTTTCGACTGTATTGACAATTTCCACGATTCGTTTTCGAAACAGAACCGATCAAAGAACGCAGCCCTCTCGATCCCTGGTCTGTCCGTAAATGACAAATTCGCACGCACCGTTGGGCAAACAATCCGGACGCACGATGCGTGCGCGTCGACAGACAAAGCGATCTATCGCGCAGGAGATCGAGACGTGCGAGGGCCGAAAGGAAAATTGGCTCAAAGGGAAGCGCACAATTTCCGTGAAAGCGGCTAATGTAAATCGCGCGCGTCCACGCTCTCGCGTTATTGCGGGCTCACGCCGAAAAGGAGAGACAAAAAAAAATTGAGAGAGGAACGGTGCGAGGAAGAGGGAATCGGTGTGCGCCGCTTAACGATCGTTCCCGCTTCCTCCTCCGACCATCGTTATTCCTCGTTCCCGTTCTTTTTTCCCGCCTCTTCCAGCTCGACATGTAAACTCAAACACTCGGTATCGCGAAAGGGATGAACTACGTCCGATTAGCTCCGAGTGCACGAACTCGAGGCGGGTCTGACCACCGGCAGAATCGTTCTACTGACCGCGCCGCGGCTACCGCTAATCAAACGAGTTTCAACCCTGGCCAGAGCTTTTCCCAGCGATAAAGTCCTGGAAATACCGCGATTCATCGCGCGACCATCTGCACAAACCCGGCGCAAACCAATGAAACGCCAAGCCTGCTTTCACCAGCTTGTACCGAGAGGTTGTTACGATGCTTTGTATCGCGGATTCCGCGCCGTTCCCATTTTCCTATGGCGATCGGTCGGTCAAGTGAGTTTGCACAAACGTGGCGCGACCGTCAGCACCAACCGTGAGCGAACCATGAAACGCGAGCCAGTTTTCAAAAAACTGGAGCCCGAAACTCGTTGGCTGTACCAAGCTTTTTGGATTCACCGGCATTTCTACAGGGATCACTCGGTGACTGAGTTTGCACAAACCCGGAGCGAACAATGACAATCGAGCTCATGCTATTCGTTGAAACGAACGAGGAAGTTTTTAATAGTGGTGCAGTAGAATCTCGATTGTCCAAGTAGCTTTCATCTCCGCTATTTTTGTCTGAATACGATCTGCATGTGAATAAATAGTCTGTTCAAACATGGACTTCAGACGTATGTATAGTAGCGTTACATCAACACGACAAAACGGTGAACGGTGTTCTAACGAATGTTAATTAACCCTGCAACATTACGCACGAATATTTTATTCGAGACCACTCGAACAAAATAAAATTGTTTGGACACGCGGTTCTTGAAGAAGCACCGTCAAAATGAAAACTCAATACGCTTTCAAGCGGCGAGGCTCTTCGGCCAAATAATTATGCAGGAATTTACTTTCGAGTGGTCCATTAATTTGGTCCATTTTTGATGGCCTGTTAATTCGCTGAATTTTTTCGGGAAATTCAACGATACTGCAACACAGTAAATGTCTTCCATTAAATGCGCGTTGCACTCCAGGGGTCTTTAATTCCTCTTCAAAAACTTATCGTTATAAAGTATCGAGGAAAACAAAATACAGCGAACAAAGAGGTTTTAATTATCGCAGCCCTGATAAAAAATCGTATAGTTCTACATTCGACGAGTGTCGACCAGTTTACATCCTGACAAGTCAACGAAGAGGTTTATTTTCCAAGCTCTTGCTTCGTCCGAGTACCACATAGCAACAATCGCCCTTTACATAATCGAGAATCGGCCCTATTCGATCAGGTCACGGCGTCGGTGCCACGGTTTCGGGATTTCGGGCGCGCCAGTCATCCTTGGCTCGACTTCGCCGAGGTCTGACGATCGACAGAGAGACCAGCAATGGTCCTTGAGGACGCCGAAGGCTGCAGGACTATGTGACGCCAATGGTAAAAACTTCTTGTACCGAGCGACACGCGGGAACATCGCGCGAATACCGAGAGGAATCACGTTCACGCGATCGTGAAACACTGAAAAAGTCAGGACCGATGAAGATCGATAGGGGATACTGCTCCTGGCTCGGGTAGGGAGCCAGGATGAATCACTGAATCTCCATCGGTGGGAGACGGTCGAACCTGAAGGGGAACTCGAAGGTTTCGGTTCGATTTGCAATTTTGTCAACGTGTTGATTGCTGCATCGGTGACATAATTTCTTATCTGGGTTCAGATAATTTTCTCGCATTGTGATATGCAGACAATTGCAGAAATTTAGTAAATGAAATTCAAAAGTGTAGGAAAATTTAAAAAAAACGAAAAGGTCATTATTTTTCATCTGTTAAAATTATTAAGGGAAGAAATAACATTCTACTTAGTTTCTATACCTTGCAATCGACGCAGACAATTATTATTTTGCACAAAGATCCGCAGTTTAGAGACACGTTTGAATAAATCAAATTTTTAGCGAGACGCGACTGCTGCAGGGTAAAATAAGTTATTTCTAGGATGAATTTTAATTTTTACCAGGACCGATAGGCTTCCGAAGGTTTGAAGAGATTATTTCTCAAACTCCGTTTTTCTTGCTTCGATTTCGATATGAATATTGCGTCGATTTTCGCCAGAGCCGTACGCGGAAACTGTCTCGAGCGGGGCTTGCGAACGGGAATATTGGGAAAGCCGTTGTTGTTTACGCGCGCCAGTTTAGAATGCGTGAGTTATGCAACTCCGAATGATAATTCAGCAGGTAGATTCCGTTCTCGGTGAATGCGTCCGGAGACTAAACGACCTTGCCCATACCTAAATGGGTCACCGTGTAGAAAGAGGCTACGAGAGAAAGGGAGATCATCTGGCCAAGGTTAAAATATTCGCATGGACTCCGTCGGTCCTTCCGCGTTTCGCGCAAACACACGACTCGCGAGCGTATAAACAGCCCGAGTTAGCCAATATTTCTGGGAAATGTAATTCCAACCACGCTTTACTCCTAACAGAACAACTATTCGTTCTATTTCACCTCTCAAAACTGAAGTGTTTGTTACAAACGACAATTTTGATGCTACGGATAAAAATCTGCTATAGCGAAACATTCAAACGGCTGATACATGACATGTGAAGCTCGATCCACAAGTTTTTATTCGCAGTCTTTTTATTCGCAGCTCTTACTTCAGATCTAATTAAGGATCGAATGATTTAACAATTAACAGGTAATTCAACCCTGCAAAAAATGCGCATTCAATGCATCGTACGCGTCACGTACGTGTCACAATAGCTGCAAGTCTGTTAAAAAAAAACTATTAATTGAAAAATTCTCAACTAGTGTAATTAACAGATTCCTCGCTACACTCTGCCTTCCTTCTGCCTCCACTATACTCGTACGGGATCTAGAATGCGGCACATGTCTTCCCAGATAGTTTTCTGTCGGAGCCCGGTCCGATTCCGATGAACGAAATCTCAAAATTGCAATCGGTGCTCCCAGCGACCTCCGGCATCACTCAGCCAGGGGGTGAGTTCCCGAAGAGTCAAGGTCGGACGAAGTTGCTGGGAGTGCTCCGGTGTTCCTGGGATTCTAAGTATGCCAAGACGATCCCCTGATCGCCGCGTACATCCTCGCTCTGTCTGCGATCGAATTCCGGAGGTGCCGCACCTGAATTTCCCGCGATTTTCTCATCCCGCTGCTGCCAGTCGGAGGGGGGGGGGACGTAACGCGTACGGATTCAGACGACCCTCTTTTTTCTCAGGCTGAACCTTCTCGGGAACGCGAACCTTTTTACCTAATACATATTTGCAATATTCATTCCCAATATCCATAATTTTTCACTGCGTCGGATTCAACCAAAAGATCAAGGATTTCTCCTTCTCCTGAAAATTTGACGAGACGCAACACCTGCAGAATTCAAGTCCTGACTTTTGTTGCATTTTTACCTGTCAACCAGTTGATATTTCAATCCTGTATCTCTATAAGGATCCAACACGATCGCGATCGGTGCGATATTAAAATAAATCGGATTGGTCTTACTTTCAGAGATCAGTTACAAATTTTCCAATCGTGTGACAATATAAACTTCAATTTTTTGAACGTTCACATTCACACCCAAATCTTCGAATCCTGGTTTCATCGGACTCGTCGGTTTCTAACGCAAGGAGCCGGTTAACGCGATCATAGCGACGGAAATTTGCGGCCACATTCGTCGCCGGCACATATCTGCCTACCGATGCACATAGCCACACCTCCGATCTCTCTTCGCGGCCTAGCGGACCGTGACGGTGTGGCGCGGGTTTGTTTTTTCGTTTTCTTTTCTTTTTTCTCACATTTCGAAAAAATCCGCGCAGGTCTCCAGAGGAACGGACCGCGATTGGTCCAGCGAGCGAGTCGCGCGAACGAGGATAAAGAGGAGAGGACCGTGAACGCCGTGGGACGAGGAAGAGGTGAACGCCAGGCTGGCACACTTAGGCCGACAACTGTGAGTCACGTCGGAGTGTGTTGGATATCGGCTTGGCCAGAAAAGAACGAGAGAGGCGGTCGACACACTTCGGCAGAGAGAGCAACCGACATGGCATCGCCCGCCACGAGGCACTCCCATCATAAAACACGCTGTATCTTTGTCTCTCCTCCTCCTCCTTTTTGCCAATTTCGCGTGCTGCTCCACTGGCCACGGCGTTTTTAGCCATTTCCTTCGGCGACCGTTCCACAGAGCTTGCACCGGGATCGACGGCGATCGAGTTTCGATCCTGTTCGCGTCGATTTGCACACCTTTGTCCGGAACCTGCTGTCCTGCGCTAACATCGGTAGAACCATTCGAAATTCTGGTGGAATTCGAACAGGATGCTCATAATTGAAAATGGGAGCTCTCCTTTTTATCATTTTATTTTATTTCTCAAAACATTATTCTTATCGTATACTGACAAAACTGATCTCAAGCATGAAGACTGTATTTCATGGTTTTAGGACAGTCAAATAAATAATACAATGCACTAGTGAAAGGTAGCGGCAGATGTCAGTAAAGAAAAGTTGTCTTCGACGTAACAGTAAACGGAACCAAGTTTCCAAAACGGTCAAGGACCTCGATCTTCAACTTACCATCTCCTCCGGGCCGCCAGCGTAAGCTGTGTAACAGTTGACAAACGGAACACGCATTGTTTCGAAAAGTTTCCCGCAATTTTCGTACTCGAGAACTTCTGCGGAAAGTTTTCTCTCCCTCCCCCCTGCCTCCAGCGAGCCCTCGCCACGTGCCGTGCACGAATCCCAATTTTTTTCTGGTGTAGCCGCCGCGTTCCTTATCCTTATCCTCCTCCTCCTCCGTCTCCTTCTTCCTCTCTCGCTTCTCTACTCCTCTTCGTCGCTCTACCTCCGCGCCTCGTCTTCGTCTTGCTCTTCCACCAGCGAGATTTCCTTTGTCTATTCGCCGATTCAATGCCACCGCCAGCAGGTGGGCCGTCTTGATAGATGGCGCGTTGTTGGAATCTCCTGTGTCGCACACACGCACGCACGTGCACCGAGAGAGCCATGTACACGCAAAAACGAACTCTGGGTCAAGATCGGCCGAGTACGTAAATCAACTTTCCACTTCCAGCGCACTTCCTCGTGCTACCACCTCCCCATCGTCCCACCACCGTTCTTTTTCCTTCTTTCGCGCCGCGCCGCGCCGCGCCGCATCGCACCGCGCCATGCCGCGCCGGTTCCGTCGACGGTCTTTGTTTTTCGGAAGCCACCGACCCGGCTACCATCCCCATCGCGCGCGCACACCACCCGTTCGTCCGCTTTCAGAGGGAATTCCCTTGTGCTCCTATCAGTCTCCGGCATAACTTATTCGAAACGGAAAATAGCGTTACGAATTACTATCTCGTCGCCTGCAAACTCTAGAACGTCTTTTGTGTACGTATAAATCTGACTGGTTAAAAATAGCATTTTCTGGTGTCCAAAGGTTTCCTCTAGTCTGAAAGTGTTACGAGTGCTTATGTAAGATATTGTTTAGAAACGTGAATTCTTCGTGTCGAAAAGAAAGTTCGTCGCTTGCGACTTGAAAATATCGGAAATGAAGCAATACAACATCAAAATACAAACGCAAACAAATACATCTTGAAAATGATTCAAAAGTGAATCGAAACGTCGATGATTATTTGATAATCTGCAAAATTGTTTATTGATTTTTTTTTAATTGATCGAACCGTAGCGCCAATAACACTGGAAATTTATTATTAACATTTTACGATCGATATAACGAAACATATTTACAACATCAAAATGTTCGTTTTTTGACGCGTAGAGTACAAAATATTTTTGATTTCCCGTCGAATGTAAAACGAGGAAACGCAATCGTCCGAATAATATGTGCGAGTACGGTAATTATTGCACCGCAGCGCCTCCACGTGGGCAGCTTCTTCGCACGCATAATCGATGCACATGCGTCGAGAGAGGGCCGCGAAAGACGCCGCACGCTTGCGCTGCGATCTTCCAAATAGCGCGAGCCACTTTGGCTCAATCTAACGTAGCGGTACGACGAAAACGTCGGATGTGTTCCGTTTCTACGGGATGCCCTACTTTTGACCGAGCCAGGAATTCGCGCCGGAAAACCGAGGAATAATACGGTCTCCTTTGTTCTTAACAATTCGAATATAATCGGGGTATCGTAGAAAAACCACTAGAGATCCAGAATATATACAAATAAAATCTGCTCGACTCGAATTTCGAGAAATCGGTACAGAAAAATTTATATAAGGAGAAAAATGCGGTTTGTCCGTATTGATTATTGATCCCGTTAAATCTTTACGCGATATTTTCCACCCTCGTCAGTTGCGAAACCCGGTCTAATAATTTCGGCTTATAATGTAGCACCACTTGTAGCGTGGGACACCCTCTATGAGGCAAACTACCCCATTACCCAGCACGTAAGAACATAATTGTTGTATAATACGCATTTGTTACGGATACAGTGCTAAAATTAATAACGGCAATCTGTTGAGTCTCGCTTATTGCACCGTCAAACTAATCGTATAATGTATATTGTGTATTGTCATGATTGTATAATGTGTTTATAGGTTTGATTGGCCGATGAACCTGTCGCATTAATAATGCTAATAGCTACACTATCGTGACCGCCTAAAAATCTCTTCAGCGAACACCTGTCCCTCGAAATGTCGTTCCATTGACTTTCGAACAACGAATTAAATTACACGATGGTTTAAAAAACCGTTGATGTATTAATGTTCTATTCACTGTTCTATTTCTCGTCTGTTTTATATTAATTTTATACTCCTATTGTCACGATCGAATAATTCACTATTCCAATTTGTTCCTGTGACATATCAATTCACTGTACCGTCAAACCCGAACTACAAAATTCTTCTATTACAAATTCCACTGTTTATAACAGCTGTCCACATCACCGGTGTGCCCGAAATGATAGAATCGGTTAAAATGACTACAGCAATCTTTTCAAAAAGCGAATAATTTTCCAATTCTGAGAAACCGAAACGTTCCTGTTGTTCCGGCCAATATTCTATATCGTTCCGAGAAAAAAGTCAACAGCCCGAAAACGATGCGGTCAACGGTACCATTTATCGGGGCAGGTTCAAAGTCCCCGGAAGATCATCCCCGTCCGCGCTATCAGAGCGCGTGGGTGTTCAATCTTTCCGAAAGGCAGGAGGTTTCGCTAATCCGAGGGCGCACGCGCGCGCCAATTAAGCCGGCGGCGCGGTGCGGTGCGGTGCGGAGCGGCGTGGCTCGCGTAAATCTGCCGTAGGACGCACGTGCTCGTTCTTCCTGTAACGCGTCGCGTCGCCTAGTCAGAGGAACAGGGAGGGGGATCGATCAGCCATCCCCGACGGGATCCACTTCCCGATGGACGCGCGTCGATCGCGTTCCAAACTGAAACAAAAGGCGACAAATAAAACGAGAGAGAGAGAGAGAGAGAGGGACGGAGCATAGCCAGCATACGAAAAGCAAAACAGCGGACAGTTGAACGTTGGGGGTGGTGCACCCCGTGTTCCCGTTGAGAGGGGACGAAGACGAGGAAAAGCAGATTCAACAAGTAGAGGCGACAGCTGCTGATGAGAGCGGCCGGACTTTTAGCTCCTCATTTCGCGCGTACGTGTGCAAGTTTGCCGGTGTGCAGCTTGTACCGGCACCCTCTCCGCGCGCCCTTCTCTATCCCAGCTTCCACCCCCGACGCACACATAATGCAATCTAGTGGCCTGCATTCTCGCGTGGGCGTACCGAGTGACATCGTGTAAGTTCGAGGCTCCTCTCTCGCTCGCTTGCTTGCTTTCCCTCCCTTTCGCGTGCGACTGTTTGTTTGCATTGTAACCGGTGTGAGCGGCGCGGGAATGCGAAGATTGTTCGACGGTGGTGGGGCTTTGTTGGGTTGTTGCACGCCGGAGCGGTGGGTTTCATACATTGATATATTTAGCGGGGCTGAATGCCGGGCGATTTCCTTGTGGCTTACCCGCGAGCAAATTTTATGCGAGATATATGGACCACGGAGTGGAGAAGCCACTTGCGGTACACGATCTCCGAGGGATTTACGATCTAGAACTTGAAGAAACTTCTTTCCTTTTTTTTGTTGTTTTTACACGCTCTCTGTCTCTCGATTCGACAGATTTTTCTGGACGCCGGTTTCATTAGCTGCGAACAATGTAGATCGTTTCGTTCCGAACCGAGCACGCGGACTCGTCTCAATGAAACTACACGAATTTTTTTTTTGGACGAGTACGCTTCAACCGATGTGTCCGTTCATAATTCATCGGTAGAATTTGCGTTAATATTTACGAACGTCGGTAGCAGTAAAATATCATTAATTCCCTGTATCACCTTATAAAATTTTATGGAACGTAACAGAAATAGTAAAAAATGCCAATAATCATAATTATATCAAAAATGAACAGATCAAATTAGGACCAATTGTTGCATTGTTTCTCACTTATTGGAATTACTAAAAGTAGGTTTTGTCACGTAACAAAATTCGAAAATCAGAGATCACCAGGCTCGAGAATTAGCTCTCGCAGGACATTCTCCTGTCGACCAACATCTCGATCGACTTTTTGCCAAGGCCGAGTGCCGCGCCGGTCGTACGTCCTTGCTTGACCCGGGCAGACACGGCAGACCGGAATCATTTTGATCAAGTTCGCCTCTGATCTAGTCGAACACGTTCGAACGCGTGTATGCACACACCTGCGCACGATTATACTCATCCCTGCTACATTATATCGTGCCGCATATATCCTCTGACGCGTGTCTAGGTGGATTAAACGTGCGCGAGCGAGCGCGCGTACTCATGTTTGCTATAGTTGTTCATGTGTTTGTGTGGATATACACGGGCCTAGACCAGTGTACCCGCGCACATGTGCTATTCTATCTATATTATATGTATTATGTATGTACGTGTGTACCCGCGGACGTATGCCTGGATGGATTACGCGGACGTGTGAGCAAGCGAGAGAGAGAGAGAGAGAGAGGGAGGCCGCTCGTACATGTGGGAAACTACACACGCGCGAGGACTCTCTATGCCCGTGCATATTCATGCCCTCTGTATCGGATCGTGTCATGGGTAATGTGTTTCTTGCGGATTCTCAAAGAAGCGGGCGCAAAGAGCTCGCGGATTCCCCTCCCAGCTGATTATTCCGATCTTCTGATCCACCTTATCGATCCTCAAAATTTTCGGTCTCTTTCGGCTCGGTACCGGTTGTTTAAACATTTACGCTGAGCAACCCAACGATCAACTTGCTACACTGGGTCAAAAGAGACCCGCAGTCCGCCGACGAATCACCCCCCATTTTGATTGGTACCACCAGTCATCCTGCATTGACCCTGCACTTATGACACGAATGAATGAATTTTTAAATAATACGAAACGTGGACATTTGGAGAAAATTTCATCCAGCGGACATTCGGGCTAGTTTTGTAAAAATGTAATCGGCACCAGTGAATTAGAATTGTTATTTTAATATTTATATAAATTTTTTTATTGCCAAAAGAAATCTTTCAACGACAGAGGTTGTTCGCTCCGTCCGCTTTTTGCGAACCGAGTAGAAAGTGATCAGAGGGTTCGTCCATATTCAGTCCTCTCGATAGTAGGGCTCGTTAACTAGTCGGTATTACGAAATCAAAACAGAGCAGATAGCGCAACAGCGAGCACAATACCTCCGCCGACAGGTGTATTATAATTGTGTCGCTGCGAGTGTTTATGTAACTTCAGATTTTCACGGGCTGCTGCACGGTAACAAATAGAAATTTGTTGTCTTTGATAATAATTCTGTTGCGTAAAAATCTACCGGTCCGTATGCTAGTACCGATAATCATGATTACCGGTATTTTATAATATCGCAATAAAACGAGTCTAACCGAAAATATAGCAGCACTGACATTTCCATGACTAGACCGCGATGGAGAGTCTTCGTTGCAGGGACAATCAGAGCCTTAACACGCGTGAAATTCTAATTAACATGTAATTAAATCATGATGTACATCGAAAGTTTCTTCGATTAATAAATTCCGTTAATATTTTCAGCACCGTGATACGGTGAGTGATAAATGTCATCGTTCATAACTCATCCGTCGCAGCACGACTGCATTTTTCGGTGGATCCGTTGTAACCTGGATACACCTTCGGGTTGAAGCCATCGCTGCAGGGCCCGTTGCACACGTGGAAACATAATCTACCCGGTGGTGCATGCGCCGATTATATACTGCGACATAATGTAGCAAGTAGATGCGACCGTGCGTCGCGTCGAGTCGCGTCGAGTCGAGTCGAGTCGCGTCGGGTCGTGTCTCGTCGGCCCCGTGCAACTCGTTGCACCGCGTGTGCACGCAGACGTTGCAACGATGCATAGGAGAAGTGGCGCTGGTGGAAAAGTTGGAATGCGACCGAGCGGGCAGCCTTGAGCTGCCCAGTAGTGCGAGTCAACCTCCCGTGTGCCTCAAGCTGCGTCCATACGTACGCGAAATGCACGTTCTGCACACCTTGCATATCTCAGAGAATTGTCTAAAAAATTTATTCATCGCTTTCTCGTCTGATTTTCAATATATAATGCACGCTAATTGTCCACTTAATTACAGTATAATTATATTATTGAAATCAAGTGGAAACACTTTTGATCGTTCAACTGTTTTATATTTAATTTAAGTGAATGCGATGCTGATTAATAATGATCACAATTTCAAATTTTCAAAGTTTATACAAAATCATTTATTTAAACATTTTCGAAATTAGAAGTACACTATAACAAAAAGTCCAGGCGAACTGAATCGTTTTAATTTTATAAAGCAACCAGTCACGTGTTACGCTGGGTAGGTCTAGTGTTAATAAATCGGAAATTTTCAAATAAATCAAATTCTTCCAACCGTTTAAAATTTGAACCTGTTCATTTTACAAACCAGGAGGAACGATTAACCAGTAATTCTATAAAAAAAAAATCTCGTGTAAAAAATTCTTGGCTCGATGCAGTTAAAATAGTCCGCGTCGCGGGGCCGCTGAAATCGTCGAAATAAAAAATTTTTTGTTTTCGGTTAGAGCACGCGAGGCGCTGATGTCGGCGTCGCGGCGCGATCGAACTCTCTTCGAAGCTTGTCGAGGGAAAGAGCGCGAGGAGGAGAGACGACGCGGTGGGAGGGAGACCGAGCGAGAGAGAAAGAGAGAGAGAGGGGAGAGCCGGCGAATTTGATCGATTCACTTGTCAGGTGAAAACGCAACGACCGCGAATAACGCAGTTGTATTTTCGCGACATGCCCTCTGTCGGCAGGTACGCCAATCGAGGGCTCTTAAGTTCGATCGATACTCTGTCGGTCGATCGTTTTCGAGACCTCCACGGCCGTCAATCACTCGCGCGGAATAAAAACGCGATTTCCGGATCGACCGGCTTCTACTCTCGGTTCTTGAAATCGCGGACCGCACGCGGCCTCTTCTGCGAAATGATCCATAACACGTGGATCGAGCGGTTCACCTTTAGATCCACCGGGCCTCGAGGATCTCGCACCCTCGCGATTTAAAATGATTTTTTGGAACGCGACGTTCTAACGAAACTACTCTGCTTGCAATGATTACGCACCATGAACGTTTACGTGTTCACATGATAACATTTATTACTCGATATTAACAAAATTGTAATCATTTTATTGGCAGTTCATTGAAGAAATACAATAAATATTCTGAATATTGTGTTAATGAAACTGGCCAACGCGGCTGTTCATTGTTTGCCGAAAATATAAAATTAAATGCTCTTTACTCACAATTTGTCCGTGATGAATGTTAAAAATTTTACTCATTGTGAATGAATTTTACGTAGAATTGAACACCGTCAGCCTGTATGTTATTGGCACAGTAGGATAAATTGTGGAAGCGTTTTCCAAAATTCTGCGCTCTCTCTAATTTGCTCGAATCATTGAAATGATCTTCGTTCTGCAATGAGGCTCTCTGATTAAACATGCATTAATTACAACATTGCATCGAGCCTCGAATCAATGCGAATTCGCATTATTCCTTTTACAGGCTGCGAAATAATATAAATTACATTAACACTTTGCAAGGTCACCTAATTTTTTCATTACAATTCTGCTGAAACAATTTATTAATCGTTCAAAATATTCGATAATCTCTAGGCACCGCATTTATTCAACTCGATGTATGTTTTAATTTTCTTTTTCTTTCTCTAATGTTAACACAACTATTTTAAAAATTAACACTATTATTCTTATCGCCCAGCGGAAGTCCATTAATAATACTTCTAAGAACAACAACTATACTTAGAAGCTTAAAAATACTCTCCCACACGACAGCTACAGAAATAAACGATTAGAAAATCGCATAAATTCGGTACAAAAAAAAAAACAAACTGATTAAGGAGCCGAAACCAGTGAACGAATAGCTGTTAAAAAACTATCGCAAAGCGCTAACAAATCGCGGTGCTCAAGCATGTTTGCATACATCGGTCACAAACAAGCGCGCAAGCGATTCTGTCCACATTGGCCGGCACGAGGTGTATATTTGCAAGCGAATCGGTAATAAAAATAACCATCAGCTCGCATCACAATAGTGCCCAGTGCCGTATCAATCGCATCGATCCTCTGGCACTGGCCGCGGATCCCCTATATACGACGCCCTCGCAATTAAGACGGTTTAGCCGAAAGTGATGCTTTATTATCTGGCATCAATACTATTAGCTCGGCATTAGAGCGGTAGCGGTCGATTGATGAATTTCTTGCCCCGCCCCTCTCCCCGCCGGTAGCATAAGTGATTGCGCAATCGGCTCAGAGACGAGGGGCTGATGCTGTACGCGTGTTAATGGTCCTGCTAAACAACCCAAAGGAGCCACTCGATAGGATCGGTTCTGGTCCTGATAAACGGGTAAACAAGTAGGCAATGCCGGCCCAGTAGTAACGGCTCGGTGTGTGGTCAGACGGCCGCGTGACCGGCGTTGCGTCGGGTCGAGAGCTAATTCGGAGGAAATATAAATCGATCCCGCGGCGATGATCCACGAGCTCGATCGATCAGCTGATCGACTCTGGCACGGCGAGGAAGAAGATATCACGGACGCGCCACGTGCCACCCAGGAAAACCTGCGTCATAGAGCAACGGATCCAAGATACAGCTGGACAGGAGTCAGTCTTGATCGCGATCTTTGTCAAATTTTTCTTAATTACTCCCTACTTAACGAAAAATGAAACTGCTGCTTGATTGGAGCTAATTTCAAACAATTTGCTTTTAACGATCACATTGAAAATGGCTTGGTTAATTATCAATATTTCGTTTAAATTGCACCCTATATTTCTTGATTCGAACCAATTTTATACAATTTATTATACTGACGAATAATTGTGAATACCGAAGATATTGTAAATCAGGAGCAACGTGAGTCATTCTGCGCGTTTCCGCGGTCGAACTCGCGCAGATGAGCGTGATTCGCGGTCGTCTTTGCGCGCAATTATTTTCTGACGAGTCGACGTTCGAAACAGGAATATTAAGATGACTTCTATCGAGGCTGGACGCGCTTGAATCGCAACGGAGAATCGAACGATCCACGCAGGAAGCGCCGACGGGTTACGCAATCGCATGCTCCGCGAACCTCCTCGATTATGATAAGTCATTTCGTTTTTCCTCGCACACAAAACACGTTGTTTGTCCCCCCCTCCCCCCAACCCCCCGTGAAAACGAAAACTGGAAAATTAGAACTCGCACAAGAACGCGGCAGGTTAAGTTCGCAGTTACGTTCACTTTTCATTTAGCGGGGATTGGGTGGGTTCCGTTTCGAAGATTAAAAATTGTAATTAAATAGAGTGACACGCGCGAGCAATTTCGATATTGCAAGAGAATTTTATTTCTAGTTTTCGAATCAGATAGCGGGGACGCGCCCGCGTTTGTTTTCTTTCGCGGGAAAGAGTAGACGGATAATGCAGGGACGAACATATTTTTTCTATCTCGCGGCGTTATCGATGCTGGATTTTTTACGCGTCGAAATCGCGGAGAATCTGTTCGGTCGTGGCACGTCCGCCGCTAGAAAGTGTTAAACGGAGACACGTCGTCGGCCACGTGGATCCCGCGAAAAAATCGCGGATCCGCGCTCAGAGAATTCGGCGATCGCCGATACGATCGTCGACATCGATCGCGGAGGAAATCGAAAAGCAACGAGACGAGATTGGGCCAACGCGCGCGGTCCCCAGTGCATCGATAGAATTCTGCCGGTGCAACAACGTGCACGCACACACGCACGCGCGCGCGCGCACACGTACAGAAGGAGAGAGACTCTGGGAAGGCATCGACCGAATAACAGTCCGTGCCGATGCTGGTCTCTGTTCCACCCACGCGTCACGCCGATTGAATAAGGAACGCGAGATATTTGGAGATATTTATAATGCATGGACGCGTGCGACGAAGGAAGGAGACGAAGAAAGAGAGCGAGAGACATTAGGGCAGGTCGTGCACAAACGTGCCGTCGTCGCGGAAGCTTGCACAGGTTGGAGGAAGAGCAGCGAGGAGGATAGAGGAGAAGGAATCGCGTGGAAACTGAGGGAACGACAAGGACGGACGTCGAGGGAGAGACCGAGACCGATCCCGGGGAATGAGGAACGACAAGATAGAGAGGCCAGGAGAGATTAGGTGATTTGTATCGGGCTCTTATAAGGCCCGGGACATTCTGTTCGGCTCCTGCTTTGTAACAGCACCGCGGGCAGGCCGATGGGAACACGCAGGCAATAAATATACGCGGCGTGCATTACCGCGAGGCCGATTTGGTAATCGCTGCTTAAGGAAGGCGTTAATGCGGCTCGATTAATTGCCGCTGCGATCCTGCGAACGGATCACGCGGTGGCCCATGCCGAACTCATGCAGAACTGGTACTCTGCTCCTTTATTTATTGTTCTCAACACTTGTTATTCTGGACAACTAATTTTCTATGGGACCAACAACATCAGAATGTGGTCCGAACGAGATGATCAAGAAAAAACACCACGCTAAGATTAAATTAACGGTAACGCACGGAACGATCGACTTTCGAATGGTGATCGATGGACCCGAGATCAATATCTCAGTCCCGGGAAGAAACAGAATTCCGTTTTCATTCTAATCTTGACGAATGCCCGGTCGCCCGGACAGACAAGAGGCGGTAAGGTAACGACCGAACTCGACGGCACGCGTCAAATGCCCATTCATACGTCCCGGCGAGATATTTATTGGAGAAAGAGAGAGAGAGAAAGGGAGAGAGAGAGACGCGGCGAGGAGACGGGCAGACACACGAGGATTATGTAATTTGTATCTGGAAGATTAGTTTTACGACACTTCAGTTCCTGTTCCCCGGGACTTGCCCCCACCCATACGCCGTAAGCGCGCCGCGCGTGTGTGGGCACGCGCGACGTGAATCATTGTGTTCGGCCGGAATATATTAATGATTCCCCGGCTGATAGCGCGCCGCGCGAAGAGAACCGAACGATATTGTCGTAGGTCACGGCGAAAATCCTGGCGCCGTTTACAAGTGTACAACGCGGCAAACTCTGAATCACAGGTTCAAATTTATTTTTCGCAACGCGGAATCGAAACGCGCGCGCGGAGCTCCTCTCGCGCTCGCCGACACGAACAGATAACGCTCATCCCTCGGCCAATGCAAATATTAAATATCAATGCATTCGTAATTTACTCCGTAACTTTGATTCGACTTTACACTCGTCTGTGTGCACGATAATCATTCCATATTTATGCGCGGCAGCATTCTTATGGAACAATGCCGCTGACGAGTGACTCTCGCGGTCGGCGATTCATTTAACCGTCTGAAATATACTTCAACGATGCACACATTTAAAAAATATTTTAAAAATCACGCGTGTAAAGAATTAATTTTATTGTTAAGCGGATTTAAAGAATCACTTCTTTTCCTTCGACTTTTACGTAACCATTAAAGAATCGCTTATTTTTCTTTCTAGTTTTTACAAACGATTCCAAACTCACATTTTCTCCTGCTTCTCCTCGTCCTTCTCTATTTTTGAAGATGAGCAAACATGACACGTTCGACTCGCTTCTCGAATTTTAATTATACAATAAAAACGTTAAACGATCTGGATGATTTAAGAAACATTCTACAGTTTAAATTATATGAGAAAGATTAAACGATTTCAATCATGCATAAAACACTAATGAAATGATGTAAGAAATGTTGAACGTTTTAAATTATGTAAGAAACTAGTAATTAGTTAGCTCATTTAAAATAGAACGACTTTGTAGCAAACCTGTTCACATTTTTTGATAACATTTGGTTTAGATGCAAAGATATAGACAGAGTGATTTATGTCGCGCGTTTATGAGGTTCGAAGGAAGGTATGTCAACTTGTTTAACACTTTGACTGCCAAACTAGAAACCTAAAAAATTCCATCAAATCAATGTAGGTTATTTAATGAAATAAAAATTGAAAAAATTATATATATGACCTGGAGTAGTCCTCCAACTTCCCGTCACATACAAATATGGGTGACATGGCAGTCAACGTGTTAAGCCGTTTTGATATCGTTAATCTTATTTTTGTTCAACTTTCCAATTTAATACTACAACTTGAACGACGAATGACAAGAATGACAGTCTGGCAAGAAGGATAGAATTGGCCGCGATACGAACACCAGATTGTTACATTTCAATTCATAACGAGCTCTCAAGGTTTACGCTAAGTTTTATAGTGCTATTAAAATCCATGTGTCGTAAACCGTCGCGATATTAGGCACGTGCAATCGCGTTTTGCGTGTAACGCGAGGAGTGCTTCTTTTTTTTTGTTCTTTCTACATATACATAGATATGAATTTTTGTTGCTGTATTGCTGAATTATTAGCACCGAGTAGACACATTAATTGATTCATCGGTTACTTATTCAGTCAAGATTAAACGTGTCAATAGTAATATCATAGCTTAATAATCTAAATTATTTGTACCACTATTTATTGTGTAATCGTATACGATAATGTCAACTGAGACAAAAAAGAAACTAGAAACCGGTCGATTTCGCCGATAAGAAAATAACATATTATGCACATATCAATGACTAAGATTTTTCAAATTTTCCTGAATATATATTCTGACAAATAAAATATGACAGTTTATGCATTCGAGTGCACCGTCTCGCACGAATGCATCCGGGAACTTGTTTATTATAGTATCTCTTGTCAAACGATTTATAGGACCAAGAAGTGGACAGACAGTCCTTCTATTTATTTAGCTGTTAAACGATATGAGTACAAATCCAAACAAATTACCGGTTTTATCGTTACAACCGTAAAATCTTTCTTTCAATACCCTCAACATGATGAATATAATTTCACTCGCATCACGTTTGCGTTAAATCTAATTCGATCGAATCATTGCATTTTGAGAGTACATTTCGAAGTTCCACTTGAAGGTTAATTTACCCGTAATGTTTCCACCGATGCAACTTGCATTGAATTTCCATCGAGCACGCGACAAGCCGTCACGGATCATTGTCAGTCGTTTCCAATTAATCGCGGATATTCTTAATTAAGAAAACGGTCGATCGGCAGCTTAGGGGAAAGACATATTCACGGTAGATTCAACCGTGTTCACGTAGAACCTATTCTGGTTCTCCGAGCATATAATTATTTAAATGTGCATTAGCACAGAGGGGAACGAGGTGTTAGGTGTCTCCCTTCTCGTTGTCACGTATTGTACGAGTACACGGTCCCTTTTACAAGGAGAATTTGAAGAATCCAATGGTAACAACGTGGCCCGCATAATTGGGGACAAGTTCTGCCATTCGAGTTTTCTAGTGGCCCGTTTCACCACTCGATCCTTTGTGTCGGTGAACCCATTGTTCGCCGGCATAATGATTCCGAGTGATACCGCGAACGAGCCCGTGAAATTTTTGACGTAGGTCACGGATCCTTGCTCCAGCTGACGACGCTTCGGAAACTCCCGTGCGCGCGCGAATCGAATATACAACCAGAACGTGATGGCATTCTAAAAAGAATACCGTAGACGCAGCTACGCGTCTACTCGCGACTGTCGCGCTGCACCGTCGAGAGAAGCATTCCGTTTTTTACCGTTCAGCGGTTGCGGTTTTTTTTTCGCGGGACGAATCCACGAATGCAGAACCCGAGCCGAGCAACATTGTCGAGATATTGGAGAAATAGCGCCCGAAGAATTTTTCTATTTGCCACTGATTTGCCTACCGGCCAGCCATTGTCCCGTTCTCCGGACCCAAGATTGTTTACCAAGAATCCCGCGACGACGCGAAAATTGCATTTCGTTCCGACTTGATATTCGCAATTATCGTGCGATACAGTAGCTCAAGTCGATGTACAAAAAAATTTTGTTGGGCGTCGCAACAGATCCGTTAAGAGTTAAGGGTTGATCCGAGGGTTCATCTGACACGATACAAAATTGTGCTGTGCTTTCAGGGTCAACGCTGTACCGGTAAGAATGGGGTAACCGTTGAAGTCGAACCGAAAATCGCGGATCCCGGAAGGGGCCGTGAACCGTACCCGCGAGAACAAGGTTCTTGGATGTCGCGTATCTGTAAGGATGGAATCGTCAGGGTCGGCGGCGCATCCATACGGCGTGCACCGAAAGCGGCGAAAGCCGGCGAAAGAGTGGTTCGAGACGACGACGATAAAAGCAGCGGGTCGCGCGCTCGTAAATAGAGCCGCGGGTCCATTCATGAGTTCGGACCAGCAGCAGCAGCAGCACCGGGGCAGCACCCGCTCGTGCGTACACGTTGGGAAAAGTCTTTTTCTCGGTGTATTTTACGGGAGGTCAGGGTTAAAGAGGCGAAAAGAGAAACGGGGGGAGTAGGTGGAGGAGACAGAGGCGGGCCGAGAGACTCTGTTTTATGGGACTACGGATCCTTCCTTTCTCGGGACGTCGACCCTTACACCGCCCGGCCCGGGGAATTAATTGAAAGTAGCATCTAGGTGAATCTGATCCGGTGAATCCGACCTTCGCGTTCGTCGCATTCCGTACAGTGTTGATTTTTAGCTCAGCCCTTCGTCGTGGCCGCGTCGCGCTGCTCGGAATTTCGGACGCTCGACGCGAAATGCCGAACGATGTTTTATCTATCCGGCTGACGGAGCGTCCTCCTTGCTTAAATTATCGTTGTCTAATTAGCTACGAACCCCAACTCAAACGGATCGTTTGTTATTTTTCGAAACGCTCAGATAGAAACGACAATTCCCAACGATGCGCTAGTAACGAGGTCAGTGGGTAATACAAAGCTTCGGCTAGAATAAAGGGGAACGCCTGATACAACCTTCTCGCAGCTTCACTCTGACGTACCGATTTAAAATACAAAAGAAAAAAAACTGTCCGCTGCAAGAAACTATGTTTGCCAGATATCGTTTAAACATCAGGTTGGCCAGCGTGGCACACTATCAACCAGTGAAACACGTGCCTACGGTGATACAGAAACTAGATTCCGTACACAAGAAGAAGCCTACAGTTATTTCGCGCAATGTTCGTTCGCGCATTGGAGGCAAGGTAGCCGCGAGTCTGAAGAGTGTGTTATCGCCGATAAAGATTCCCGTTATCGGCCCGCCGCCGTGCCGATAAGATGCGACATGCGTCTCGCTGATAGCCGCGGTTCAGGCCGCTCTTGTTCTGTCGCCGCGTTTCTCATTAACGGCTGCCCATTAAGAATTAATTAATTCATTACAATCGAAGCCGCGACCGCGGGGTCGATGGCAAGGTTACAAACGGCGTAACCGGGTTGCGCAACAGCCCGTGACAATGAGCAATTAATGAATAATAAGTTTCATCGGTTTATTGATACACGTTAGTTCGCGAAATGCATGAATGAAAACGGCGCCGCGCCGTACCGCCGCTCCGTGGACACGGAGCGGGGCGGGACAAGAAACAGAGCTCGTTCGTGTTACGTTGTCGCCGAAGAATTAATAAATGTCTCTTCTAATTATACATGCCGATCAATGACACCGAACCGACAGGTATATCTCTCTTTTATTTTTCCACTTTATGGGTGGGTGACTAATGTCAGAACACCCGCGGTTACCTCGGACAATTTGCATAAGTCTAACGCGCGCGCGATCGGGAAATGCCTCGTCGCCTCGTGGTATCAGTTTGTTTATATTACGTTGTCGGCCGTGATCGCCGCTTCGCGTCGCCTCGCGTCGGCCGTGGATCCGATGTATTATGTAAACATCGTTCCGGTCACTAGCCCGGAATCGGAATTGCCGGGCTTCTTAACGGGCTAATCCGAGCCGATTCGGCCCGAATTAATTCGCGGGCACTTGCCTCACTCGAGTGGAAGGGATTCCACTCCCTCACCCCCTCCGCCCCGATGGCCCTGAAGGCACGGGAAACTTATTGCCGATCTCTATCGATGCTCACGATCGGAATCCATAATGAGGATCCGATCGTCGCTATTAGCGTGACCGCCCTTTCGAACGCCGACCGCCGCCGTTTTGTTGTTCCTGTCCGCGCCCGTTCTTTCCATCGCGTTTTAACCAGAGTTCTTTACTCAACAATTGTCGAAACGACTGGGGCCAACTTCCGTGCGAGATGATCGAGTCGTGTTCGTTATCGCAGTATAGACAGCGTGAACTAATCATTTCTTTCTCGGGATTATTTCGGAAAAGAAAGATTTGAAAACTCTTGCTCTCCTCCTCAATTTCGTGCACAACGTTGTATCGCCCTACCGAAAGATCTCAATGAATAATTACTGTAAAAATAAGATGAACGGAAGCGACGTGTGCGCACGAGTTGCCGAATTAGTTGATCAACTTACAGCACCTGTCGATGTCGTCCGGATGCCAGTGCAGAGCTCGAGCGTGTATTAACAGGTGCTTTTAATTCGACCGAGCCAGAGACTTCCAGCTGCTGGAGTTCGATATTGGATAACAATGTAAATTTGAAGGATTATCGATAGATACTGTACGACAGTTTCAGTTGGTTAAACAAGGACGGCTGTACGCTCATTACAGGCGCGTACATAAATAAAATAATTAACAGAAAATTATATCGACTTTATAGATTTCTGTAAATATATATGTATATATAAAATGTATTTCGCAACGAACGTACCTGAATTACAGCGTGGAGATAAGAGGCGGCAAAGGAGAGAAAGAAATTTAGGGATGAGAGGAATGCGGCTGAGAGACGACTTCCGGTTGCGAGGTCAGCAGAGGAATGGCGGGAAAACTGACTCGAGGATCCCCGTCGATGCACCGTCAACGTAACACCATTTTGTTCGATACTTTCTCGAGTCTAAACTTACATATTTCCAGAAGCGTTCTTACATAAACACTTTTAAGCTGTCATGTTTCATTTTTTTTTT